>CM070729.1:25355374-25955374 GCA_036346275.1 Otatea glauca
AAAGTTATAGGGTAAAAGTATGGAGGTTTTGTATTGCAGCTTCAAGAAGGTATTAAATAAATAGTCTTCATTATACTGTGGAAAGTCCTTTACATGTTTCTCGTTGAGAAGCCCCGGATCAAGAAATGCTAACTTGTCATTGCCATTTCTTCTACATGTTTGTTCCTCCATTCTACATAAGAAAGAAGTTAGACATGCAATTAAACGGTACAAGAATGTACAATAATATACTAGAGACATACAAAGTCCACAGTCTGAGTATATTCACATCTAGGGTATCTTGCTGGTACAACATATACAACTCCTCGAAACCCACCCAGAAGATGTTATCCCCATTGTGAAAATCCGACTCTGTATATCTGACTGTGAACGCCTCTATACCATCATTGGACCGCTGCATGTACCACTGATGGACGCGCCGCAGTTGTGTTGTTAGGAAGGTGGTCTAAATGAGCTGGTTCAGCCAGTGGTTTCCCCATAAAGAACTACCACCTTAGACCTTACTCGTGAGCACCATCTCGTTGAGCAGCATCTCCTTGAGCTTCCGACCTCAACGCGTCGGCACTAGCCATCTTCAAGTATTGCTTTATGGAGATGCGCTCGTAGTCTGACATTTCGCAAGGTTCAGAAGCCCACCCCGTCTTTTTCACTTTTCCCATACTCAAGAAAAACTTTTGTGCATTAGCATCAACTTTAGTCTTCTCAGGTGATGGCACCTTTTTGAAGTGAGATGTTACGCTTGCGCTTATTTGCTTTTTCCTTTCTTCTTTAGTCATCTCAGCTGGTAATTTCTTCTGAGGTTGTGCTGACTTCACAGATGACTGAGATTTCTTAGACGATGGTGCCAACTTCTGAGATAGTGCTAGTGTTCGATTCTTTTTAGATGTCGGCGGAGGAGTTGGACTTTTCCTGGGTGGTGCCGGTGGAGGAGTTGGACTTTTTTTGGGTGGTGCCGGTAGAGGTGTTGGACTTTTTCTGTGTGGCGGCGATAAGGGCGGGAGGTTCTGTGTGGAGAGTAGTCATCCTCATCGTTCGAGCCAAACTTAATCAAGCTCTTGCGCCACGTGAAAAAGTCATGCACGTTTGCTCCTAGTTTGTTGTTTCCATCCTCGCTAGGGATCTCTACCTCCATTCTATGGTATTGGCGAACTACACTGTCCACTTCGACCCTGGTGAATCCCGACGGTATCGGGCGGCAGTGCAAAACCTATGACTCCATGCATGGCCAAGCCCTACCCTAAGCCACCTTAATGGTAATGTCATATGTGGACAAATGTAGCTTGCACGGTGTCGATTCTATGATGTCATCCACAAGAAAATAGAGTCCGTACTCTTTGGGAATCCCTGTGGACGCGTAGCTGCTCTTACGAGCACTAGGACTGATGAGCTGAGGGCTGTCATCGGGTGGCGGTCGTGAGCTGAGAGCTTTCTGTACTGCTTGCTCCACATCCTTATCCAGTTCCGCTCTCTGTTCCTCTAGCGCGCTCGCCACAACAACTTTTATTTGACGGTCCAGTTGATCTCTTATTCTCTTTGGACGCCCATACAACATGCGTCAGCTGGGAAGCTTTCTTTCCACGGCACCAAACCAAATCATTGGGTGTGACCAGGGTGCTCCTTGTTACCTAGGGCTACGGTTAGCTCATCATTCTCCCTTCGTGGCCTGAAAGAGCCTTGGGAAGATTGCACGTGAACATCTATGATTTTGCGTGACACTTCCTGATCTCTATCACTTCTTGTGCTCCTCCTTGCAGCGGGGGTACAAGGTGTTGTAGAGTCCTCTACCATATGCTGGACTTTTGAAACTCTCTTTCACTCGTGAAGTCCCCGTCCCCATCGCGAAACATTTGATTTAGATCATCTTCATGGTTATCAACGAACGTATCTTCGGCCGCCGTCATTTCGTTGTCTCCGTCATCTTCATCAATGTGTTTCCCTTCATGTACAATCTCATCTTCACCGTGCTCGGTATCTTCATCAATGTGTTGCCTTCAAGTACAATCTCATCTTCACCGTGCTCGGTCCAACAGGTATAGCTAACCTTAAAACCCCTTCGAAGCAAGTGTGCACGTATCGACTCTATGGTAGAAAACAGCTTCTTATTTTTTGCAATCAACGCATGGACAACACATATAGTCCGCCAGCTTCTTTGACTTATGCACCGCAGCCTCATTCAGAAAACAAGTCACACTATTAAAGAACTTTGGGCCACGATGGTCCGTGTGATACATCCACCTTTGGTCCATCTACAATTAATTATATCAAACAAAAATTTCACTAAATCAATAAATGATCACAAAATAATTTATTCTTTACATTAGTCATGCAGTGCTAATAAATAAAATCAATAAACATCATATAAGCATATAATTGCAAATAAAAATATAATTGTAAATGATTAGATTTAAAAATCCATCTAGCAATTTTGACCATATTAAAATACATCAACCTTTTTTCATTATTTAAATATCCATCTAGAAAATTTTTATTATTTAAATGATTTATTCATTTCATTTGTTATGTAGTGCTAATAAATTACATTAATATACATCAAATAAGCATATAATTGAAAATAAGGATATATTTGTAAATAATTACATTTAAAAATGTATGTTGCAATTTTCATTATTGGAAAATCCATCTACCATTTTTTACTATTTAAGTATTCATCTAGTAATTTTCACTATTTAAAATTCATCTAGGAATTTTCACTATTTAAAATTCCATATAACAACTTTTCATTATTTATAATAATTATAATTAGATATAATGGTCCATCTAACAATTTTCATTATTTAAAAATCCACTAAATCAGTAAAATTAATAAGAATTGTAATTTATTTACTAAATTTGGTAGATCTTAATTTGAGCTCTACCGACCTAAAACGTTCACACCATACAATCACTAATTATCAAAATCTAGAGCAATCTATAAAGTAAAATCTAACTACAAATATAATGTAGATCAAGTTACTAACCTTGTAGAGAAATGTGAGATGAATTTTGGTACAATTTTTCAGCAGCAAGTCGCCAAAATCCTTGCCACCGAGCAAAGACAGAACTTCTCTCTATTCTGCTCGGTCGGGGAGGGGAATTCCACCTATATAAAGATACTTACCACTGCCGGTTCTGCGCAGAATCGGCAGTGATAAGGTCGGATTGTGCGGGAAATACATATCAGTGGCGGTTCTGGCGTACAACTGGCAGTGAAAATGCTGATATAACTGCCGGGTGGTAGCCAAATCGGCAGTGATGTATCACTGCCAGTTTTGGATATAAACCGGCAGTGATATCTGGTTATCACTGCCGGTTGGTTTTCTGAAACGGCAATGATAAGTGCTCCTCGATCAGACTTTTGAACCGGCAGTGATGTGCCGGTAAGGATGGTATATTTTGTAGTAGTGTGTTCTCATTCTCATGGCATACATACATTGACATTTATCTGGTCCCACCTAGCTAGGTACATACATACCCTCGTTGAATTTCCTTTTACTCTCGTCTTCCCTTTTGACGGACAATGGCCAATGAATGCTGCGTTGTTTTTCGCTTTGTTTGAACTGGGGCATGCATTGCATTAGGGATGTGGAAATGTATGGTGCATCGGTCACTTTAAAGTTGCTGGAGGTAGCGGGGATAAGTGGGAGCCAAGAGTGAGAGCGAGGTTTGTCGACGATCTCGGCCTAGCTAGCTAGCCAGCTATAGCACAGATGGTGGCAAACAAGCGTACAATATTTGCTTGCTAGCTTTGGCTGGTGGTGCGTTCATGTTAGGATTCGCAACGGAGGACGGCCACGAGCTTATCCGGGGACGGGCGATGGATGATGCACATGCTTCAGTATCCATGGACAGCAAATTTGCTGATTTATTTAGTTAGTTGAGCGTGCACCTGCCCAACCGGATCAAGCAGAGCAAGTGCAAACTAAGAAATTATTTGACCGCCAGATCTAATGGGAGAAGCACTGGCAGTGCTGATTGATTTCCAGGACATTCTGAACTTCATTAAACTTCGGATTAAACTATCGATTGAGTAATTAACAGTTCGTATGTTTAAATTATGGTTACTCTTTTAAGTTTTAAGCCTCTGATAATGGCCTAAAGTCCATGAGGAGGATCCATTGTATTGGTGAAGCTGCACAGAAAGACGGTTGTTGCTTCCGTCTTTAGTACTAGTTGTCGCGATCGAATATGCAAATCTAGACCCTATGTATATACGGGAATTTTTTTTCTTTAATATTTATTTTTATTCTTTTTTTCAAAACTATACGTCCGAATCAAATTTTTGCAAAACTATACGCCCGTGTATGGGGCGATCGCCTCATACACGGGCGATATGTGCCTCGCCGTCAGCAGAGCAAACGGTAAAAAAGTGAGCCGTTACCTGTAGGCCCCCATGCGCTCGAGACAGGCGTCGCCGAGTCGAGGCGACAGTGACTTTAAAGCTCGCCCTCGCTCGCGCGCAGCAGCACCGAGGCGAAGCAAACGAAGAGAAAAGAGAAAAGAGAAAGAGGAAGAAGAAGAGAAAGAAGAAGAAAAAAGAAGAAAAAAAAGAAGAAGAAAAGAAGAAGAGAAAGAAGAAGAAAAGGGGAAAAAAAGTCGATTCGTCGTTTCTGCGAAGGTATTTTTTACAAATTTTATAAATCTATTATTTAGGAATTTTATGATTTTGTAGTGTTTAGAAAATTCTGTAGGACTGTTTGTTATTAGAATTCTAATGTAGCATGTAATATTTAGTCGAATTTAGGATTGTGTAGCGTTTAGAACTTTAATGTAGTATTTAGTTTTTAAAAATTTGAGGATCATGTATAGTATTAAGTCGTTACAAATTTAGTGTAGTATTAGAAATTTATTGTAGTGTTTAGAAAATTTTGGATTGTGTAGCGTTTATATTTTCTCGGATAGTGTTGTTTAGAAATTTCTTGTCATGATTCATATTTAGAACTTTAATGTACTATTTAGTTTTAGAAATTTCAGATCTGTATAGTATTAAGTACGTTACAAATTTATTGTAGTGTTAGAAATTTATTGTAGTGTTTAGAAAATTTAGGATTGTGTAGCGTTTACAATTTCTCGGATAGTGTTGTTTAGAAATTTCTTGTCATGATTCATATTTAGAACTTTAATGTACTATTTAGTTTTAGAAATTTCAGATCAGTATAGTATTAAGTATGTTACAAATTTATTGTAGTGTTAGAAATTTATTGTGGTGTTTAGAAAATTTAGGATTGCGTAGCGTTTACAATTTCTCGGATAGTGTTGTTTAGAAATTTAATGTCGCAGTTCATATTTAGAATTTTAATGTAGTATTTAGTTTTTAGAAATTTCACCTTTGTATAGTATTAAGTGCGTTACAAATTTATTGTAGTGTTCAAATTTATTGTAGTGTTTAGAAAATTTAGGATTGTGTAGCGTTTACAATTTCTCGGATAGTGTTGTTTAGAAATTTAATGTCGCAGTTCATATTTAGAACTTTAATGTAGTATTTAGTTTTTAGAAATTTCAGGACTGTATTGTATTTTAGAGTAATATTTTTCCGTCGGACGTTGCAGCATGTTGGAGAAATTGTATTTCCAAATATTTTATGGAGATGGGGAGATAGCACAGGGGGCGGATGGGGTGGATCTATCATCATTTTCAAGAGTCGTACGGGGCATATGTAGACCGAGCGATAGGACATATAGGGGTCTGTTGGAGTGGATGTCTCGGATGTTTAGTTTGGATGCCCAGAGTGTTCGGTTACGGGTCAGAGCAGTAGTGAGCCAAGCGCAAGACTGTTTTTACGGAGAGTTGATTCCTATTAACTCGACGTCAACATGGAGGAGTTATGTTGGTTTTGTCGTAGAGCGGGGTTGGCCACTCATGTTGTTGGTACAGTGCTACCCGGTAGCTCCATCGGTGTCGCAAGTTCGTGATATCGGGGTGGATATTACGGGGGAGGGGATGTCAAATGTACAAGGATGCGAAGAGGAAGGCGGCGAGGAGCCCGGAGACGAGGAGCACGAGACTGGCGGTGGCGAAGGGACCGGGGCGGAGGAGACAGCGGTGGAGGCGCGAGGGGTGGTCGACGAGGGGGAGGAGGTGGAGGACATTGTTGACCTGATGGAAGAGGAGGACCGTACGGATGAGGAAGTCCCTGATGGTGAGCACTCCGACGAGGAGGACAACGCTCCTGAGGTGCCTATCCCTGGTGCGTGGACCAATTACAATTTCAAGACCTAACAATGAATGAAGGAACATTGATGCATGGGAGTATCGTGAGAACGAGGTGACGGAGGGCCATATATAAAGACAAGGAGGCTGTGATGGATGCGGTGAAATCTTGGGCAATGTCTCTCGTGACAATTCGGGGTTGTGAAGTCCAAGAAGAAGGACTACGACGTGAAGTGCGTAGTTGATTCGTGCCCATGGCGGGTGCATGCATACCAGGGGAAGTGGAAGGACTACTGGAAATGCTCTATACTGATTGAGCATAACTGCGAGCTGGAAGAAGCGGAGCAGGGACACCGCAATCTGTCGTCCACTTGGGTGGCAAATATGTTTTATAGTCAGATCGTGGACAATCCCCATCTGCAGCCTCGATCTATTTTCACAGCCGTGGAGGAGAGGTTTCAGTACAAGATTAGCTACGCAAAAGCATGGAGAGCAAAAAAGACAGCTCTGGAAATACGGTTCGGGACGTACGAGGCTTCGTACGAGAATATTCCCCACTTGCTCAGGGCAATCGCACATAGGAACCCCGGTACATCCATCGACCTTGCGGAGTTTCTTGCGGGTGGTGTGTGCACCGGTAAGTGGGTATTGCAGCGTGCATTCTTCGCCCTGGGCACATGCATAAATGCGTTCCGGCGCTGTCGCCCGGTCCTTTGCATGGACGGCACATTCCTCACGGGGAAGTACAAGGGCCAGATACTAACTGCGATCGCGGTGGATGCCAACAACCAGGTTCTACCGGTTGCGTTGGCATTCGTGGAGGGGGAAAACACGGAGAGTTGGTACTGGTTCCTTGAAAGAGTGAAGTTGGCAGTTGTTCTCGACAGGCCTAATGTTTTGTCATCCATGGGCGATCGTGGATATGCAACAAGGGTCCGCCGTCGTGGGAGCAGCAAAGTGGCCAGACCTGAGGAGCAGGTGGTGCATGAGGCACATGGGTGCCAATTTTTTATGTCAGTTCAGGAACAAGGAGCTTATGAACATGTTCAAGCGCCTGTGCAAACAGAACCAACAGAGGAAGTTCGACGCGCTTTGGAAGACGTTGGACGAACTAACGAAGAAGCAATCAATGGATCCCAGAGGTACCGCTAGTTCATCAAGGAACCCGATGGTGTACCATGAGCAAGGAGAGGACCCCACAGCCTTGTGTGCGCTGCCGACAGACCCCCCAAACCTCCGGCGTAGGCCGGGTACCAGCATAAAGAGTTTCACCGATTGGATACGACATGAGCCTTTGGAGAAATGGTCCCTTCTACATGACGAGGGCGGCTCGCATTATGGGATCATGACAACGAACCTGACGGAGATTTACAACTGGGTAATGAAAGGCACCAGATGCCATCCACTGGTGGGTACAGTTGAAGGTGTCTTATTAGGGACACAGAGATATTTCATTGAGCGATACAAGATCTGCACAGTATGTATGTCGGACAATCGACTGTCGTACTCAACTGTTGTGTCTACTTACATGTCTAAGAAAACAAGAAAGGCGCAGACACATCGGGTTACACCGGAGAGTGGCGTGAAACGGAGATACCACGTGCACTGCGGTGACCGAGGTCGCAGGGGTGCCCACCGGGAGAGGACTTTCCATCTGTGCATACTCCGAGCAGCTGAGTGCGAGTGCTCCTGCTAGAAACCACGCCTGCTGCACTTGCCGTGCTTGCACATCATTGCCGCAGCCGCCGAGACGCATCAATCCTGTCATCCGTTCATCTCCCCGTACTACTACAAGCAGAGCGTTCTCAACACGTGGCATCACGAGGTGTACGGGTACCGAGTGGATGGATCGTTCACAACAGCCCCCCCTCCGGACCATCGATGGGTATCGGACATCCGAATGTTGAAGCTGAAGGTCGGGCGTCGAAGGACAAGGCGCATTCGCAACGATATGGACGAGTCCGAGGCGCGTCGCAACCGCGGATAATGTAATTTTCCATGTTGTTCCCAACTTGTATTTTTCAATGGACCGGTAAGTTGTAATGTAAGTTGTAATGTTCGATGTAATTTTCAATGTACTAGTAGGTTGTTTTTCGCATCATGTAATTCTCCGATGTACCAGTTAATAGCTACGAGGATAATGTAATTCTCGACGTTGTGTGCCTCGTCGAACATGTCTTTGTCTTTCATATGTTTGTAATATGAGATTTTTTTTGGCTCTATGCACTTCGGTTGTATTGTTTGTTGAGTATGGTACAATTCGTTATTTCGCATTTCATTTTGTGTGCACATGTAATTACTGACAAATTTGTTGTATTTGCTTTGTAACAGGCCACGATGGCACGACCTTGCCTCGAGCTGCTGGGCGTGACCGTCGATGCGACCACCGGTCTAGGTACTCCGCAGAGAGAACCGAGAGCTAGGGACACTCCGACCTCGGGTGCCCAACGAGTCGCCGCATCGACCCATCTTTGGGTTCCACGAAGGCGCCAACGCTTGCACTCTTTTACGTACATGTACTTACACGTGAATGCAATTCTAACGACGCAATGCACTACATGCGAAGTTGCGGCGGTGGCTTACTTCCTCTTTGTAGGATGGTGGAGGAGGTGATCGCCCGTTAGCGGGCAAGGAGGTCCCGCGGTTCGGTTACGACCGGTCCTTGCTGGCCGCACTCGTAGACCGGTGGAGACCGGAGACGCACACGTTCCACCTTCCGTGCGGAGAGATGGCTTCGACGCTGCAGGACATGTCGTACCTCTTAGGCCTCCCCTGTGCGGGTCCGGCAGTCGTGCCGCACGACGCCTCCGTCACGTGGCACGCCGATTTGTCCGCGCGTTTCGCCACGGTGCAGCGGCACCCTCGGGTAGCCCCCTACCGGCCCCTGAGGGAGAGTGAGCGCCACGGACCGACGAAGGCGTGGCTGCTTCAGTTCACGGTGAGTACCTCTTTCTTTGAGAATTAAAAGAGAAGCGCTAAGTTGTTGATAATGTTTGTTGCGAACTCTGTAGGCTCAGCTTCTCCACCCGCACGCGGAGGAGGCGGACGTGGCCCGCCACTTGGAGGCATACCTCCTGTTGTTGTTCGGTTGGGTGATGTTCCCGTCCTCCCACGGGAACACGGTGGACCGTCACCTGATCGAGTATGCCCAGCACATCGCCGACACCCCGTTGAATGAGGTAACACACTCATTTCAAATCTCGTCTCAGCGGAGCACGTCTAACTCCACCGTTGTAAACAGATGATGCAGTGGTCGTGGGACTCAGCTGTGCTAGCGGCGACGTACCGAGGTCTGTGCGACACCGTCTCTCGGGCGGAGCACGACGCGACGATGTCGGGTTGTGTCCTACTCCTCCGCCAGTGGTCCCGGGCGCTTCTCCATCGGCGAGCTGTTGTTGACACGACACCGTACCGAGGGCCTTTACGGAGACGACCGGTGGGTGGCCCACCATGGGCCACTCTCGGGTCCGACGGCGGTATGCTCCTCGTATCTTTTCCCCACTAACGCAATTGAATAACCTTGGCCATTTCTTATTTTCTCGCGGCGAGGTACGCGCGCACCGGCAGTGAGGAGGTCCTACCGGAGTTCGTTCGAGTTCGACCGCCTCCACGACGAGGACGTGCGGTGGGCGCCATACACCGCGTCGACGTCCACGCCCGAGCACTGACGGGTCTCCGTGCTTTGCACGCGAGATGAGGCCTTCGCTCACCGTAAGGTTCTCGTCTTTGACCTGTGTGTCGAGGAGTACTCCTCGCACCGAGTGCTGCGGCAGTTCGACTTGTTCCAGTCCTTTCCCTTGCCGCCTCGTCACGTTGTCGCACGTGGCGCTCACAGGTACTTGCCCTGATCCTACTACTCCGCATCTTTGGGAAATTAATGTGGTGTGTACTTACTGTTTTTGCATTGCAGGATGACCCGGATGGGTGCTGCAGTGGGCACTCAGTTCGCGCACCGTATGCAGCCATGGGCCGTGCGGTGGGGCGCGACTCGACGAGAGGGTCATCGAGACCCGGCCGTACGACCATGACATGTACGATCAGTACATGGAGTGGTTCGCCACGCGCACTCGCCTTAGGGTGGGGTACACACTAGCACCGTGACGTCGCCGCGGCGAGCCTCGATAGCGAACACGTACCCTTCACAGATGTCCCGAGGGACAACGCCTCGTAAGTGTCGCAACCGGCTACATGGGCACGTCTTTTCATGTAAATTACGTAATAACAATCGGCGTTACATGCAGACTCAGCTCATGGGGGAGATTGAGGTGGAGGCTGTGTCCATGTTGACGCGCCTACGGGGGGCATACAGGTGACCACCGCCGAGTCCGAGACAGCTTGGGCTCGGGTCCTCGATAGGATGAGGCGGTTGGCTCGCTTGGCCACCTGCCGGGGGCGCGGAGACGTCGGCGGACGCAGCACACCACGTCCCTGCGCCCCAGCACCTCGCCCTACCCCGCCGGTGCCTCATCACGCTCCCACGCAGCTGCAGTGGGGACAGTGGGCTGAGGAGGCTCCTTCCGTGTCTCGCCCTACCCCGCCGGTTCCTCGCTACGCTCCCAAGCAGCAGCAGTGGGGACAGTGGGCTGCGGAGGCTCCCTCATCGTCTCGCGCCCCAGCAGGACCCCAGGGTGGTTTCGACGACCCTGTGGACGACGAGTTCGACCTGGAAGAGTACCTTTCGACCGACTACCTCGACCCCTCTCAGCTCTCGGGAGCGCCGCCACAGGACACGCCCTCGTCGCCGCCACACTACTCTATGCCTGCGCCGCAGGGCCGGCCTAGGAGGGACGTCCGTCCGCCGTCGCCACTCACCTACCCCACGGGCCAGATCAGGAAGCGTGGCCGTGATTGACTTGTTGTACAGATATATTTTTGTAATGGCTTTGCGTTCAGCAGCATATTGTATAACTCTCCGAGTTTGTAACATGGCAGCCTTATCATTTTAAATTGTTCAAATTCATGTATGCATTGCTTGCCTATGCCACACGACGTGACAACACACCAACGTCTCGGTGCACCTATCGCCTGTAGTAGGGGCGATCGCTCTAATATGGGGCGATCACCCTAATATGAGGCGATCGCTCGTTACCCGGGCGATATCTGCCCTTTATAACATTTGTTCTCACAGGCGGTCCCTCAAAGAATAGAGGAAGAAAGAATAGAGGGGTGAGGAAAAAAATTCAGGATCAATCGAAAATGCCGAGGCACGCAAGTGCAAAGGAAAAGGGGAAGGCAAAGGAAGAAGCAAGTGCATGCCCGCGCAATTTAGCGTACCAAGATCTCTTCCTACCTCGTGGAGCTGTAGCACCCATGTGTATGTGCGGAGGTCTTTGCAGGCTTGTCCGCTCTTGGGAAATTTCAACTTGGAAGAGGAGGTATTGGAAGTGCCGCAACTACGCCTTCGATCCGCCGGAGAAGAGCCTGAAGGATCGCCGCATAGTAACAATCGTACTGGTTACATAATATTTGTGAATGAAACTTTGCTAATTTACGTTTGATGCAGTCACCTCCGCCACTGTGTGAATTTGAGCAGTGGTTTGATGCGGAGATCAACCCCGAGGACCAACGGCTTCTTGACCAAGCCAACTGGCAGGACGAGTTCACGCGGCGGCTTCAAGAACAACGCGATGCCGCACGCGAGGAGGCATGTAGGAAGGAAGTGGAGGAGAAGGAGGCTAAGAGAGAGAGGAAACGAGAGAGGGCGCGGCATGCCAGAGAAGCCCCGCCGGAGGCATGGGCGAATGGGAAGTGGCCTCGAAGCACTCAGTAGACGTCTGGTGTTAACTTTGGTTTTCTTTGTTCGTGGTACTCCTTTCAGTTTTAAGTCGTAATAAAGAGTGCGGCCTAACCTTCAAGTGTATGCTCATTGTCCGAAGGGCTCGTATATGTCCTACTGCTCCAGTTGTTCTAAATGATGTTATTTTTATCCATCAAGATAGGTTATAGCATTTTAAGTTCATCAGATTTGATTTCATCGAGTTTGACCCTCGTTTGCGAAAGATACGGCCATTTTGATGTTTTACCGATTGCATGTTCGGACAACAATAAAATAGTGCAGCCTAAAGTGACATCTAAATATTTTTACATATTTGTAACCTATGCAAGCCCAAGAATGCAACAAAACTGGTTCTGTCAAGTTTTGAGGTCCTTTAGACATTATTCTAACTGCTTGAACAATGAATGTTATAAAGGGTTTAAACTAGCCATCTTTGATTCAAAATGCAATCATATTTAGATATTTTTTGCAAAAATGAAGTGCATAAGGTTGTAGTAACTTATTCTATTTATTTCATGATTTATGGATCAACACACATTGTAATTCCTTCACAATCCATTGTTAGAGCCTAGCATTCGAACTCAAATAAAATTATTTTTCTGGAAACAACACATAGATTTTTATTTTACAATCTAATTCCTCATTCCAAAATTTAAATTTAGAAACAAGTTTCATTTCATTTGGACACTCCTACCAAAAGTTATGGGGTTCATAATAAAAAGGCATATAGTAATTACAAAAAATACTAAAAAAAAACCCTGCAACCCCCTGTCGCCCCTGTCTCGGGCGATAGGGGGGCCCACACAACGGTTGGCGACGGAAGCAAACGGCGTAGGCACGTATCGCCCGTGTATGGGGCGATCACCCCATACACGGGCGACGGGCGTATAATTTTGCAAAAATTTGATTCGGACGCATAGTTTTGAAAAAAGAATAAAAATAAATATTAAAGAAAAAAAATTCTATATACTGTACTATATAGATCAGATTCATGCTAGTGCACACAGTGATAATATAGGTGAAATATCAACTCCATACAACGAAATAAGAATAAACGGGTAAATTTAATAAATAAATATATAGTAAGATGACATTATGGTGGAGTTTACATTTATTAGGCCACGCGGTGCACAAGCACTAAAGTAAGAGAACTGTAGTGAAATGGGAATAAACTTCAGCAGAAACCACCCATTGACCTACCATAGGGAATCGATTGGGGCTTGAATCGTAATAATCGGCCTCTTCACGGGACTCTTCCTCCAAGCTGTTGTTGACTCATCTTCTCCAACTGATTAATGATTATTACAAGGCACATGGAGTACTTAACCAAGTTGTGCACAGAATGCGATTCTAATAACTATTCGCAAGGCTTACTAAAAGAATAGTTGATATGGGTACTTTAGCATAAAGCATACTTTAGCATTTGAATACGATAATAGATTGAATGTATAAGTAAAACAAATCATAGCAATAATAATTTATCTAGAGTTTTTCTCAAGTTGGCATACATCCTACACCATTTCCTTTCTTTGACACACAACGTCCTTTCCCATTTTTGATATATAAAATCTAACCCTTGTGTGAAATTTCCGACCATTGTCTATAACGGAGACATGGATATTCAAATAGTTTTACAAAATGTAGAGGTTATATACTTTACCCATAAGATTTGATCAATCTCATATGTCGGTCATGACACATTTCCTTTGACATGCGACTAGGAAGATCATAACAAAACCTTTTGGAAACTCTATACATACATTGATGCTCCCGATAAGCCTGATCACACCATTCCACCCTCGTAGATGGTTGGAAATGTTAAGGAGTTCGTATGAAGGAGAACAACCTCTCAAAAGATTTATTGAATAAGAAAAAACAAGAAATTGAGATCGAAAGGAGAATATTCTGGGAATATTCCTTTCGGTAAGACTGACATGTGGGATCGAGGGAATATTCCATAATATTTTTTATTTCTTCGGAATTTAAAAAAATACTCAAGAGGTTGACTTGTGGGACACACATGTCATAGATACAGTCCACGTTAGACCAAGTCCACTAATCAAATCTAGACTATGCTCACTTGGCAGAGATGGGGTTGACGCATGACATGCCCTAGCACTAATGTGGTACACGCGCGGTAGCTAACATGGCTAGGGCTTATGTGGCTGGCTCGGCACACGTGGTGCTTGCGTGGCATCGACATGGCTGCCACGTCGAAGGACACGTTGGTCTGGACGATGATGACTCGGCTATGGCGGCAAGTGACGGTGGACGGTGGCACATCGTTGGCGAGTGGCAGCGCTAGGGAACGACGATGTTCCAAGCGATCCGATGTAGCACAACTAGAAGAGGGATGATGGTGAACTCAATGGTGGCAGCGCATGGACCAATGATCACTATAATCAACTGGCTACTAGCCCGAAGTGGCGGCGGTGCTAGGGTTACAGAGAACGCATAGATCCGACGACTCTCGATGGGAACTGAGACCACTACGGGGTAGAGGATAGCAAGACGAAGATGGTGGTGTGGTCAAAGAGCGACGTGACTTACCAGCCGTGATAGAAAACCATGATAGAAAGCTCCGGTTTACCTCCAATGGAGGTGGCAAACATCGGCGAGTTCGATCTACGGCAATGGCGATAGAGTCGGGGCACTAGGTTAGGGTTTCAGGGGCGACGTGTCTAGGAAAGCATTCCTAGAGGCACAAAAATCGTGGAATATAGTGTGGATATGGCGGCAATGTGGATTCCCAATTAGAGATGATGAATAGTACACTAATAGATGGGCCCACCTATCAGTGGCACGGGCTAGTGGACGGGACACATGGCAAACGTGGACAAGACATGGCGACGAGTTGGGCTAGGCCGTGGCCTGGTCAGTTGGCGTGGGTTGGCCAGCGTGCAGAGGACAGCGTAATGGCTAGGCCATGGGAAAATGGGGCCGATGGAAAGGGATTTGGCCCAAAAGGATTTCCAACATTTTTATTTAGTTTTTCTTTTTAGAAAATACAAAAAAGAAAATGATCACAAATAAAATAGCAAATGCACTCGAAAAATTCTCAGAAAAATCTGAAAAATATTTCCAAGCACAAGGAACCCAAATAAAATAATTTTGGCAATTGTTCGCTTGTATTTTAATTATATTAAATCAATTAATTTAGGAAAGTCTTATATTAAGCTTTTTTAGAGGGCTAAACTATACAAAAGAGTTTTGAAAAGGCAAACATTGGGATGGTACACTAGTATAGAGAAAGGGGGTAATTGCATGCTTTGCTTCACAAGAGATGCTCAAAACTTGACAACTCCATATGATACCGTGATTGAAGGAGAACGGGTAGGCTAGTCTAGCGTAAAATCAAATTTTTCTATCACGTAACCAAGGAACCATTGTAAGTTATACATCATAAAATTACCATTAGATATGCAGACAAGTACCGGAAGTAGAGTCGACGTAGCACGTTGGTGTGGTTGTAGTCATACTAGCCTCGTACCTCCTCCAATAGCTCCTCGTGATTGTCACAAGTTGCGGATCATCCTAGTGTTGAAGTCTCGCTGCAACGCCTCGAAGGTATCAACACGTAAGGGGCAGGAACGCCATGTGCCGAAGTGCTAGCGCCAGTTGCACGGTTTTGGGCGAAGGATATGTGGTGGCTAGGGTTTCGGGAATTCTAAATTCCTATATACTCTCTTAACCCTAAAGCTACCAACCCTCGCTTTATATAGACACCCCACAATGGGTCTCTACATTCAATTAGGAATTCAACGCCCATCATAATTCGAAGCACCATCCGAATTAAGTTCCAACCCTTTAAGTGTGCGACCCTATAGGTTCATGTATACTTGCACATGGTCCGAGTACTCTTACTTGACCATTAATCGGTAGCGGTCCCTAGCAGGACGTGTCGACTCCTGAGTATATTTAAAGATCACATTAGACAAACCTTAACAATGCTTAGTTATATGCATTTCCCTTTGCCTCATGATATCGGTCAAACTCAAGGCGAGTATGTGCCATCCTTGTTTAGTTAGCCCGACCACTCTTTCTCGATTACGTAACTCAAAATCCCCAACTACAATTAACTCTTTAACCGCGAGTAGCATGGCCATGCATTTTCGAAATCCAATCACTTGATAGGCCTAGAGATATCTCTCCCGTTGTATGGAGGGGAAAATCCCATCTTGATCGACCATACCTCGTAGCATGGTTCATGACAAACCCGAAATCCACCTTTTAGAACTACCCAGTTACGGAGTAGCTCTTGGCAATCCCTACGTGATTACACGTCTCGAGTACATGCGTCAACCTCAAGTCTAAGGATATAGCATACACATTGTATATGATACCAACTGATGACAAGTAAGATTACAATGCTCTCACAGTGCTCAAGGTGGGTCAATCCAACTCCATATTCTCTAACATGTGTCCATATTTTGGTTTGAATCTCCATATCTATGACCCGGTGAAACATGGACATCAACCAATACATATGCTTGTCTATTCATATATGTCTTCATATGTTTATCGGCTAGGGATCACTTTTAGAATAATCATCACAAGGTCATATATAGATTTTCACAAATAAGTCATATATACTTGATAATAAATAATAATGACATTATTCAAGGAACAAGATAATAAATCATGAATAGAATGAAATATACTCATCTCTATGATTAACTCTAGAGCATATATCCAACAGTTTCCCACTTGCACTAGAGTCGATCATATAAGTATCTAATACCTAAAGCTCTTGTGTTCACCTCATTCTTTAGCTGTGTGAGAGGCTCTATCAACGGATCAGCAATAATTGAATCTATGTTCACTTTGCATATCTACATCTCCTCTATCCACAATCTCGCAAATAAGATTATAGCTCCTGAGTATGTGCTTAGACTTTTGATGGGACCTTGGCTCCTTAGCCTGCGTAATAGCTCCACTATTATCACAATAGAGATTCCTTGGGTTGGAGGCACTTGGGACCACATCCACTTCAGAAATAGATTTCTTTATCCAAACACCCTCCTTTGCAGCTTCAGAAGCTGCAATATACTAGGCCTCCATCATAGAATTAGCAACCATATCTTGTTTGGAACTTTTCCAACTCAACTACCCCTACATTCAAAATGTATACAAATCCAGATTGCAAACGATAATCATCCTTGTCAGTTTGGAAACTTGCATTGTTGTAACCATTTACAATGAGCTCTTCCTCACCTCCATAAACTAGGAACACATCCTTAGTCCTTTTCAAGTACTTAAGGATGTTTTTAACTGTTGTCCAGTGACCTCCACCTCGATCAGACTGGTATCTACTTGTAATACTTAGAGCATATGATACATCTGGTCGAGTATATAACATGGCATTTATAATAGACCCAATGGCCGAATCTTTTGGAATCTTACTATTACGTCTTGCTTATTAGTAGTCGAAGGACAATGAGTCATACTAAGACTTATTCTATGCAACATAGGTAAGAACCCCTTCTTTGCATCCTACAAGCTGAACCAATTCAACACCTTATCGATGTAAGTACTCTGGCTTAATGCAATTAGCCTTTTCTCTCTATCTCTATAGATCTTTATTCCCAAAATATATGCTGCTTCTCCTAAATCCTTAATAGAAAAACTATTTTTCAGTGAGGTCTTTTACGTTCTTGATGAAACCAAACCCTTTTACTACCTCATCAAACGAATATTCCAACTCCGAGATGCTTGATTCAACCCATAAATCTAATTCTAAAGTTTGCAAATTTTAATAGCATTCTTTGGATAGACAAAACCCGCATGCTATGTCATGTGCACATGTGCTCACTTAGGTTTCCATTAAGGAAAGTTGTTTTAACATGCATTTGCCATATTTTATAATCGAAATATGCAGCATTAGCTAGAATTATCTGTATAGATTTAAGCATCGCCACTGGCGAGAAAGTCTCATCATAGTCAACTCCTTGAACTTGTCAAAACCCCTTTGCGAGAAGCTGAACTTTATAGATGTGAACATTTCCATCCATATCAATCTTCATGTTATAGACCCGTTTGCATCCGATGGTTATTACACCGTCAGGTGGATCGACTAGGTTACAAACCTGATTATCACCTATAGATTCTATCTCGGATCTTATGGCTCCAAACCATTTCTCAGAGTCTGGGCCTATCATCGCTTCCTTATAAGTCAGAGGCTCATCGCTGTCCAACAGTAATATATCGCGCAAATACTGAGCAAGTACCTTGTGTGGCCTGTCTGACCTACATCACATTAGTGCCTCCTCGACCGTGGTCCTTCCAACTGGAGTTTTCTCAACCATGGGTTCCTCGATCGGATTCTCCACAATAGGGGTGTCTTCGACTAAGTCCTCCCCGAGTGGAGTCTCTCGAGCTTCTTCGAGTTGCACTATTCTTCCACTTGCCTTTCCCGAGAGAAACTCTTTCTCTAGAATGACACCATTCTGAGCGACAAACACTTTTCCCTCTTTCCGGTTGTACAAGTAATATCCTATTGTTTCCCTATGATATCCCGCGAAAAAGTATTTATCCAATTTGGCTGTGAGTTTGTGGAACGTTTGATGTTTAACATAAACATCACAACCCTAAATTTTTAGAAAAGACAAACTGGGACTCTTCCTAGTCCATATCCCATGTGTCTTACCTACAAATTTAGATGGTACCCTGTTTAGAGTGAAAACTATAGTTTCTAGAGCGTAACCCAAAAAGATTGTGGTAGATCTAACTGACTCATCATTGATCGAACCATATTTATCAAGGTCCGATTGCGCCGCTCAGACACCTCATTCCTTTGAGGCGTGCCCAGAGGTGTAAGTTGTAGAACAATTCCACAACTCTTTAAATAATCATTAAACTTGAGACTCAAATATTCGCCTCTACGATCAGATCGTAGAAACTTAATTTTCAAGACACATTGATTTTGTACTTCATTCTGGAATTCCTTGAACTTTTCAGAATTTTCTAACTTGTGCCTCATCAAGTAGACATAACCATATCTACTATAGTCATCGGTAAAAATAATGAAGTACTAAAAACCACCTCTAGCTGTTATGCTCATTGGCCCACAAACATCAGTATGTACGAGTTCCAATAAATCAGATGCCCTCTCACAATGCCCAGTGAAAGGTGTCTTGGTCATCTTACCAAGTAGACAAGATTCACACGTTTCAAATGATTCAAAATCAAATGATTTTAGAAGGCTATGTCTATGAAGCTTGATCATGCATTTCTGACTAATTTGACCTAAGCAACAATGGCAAAAGTAAGTGGGATTCAAATCATTGAGTTGAAGCTTCTTAGCATTAATATTATAGATAGGTGCATCATCAAGATTTAAAATAAACAACAGGTTCATAACAGGAGCGTAGTCATAAAACATCTTTCAAAATTATAGAATAACCATTGTCCTCAATAATGAATTTATAACCCTCTGCCAACAAACATGAGGCAGAGATAATATTTTTACTTAATACTGGAACATAATAACAATTATTTAATTCTATAATAAATCATGAAGGTAAATGTAGTGGCAAGGTCCCAAAGACCATTGCAGCAACCTTTTCTTTATTCCCGACACGGAGGTCAACCTCGGCTCTTGCAACGCTCCTACTCCTTATCAACCCCTGCATTGAATTGCAACTATGAGCAACCAATCCGGTATCAAATACGCAAGAGTTAATAGGAGAATCAGCAAAAAATAAATCTATAACATTAATACTTGAAGTAGATGACTTAGCTCCACTATTTTTTTTAGATCTGTCAGGTACTTTTTGCAATTCCTCTTCTAATGGACTAACTCTTTGCAGTAGAAGTATTCACTTTCTGAAGTAAGACCAGACAAACTTTAGACTTATTGCTGGGGATCTTATCCAAAGCTTTAGCCTTGCCTTTTCCTTTAGTCTTAGTCTTCTTCTTGAAGCTAGTACTTTTCTACACCATCATCATATGACTAATGCTTTTCTTAATAATGTCCTCTGCTGTCTTGAGTATCATATGTAGCTCAGTGAGATTCTTGTTCAAGCCATTCATATGTAAATTCATAATGAATTGCCCAAAGCTCGAAGGAAGCGACGCAAGAATCAAGTTAGTAGCCAACTCTTGCTAAGGGGAAACCAAGTTTTTTCAAGCTCTATATGTAACCAACCATCTTGATTACATGAGAATTCACCAAACTACCCTTGACCAGCTACATCCAAATAAGGACTTTGAGATCTCATATCTCTCAGTCCTAGCTTAAGTCTCAAATATGCCCTTGAGTGCCACAATCATATCGTAGGCCTCTATATTCTCAAACTACTTTTGAAGGTCTGAGTTCATAGCAGCAATCATATATAGCTAACATCAAGGGACTAATCGCAAGCATTTTTGTAAGTGGCTTTAACAGCACTAGTAGTATTCTCATTAGGCACATTTGGAATTGGTTGCTCTAGAACTTGTTCCTTTTTATCTTGCGTGAGAACAATTCTCAGGTTGCGAGACTAATCCACAAAGTTCGTTCCATTAAGTTTTTTTTTAATTATCGAACGTAAAGCAAAACTGGAAGTGGGTGTAGCAGCAGGTGGTGTCATAATCTAAGACAAAATATATACAAAAACTAAGACAAACATTCATGAAAAGTAACTTGTATTAAACAATTTAATAAAGATACTCCCACTAAATTCCATATCCCTCTTATGATACTTCGTGATTCAAGACCCATAATTAATTAGACTACTAGTGATCTTTATTCTTTAGTATCACTGCTAGAAAGCTAATGAATTTGATAAGCAACCCTTTGCTAATCATATCTCTATATGACTCTTGTTGTTGGGTGGCGTCCCTATGCCCCGACCCCAACCCTATGCCCTAAGGTCCATAACCATTATGATGACCTTGTCAAGTGTAACCAATGCTATGCGTGTGAGTGTTCGACACAAACCCATATAATTAAGGAAAGTTAATAGCACCCTACTTTAGTAGACCTACCATTAATTTACAAGATATTGGATGGTGCAGCTAATTGGGTACAAGATATTGGATGATGCGGCTAATTGGGAGGACATAAATTTTGCTTAATATTATGTGAGGGATCTTTACTTCTACCATGTAAAAGCATTCGAAACAACTATATAACATGCATAGAAAAAAAATAGGAACATAAAAGCAATCACAGATAATCACATTAACTGTGACATAGTATGGTCCTTCACATGGTGATCTCCATTGCCACGTTTCTTGTTCATCATGCCTCGAAGTGCTCGAGTCCTCCAGATACTACCACTAAGCTATTAATCCTAATAGCAATAGTAATAAATTACAAGGAGTGTAGAAATATGACAGGTCAACATGCAAGCCGTTTATACAGACACAGACAGCCATGGGTGCAATCAAGCATAACACGTAGGCTATAAAAATTACACACGTGTATAATATACACAAGAGGCCATACTATTCACATCAATCCTGCAAAAACAAATTATGCATAGAATCGCATTCTATCGAACAATGTGAACTCACAACGAACTATAAGGCATTGTACGCATATCAAATCCATGAATCTGACCTTGGAAATCCATTCGGATTAATCATATTAACTCTATTTTCGACCATAAATCTGTTTCGATCAACCCTATTGATCTTTGTATGCTTCACGTGGGTTTACGTCTTATGGTCTACCCCTATGGCGGAAACCGACCGGTAGTGGTAAGTAGTGATACGATCACAGAATAATGATCTTGAACCCATCTACGACCACCGTACATGAATTGATCTTATCGACCAGTACCAAAACCGATCTATCAAATAGAACGACCAACAAAACAGCAATAGATCATATCTACTACCACCGCATATCACCATATGCATCTATTCGGAATCTAAGACTAGGCAAGGTGACTCTGATACCACTAAAGGAGAACGGGTAGGCTACTCTAGTGTAAATTCAAAAATTTCTACCACGTAACAAAGAAACCACTATATGTTATAGATCACGAAATTACAACTAAACGAGCAGACCCATAGCAGAAGTAGAGTCGATGTAGCACGTTAGTGCGGTTGTAGTAGTACTAGCCTCGTGCCTCCTCCAACAACTCCTCGATATCATCATAGGATGCTGATCATTCTAGCGTTAAAGCCTTACAGCAATGCCTCCAAGGTATCCACACGTACGGGGTAGGAATACCATGCGACGGAATGCTAGCACTGGCTATGTAGTTTTTGGCAAAGAAGGTGTGACGGCTAGGGTTTCGGGAACTCTGAATTCCTAAATACTCTCTTAACCCTAAAGCTACCACCCTATCTCTTTATATAAACGCTCGACAATGGGTCTCTATATTAAAGGCCCATTAGGAATTCAAAGCCCATCATAATTAAGATCACCATCTGAATTAAATCACAACACTTTAAGCATGCTATCCTAAAGGTTCATGTATACTTAGATATGGCCCGAGTACTTTTACTTGACCATTAATCGGTAGCGGTCCCTAGCAGGATGTGCTGACTCTTGAGTATATGTAAAGATCATATCGGACGAACATTAACGATGCTTAGTTATATGCATTTCCCTTTGCCTGATGATATTGGTCAAACTCAAGACTAGTATGTGTCATTCTTGTTTAGTTAGCTCGACCACTCTTTCTCGATTATGTGACTCAGAATCCCTGACTACGGTTAACTCTTTAACCGCGAGTAGCATGGCCATACATTTGCGGAATCCGACCACTTTAGAGGCCTAGAGATATCTCTCCCATTGTATGGAAGGGCAAATCATATCTTGATTGACCATGCCTCGTAGTATGGTTCATGACAAACCCAAAAACCACCTTTATAACTACACAGTTACGGAGTAGCGTTTGGCAATCCCTAAGTAAGTCATTACACATCTTGAGTACATGTATCAACTTCAATTCTAAGGATATAGCATACACATTGTATATGAGACCAACTGATGACAAATAAGATTACAACGCTCTCGTAGTGTCTTAAGGTGGGTCGATCCAACTCCATGTTCTCTAACATATGTCCATATTATTGGTTTGATATCTCCAAATCTATGACCCGTGAAATATAGTCATCAACTAATATATATATGCTAGTCTATTCATATGTATCCTCATATGTTTATGGACTAGGGATCACTTTTAAAACAATCATCACAAGGTCATATATAGAGTTTCACAAACAAGTCACATACTTGCTAATAAATAATAATGACATTATTCAGAGAATAAGATAATAAATCATGAACCTAAGGAAATATAATCATCTCTATGATTGCCTCTAGGCATATCTCCAACAGTGATACTGCTGGAAATTCAACATGAGAATAGTTTGGTCGCATGGCTAGCTAATGGATATCGTCGAACACAACTCCAAGGAGATAGATAGCTGTTCATGTCTTGTCACCAGATCGGCTGTTGGCTTCCATAGACTGATCGATCACTACGACGATATTACAGAAGGACAGAGAATACGTGCGTAGATCAGTGCGTAAAGCTGTTTTTTCGGAAATTCTACAGTGCAGCGCTGATGCTAATTACTCTCTGAAGTTAGCAGGTGCTGTTAGTAGGCAAAGCAACAAGCCAGGTGTGATTTCCTTGGACACGTACGTTTTAAGTAAATGTTTGTTATATCTTGCGATGTGTGAAAAACTGACAGTCGGAGGTCTCAGAGCCAAGACCATGATTATCAGCAGTTCAAACTCAGTCACCTGGCCCAATTGAGATAACCCATATTGATCAGAAGCAGTGGTCTGAGGTTCAGAATTTTGTCTTTGCACGCAAGTCTAAAAGAGTGTGCATTGATTTCAACTACTGCCTGGTTGTTGATGCTCCACACGGCCTAGGAGAAGTTTTATTCCAGCACCACAACAATAAAAAAAAACAGCACTTGAAAGCTGGCATTCACAACTAATCCACCAAATAAAAAAGGAAAATTCATCTATGCATTTCATAAATTGCACATATAAGAAATATAGCAATTGACAAAATATAAGCCATTGTCTGAAATGCATGTTTTCAAAAAATAAACATGCTTTACACCTTCAGTAAATGCCGCCCAGGTTTAGCTAGAGAAATTTGGAAAGGTTCAATGGTAAAGGAGCTCTATGCCTTCAAGTGCTCCAACTAATTTGCACTCCGCTAAAAAGAACTAGTTTAAACATTAAATTCTTGATGGAAAAAAAAAGGATCTTGAATGGATTTTTTCCTGTTGCACCAACAAGAGACTTTGCATATCCACGCACCTTTAGATAAATGCATGCCAAACCCTCAAGGGAAAAAGAAAAGGTATGAGCTCGATGCCTCTGTCCTGTCCTGCTCAGCTTCTCCATGATTTATGCATGATCCTTTCAAAAGCATACATTGCACAGAAGGCGGAACCGGCACGACACACCCTTTCGTAACGCACTTTACACAGACCTGAGTTTGCAAAGCATGCACTAGAGCGGCAGCAGCTGCTTTTTTATCCTGTGGATGCTCTGATACGCAATCACTTTAGGGTGCATCTCTCCTCCACATAAATATTAATGTGCAATTGTATTCCCATTCTACAAGTGGGCAGCTGAATTTTACTACTTATGGTTTAGTGTGCATAATATTTCTAGCTAGCTAGGCCAGCAGATGAGCGACAAAGAAGCCCGATCGATCCATCCATCGAGGAATTTCTTGTTAAAAAATGTTGCGATAAATTCTCCGTAAAGCTTGGAGCACAGTCGATTTGATCCCGTCTCTTCTCCGTTTTTTGTTTTTGATCTCAGCATCGGTCTACTAGCTCAGATTACCATTGTTGAATTTTGTCATGTTGCTCATGTGTACATATGGCCACTAATCCTTTGGTTGAAAGAAAAGGGGGTGAAAGTATTTTAAAGCTCCATCATTTCGCCCCATCAATATAAAGTTGAGATCATTGATGTCCTCAGTCAACATTGGGTCACTTTAATGGAAATGGTGATTTGATATGTTGCTTGCCATGTTGAATTATGGAGCCAACTAAGTGGCCATACAGGTATGTTAATTAGCAACTAATATTAAAGTTATGAATAGATCAGCACGGTTAACCCATATAGGCACCGTGTTCCAGTTTCCTACTCTAGGCTAGCCCGTTCAACAAACAATTGCTCTAAAAGTTGCAAAACGTTTTCAATTTGCATTGCCCTGAACCAGAGTTATGAAGTTCCTAGTATATCACATTTCATTGGTTCTAAGCGAGTAATTATGCTGCGATTAGATGATCTTAAACTGGCTAACTGAGATCATAGGTTGGTGTCAGTATTACCTCATTGCACCCAACACTCATGTGAACCATGACATGCCCACCATCATAATAACACCCGTTGAATACTCATATCCTTCATGGGTTATTACTTTCTTGTCTGTTCGGTAATTGTGATGTGTTCACACATCCGCTCGAATCCATTTGCGTGAACTGTGATGCACTGATCCGACAGAAATTACGCATGACAAGACCTATTGCAAGCTCCATATCTTCGCTGGCAAATGAATGCACTGGTTAAAATATACGGACTGATCGAAGTTGGAGCTTCAGAAAAGCACTGATCTGATAGCCGTAATATTTCCATAAATGCTACTATTTGGTTAACTGAAAACATGCGACTCTGCAAGCCAAACAGCGACTAGAACATAAAAGGATTAGACATACGAGAGATCATGAGATTTGAAATTCTGGATTAAAAGCATCTTATCACAGCGACAGAAGGCTGAATTGAACAACCATGAAATTATGAAGAATTTCAGGGACTTTCGTACTTTTATTTTTAAAAGTTGCACAAATATTAAAGCATCAATTAAAGGTAGATAGTGATTACTTACCCCTTCGCTTGCTTTAAGATTTGTGCAACTTATATTAAGAGAGAAAGTATGGAATCATTGCTCAAAGAGAATTCTTCTGTAGCGTAGTCTTGATCTGTACCGTATCCTCGTCATTACACACTTTGTGCGATGTCCAAAGTAGTGGCCGCATTGCAGATAATTCAGGCGTATCCATCCTTCTAAAAGACCTGCAATAATGCACTCGATTTCCCATCTTTTCAAGAAAAGCACATTCTTCTTTCAGTTGTGTTCTGTCTGAAGAAAAATTGCATTCAGAATCCGAATAAAAAGATCACTTTACCATGAACATGAAGTAGCATACAGATGTAAAATAGTTACTCAATTGACTGGGCAAAAGATTCAGAGGTTCAGATGAACTTCTCTTCCAAGTGAGCTCTAAGTTTCAAAATGAACATATCCAAAGGTAGGGTTAAGTGACCCCTTTTCCTATTAGGGATATGAACTATGAAGGGGCACTTTCATAATTGATGATGTAAATGTGTGATGCAATCATTACCAAACCTAAGTTCAGATATGAGTGTCATCAAGGTACTATGCATGACAGACGTTACAAGCTCAATACAACACATTTAACAGTTACTTCCATAAAGGAAAAGGAACATTTCAGAGTTATCCAATACATCTCCTACGCTTCCTCTTTAACCGAGCTCATCCTGCATCTAAACTCCGCAACTACAGCATCATCAGTAATCCAAAGTGTCTCAGATATACCAACTGAACACATAATAAAAAATTGTTCCCTAATCCATAGCGTGTCTGAGCAGGTATAGCAACCCCAGACAATTATGGTTCCTTAAAGCCCCCAAAGAGTTGCTGTTGTAAAATACAGCATCCAGATAGGAAATAGACATAAATCATATGCCCAAGCCATTACATCTGGAACTACGATTTGCGTTTTGTGCTTTGATATTTGATATAATCAGTAGGCACTACGGCCAACTGTGCAAATTTCAGAGAAACACTAGCAGTACAAACTAGCATACAAGAGAGCTCAGTTGTATAAAGTGTGGCAATTATTACAGGCATCACAACTAGGAATTTATTTTAAATAATACATTTTGTAATTCAAATTGCAAAAGTATACCACAAATTTTTTTTTTTTTGCAAAAATGTACCCCTGTCGCCCGTTGGTTGGGCGACATGGGCTAGTCGCCCTACTGTTTAGCGATTTGTCAACAAGTCGCCAAATGAAAAGGCGACAAGAGCCACGTGAGCGAGCGGCAGCTCATGTCGCCCTCCCAAAGCGTGACAATGACCAAATCTACCTCCGGTTGGGCGACAGGGGCGCGAGCGGCCTCCTGTCGCCCAACCAAATGGCGACTTCAGGTGCTTCAAAACGACTGCCTCGACCGAGAGAAGAAGAACGGGAGGGAGAAGAGAAGAGGGAGAAGAGAGAAAAGAGAAGGTAGGAAGAGAAGAAAATAAGGGGAAGAAGAGTGGCGGCTGCGCAGGTAATTTCTTTAAGCTCTATTTTATGTAGTTTAGAGTTAGGGTTAGGGCTAGTGTTAGGGTTAGGGTTAGAACTAATTAGTTTCGCGGTTTTTTTTGTTTAGTGTTTAGGAAGGGTTAGGGTTAGATGTAAATATTTTCATGTTTAATTTGTGTAGTGCTTAGGGTTAGGGTTAGATGTAATTAGTTTTACGGTTTATTTTGTTTAGGGTTAGATGTAAATATTTTCGCGATTTATTTTGTTTTGTGTTTAGGGTTAGATGTAGATAAATGTAGTGTTCATATTTTTAGTAATTTAGTGTTTAGGGTAAGGATGGCCCATGAACAAACATCGGTCCAAAACTTGAGTAATTATCTACGTAAAACATACGATTATCTGCGTTGTACATACAGTCAGTTGATCTAGTTATTTTCGTGGTTTATTTTGTGTAGTGTTTAGGGTTAGATCTAGTTAAATGTAGTATTTATTTTGTTTAGTGTTTAGGGTTAGATCTAGTTAAATATAGTGTTTATTTTGTTTAGTGTTTAGGGTTGTATTCTGTGCGCTACAGAGAAAGATCCGATTTGTTTAGTGTGTAGCAAGAAATCATGGTAGTGTTTAGCAACAAAATGTAGTTGAATCTAGTTATATTTTTAGTAATTTAGTCAGTTTGTGGAAATACATGTACATAGTTGTTTTTACGAATAATAATATGATGTTACGGTGTTTAGAGATAGATGTCGATAGATATGTTTTTTTACATGTAGAAGTGCAAGTATATATATTGTTAGGGCTGTAGATGTTTTTTAGAAATACAAGTGCAGAGATGAATATTTTTAGTAATGTAGATATTTTTCGCAAGTGTAGATATACATACGTATAGTTTATAGTACCTTTTACGAAGAGTAATTAATTCGTGTGCTAATGAATAGGTTCGCAGATATGTCAAAACGAGTTCCATTTAGAATCTTTTATGGAGAAGGGGTTGTCATGTATGGTTCGGAGGGTGCGGATCTGAGTAACTTTCAGTATGTAGATAGAAGTTTAAGTAGGGTTGAAGAGCGGACATTTGCTTCTGTGTTGAATTGGTTGTATTATACGTTTCGGATGGAACATGAGAAGTGGTAGCTCAAGTTATCTTGCCTTTGCACCATGCGAGATGATCCTGTTTATTGGGAGTTGGTTGAGCTGAAAGGAACTGCATCTTGGAGGTCATATGTGAGGGGGGCTGGGCAACGTGGATGGTGTCGGGTGCTTTTGGTGCAAGCGTATGAAAGGGCTATTGCACCGCAGTAGCAGCTAGACGCCGGTGAGCATAGTGAGGCTCAAAATGATTTCACTTATGGTGACACTGAAATTGGGGAGTCTAGCCGGGAGCAGCATGTTGAGGTTGCAATGAGGATATCGTCTACCAGAGTGGTGAGCAAGTTGAGATTGGGGAGGATGATGGAAACATTGGGCAAGATACGCGGGGGCAAGTAGACGAAGGTGAGGAAATTGAGGAAGTAATAGCACAGATGGAAGAGGAAGACCTTGAATATGAACAAGTAGAAGTGGAAGACGACGATAACTCGGATGAGGAAGATGAAGATGTGGAGCCACTTGTGACAGCAGATTGGAGCACGCATCAATTTAATAACCTGGTTGTAAATAAAGGCAATGATACACCTTGGCAGTATAGCGACAATGAGGTGAGACCTAACAGCATGTACCCCACAAAAGAGGCAGTGCAGGATGCTATCAAAGATTGGGCATTATCACTAAGAAGAACTTTCAGGGTTAAGAAGTCCACCCCAACCTGCTACGACGTGGTGTGAGAGATGCAAGGGTGCCCCTGGAGAGTGCACGCGTACAAGCCCAAATGGGGCACCCACTGGCTATGTTCGAAGGTTGAACAACATAGTTGTATGACTGAAGAAACCCTGGTGGCTCACAGGAACCTGTCGTCTGTGTATATCATGAGTGTCATGTACCCGGAGATAGTTGAGAACCTGAATTTTGAGCCCCGTGCTATTATCCGAGCAATTGAGAACAGATTTCAATACACAATTAACTACGGGAAGGCATGGAAGGCGAAGCAGAAGGCCTTGGAAATGAGATTTGGGAAATTTGAAGACTCGTACCATAATCTGCCCGCCTTTGCCGCGGCTGCATTCAGGGAAGAAATCCTGGTACTTTTTATGATTATCAGGACTGTCCGTCAAGGAAGTGGCCGAACAAGAGGCATCTGAAAAGAGTTTTCTTCGCATTCGGAGCTTGCATTAGGGCGTTCTATCACTGCCGTCCATTGTTGTGTGTGGACGGCACATTCCTGACCGGGAAATACAAAGAACAAATAATGACAGATGTGGGCGTCGACGTGAACAGCCAGATTCTGCCTATTGCCTTTGCCTTTGTGGAAAGCGAGAACTATGAGAGTTGGCTGTGGTTCCTGCGGAACTTGAAGATCGGGGTGGTAAAGACTAACCAACATGTGTGCATATTGCATGACAAGCATGCTGGTCTGCTTAGTGCCATCAGACAGTTGCAAACAGGGGAAGAGGAGCCATTTCCCTGGACTGACTTGCAGAGCCGATGGTGCATGAGGCATTTGGGCGCGAATTTCTATAAGCAATTCAAGAACAAGGAACGATGAACATGTTCAAGAGGCTATGTAAGCGTAACCAAGATAGCAAGTTCCGTACTCTTTGGAAGAATCTTGATGAGCTAACAAAAACACAAAGAGACTACTAGTAGTGTAACACGGAGCAGCAGAGCCTTTATTCCTCCGCAATGAAGATGAGGCAACGAGTCGTCGTCGAAGGCAAAGGCCGATCAAATGTTTCTGACCGATAAAGCACGAGCCCAAAGAGAAGTGGTCATTGTTACATGACACACATGGTGCTAGATACGGTGTCATGACGACCAACTTGGCGGAGGTGTACAACTGGGTAATGAGAGGGATGAGGTGTCTCCCGTTGGTAGGAATTGTTGAGGGAGTGCTGCGGGGTATAACCAAGTATTTTGTGGATAGGCATAAAGCTGCTGAAATAGTAATGAGAGATGAGAATGTCTTGTACTCAAGCATGATAAGTAAATACATGGATGAGAAGAGTAAGAAGGCGGGCAAGCATAGAGGTATCAAAGTAGGTTCACGAACACTGCGTTTCGATGTGATATGCAGGGATAAAGGACGGCGGGGAACAAACCAGAAGGTTATCATCCAAGAGTATATCTTACAGGCTGAATGTCAATGCTCGTGTAACAAACCCCTCCTGTTGCATAGGCCATGTTCTCATGTGATAGTTGCATGTGCATTATTTGGAATGCGACCCGGTACATATCTATCTGAATATTTTACAAAGGAAAAGGTGATGGCAATCTGGGGCGAGGAGTTGTATGGTTATGGTGTTGTCGGTTCTTTCACCACAACCCCTAGTGTCGATGAAAGGTTCTGGGTCCCTGACTTTGATGCAAGATCATACAAAGGAGGCCGTCGCAAAACAAGGCATATCAGGAATGATATGTATGAGTCCGAAACTGGTAAGCGCGTGAAGAAATGTTCGTTGTGCAAGCGAACAGGTCACACGTTCAAGAACTGCCAGCCACATAATGAAGAGGATGAAGGAGGAGATGTCAACCCGACGGCGGGGGAAGGATCGTCGTCTACAAGGCGTGGTGGACGACGTCATCGGACTACCGGAGAAGCTATTTGAACTATTAGATGCTATATGTCAAATTAATATTTTGTTCATGTAATGTGCGTTGTAATCTGTTTTAATATAATTTGCTGATTTAATATGCGTTGTAATCTATTTTAATATAATTTGATGATGTAATGTGCGTTGTAACATGTTTTAATATATTTTGCTGATGAAGTGTTCGTTGTAATCTGTTGTTAATATAATTTGATGATGTAATGTGCGTTGTAACCTGTTCTAATATATTCTGCTGATGTAGTGTGTGTTGTAATCTGTTTGATTATATTTTGTGGATGCTTGTGTACTTATTTGTACGCATTTGGTTCGATGTATTGTTCTCATGCTTGTGTATTTATTTGTACGCATTTGTTTCTATGTATTGTTCTGATGCTTGTGTGTTTATTTGTACGCATTTGGTTCGATGTATTGTTCTGATGCTTGTATAGTTCTCTCTATATAACTTTCCTTTTTGTAATTTGCAGGTATGGCTCACAAGGCTGTAGATGACGACTGGCCTTTTGAGTTGGTAGACCCAGTCGTTGACCATCGTCACCGTGCACACTTCGCCACCGCTTCACCAGAGGAGGGACAGGATCCTCAGGAGCTGTGCGTACTACGGTCGAGACCACCGCGGGAGCTCTGGACCCTCGATCCACGTTGGATCCCCAGGTAACGTATTTATCTTTTAATTCCAAAATATTCCCGATACAGTATCATAATCTGTTATAATTAACTAGTGCGGTGCTCATATTAATTTAATATTTCTGTTTCGTAGGCTGTGAGCAGCAGGATTGCTGCCACTTGCACGGATGGTGGAGGCGCACGCAGGTGCGCAGGGGAGGGACGTGAGCCACCGGTTCCCGTTTGACAGGTCCCTTCTCACGCTCTGGTGGATCGGTGGAGACCGGAGACGCACACCTTCCACTTACCTGTCGGGGAGATGGCGATCACTTTGGAGGACTTCTCCTACCTCCTCGGTCTCCCGATTGCTGGTGACCCTATGGTGCCGTAGGACATCGACCCGTTGTGGCGGGATGAGGTACTTGCGTCGTTCCATGGTGTGCTACCGCCTGCTGCGTACCGACCCTTCACCAGCACCCATGGTCCGACACACAGGTGGCTTCGACAGTTCGTGGTAAGCAACTAACCTTTCAAACTTAACTTCACATATATAAATTGGCTAGACTAACAAGGAAACTTAAATTTACAGGCGGAGCACATCGTCGAGCCTGCGGACGAGCAGAGGGTGAGCCGCCACCTTGAGGCGTACCTGCTTTAGCTGTTTGGCTGGTGCATGTTCACGAGCTCCCACGGGGATAGCGTGGACAGGCACTTCGTCCAGTTCGCGAGGGCGATCGCGGACGCACCCCTTGACAACATGCCGCAGTACTCCTGGGGGTCAGTGGTCTTCTGCGCGACGTACCGTGGGCTCTGCGACGGCTGTGGGCGGATTGCCGACGGGTCGATCCTCACCGGGTGTCCACTGCTTCTGCAGCTTTGGGCATACGAGAGGTTCTAGATCGGGCGCCCCAGGATCGACACGAGTCCTCTTGTACACGATGGTGATGATGATGTCGACGCGCCGACTATGGGCACCATCTGGTGCTACCGACGGGTAAGATATTGCAAACCACAGTTGTGAAACCTACGCTTTAACATTTGTCAGTACTAATAGTAATGTTGATTTTTCTGTCGTCACTGCAGCCTAGGTGGGCACACAGCATGGTGCGGCTTAGCTACCCGCAGTTCATCGCTGCTTTCAACCACCTCACCGAGGACCATGTACGCTGGACGCCGTACACAGCGGCAGACGTCGAGCTACGTGTGACGGGTGGATTGTCCACCCTATGCACATGCGACGCGGCGTACTAGCGTACACGTCGGTTCCTCGTGTTCGACATCCTGGTCGACGGCTACGCTGTCCATCGAGTGATGAGGCAGTTCGGTCTACGACAGGAATTCCAGGTCCAGGTCGGCCGGCAGGTCCCACACGGCGTCCACACGTAAGTTCCCTACATCGATGTTCTCTAATCTGTACGGTGTAATGACATGTAATAATGCTATATTTTTCCTTCTCCGCAGGTAGACTAGGAGGGGCGGGCATGGGGGCACCCCATGGCACGTACGTATGGCGCCATGGGTCGAGGAGTGGGGAGGAGCCTTGGACGACGTCCATGCCAAGGATGCGCCGTACGACCCACAGATGTACCAGGGGTACCAACAGTGGTACACTTCTCGTACCCGTGTGCGTTTGGTACGTGTCGACCTGGATCCTCCTAGACACATCCCTAGGGTGAGGGACACGTATCCCCGCCATACGGACTCGGTTCTACACGGTGCGGTAAGTTTTGTCTAATGTACGATGTATTTTCGTATTGCATTTTCCAGAGTAATGTATTAGGTTAATTCGTAATGTATTTTTCAGACTGATGTGCTAGCCCGGTACTACGAGGAGTCCGGGAGCTTCCTATCTCGTCTGTCTCGTGGGGTAGACGTGACCAGAGAGGACGTGACCTCCTTCTTCGCGAGGTTCAGGGAGAGTGCCAGACGCACCCTCGAGTTGGCAGGATGCCGCACGCCTCGCGATGTGGTTGACGCCGCTCGCGGCGTGCCGCTTACTGCAGGGAGGAGTTCTCCAGGTACATCTTCACACGCCACGTCCTCCCGTCCCACCGTCACGCAGACTTACGCGACAGGGCGAGCTGCTGGACACACTGGTCTAGCACCTCACGTCGGAGGTGAGTACTTCGTCACACTTCGTATGTTGTCCAATTTTTTTTTTAATGTCACCAACAATTCTTCACTTCTTACAAGCTCACAGGCACGGTGGTTCTCCTCTGCAGCTTCACCTGCCCCTGACGACTACGAGGGGCAGTTTGATGATGCAGCCCATGCGGATTTCGACCTCGACGATGGCGCTTGTCGAGATTCTTCGCTGGTCCGGATGAGCCTGGATCATCGCAGTTGCAGGGAGTACCACCACCGACGCAGCCTCCTTAGCCGGCGTACGCTACACCTCCAGCTAGACCACAGAGGGCCCACCACACACCGACGCAGTTGACATACTCGCAGGGGCAGGTTCGCAGGAGGCCTGCCTAGCCGCGAGGAGGCGCCCAGAAACGGGGGCGCCAGTAGTTTGTTATGTTATTTTAGCTTATGTATTTGGTTATTACATTGTGATGTACTTTTCATCTTATGTATTTAATTGTATATGATATATTTTTGTTATGTTAGTAACCTCTTACTTTTGGTTATGAAATATTGTTATTCCTTGTTACAGTAGCCCTACTTTCAAGTATGACGAAGTACTGGCGTGCAGCAGCTTTTCAGAGCGAATAGCCTACTCACGGGCGTGCAGCCTTTTCAGGCCGAGTAGACAAGTCACATGCATCAACCTTGTCAGCCTTGTCGGGCCGATGAGACAAGTCACATGCATAAGCTTTGTCAGCCTTATGAGGCCGATTAGAAAAGTCACATGCATCAGCTTTGTCAGCCTTGTCGTGCAGCTTTGATGATGGGTGACACGTCATGCGGCTTTTCACAGAGGATGCTGGCCCATCAGTGCTGTAGTTGTGTGGAGCAACCCCTCACCACCACTATAAAACCGGTCGAGGGGTAGACATCCAACACCGCCAAGCAAGCAATACACACCAGCTGAATCTACACAAATTAGGGCACGATGTCGTTCTACCGTCACCTCTTCAGCAAGCAGAAGTCATCCCGCCCCGAGTACCCGGATACTAGTAGCGTTGACGCCCCAGTTCTGCCGGAGTTGCCCCGATCCAATTGCGACTGTAACCTTCCGGCGAAGATGATGCAATCTACCCACAGAGAGACGGCCGCCCGCGCTCACTCTCAAGTAGCCCGCTTACCGGTAAACTCGCTGGTCTCCATACAATACAGAGTAACATTACCATTTCATGCATCGTTCTTTCTTTTCTCAGCACAACGACCGGTGTTGCTTCTTCCAATGGATCGACGGGCCGGAACGACGTGACTACGAATTTGTCTACAACTGCCACGACGCCTACCCCGCTTCGCCCGAGAACTTCAACAGGTGGGAGAGGCCGCCAGGATACGTCCCCGTTCTAGAGTGACCAGAGTTCAGGGCCGGTGGGCAAGAGGCCAACCAATCGGTGAGTTTCATGCGACGAACTCATGCTTCACTCACAAAGTAGTAATTCTAAACCAGTTCATCGCATACAGGAGTTCAAAAAGAAAATTGCGAAATTGCTCGAGTCAAAGGAGAAACCTCCTCAGGGGCCACCCGAAAGCCCCGACTTTTGCGAACATAGCCTTCAGGCAGTGGTTGATACCTGCCATGATGAACTAGCGGACCGGAGATTCTACCGGTGCCCCTTGGCCGAGGATGAATGGTGCGGCTACTTCAACTGGGTGGACCCGGAGACGTACCACTCACATCTCAAACTTCTCGTATGGGATAACTGGGGGGAGCAACCCTCCCCGTGGTGCTACTACCCCCAGAAAAGCCAAACCCCGAGTACGCCTACGGTGTTATTCAACGACCACAGCGGGCATACTGTATTGACTGCAGGGCACGCTTCCGGTTGTACAAGGACAAGCCCAACACACACCTCCTGCACCATATAGTGGAGTGCGAGCCGAAACAGAGCAGGCGTCTCAGCAAGTCTCCACCAACGGCCAACGCAACAGAGGTGCAAGAGGGTACCTCCTCTCAAAGAGGAAGGGACAAGGGGAAGCAGCCGGCCGAGGTCCGCACCACGCAACAAATCCTTGATGCGTTACGCAGACCATCCGGGAACCCGAGTGGTATTAATATAGGGGACGCCGGGAATCGGGATGACCAAAAAATTCTGTCTTACACACCCGAGACTACGGCATAGGCCACCCAATCGGCGACAGCTGGGAGCACTACAGATCCTCATGGAGTTCTTTCATAGTGGGAATTGAGCGGTGTCCGAGTACAAATCTCAAAATTTACACGGGTCAGGTAATATGCAGAAAATGTGGGACATCATTCTGGCTGTACCCAGATAGGCGGAACGATCATCTGTTCCACCATGACAAACAATGCTTTTGTTAGTTAGTTCAAGAAATTTCGTTACTACTGTAATGCCCTTGTAATATAATCTAATCTATTGCTTATTTTATCATCTGAACTTTCGGTGCATGTGCCCTTATGTATGTTCAACAAATAGTTTAACACATGATTACAAATCATAGTTTAATAACGCGATTTAAGGGCTTCGTACGAACTATTCATAACATGATTACAAATCATGTATGTTGCAATAACGCGATTTTGTCCACATGCAATAACGCAGAAGGCTACGAATTGTTCACATGCAATAACGCGATTTCGCTACTTAATTAGTATCGTTATACTAATTATAATTTTACTAACACCCTCATAATATGGTAGTGCATATATCAAAGATCAAATGTGGACCACTGTTTATAAAAATACCCTTTGGACATGATATTTTATGGGCCTCCGAAAAGGTTAAAAAACAAACACTCTACTTGTTACCTTCAAATTTTGTAAATTATTTCAAATTTCTCTAGACCATAAAAATATTTTACTTCAATCCTAAATCTGTTTATCCAAATATTTTAATCTTTTTTGAAGTCTCCAATATTTTTTTTAAAACAAGTAAATTTCCTGCCATGTCGCACTTTCATTGGGCGATTTGTCTATGTAGCCCTACCATTGGCGACTACTACACATGGTGCCCCATGGTTGGGTGAGTTGTTCTTTTTTAAATAAGTCGCCCAATCGCAGCGCGATTGCTTCTGCCTAGTCACCATGTCGCCCAATGGTAAGACGACAGGGGTATATTTTTGCAAAAAAAAATTTCGTGGTATATTTTTGAAATTTGAATTATAAAATATATTATTTAAAAAAAAACCTGAAATCGCCATTTGGTTGGGCGATAGGAGGCTGCCCGCGCCCCTGTCTCCCAACCGGAGGTAGATTTGGTCATTATGGTCATTGTCACGCTTTGGGAGGGCGACATGAGCTGCCGCTCGCTCACGTGGCACTTGTCGCCTTTTCATTCGGCGACTTGTTGCCAAATCGCTAAACAGTAGGCCGACTAGCCCCTGTCGCCCAACCAACGGGCGACAGGGGTACATTTTTGCAAAAAAAAAATCCGTGGTATACTTTTGCAATTTGAATTACAAAATGTATTATTTAAAAAAAAAATCTCACAACTAGAGTTATATGCTCAGTTTTATAAGATGGCAACAGATTACATACCAAATCAACGCCTGTTCTTCCCTAGTAATTTCATCTGGTTAGCTCTTTCTTCCTCCTCCTCTATCTTCTTCCTGCGCAAAGGTTCTTCTCTGTGCTTTTGGATCCTTTCCAGCTCCAAATATCACTCTAACTCTTTCTGCTGCTCCTCCAGAGCTTCTTTTCTCTGAGCTTCCTCTTCTTTCCATTGGTTCTCCTCAAGCATCCTATCCAACTCCTCCCTCTCTCTTCTTTTTTGTTCCTGTGAAGTTTGATCTATACGAAATTAGAGTTGGGTTATTCAATTTGGAAAAGATTCTTTGAAAAAGAATAAATCAGAAATTATGTGTATCTGTTCATCTTATCAATAATCAAAACTAGTTAAGAAAGATGTAGCAAATTTTCAGTTCTGGTAACACGAAGCCACAAACACATATACATGCAGTTTGCAAAGAAGTTTGGATTGCACAAACGAAAACATAGGTCTTCTAGCACCAAGCAAAAGGTGAAATGGTTATATGGATCCAGCTAGGATAATATATTGAAGTTGGCAATTTCATCCTCTGAACTTTCAAACAATTTACAAGCTTCACCAATCAGCAAAGATCAAGATGTTATCATAAATAATGCTCAGCAATAATAAGAATGACCTGACATGTTCAATACACTAATACTAACTGCTTTCTGCCTGACTTCATGCAGAGCGGCTTCCTTTTCTTTTTGTAGCTGAACATCAACCACATCAAATAATTTTTTAATACCTTCCGCAATTCGGCGTTTTATTCCATGTTTTACCTACTCAGTGTTCAGTAGTTCCTCAACATTTTTCCTTATAGCTTCTTCAACTGTCCTAGCAAGCTCCTCTTCCAATAACTTAAGTTCAGCTTCCTTTTGGCACCTGCAGTGAAAAATGCAAAGTTATACAGCACTTCATGCATGCATCAACTGACAGCATTATGCTACTACATGTGAAGGAGTTGACTTAATACAAAATAGAAATGTGCAACAGGATTCCTGATCAAAACAAATGACATTTTAAATTTTCAAAAAGAAGCTAGTAAAACTGATATGTACTGCGTTAATGAACAAAATAGGTACGACTACAACAGACAGCAGTAGCTTTGTCCAGAAGAGCCTAAGTGTGTCTTGTAAACCTCGCAAACACACAGATAAAACTCTGTGGTTTTCTTGTGGACAGTTAAATCACTTCCCTAGTACACTAACTCCAGTAAGAAATTGGGAGGGGAGTGGGGTATTGCGATTAAGGAACACATGCAAGCTGAATTTTGAAGTAAAGAGTTATTGAAAAACACAAAAGCATTATGGCTTTGTAGTTTTCATAAAAAGCATCAAGTAAAAATTGGCATATTTTGAATTAGAAAGAGATAATGCCTCTCCGGCAGACATTTAAGCTTGCATTTCGACAACAATATTATAGATGTTCATGCCATGGATTTATTGATAAGTTGGTGTGCTCAAATTGCCAAATTGTGATTCTAGGAAAAGCTTATGGCAACAAGGATCTAATCAACCACAAGACTAACCAGAATTAGAAAAAAAATAAATTGAAACATTAAGAATGTTAGCTGCTTGAAACATAAAGAATGTTAGATTCACAACAAAGTAACTAGGTGCTGTTTGAATACAACAAAAAAAGGAATGAAAAAGGATGGTAGCTCATAATAGCTGCTGCTAATTTAAATTGCCCTGAACATAAACTGAGAAATGTTTTTTTTATATATTCATATTTATCTAGCAAATAAGGAGTATTCTTAAAATAGGAGAATAAGAACTATCTTAGCAATGAACTTAATGGCTCAGTCAACTATTAAAAGCCTCTCATATTTTCAGAAGACCCCCTCCATGTATTATTATTCCACTTTACACTTGTGTTCACTTCTAGTGATATGGCCCATATGGGCAAATCCACTTTGATATACACCATTAAAAATTGATTTAGAGGCATGAATTAGAGTTCGAAGTCCTTTAAGATTAGTTCAGACCAGATACACTATACAACCATAATTTAAGGTATGAATGTGCAACTTCCCAATATTAACCAAAATTGTATAACCGGAGTTTTTAGATAGACCACATCACTTATTGCTTTTTTTTTGGAGTAAGACTAGCAAAATTCAACCATTGGTTGAAGAAATCTGACAAAAGCTGTTGTGAGATGAGTCTACCTCCCATCAATGCCACCTATCAATGGCAATTACTCGTCCAAACTATTTCACAAACCCTACCATTTTGCTTTATATTACTATTAATTTCTACAGCATAGCACGAAAAATCAATAAACACTTCTAACAAACAGATTTTTTTACAGGAGCAAGGAATGTGCACCCACTTACTAGGCTTTACTAACACATAAAAAGAGTATCAAGCTCTTATGAACTTGTTTTGACTTTTGAGAACTCTTGATCTCTTTTTCGTTTGGCTGCAGAGGCGTAGATGGGGTAGCACCTGCGTGGTCAAATCAGTGGCTGTGGAGAGCACTGTTGATTGCTCCTCCATGTTCCACCTGCAAACCAAATTAGATAGTCAAATGTGCATGCTGGTGTCGTTTTATTTCCCCAAACTATAATCTTGGTCTTGCAAATGAATAAGCTTCAATTGTTTAATTCTTGCTAGCGCGCTAGTATACACAGAGATTTGCTTTCATGAGGTGATTGTACAGGTGTACTCTTCTCTAGTTAGCAGTAGTTGCACAATTCACACACACACCTACAATGACTGACGATCAGCAACAACATGGAGCAAACTGAAACGAGTGAGCGAGAAAAGAGACGATTTGACAAAGGTAAAAGAGAGGCACCGACTTGGAGACGGAGGGGGGAGTGGTGCCAATGGGCGGGTGTGTAGCGAAAGCCTCCAGCCATCCGCTCACGTCCACATTTGGCTCGTCCCCACAGCATCCCAATCGATCGCAGGCGCACGAGCAGCAAGGATCAATACTGGAAGCGAGAGAGTTTGAAATGAGAGGAAAGAAAGAGTAGGTAAGAGGGATCGGGCAAGCTACCTCGTCGAGCCAGATGCGGCGAGCGGTGAGGATGGCGTCAGCAATAGAGGCGAAGGGGGATGCAATGGCCAACTCGGTGGCGAAGATGCTTCAGCTGTGGCAGCTCCTAGAGTCGTATCCTTTAGAGGTGTCATATTCTTGAAAAGATAATAAGATATATCATGGCTTGGTTATATAGAGGGAGTGAGTAATTATCAAGCCTTATATTCAAGGAATCATAAACCTAGCTTGCTAGTAGGACACTGACACAGAGTACATATACTAAATTACAAGGGCCTAACTTTTTAGGAGAGATTAGAAGTATTCCCTACATTGGTTGCAGCTAATACTACGTATAATGCCTAGCTAGAGAAGTTGCCACGTGCACGGCCACATGATCGAAGCTCCTAGAGTTGTATCCTCTCTTCCTATACTATTGGAAAGCTAGGGGACGATATACCGTTCCCTAATATTTCTGATAACATTTAGGTACGCTGAGTATTTGCACAAGGGTGGTCCACTGATCTGACTTTGGTGTTCTTCTCTACCATTCGAAATTTGAAATTTGAAAGATGCGTCGTTGCTTGTTATTTGAGATCTAAAATTTTTACTACACAAGTACCATGTGCATACAAACTGAGTTGTACAATACATGTAAATACACCCAAGTTTGTGCACAAAAGAAATTCTGACATGTACATACATGCAAGTTTGTGCAGAAAAGAGCTTCAAGTCAATTGATCTGGCTGGGTAACCAAGCATGCAGCAGCCCAAGCAATTTTATAGATTGGGTGAACAATTTGAGTCTACCGATTGTCAATCAAAATTTTGAGAACCATCACTATTCCAAAGACAAGAAGGTACGTCTTACTTCAATTGAGTTCACTGAATATGCTATCCTTTGGTGGGATCAATTGAACCGTGTAGGAGATCATCCACGAGATTGACATGAAGTGCTTGATGAGAACACGCTTTGTGCTAGAGTACCACAGAAGAACGTTGTACACCAAATTGAGGAGGTTTGTTCAAGGTTCTAAAACCGTGCATGAGTACTATCAAGAGATGCAAATTCTTATGATTCATGCAGGTGTTCATGAATCCGCTGATACTACCATGACAAGCTTCTTTAAAGGGCTTAACGACGATGCTTGCAATCGTGTTGATTTATTGCAATACAATATGGTGCAAGAGATTCTTTACCAAGCAGAGTGTGCTAAAATTTGGGTGAGGACATGAAGATCAAGCAAGGTGGCCGAACATTTTCATCCTTAAGGAGGCACCCAACTCGTGATGGTGAAAAGTGGTCCAAGTTCTAAACAGTTGCATCTACTAAGCCAGTTGGAACTCTATTCAATGAAGCATCAAAGATTACAAGTGCAGCAAGCAAAGAGGCTTCAAATGCAAATTCTTGTGCATTCTCTACTGCTAGAACACATGACATCGAGTGCTTCAAGTGTAAGGGCAGGGGCCATGTCATGAGAGATTGTCGTAACTTGAAGAAAATCTTGCTCAATCAAGATGGTGCATATGTCTCTGAAAGCGAAGATGAAGAACATGGTACGAAATCAGATTCTGAAGTTGAAGAGCTCACATATGAGACATGAACTACTCTTATTTGTGAATCTAATTTGGATGGTCCTAGTTTTGATGGCTCACAAGCTGAATGTTGACAATATTTGTTGAAAAAGGGTAGCAGTGTAATGTGTTCGAAACGGAGTGTACGATCAAAGGCAAGAAGTGCAAACTCCTGATTGATGGTGGAAGTTACAACAATGTGATCAGCGAGGATGTGGTTTATGCTATAAAATTAAGCACATGGCGGCATCCTAAGCCATACTACATGCAGTGACTTCACAATGTTGATAAGCTTAAGGTTGTGCATAAAGTTCATGTGCCTTTTACTATTTATGGTTATGTTGACAAGGTAGAATGCGACATCGTGCCTATGCATGTTTATCATATACTATTGGGGTGTCTGTGGCAATTTGATAGGAATGCAATAGATCAAGGAAGGGCGAACAGATTTACATTCATGTATAAGGTTGTGTTCTATTTACTTTTGCTGAAGAAAGATGAGGAGATTACTTCTAAAATTATGCTAAAGCCTAAAAAGTTTTAAGGACCACGAACCGAGGATGGTTTCGCTTGAAGGGAGAGGGGATGATATGGCCCCTCTTGCCAACACCATTTTGAATTGTTATCCTTGTATGCAAATCAAGATCAAAGTACAAAATCATGCAATTTTGAGCAAGAAAAAACAAATAAAGTATATGCCCAAGTGGGAGGTGAGGGAGGAAGGCCAAAGGAGGATGGTTGGAATCCTAAAATATAAGAAATATATTATGCCAGCAATGTGTAAATCATATGGAGGCAACACGTGTTACCTATGGATGCTTGGGCTAGCCAAGGACATGGTTGCATGGGCTAAGGTGCTATGGCTGCATGGGACAACCAAGGGCATGGCCACATGGGCAAAGGCCACAAGAGCCAAATGGATGGAGGATACATGTGCTTGCACAAGATTTTCGAAGAGAAATGGAGAGCCCAAGTCATGGGAGAGAAGCAAGAAAAGAGTCAAACTCGGTTTGGAAAGAAGGAAAGAAATCAATTAGGATTGACAGCACACGCAAATTAAAAATTCCATAACTTTCATGTTCGAGCTTGGATTTTAACGTTCTTATAATTTCTTATAAGCTTAGAAGATTATCTTCATATCTTTTGATAGCAAGATTTTCTAATTTTGATTCCTTCTATTTTTAATCTAGCTGACAAGTTTTAGCCTGTTGGTTGGATGAATTTGAGTTTTTAAATTGTAATTTCTTTCTATCTCTTAGAGTCTAAGTTGTATACATTTATGAGGTGAATTTGAGTTGGTTTAGATGTGTTTAGGCCGTGCATTATGTACCAATATAAGGCCTAGGGGCATAACTAATTGTACAGATCAGTTTAGGCACCATTAAGCGTGTGTGTGTATGAGAGTTTTCCATCTAAGGTTTGCTGCATGGAAGCAAGGACAAGAGAACATTGTTATTAGAGATTGTTCAAGGGGTTTACATGATCCATCTGTTCAATTTGTGGCTACTCACGGTTTGGAAACATCTTCGGACTTGCTTCTAGATATGTTCTTGCTGTTCTGGTGCAACTCATGCCATACCTTTGAAAGAAGATGTCGCAAGAAGGTGGTAGTGTTTAGCCTTCAGCACCATCTCTTGGGTCGAAACCCTAGTTCGGTTGAAACTACACGATGGAGAAGAAGAAGTTGCTATTGAAATTGAGTGCTGTGAAGATCGGGTAACCCCAATGTGCCAACCCCTTAGTTGGCCTGTATCACCAACCCCATCCAAATCTACACTTTCGTAGAGCACGGGGCCCCAGTCTCTTGATGAATACTACCTGATCCCCCGCTGCTAGATGCAATGGGCTTGAAACTCTCTGATTCACCAAGATCACACATGTGCTGGACTTCACGAGACCACCGAGTGAAGTAATATCGATCTCTCAATTCCCAGTTGGAAATAAGAATGACGTTTGGAAGAAGCAACGCTGAATTCTCCACTCCATTATGTATGCAACATCAAGCGCTAGGATTGACCCACTCACATAGCCATGCAAGGGCTAACCGAAAGCCCACCACACAAACCGGGTTTTCTTGCACGGTTCTCAAAGCACACTAACTAGACCTACTATCCTATCAACTATATCGCGATCCGATGGTCCTCATTGATCAAGCAACTTCTAGCTAGCATCTCATCCGTTCCTTGTCTTCTTAGCTTGCACCGACTCTGTCTCCTATCATCTTCCGGCGATCCCCAACCATCTGGACCTCCAACGCTCCTCGTCTAATCCTGGTCATCCTCGCCCTCACCATGACCTAGCATCATCGTCCTGCAACCATCAAAAACAAGGAAACACCTCACATAGTATTGCCCACAAAGATATGCAAGAGATTCATCAAAGTCCACAAATCAAAATTCAAGTTTGTTCATCCTTGTCGGTGCTACCGCCCTCAGGCTGGTAGCACCGCCCATGGTGGACTGGTGTTACCGCCCCCAGGCTGGTAGGACTGCCGGACACCCAACCAGAAAAACACCTCCTTTGGAATTTTCGCACCGCTCCCAGGGCCGATGCTACCGCTTGCCCGGTAGCACCGTCCGGTAAAATTCCCTAAAAACACCCTCTTTGGAAATATCACACCGGCCATTTGGTCCGGTACTACCGCCCACCCGGTAGCACTGGGCTACCATGGCCGGTAGCACCAGGAAAACAGAGAAGACTTAGATTGCTTCAAATTTCAATTCCAATCCAAATCAAATTCAAACCAAAGCATACAAAGCTCAAGTTTAGTCAAAATATTAATCACAAACCTGGGTAGACCTCCACATGGTCCTTCAATCCCCCCTTGATGAGTATATTGACAAACACACGAAACGGCATAAGTTTTGAGTTTGAACAATGAAGAAGAAAGCAATTTTAGTTGCAAAGTCAAACTTGATCCAAGGAAAAGAATTGAGATCGTGACCAAGTTGACGAAAGGGATTTTGGAGCTAAAGCTAAACTCAAGAGGATTTGGATTTTTGAGTTAAATTTAAGAAAGAGCAAGCTTTTCACAAAAACTCTAAAATCCAATCATAAGTGGCAAATGTGATTAAGTGATCATGATCTATAAGAAATAGCACGGATTTACCAAGATCATAAGAACCAAATAAGCATTAACATTTTTATCTTTTTAATGATACCTTTTCTATGTTTTCTCCCCCTTTTGGTAATATAGGCATCAAAATGGTATTTCCTCCTCCTTTTTTATATATCATGAAATGCAACCTAAAGAGCTTTGAAGATTATCCAATTGATCATAATGACAATATATGACACCAAGCTCGTCAATTTCAGATTATGGCTAAACTAAGACATGTTAAGAGCGAAACAACAAGCTTAGTTTAGAATATTTCATTTTTAGCAAGATTTGACAAGAGCAAAACTTAGCAAAAATTTCAAAACTAGAAGCAAAGCCACTTATAGGATCAAATGGAAAACCTAGAGTTCAACCTACTCAACACTTTGGGGAATCTTGAAGTGCATACAAGGTTCTTCGAGCTCATTTTTCAATTGATGCAAATTTTTCTTTAAGAGTTTGAAAGATATAGCGGGGTGCAAATGTTTGACATTATTTGCATTCTTTACCCACTTATGTTTTTGTTATTTGCATTGTTTTTAAAGCAATTGATTCAAGCCACATTCAACCATCTCAAGAAGAACTCTTAGAGATGAGTTGGATGGGTTTATTGCACATCATTGTGGGCATTGCTATGTGAGGAGTTTCCTAGTCTTTGATGGTTGCAGGGCGACGGTGCTAGGTCATGGTGAGGCGGAGGATGACCGGGACTAGGCGAGGAGCGTCGGAGGTCCAGACGGTTGGGAGATTTTCGGAAGATGATCGGAGACAGAGTCCGGGCAAGTCAAGAAGACAAGGAAAGGAGATGATGCAAGCTAGATGCCGCGTGGACCAATGAGGGCCGCCGAATTGAGGTCTAGTTGATAGGTTAGAGGGTCTAGGTAGTATGCTTTGAAAACCGTGCAAGAAAACCCGGTATGTGTGTGGGTTTTGGGTTAGCCCTTGCATGGCTGTGTGTGTGGGTTAATCCTAGCCCTTAGATGAGTGCTCTAGGGTTGAGGGACTCATCCAAGGGTGGTAGGTGGCCCAAGAGTAGTATAAATAGGGGTGGAGGGGTAGCCTCCTTCCCTTGAAGGTTTTGAGGTTTGTGAATGCTCCTTTGAGCTTTGCCCACATGAAAGTGAGGCTTTGTAACCTCTCCTTCCAGAAATGAAAGTTTTATCCATCCACCTTTGAATTTATTTTGCACATTTACATTATGTCTTTACTTTACGCAATTTAAATTAAGCATTTACTTTCCCGCAATTACATTCTCGCAACTTACTTTCACGTAATTTGGATTTTCCACCCCTCCTTCTAAATGCTGCTGATCTTGGATGTTTTGAGTGTGTTCACATGGTTTTACATCTCTTTTGCACTCTTGGATTGAGTAGAGAACATCTTTTCTTTCAAGTTCCAACTTTGTTCAGAACTTGTTCTTCGCGCAGCAGTCTGTGTTTGATTTCTATAAAAATCTAAAAAAATCTTTTTCAAGTTATTCTTATTGGAGGAGGTGCGGGACTTTGACATGCACTTGCAGAAAAATTTTGGAGTTCACTTGTTGCACCGTTTGGGCGCCATGAGGTGAAAACCGAGCCCCAATCTTTCTGCTCGAAGTTCTTGACCAGACTGTGTTCTTAGATTTTTCCTGTTTTTTCTGTAAGGATTTTTGTGGAGAAATTTGGTGGAGTTCTTCACGACTCTGATGCTCATAGGGAGAAAAAGTCTCAAAATTTTGAGAGCTGCAGAAACCCACCAACCTCCTGTGCAAATTGAGGACAAGTTCTGGAAATTCTGCTTTTGCTTTTCTGAAAGTGACTTTTGTGATTTGAATTGATGTCCTTTCTAAAAGCAACAGTTTGAATTGATTCCTCTTTATCTTGGACACTAGACAACCAGTATTGTGACCCAAAAATCCCTACATATTTTATGGTACTTATCCATGCAAGCTTGGGGTACACCTAGTTGTCTAATTTTTCAGGTTTTTCACGATTTCCTTTGAGCGATCCTGTCGAGGTTTTTGTTGGAGTATTTTGGGGGAAATTTTATTTGTGACCATTCACCCCCCTCTGTTCGCCATCTCGGTCCTTCAATTGATATCAGAGCCGGTTTTGCTCTTCCATAGATCTTGACCGGTCTCAAGAGCCATAGCGACGGACAAATATTCCACCAAGCCTCCCATCTTTAATGGAGTTGATTTTCCTTTTTGGAAGTCCCGGATGGAGTCATACATCACGCCTGGGTTACCGATATGGCGTAAGGTGAAACTCCGTATGAGGTTCCTGCTGATGAAAATATCACGGCCATCAATATGGTTGACGTTGAGGCGAATGCTAAGGCAAGGAACATTCTCATACAGGGTCTTAGCCGCGGTGAGTATGATAGGATTTCTCACCTTCGCTCTGCTCACGAGATTTGGGTAACCCTCGATGCTTACCTTGAGGGCTCTACTCAAATCAAGACTGTGAGGCAGGACCAGTTCAAGCGCGAGTACAACAAATTTGATCAACGTGCTGGTGAGAGTCTCGACGAGTGTTTTGGTCGGTTTACAAAGATCTTGAGCGACCTCCGAGCAGTTGGTTGCATATACCCTGACTCGGACAATGCTCGGCATTTCTTGACCGCACTCGACCTTCGGATTTGGGAGATGAAGGTGAACACCATCAAGGACACCACCGACTTATCGACTCTGACTCTTGATGGGCTTTATTCCCGCCTCAAGACTCGTGAGATCGATGTCGTCTCTCGGAAGACAAAATCTCAGTCGATGGCTTTGGTCACCGATCCCATTGGATCTTCTTCTTCTGATCCTTCTATTGGTTTCTCTCTTTCCGCCCTTTGCGACCTAAGCGATGGCCAACTGGAAAAATTTACAGAAAATGAGCTTGCTCTTCTCGCTCGCAAGTTTTCTCATGCATACAAGAGGGTGAGAGAGAGGAAGAGAGGTGGCATGATCACCTGCTTCGAGTGTGGTGGCCCCAACCACATTCGGGCGAACTGTCCCAAGCTAGAGAAGGGCAAGAACGACTACACCGACAAGAACCGCAACAAGAAGCCTCCAGTTCGTGAACCGGCACACGAGAAGAAGTACCGCAACTTCTCCAAGAACAAGAAGCTCTTCCACCGCGTCCTCGCCGCGCTTGACGACATCAACCTCTCCGACACGGAGACATGGAGCGACGAGGGCGAGGATGATCCGCAAGGGAAGAAGGGCGGCGACGACTTCTCCGGCATGTGCTTCATGGCCGACACCAACAACATCAGCGACTCCAAGCTCTACAGCGACTCGGATGTGGTTCGTCGGATGGGGAAGGGCGATGTTTGGATTGTTGACTCCGGTTGTTCTCGTCATATGACCGGAGATTCTCGTTGGTTCTCTTCCCTAGTCCGAGCCCCCGGTGATGAGTTAATCACTTTTGGGGATGCATCTTCAGGTAGAGTCATTGCTAAAGGTACCATCTGCATTAACCGAAATTTCATTCTTATAAATGTTGCCTTAGTAAGTAAGCTGCAATACAATCTGCTCTCTGTTTCTCAGCTTATCGATGACTCTTTCGAGGTAAGCTTCAAGAGTAATGCCTGTAGAATTCTTGATTCATCATGAGGGTTAGTTTGCGGGATTTCTAGATTTAGAAGTGTCTTTCGTGCTGATTTTTCTGCTTCTTCTGGAGACTCTCTTCGATGTTTGATTGCTTCTGAGTCCCGTGATCTCTCCTTCTGGCATAGGAGACTTGGTCACATTGGTTTTGATCATTTGACCCGAGTTAGCAGCCACGATCTCATTCGGGGTTTGCCTAAACTCAAGATGGTCAAAGACTTAGTTTGCTCTCCTTGCCGACATGGCAAGATGGTTATCGCTTCTCATCCTCCGATCCACCGTAGTGATGATGATGCACCAGACAGCTTTTATATATGGACACCGTTGGTCCAATAGAGTGCGATCAAGCAGGAGGAAGTGGTATATTCTTGTCATCGTTGATGATTTTTCTAGATACTCTTGGGTATTCTTCATGGCTTCAAGGATGAGACTTTTCTCACTTCGTGGGTTTGGTCAAGAGGTTGTCTATTGAGCTCCCTGGTGCATTACGAGCTATACGCAGTGATAATGGCATTGAGTTCAAGAATTCCTACTTTGAGAGTTTCTGTGTGGAGTCTGGTTTAGAGCATCAGTTCTCTTCTCCCTACGCCCCTCAGCAAGAACAGGACCTTGGTTGAGATGGCCAGGACGATGCTAGACGAGTACAGTACTCCTAGGAAGTTTTGGGCTGAGGCTATAGCTACTGCATGCCATGTTTCTAATCGCGTGTTTTTGAGAGCACATCTGCATCGCACTTCTTATGAGTTGAGGTATGGGCGAAAGCCCAGTGTGTCTCATTTTCGCGTTTTCGGTTGCAAGTGTTTTATCTTGAAGTTTGGTAACCTAGATAAGTTTGAGTGTCGCTCTTCTGATGGTATCTTTCTAGGTTACTCGACTTCTTCTCGTAGCTATAGGGTCTGGAGTGTTGATGCGCATAGGATCATAGAGACCTGTGATGTGACCTTTGATGAGGCTAGCCCAGGAGCTAGACACGATGTTTCGAGCTCTTCTTATCCCTCGAGACCATCTTTGTAGAAGATGAGGATGATGGAGATGATGGTGTTCCACCGGATCCAGTCCCCTCTTCACCTGAGGTGCCTCCTGTTTCTATTTCTGCACCTCAGGGAGACCAGCCCTTGCCTTCCGACTCTCCTTCAGCTAGTGGATCTGCTCTTACCTCTTCTGTGCTTGAGGTAGAGGCCACTTCTGTTTCTGGACCTCCCCGTCATATTCAACATTCTCATCCACCAATGGATCATTGGTGATCTGCTTGAGCGGTCACTCGATCAAAATCAGGTTTGTCCGGGCCGCCTCCACTCGCCTTCGTTGCCTCCTTTGAGCCGAAGGATGTTTCTCATGCATTATCCGATGAATCGTGGATTAATGCTATGCATGAGGAACTTGAGAACTTTGAGAGGAACAAGGTTTGGCGCTTGTCGAGCCCCATCCGGTCATAATGTCATTGGGACCAAGTGGGTGTTCAAAAACAAGCAGAGTGAGGATGGGGTTGTCATTCGCAACAAGGCTAGGCTAGTTGCAGGGCTTTCTCAAAGTTGAGGGTCTTGACTTTGAGGAGATCTTTGCCCTTGTAGCTAGGCTAGAGGCTATTAGGATCTGCTTGCATTCTCTGCATCCCGGGCTTCAAGCTCTATCAAATGGATGTCAAGAGTGCATTCCTCAATGGCTATATTGAGGAAGAGGTTTATGTCAAACAACCTCCAGGATTCGAGGACCCCAAGTTTCCGAGTCATGTATACAAGCTCTCCAAAGCTTTGTATGGACTCAAGCAGGCCCCCAGAGCATGGTATGAGAATCTCAAGTCTTATCTTCTCAGCCATGACTTCAAAATGGGCTTAGTAGACAAAACTCTGTTCATCAGACACCATGAGTCTCATTTTCTTCTTGTCCAGATTTATGTGGACGATATCATTTTTGGTGGCTCATCTCATTCGCTTGTATCTCAGTTCTGAGGTGATGAGCACAGAGTTTGAGATGAGTATGATGGGCGAGTTGAGCTACTTTCTTGGCTTCCAAATCAAGCAGACTCGGGAGGGTACTTTCTTGCATCAAGGCAAGTATACCCGTGACCTCCTGAGGCGCTTCGATATGTCTGATGGGAAGCCGGTGATGACTCCTATGGCCACCACTGCTGTCCTTGAGCCCGATTAGGATGGTGAGCCTGCTGATCAAAATGAGTTTCGGAGCATGATCGGCTCCCTCTTGTACCTCACCGCTTGAGGCCGGACATACATTTTGTTTGTGTGTCCAGGCGCTCGATTTCAAGCTTCTCCTCGCGCCTCTCACCGCTAAGCGGTCAAGCGCATCTTCGTACCTTCGTGGTACCACCGATTATGGTATTTGGTACTCTTCGTCTTCTTGTCTATCTCTTAGAGCCTTTTTCGATGCCGACTTTCTTTGGTGTAGGATAGATAGGAAGAGCACTTCGCACTTGCCAATTCATTGGCACTTTTCTTGTTTCTTGGTCATCTAGGAAGCGATGGGTTGCATACCCATCCACGAGGCCGAGTATGTTGTCGCACCAATTGTTTGTAGCTGTGCTCTGGATGAGATCGACCTTATGGGACTATGGGTTAGAGATAGAGAGTGTGCCACTTTTCTCGTGACAACACTTCAGCTATTTGCATTGCTAAAACCCAGCAACATTCCCGGACCAAACACATTGATATTAGATATCTCTTCCTTAGAGACCATGTGGAGAAGGGAGATATCGTGCTTCAGTTCGTAGAGAGTGACCTTCAATTAGCCGATATCTTCACCAAGCCTTTGGATAGCTCCAGATTTGTTGCCTTGAGGAGTGAGCTTGGAGTCGTGAGCCCTTGCGGCCTTTCGTGAGGGGGAGCTGGTTTGTATATTATGTATTATATGTTTTTCTTCCAGCTTTTCTTTTCTTTGTATTTCTTTTGGGTGACTTTAGGCTTGTTTTCTTGAGTTGAGTTCACCCACTTAGACTTCTGTCATGCCTTCTATGGACCTCTTATCTTGTGCTTTAGGTTGCTATCATGCGTGATTAGCTGTTCTCTCTTCTCTCTAGGTTGAGTTCCCTCACAGTCTTATAAGTCTAGCAGGTATTGGGCCTCCTGGGTAGACAGGGTCTATGTGCACTCCTTAGTTGGGATCTAGAGTCGCCTTCCTATGTCACTCTGCAGGGAAGATAAGAGCGAGTCCGAGCCGTAGTGAGTCTCTTCTATCTTATCTATGCTCAATAGCCATCCAGCTTTTGCGCTTCTCGACTTCTTCTCCTCATTCTGTTTTTCTGGTTATTATTGAGTTCATTCGTGTTTTCTTTATGCCTAATCTTGATAATAACTCAACTTTAACCAGATTTGAGCTTAAAATTGATTCATTTGTTGAGGGGGAGTTTGGGAATCTGTTCGTGCATTGCATATAGATTGCATTTCCTGTTTAATGAGCTTTGTCTATTATGCAATTGATTTCTTCTTCATGCTATACACCATGCTACATCATATGGAGGAAATCACTAGCTTAGATATGTCCAAGTTCATTTAACTTGCTAAGCTTTAAAATGAAAAAAAATCTTAAATGAAAAACTTGATGAAACTTGTTGCTTTTACTTGCTAGGTTTCTTCTCTAGAGGTTTGTGCCATAATTTGAGAAATTTTGGAGTTCTCTAGAGTCCCTATAGCAACTTGGGTGAAACTAGTTTGATTCATGCTAAAGTCCTTCAATTGCTCATGAATCATTTTGCTAAAAATAAAAATTAAACAAAATTGACTCTTCTTGTGCACATACGACTCAACACCTTGCATTTACAAGACCGCTTCCCATTGCACTTAGGATGAACTTGGAATACATCGTGTTTGACCTAGACCATCCTCTTAAGAGTTCATCTTGAGATGGTCGCATACGGCTTGAGTCAATTGGTTGTTAAAAGAAAATGCAAATAAATTAAAAACAAAGACATATGTGGGTAAAGAATGCAAATAATGTCAAACATTTGCACCCCGCTATGTCTTGTATGATGATAAATCAAAATTTGCATTAAGTGATAAATGAGCTCGAAAGACCTTGTATGCTCTTCTAGATTCCCCAAAGTGTTGAGTAGGTTGAACTCTAGGTTTTCCTTTTGATCCTTAGAGTGGCTATTCTTCTATTGTTGAAACTAAAGCTAAGTGTTGCATTTGTCAAATCTTGCTAAAAATGAAATATTCAAAACTAAGCTCGTATTTGCACTTGGACATGTCTTAGTTTAGTCATCTTCTGAAATTGACAAACTTGGTGTAATATCCTTCCATTTTGATCAATTGGATAATCTTCAAAGCTCTTTCGATTGCATTTCTAGCATACATAAAAAGAGGAAGAAAATTCCATCTTGATGCCTATATTGCCAAAAGGGGGAGAATTTGTAGAAAAGGCATCATTAAAAAAAAGAGATAAAAATGTGAAAGCTTGTTGTTTCTTATGATCTTTGTAAATCTTTGCTATTTCTTATGGATCATAATCACATTTGGCACTTACGATTGGTTTTTAGAGCTTTTATGGAAAACTTGCTCTTTTCATGGTCTTGCTCTAAATTCTTTCTGCCAACTTGGTCATGATTTTATATCTTTCTCTCTGGACCAAGTTTGGCTTTGCAATCAAATTGATTTCTTCTTCTCTCATTCAAACTCAAATTTATGCCTTTTGTGTTGTTTGTCAATCTACTCATCAAGGGGGAGATTGAAGGACCATGTGAAGGTTCATCCATGTTTGTGATGAGTATTTGATTTTATTTGAGCAAGGTGTGCTCAAGTTTGAGTTTGATTTGGATTGATTTTCAAAATGAAGCAATTTGAGTTGTCTCTGCCAGGAGTGGCAGTACCGGCCGCATGGGCGCGGTAGAGATGAGTTGGATGGGTTTATTGCACATCATTGTGGGCATTGCTATGTGAGGAGTTTCCTTGTCTTTGATGGTTGCAGGGCGACTGTGCTAGGTCATGGTGAGGCGGAGGATGACCGGGACTAGGCGAGGAGTGTCGGAGGTCCAGACGGTTGGGAGATCGCCGGAAGATGATCGGAGACGGAGTCTGGGCAAGTCAAGAAGATAAGGAAAGGAGATGATGCTAGCTAGATGCCGCGTGGATCAATGAGGGCCGTCGGATTGAGGTCTAGTTGATAGGTTAACGGGTCTAGGTAGTATGCTTTGAAAATCGTGTAAGAAAACCCGGTATGTGTGTGGGTTTTGGGTTAGCCCTTGCATGGCTGTGTGTGTGGTTAATCCTAGCCCTTAGATGAGTGCTCTAGGGTTGAGGGACTCATCCAAGGGTGGTAGGTGGCCCAAGAGTAGTATAAATAGGGGTGGAGGGGTAGCCTCCTTCCCTTGAAGGTTTTGAGGTTTGTGAATGCTCCTTTGAGCTTTGCCCACATGAAAGTGAGGCTTTGTAACCTCTCCTTCCAGAAATGAAAGTTTTATCCATCCACCTCTGAATTTATTTTGCGCATTTACATTATGTCTTTACTTTACGCAATTTAAATTAAGCATTTACTTTCCCGCAATTACATTCTCGCAATTTACTTTCATGTAATTTGGATTTACCTCCCCTCCTTCTAAATGCTGCTGATCTTGGATGTTTTGAGTGTGTTCATATGGTTTTACATCTCTTTTGCCCTCTTGGATTGAGTAGAGAACATCTTTTCTTTGAAGTTCCAACTTTGTTCAGAACTTGTTCTTCGCGCAGCAGTCAGTGTTTGATTTCTATAAATATCTAGAAAAATATTTTTCAAGTGATTCTTATTGTAGGAGGTGCAGGACTCTGACATGCACTTGCATAAAAATTTTGGAGTTCACTTGTTGCACCGTTTGGGCGCCATGAGGTGAAACCGAGCCCCAAACTTTCTGCTCGAAGTTCTTGACCAGACTGTCTTCTTAGATTTTTCTTGTTTTTTCTGTAAGTTTTTTTGAGGAGAAATTTGGTGGAGTTATTCATGACTCTGATTCTCATAGGGATAAAAAGTTTCAAAATTTTTTGAGCTGCAGAAACCCACCAACCTCCTATGCAAATTGAGGACAAGTTCTGGAAATTCTGCTTTTGCTTTTCTGAAAGTGACTTTTGTGATTTGAATTGATGTCTTTTCTAAAAGCAAGAGTTTGAATTGGTTCCTCTTTATCTTGGACACTAGACAACCAGTATTGTGACTCAAAAATCCTCACATATTTTATGGTACTTATCCATGCAAGCTTGGGGTACACATAGTTGTCTAGTTTTTCAGGTTTTTCACGATTTCCTTTGAGCGATCTTGTCGAGGTTTTTGTTGGAGTATTTTGTGGGAAATTTTATTTGCGACCATTCACCCTCCCTCTGTTCGCCATCTCGGTCCTTCATACAGCTGCTCACCACACAGGTGATTGTCCGTAACAAAGCCTTTCAGGAACCTCTACCTTAACCAATGAAGCTCTTCGGTATTGCCTTCACTATCACTCCCCTCACACAGAGTCGAAGTATAGGATATGCCAACACCGTTGAATAGGCACCAAGCCGTAGCACAGGTACGCTCCCCCACACAGATACACCCCCGTGTACTGTCACCCCGTGGTATCAGAGGAAAGATATTAGAACCCTAATTAACTAGGTCTGTCCCATACCAGACATGTGGTTGTATGGGTGACTCAGTTCAAAGACTTGCAAGGTGAAGTCCTGTAGCAAGCTGGGGGAAGGTAAAGTCGGCCTTTCCCGGTGTCTTGAGGATGTAGCTTAGCTCTGATTTTCATATCTTCCAGGTCCCTTCGTGCCTTCAGTCCATCCTTAGTTTTGCTAGGAATATTTAGCAAAAGACCAATCAAGTTGTCACATACATTTTTTTCTACGTGCATGACGTCTATGCAGTGTCGAACTTCTAAGTCCTTCCAATAGGGCAAGTTCCAAAATATCGATCTCTTCTTCCACGTGGTCTTCTCAGTACGAGACCTCGATTTATTATTACTATGTCCCTTTCCAAGTACAACATTAATATCCTTAACCATATCATATACCTCTTCCCCACGACGAGGCCGTGGAGCTATACCATCCTCTTTTGTCCCTTCGAATTGTTTCTTCATATTGCGGTAGGGGTGATTCCTGCGAAGGAACCTACGGTGATGCATGTACACAGATTTCCTCGAGTTATGGAGCCACACACTAGCGGTTTCATCCATGCACTGGGGGCATGCTTTGGCCCCTTTTACAATACGACTGGATAGGTTACCAAGGGTAGGAAAATCATTGATGGTGCAAAACAACAATGCGCGTAGGATGAAGTACTCTCGCTTGTACTCATCCCATACCTGTACACCTTCATTCCACAGTATCACAAGATCTTCCACCAATGGTTGTAGGTACACATCAATATCGCGACATCATAATGTACTTTCATTTCATACACAACCAAGGAGTAAGGTTGTAGATACAGAGCGTTACGGGCCAAGTGCTATGAATACTACTCATGTTTCCGAAAGGATTCATTCCATCCGTACTCAACCCAAACCTTATATTCCTCGGTTCATTCCCGAAGTCCTTCCTAAAGAGCCTATCGATGGTTCTCCACTGGCAGAATTAGTAGGGTGTCTCAGCTTTCCATCCCTTTTACGCTTTTCTGAGTGCCATCGCATCAATTGGGCATGCTTTTTGTTTCCAAATAAATGCTTCAACCGAGGTATTACTGGTAAATACCACACCACTTTAGCTGGAGCTCCTTTCTTCACCACGGTGCCCTCGCTATCATGGCCTTTACGCTTGTATCGCGATGATTTGCACACCGGACATACATGCATGTCTGTATACTCTTTGCGATAGAGTATACAATCATTTGGACATGCATGTATTCTTTCTACTTCCAATCCCAATGGACATACAACCTTCTTAGCTAAATAAGTGGTTATCGACAATACGTTTCCATTTGAAAGCATGTCTGCTAAGAGATGTAATAGCGTCGTGAAACTCTTATCGGACCAACCATTGCTTACCTTCAATTTTAGAAGTGAAAGCACGGTGTGCAACTTTGTGTATTCCTCCTTGCAACCCAGGAACAAAGGTATGTCTGAGTCATCCAACAAACCCTTGAATTGATTAAAGTCTCTCTAACTAGTGTAGTTCCCTTATGCATCGCGCAACATCTGAGCAAGATTATTATCGTCATCAATGTCCAACCTATCCTCATTAGATCCATAACCGATGTCAGCTGCCATAATGCCTTCTCCATCATCCAATACGTTATCACCTTCATGTATGTTTTCCTCTTCACCGTGACTTGTCCAAAGTGTATAGCCAAGTACAAAACCCCTTCGAATCAAGTGCAAGTGGATGTGCTCTTTGTCTGAAAACATTTTCTCATTCTTGCAATCAATGCATGGACAATGTATGTACTCCGTGTTCTTGTGCAACTTGTTCTCCTCAATGCTCTTAGAAAAGCAGATACCCGTCGATGTAATCTCTACCAGAATTCAGTTCGTATTGTACATCCATCTTCGGTCCATCTAAAATTAATTAACATATAAAAATTGATTAAAAAACTAATCTAATTACTAAATCTAAAGGAGCTAGATAATAAATTCATCATCTAAAAATGATGAGCACCCACCTACCAAATTAACTACAATTTCATGTATATTAAAATCCAATAATCTTAAATAAATAATTTAATATATGTAAGATGTATATGTCCATACAGTAATGGAACCAAATTAATAGTAATTAAAAAACTAATCTAAATACTTATCCTATAAAGAAGCTAGATAATAAATTCTTCATCTAAAAATGATGAGCACCCACCTACCAAATTAACTAAAATTTCATGTATATTATATCTAATAATCTTAATTAAATAAATTTAATATATGCAAGATGTATATGTCCACACAAATTGAACCAAATTAATAGTAATTAAAAAAGTAATCTAATTACTTATCATCTAAAGAAGCTAGATAATAAATTCATCATCTACCAAATTAACTTAAAATGCAATTTATATATATTAAATATATGCTTGATCATAATTCATCATCTATAAAAAGAACACAAAATCATCTAATGAACCTAGCTAGGAAATAAATTCATCAACTACAAAATGGTAGGTAGATAAAAATAAACAAAATCTAAACTTTTCATCTCATCTACATATAAACCTTAATTAAACTAGGTTTACAAATTAAATTGCAACAAGAGTAACACAAATCAACAGAGGAGAAAAAATAACTCACCAAGGAACAACTAGAGGAAGTACAAGCACAAGAATTGGAGAAAACGAAATCTGAAAATTAGAAGTTTTGGTTTGCTCTCGGGAGGAAGAAGACCAGTGCTGCTACTGCACTCCTATTTATAGGAAATATTATCGCGGGCGGTTGTTAACTACAACCGCCATCGATAATATTATCTCGTGGCGGTTTTACCCTCGAACCGCCATCGATAATTCATTATCGATGGCGGTTCTAGGATAGAACCGCACGGATAATCGATAATGTCGATGGCGGTTGTAGGATAGCACCGCCACTGATAACCTAGTTATCAGTGGCTGTTCTATCCTCCAACCGCCACTAATGATGTATTTGTTATCAGTGGCGGTTCTATCCTCGAACTGCCATTGATAATGCTTTATCAGTGACGGTTAGAGGATAGAACCGCCACTGATACTCTTCCCGCCATTTTCAGTATAGAGCCGCCATTGATAATTATATTTGTGGCGGTTCAAAAAAAACCGCCACAAATAGACCGTCAACTATTGCAGGTTTTGGCGTAGTGTTCCTAGGAGTGTTGTACTTTTCTAGCATCGTCCTGGCCATCTCTACCAGGTTCCTGTTCTTTCTTTCCACTATGCTATTTTGCTGAGGGACGTAGGGAGAGCAGAACTGATGCTCTAAACCAGACCCCACACAGAAACTCTCAAAATAGGAGTTTTTGAACTCCGTGCCATTGTCACTGCGTATAGCTCGTAAGGCACCAGGGAGCTCAAAAGAGAACCTATGAATAAAACCTCTAAAATGGGTAAAAGATTCATCATTCAAAGCCATGAAAAACACCCAAGAATACCTCAAAAAATCATCGACAATGACAAGGACATACCACTTCCCACCCGATGACTGCACTCGAGCTGGACCAACAGTGTCCATATGTAAAAATCTATCCTGGTGCATCAGTTAACACAACAGTGATTGGAGGATGAGAAGCAGAAACCATCTTGCCATGTCGGCATGGAGAGCAAACTAAGTCTTTGACCATCTTGAGTTTAGGCAATCCACGAATGAGATCATGATTGCTAACTCGAGTCAAATGGTCAAAGCCAATGTGACCTAATCTCCTGTGCCAGAAGGAGAGATCACGGAACTGCGAAGCAATCAAAGAGTAAAGAGAGTCTCCAAATGAAGGAAAGAAATCAGCACGAAAGACTCTCCCAAATCTAAAAATCCCGCTAACTAACTCTCCTGATGAATCAAGGATTCTACAGGCTTTCCTCTTAAAGCTTACCTTGAAAGAGTCATTGATAAGCTGCGAAACAGAAAGCAAATTGTATTGCAGCTTACTCACTAAGGCAATATCTTTAAGAATAAAATTGTCATTAATGCAGATGGTACCTTTGGCAATGACTCTACCTAAAGAAGCATCCCAAAAGTGATTAACTCATCACCGGGGGCTCGGACTAGGGAAGTGAACCAACGAGAGTCTCCGGTCATATGACGAGAACAACCGGAGTCAATAATCCAAACCTCTCCCTTCCCCATCCGACGATCCTGATCAAGCCAAAAGAGAAATAGATGACTCAGTACTGGGATAAAGTGAAGACCTGGGAACCCAATACTAAATCACACGACACCTTAGAGTACAAGTCACCAAAGAAGAAGACTGGACTCGAGTGTCTCTCTAATATTTAACTCCCACAAGATTAGTAGAAATCCTTATAGAAGATCTATGAGCTAAAACTGGGTTGGCCCGTCGTGGAGCAAAGACCTGACAATCCCAGCAAGGCTGCCTGAATCTCTTACCAAAAAACACCTCACGCCGCTGATATCTACCTCGATGGGAAAAATGAGGAATAAGAGGATGGTAGGTAAACTGACCACGAGTAGCTTCAGGACCAAACTCAAATGAACAGCATGAAAACCGAGTCTTGGACGTTACCCAAAAAACAGGCGACTCTCTAACATATCTAGCAGCATTGTGTGCCTTAGAAGCACTCAGAGTCTGGGATGACCCTGAATACCCCTAAGAGCAGTAACACGCTCACGCCTTGTGATCTTGGCGCACCTAAGGCAGAAATCTGTCAAATATCCATCTTTTTGACAGAAGGTGCAAGTATACTTCGCGCTTGCTAGAGGCAAAAGTAGCAGGAGGAGGAGCCTTCTTGTCAGAGATCCCATGAACAACCTCAGTAGACCTAAAATAGTGGTACTCACCCTGAGAGCTACCACGATATCACCACTCTTGGATCCACGCACAATGGTAGGAGGAAGCGCCCGAGCGTGCTCCAAGTAGACAAATCCTAGACCCTGATTGAATCGACTAATCTTGGATTTGTCTAGAATGAGATTGAGCTTCTTCTTGCCTCCAACAAAACTTCTCGAGAGTGCTCATGAGATACTCACACTCTCGGAAGAAAAAGGCACATGAAGAACAGGGAAGAGAGGAGGAAGAAGAACCAGAACGAGAATAACTTCCGGCACGTGCATTTTTCTCCATCAGCACGGCTGCCTCAATCTTGAGGGCCTCACAAGAAATGCAAGGGGCATTTCTAAGCCTAATGGCCTGGGCCTCAAACTTCTTCCTAATCTCGACTTGGATTTTATCCAAGTCCCCCTCAATCTCACTTAGCACATCGCAAGCAACTTTCTTGTGACTTAGCTAGTAAGTCCTTAGCAAGATTAGCACATTTGACATTTAAAGATTCATTTACAAGTTTTAGTTGCCTACAGCCCTCACATGAGCTGACTGAGTCCTTAGAAGCATACATTTCAAATTTTGCATTTTTAGTTGATAGCTTCCTAAGGTAAGTGCTCATGGCATCAATTTCAACAAGCAATTTAGGGCAATTATCACACGATGCACTAGTGTAAGCATGAATAAAAATAGCATCGACAGGAATAACATCGACAATACTAGTGCTAGCATTCTTTGACCTAAGAATATGAAGCTCATACAACACACTATCATGCATAGTTCTTAGGTTCTCGAGCTCTACAAGCAACAAGGAAGGCATCACAAAGAACACAGTCATCAGTGACTCAGGAGGGAGAAGATCTAAGAGAAACTAACTCCCGAGTCAAGGTACCTACTTCCTTCTCTAGCTTCATATACTTAGCTCTAGCTCTAGCATGAAATTTTCCTAATTTGCAGAAAGCTTAATTGAGCTAACCATAGGAGGGTACCTCGTCTGAGTCGCTAATGCCGTTGGCATCTGCCATGAAGCACATCCAGGTGAAGTCGTCGCCACCTTTCTTCTATTGCAGTTCATCCTCGCCTACGTCGCTCTAGGTCTCCGTGTCGGAGAGATTGATGTCATCGAGTGCGGCGAGGACGTGGTGGAAGAGCTTCTTGTTCATCGAGACGTTGCGGTACTTCTTCTCACATGTTGGGTCGCGAACAGGAGGCTTCTTGTTGTGGTTCTTGTCGATGTAGTCGTTATTTGTTGAACCGTCGGAGTCGTTCTTGCCCTTCTCCAGCTTGGCGAAGTTTGCTCGAATGTGGTTGGGGCCACCATCACTCGAAACAGGTGATCGTGCCACCTCTGTTCCTCTCTCTCACCCACTTGTATGAATGAGAGAATTTGCAAGCTAAAAGAGCAAGCTTATTTTCTGGAAAATGTTCTAGTTGGTCATCGCTTAGGTCGCAAAGGGTGGGAGGGAAAAACCAACAAAAAAATTAGAAGAAGAAGATTCAATGGGATTGGTGGCCAAAGCCATCGACTGAGATTTTATCTTCCGAGAGATGACATCGATCTCATGAGTCTTGAGGCGGGAATAAAGCCCATCAAGAGTCAGAGTCAACAAGTCAGTGGTGTCCTTGATGGTGGTCACCTTCATCTCCCAAACATGAAGATCGAGTGCGGTCAAGAAATGTCGAGCATTATCTGATCTAGGGTATAAACAACCGACTGCTCGGAGGTCACTCAAAATCTTCGTAAAATGACCAAAGCACTCGTCAAGACTCTCACCAACATGTTGTTCAAACTTGTTGTAATGACGCTTGAATTGGTCCTGTCTCACCGTCTTGATTTGGGTAGTGCCCTTATGATAGAGCAATTTGACAGTTGATACCATGGGTAGTAAATATTAGTAGTAAAAATCAGATCTAGCCATACATTTCTCGGGGTATAATAGACTTTTGATCTTTAGCTACATTACTCATTAATCGTTATTGGTGACCTTCATTTTCCGCCGCTACTGCCCTTTGTTGCGTTACTCGTTATCGCTGCCCTACTTTTTTCGCCGCCGCCGTCGCCGGTCCTATCCTGTCTACGTCGCAGCCTCTGCCTTCCTGTCGGTGCCCTCCCGGATTGTGACCATGCCGCGGCTGGTGCCATCCCGCCTGATTCGTGATGATGATGTGGCCTCGCACTAACACATCGAGCGCTCTGCCCTACGCGGCCCACGAAGCAGTTTCGAATTTTACACAAAAGCATAAAAATACACATACATTTAAAATTTAAAAAATGACTAATTACAATACTACCACTATATGATTTCTACTACCAATACTACCAGCGGAAGTATAACTAAATCCTAACTAATCTGATCCATTAGATCAAATAGAATGGATGGCTAATATTAAATATTGTGTATCGTAAAAGTGCTCTCATGATAAGCATCGAGAGTCACCCAAATCTGGTAAGCAAAATGGAGGTGAGAAATCATATCATACTCACTACGGCTAAGACCCTGTATGAGGATGTTCCTTGCCTTGGCGTTTGCCTCAACGTCAGCCATATTGCCGATCGTAACGTTTTCATCAGTAGGAACCTCATACGGGAGTTTCACCATCTGCCATATCAGGAAGCCCTGGGCAGTGATGTATGACTCCATCCGCGACTTCCAAAAAGGAAAATCAACTATAGAGAAAATGTGAGGCTTGGTGGAATACTTGTCCATTGCCATGGCTCTTGAGACCAGTCAAGATCTATAGAAGAGCAAAAACCTGCTCTCATACCAATTGAAGGACCAAAATGGCGATCAGAGGGGGGGGTGAATGATCCCAAATAAAATTTTCCTCACTCAAAATAATCCAAACAAGCCCACAGATAATTTAATCAAAAGGAGAAAATCAAATGGTGGAAGTTTTTCTGCAAGTCCAGTATGACCGTACGAAAGATAGTATGAACATGCTCAAGAATAGCAGAAAGAACATAGCCAAGAACAGCACGAACTCAAAAGGTAATTCAAGGAATCTTTTGATTGGCTGAACAAAAACTCATGAAACTTAGTAGATGTGATCTTAAGGATGTCAGGAACTTATTCCAACCTTCAATCGTAAGGATTGACATCAAAGTTCCGACCTTTTTGCCTTGGAAAGAAAAACACACCAAGTCAAGCAAAACACAAGAACTTGATCTTGGACTTGCTTGTGAGGTTTTGATGATCAAGATGATCTTGGATAACCTCCCACTTGTCACAGTAAGCAAGAACTCAAGTCAAAATCTCTGCATACACGATCTACAAGAATGAATCACTCTAGAACACAAGATCGGTTACTTGATTCAAAAATGCAAAGATCCTTTGAAATAAAAGGCAATAGCAAGTAAAAGGAGGGGAGGCAAATCCAAATTGTGTATAATTAGATTGCAAGAATGAGGTGCAGAATTTAAATGCGTAATTTAAAAGCTTCAAATTAAGTTGCTGAATTTAATGCGTAATGTAAATTCAAGCATGACAAAAAGTGTTTTGCATTTCGGAAGGGAGGTTTACAGAGCCTCACAACAAAGTGGTCAAAAAGTTCAAAGGAGCCAAAACCTCTAAAACATTCAAGAGAAGGAAGGCCACCCCTCCCCCTCTATTTATATTACCTTCGAGTCACCCTCCACCCTTGGATGAGATCCTTCTACCCTAAGGACCACCATCAAGGGTTAGGATGACTCCCACACATAGCCTTACAAGGGCTAACCCGAAACCAAACAAGCATGCCGAGTTTTCAAGGCCTGCTAACTAGACACGCTACTCTAGCACCTAGACCGCGATCCACCGGCCCTCCTTGATCCGAGTAGATCTCTAGCTAGCTTCTCATCCATTCCTTGTCTTCTAGGTTCGCAGTGACTCCGTCTTTAATCATCTTCTGGCGATCCTCGACCGTCTGGACCTCCAGCGCACCTCGCCTATTCCCGGTCATCCTTCGTCTCACCATGTGCTGGGAACTGGTAGGCTACTCTAGCGAAAAACAAAAAATTTCTACCACGTAACCAAGGAACCACTGCAATTTATAGATCACAAAATTACCACTTGACTCACAAACCCGTAGTGGAAGTAGAGTCGATATAGTGCGGTGGTGCAAATGCAGTCGTACTAGCTTTGCTCCTCTTCCAACAACTTCTTGTGAGCGTCTTAGGTTGCGGATCGTCCCAGCATTGAAGCTTCACAGCAACGCCTCCAAGGTATCCACACGTATGGGGCAGGAACACCACTCACCGGAGTTATAGCGCCGGCTGAGCGATTCTGGGCGGAGGATGGGTGGTGGCTAGGGTTTCTGGAATTCCGAATTCCTATATATCATAAATTGCAAAGCCAGCACCTCCTCCCTTTATATAGACGTCCCATAACGGGTTTCAACCCTTGAAGCCCATTAGGAACTCTAAGCCCATTACAACTCGAGTCCCTATCCGAATTGGTTACAGCCCCTTAAGTGTGCGACCCTATAGGTTCACATGTACTCGGACATGGCTGGAGTACCCCTATCGTTCATTGAGTACTCCTACTCGACCATCGGGTACACCTACTCGACTGTCGAGTACTCCTACTCGATCATTGAGCATTCGACCAATAGTCGATAGCGGCCCCTAGCAGGACTTATTGACTACCAAGAACATGTAAAGATCGGACGAACCTCAACAATGTCCTATATGCATTTCCTTTTGTCTCACAATATTTGTCAAACCCAAGGTGAGTTGTTGTCATCCTTATTTGGATGGCTCGACCACTCTTTCTCGATGCTGTGACTCGGATTCCCGAATACATCGAGTTAACTCTTTGACTCGATGACTCGAGTAACTCTTTACTTGAGTAGCATGGCCATGCGTTTCTGAAATCCGTCCACTCGAGAGGCTTAGATATATTTCTCCCATTGAATGGAGGGGCAAATCCTATTTTGATCAACCACGCCATGCAGCATGTTTCATGATAAACTCGAAAGCCATCTTTATAACTACCTAGTTATGGTGTAGCATTTGATGACACCTAAGTAAGCCATTACGCATATTGAGAACATGCAACAATCTCAAGTTGAAGGATATAGCATACACATCATATATGAGACCAACTGATGACATGAAAGAATACAACGTTCTCACAGTGTCTTATAGTGTGGCGATGTCCAACACCATGTTCTCTAACATGTGTCAATATTATTGGTTTGATATCTCCATATCTATGACCTATGAAACATGGTCATCGACCAATACATATGCTAGTCTACTCACATATATCCTCATATGATTATCAACTAGGGATCCCCTTTTAGAATGATCATCATAAAGAAGAACACAGAGTTTCACAAACAAGTCACGTACTTGTTAATCAATATCCATGATGTTATTCAAAGAATAATCTCATAGTTTATGAACATTTATAGAAATATAATCATCTCTATGATTGCCTTTAGGGCATATTTCCAACACCATGACCTAGCGCTGTCGTCCTGCAAACTCCATATACAAGGAAACACATCACATAACATTGCCCACTTTGCTCAAAATCGAGTAGATGAATCAATATCGAGCATCGAGTAACCCTACTCGATACTTATCGATTCTCACTTTACTCGAGTCACTCAACCACAAGCCGATGGGGCATTACTCGACCAAACCAGAACTTGGCAGTAATCGACCAAGCGTTTGAACTAACCCGCCGCTCGACCTGGCAGCATCCCTACTCGATACTTCTCGATCCTCACTCTACTCGAGTCACTCGACCATTGGTCTTCGACTAGCCAAAGTCTAGGCCACTCGTGGTCTGACCACTAGTCTTAGACTAGCCAAAGTCCAGACCACTCGAGGTTCGACCACTGGTCTTCGACCAGGATAGACTCAAATCAAACTCAACCTTGAGCACCAAAAGCTCGAATACAGTTAATTACTCATCACACACTCGGGTAGACCTCCACATGGTCTTTCACATGCATACATATATATCGTATATGCCGTCCACTTAGCCCGTACTCTCCAACAGAATCTTGGATTTGGTCATCTTTAGGGTGTTTTCGAGAGGGTTGCATAACGAAAGTTCTTTGGTGGTTTCTGGTTTGGAACATATTTTCAGCATGGCTAGAATGGTTTTTGGAGAGGGATCGGAGGCCCATAACGTTAATTCGGCTCTCCACCTCCTAGCTAGCCCTATCTTGTGAGGAACAGGAGGTGGACACCCAAGAACAAAGGATATCACACCAAGAACACGTCTACAAACATCCCAAAAAGAGAGAAGGGGCTTAGACAATACCAGCGCCGACCCTAGGTCAACTGCCGGGCCCTCCATCATTGATGACGACAAACATCTTCTCCATTGCTTGCATCTACCATCTTATTTGCTGCTATTCTTGTAAACTTTTTATAAAAATTGGCTAGGAGCACTGGCATTCGTTTAAGAAGAAGAAACAACAACTAAGCTACAAACGCACACACACCTCGCACACACCACACATGCACCACACCACGCGTTTGTATGCGGCTCCGTAAGAGCCCGAGTCGAGCGTCTCTTGAACCCGGTCCGGTAGCTACGCCTCCTACATGCTCGCCAACTGCGGTAAGTGCAGCTCTTATTCTTGTAAACTTGAACATCATACTGACCCAATTGTGACGCCCCCACTATGCCTGACCAGGCCAGGACCAGTGGAAACATCACAGAGCAAAGTGCGCCAGGATCAAGCTAAGGAAAACAACACATATACGAATAGAAACTTTCACCGAATAGTACTCAGGGAAATATTATTAAAGTACATATAGTACTGTCTTAGGTCCGGCTACGGTGATTTCTACACCGCTCGCCTAATATTACAATATTATTCTAGATGCCTCCCTCCTGAGGGTAGATTTATTCCTCTTGGTCTTGATCATCAGCCCCCTCATATTCATATCCCTCCACAGCAACATCAACATCATTATAAAGATTCATATCAGCATGAAAATCGCCTTCTATCTTATATGGGTGGGTGGACTCGACATGTTCTGAAAACAACAGAGAAAGCAAGGCTGAGTACTCTAGTACTCAGCAAGCCGTGGAATCTTTATGCATGGATATATAAGTATACTTTTCGGCCACTGAGCCGCTACTCAAAAGTAGTACTTTACCAAAAGTACCCTTTCCCCATTTGTTATAAAAGTCAAGTTTTAACTTTTAAATCTAGTGATTGCAAGACAATGTGGGGCTTTACATCCTGTGTTAGAAAAAAACCCACATGATGCATTTCCAAACCCGAAAGCTAGGAGTGATATCACATTTAACTCTAATCAGAGGTGTACTGCTTTGCCCATAGCATAAGTTGGCTTATTGTCGTGCGCTTCCTTAGGCACACTAATAAACCAAGGAAACAAAATGTTTGGCCAACCGTACTCTGATCTCTGCCATATCGCCTCGCCTCACCAAAGGCACGCAGGTCGAGACTCCTCCCCCGACGTCTCGCCCTAGGGTGACTGCCCTTACCTGGCACAGTCACCTTTCTCACCTTGGCAGAGTCAGCTACTTGTCGGTTACTTAGTTCAGCTCGTCCCATACCGGGTCTATGGTCAGCATGGTTTGCGCTGATTTTGAAGTAAGCACCAGTTTGGTTTATCCTTAAATGATATCCTATGTGGAGGAGCCCTAACTTTCAAAGCAACAAACCGGGGTTGTTCATACCCTGAACTCCTCCACTCACCATTTACTCCATAACCTCATCAAGATTATGGTTCTAACACTGGATCTAGCTGATCCAAATAGTGTGATTTAATTTCTTTTAGAAATTAGCTTTTGGGCTGAATGCAAGAGTTTCAAACAACCCAAGCCACAAAATCAGTTCGCAAGACATGGTCGAAGGGCGACTTGCCTCGATGTGTGGCCACCAAGATGTCCACAGCAGAGAGTGGTTTTAGCTGCTCTTTGTTGTTGTGGGAAGATTCCCTAATGAGAGCACCGAAGTATTAATATTCATATTTTTCTAAGATTTGGTTTAGTTTCCTGTGTAACTTTCTCTATTGATTTATTGTGAAACGAATTATTTGTGTACATGTAAATTTGGAATTTGTGATGTTTTATACTTATTTAACAATTTATGTTTGTGTGAAAATTGGATTAAAGAATAATTTAGGGAAAAGAAAAGAGAAAATCAAGAAATAAAATTTTCATTTGATTTCTATATTTTTTTCTTGATCTATTCTCTTATTCTCTTAAATTGGTTCTAGTAGAATAATTGTTATTTTATTTTTATTTACTAATTCGTTCAATTATTCATTTACCAGTTCATTTGTTTATCTATTTACACTTTATTATTATTATATATATTTGTTATCTATCTGTTCATATCTATAAATATAATAATTTATTATTATTATTATTATTTTCGGGTAGGGCAGCCCAATTCTTTTGGCCTATCAGGCCCGGCCAGCGCTCCCCTTAACCTAACCCTAAACCTAACTTACCTTCCCCCAACCTCTCTCTCATCACCTTTCCCCTACTCGGCTATCGCACCTGACTCATCCTCTCCCTCTCGTTCCCTTCTCCCACACCGACCGATCCACCTAGCGTCGCCGCCTCTCGCCGCGCTCCGGCCCTCCCTCTGCTCCCGCCCCCTTTTCCTCTCACGAGCTGCCATGCCCGAGTGTTTCCTTCCCCCGAACTCCCGCATCTCCCAACCTCTATCTTCAGCGCCGATGCCCTTAGATCCGCCGTCGTCGGTCCGGTTGCCGCCAAATTTGGTGGTTTTCACTACCACCACCGACTCCCCTTTCTCCTACAACACCAGCGCCGACGCTCCTCCCCCCAAGCTAAGTATCAAACCCTCCCTATTTTATTTCTTCTTCCATGGATGCTCCACTTCCTTACCACTTCTTCCTTCTCTAGGTTTGCCCCTAAGTAGGGGGTCTATGCCCCGACGCCAGCGGACTCCCGACCGGCCGTCCCCTTGGACGACCCGGTGCCACGACGCCACAAGCTACCTCGCCGTCGCCCTTGGGCCGAATGGGCAACGATAGCCACTTCCCTCCCCACAAGCTAAGTGCTCCTCCCTTCTATGAATAACTAACATACTCGTAGTTCTTATTTCCAAGAGAGTCTATATTTTAGTTGTAATGCTTATACGGTTGTGCTTGCGTATTATGAGTATTAATTCTTATAGCAATTGTGAGGTGTTTCTCTGGAATCTTATTTGTGTAGATTAGATCATCTTGTATGTTTTGGCATGGTTCAAATGATTTCTCTGGAGGTCTTGATGTCAGGTTAAAGTTGTATATGCTAGTACTTTTTGAAGATTAGAGTCGAAAAAAAAATATACTATCGATGATGACTGATTTAAGCATAGAATGATATAAGATTGTTTATTGAGTGTTTATTCTGTCGATTTAGTATTACACTATACTTATTAAGGTGTCGTTATGCTCATATCTTTCTGATTCACTCAACCCAATCTATGAATATGGACATACTTATATATATATAGCCTGCATTACTTGCTCTGGTTACCCAAAGGGAAAGCATGCGATTTAAAGTGCTTGCTATAGAACTTACATAAGAGGCACAAAAGCAAGCAATTAAAATCTTTGACTGAACTATAGCTTCTATTCTTAGCAGGTTATCCAGTTATTTCGTAATGTGGTTTATATGCACATGACTGCTTTAAAACAGCTATCCAAAGTTACTGGATTCTTTAAATTATGGAAAGCTTGGGCATCTAATATATAGAGTTTGTTGCTCATCCACTTGGTTAGTTCACATGCAAGACTAAGGTGTGCTTAACTTATTATGCATTTATTTTGGTGATCCAATTCGTATGCTTTTGTCCTTATAAATGCTTGCTGCAGGGATCTCAGACTTATGAGAAATGAATTCACTAGACATGCATTCAAGTTTTTTTAGGTCATCTTTTAGTTCTTTCAATAGATTCTCTAGTCACTTTGCAATATTGAATGCTTTCTCAAATATAACTGTATCATTCACTGCTATTAAATGGCATGGAGGGTAGAAAGTAGAACTGAAGTGTGGGCACCTGATAACTTCATGGACAACTGGAAGAGGATGGTGAAGGAGGAATGGGTGAGACAGTTGGTTGCCAACTGCCTCCTCCCTTTGCCCTGGATCTGCCTTTACTCCTTCTAGACGAGAAGGACAAGGAGGACAACTACTGCTCTGGATGTTCTAGGTGAGTAGTAAAGTTTCCCAGGTGTACTGTGTTGACTTACTTATATACTGCTATTTTTACCACTAGTGGAAAACTGAAGACTAGTTTCTAGCAGGAGAAATCTGTGGGCTAAGTGCAAGGTGGAGGGCATGCAGCTACTGGCCTTGCCACCTGGCCGAGAAGAATGGCAAAAAGCCACTGCCCTCAACTGGCAAAATGAGCAAAAGTGCAATGCTGGAAGCTAGCTGGAGGGATGGGCGAAGAGAGAAGGAAAAATGCACTTGTTTGGCTGGTTGAATGTCGGTTCAAAAGCAGAATCGATTTCTTCCTGAAGCCATTAGTAGATAAATGAATGTTGGTTGAATGATATTTGAATTTAATGATGTCAAATTGATGCCAGAGAATGTATTTTAAACTTGTCTTAGTGCCTTGATGATTTGTAAGCAAAAGCGTAAGAGATCTGTAAATAATGATGTGTACTTGATGCTGGCTTAACAAGTCGATTTGGCAACCACACAAGTGTTTCCCCTTTTTTTTTACACTGCGTGTCTAGATGGAGTATGGACTTGTTGTAATTATTTATGCTTTTGCTTAGTTTTGGGGTGTGCAATGCAAAAATATATAAATATATAGCTGGAGGTTTTAACTAAGATGTAGTTACTGATGTAAGCTAGATTGTTTGGTCTTCCTTCATCTCCTTGGATATTCTGATTTTACAAAGCTCCAAGATATTTGCAAATGACTAGCTATTCTGATCATTTGGAGATGATGCGACATCAAAAAGTAATATACGCATATACATATTTATCTATGCTGTGATCTTTAATCGATTGAGAGGATTAGATAAGCATACTGTTTGCACCAAAATTTGGCAAGTCTAGTCAAAATCGGCAATAAAGTCAAACACGCGGAAATTAATGGACGGGTTGGAAAGATTTGAGGATATTTGGTAACAGCAAGATCTTTAAGGAAATAACTGTCCGAGATAAGGCTGATACGGATCAGGACTTGAAACGTGTTGCAAAAGGATACGATCGATCGACGGGTATAAAAGAAGGATCGAAGCAAGCTGCGAGGGACCCAACACAATACAATCAACTAGCCTTTACTTTCTTATTTTTCCTGTCGACTAGGAGTAGCTCTTGTAATTTAGTCTTTGTAATTCGATCTTGATCAATAAAGTTGCGCATCGCCGATTGTTGATCACCTTCAAATTACGCCCCAGGTTTGATTTATTCTGATTTTGTTGCGCATCGCCTTCTTCAGAGTCGATCTACCTTCATCATTTGATTAGCCTTAATCGGCTAATTAGACTTACCCTATTACCCTAATCTTAATCGGCTTCAAGTTGATTGAGTCTAAGCCGATTGATCTTCGTGATCGCCTTTGTGTTAATTTTATATTTTTTTACCTTGTCGGTTACAGGTCAAATCGACTGGCCCACTCTAAACCAGGTGTTCATCTGGTGTGCTGTTGTCAGAAACCCTATATCAAGTTTTTAACGCTAACACACTCTTGGCACGCTTGGTGGGACCATGTCTTCATCAAGAAAGTCGATCCGGCCATCTGGTCTCAACATAGAAGCCATAATCGTCCCAACAATTAACGATTTGACTACAGAACAACGGCAAGAGATTGAAGATCGAAAGACTGCGTTAGAGGAGATGATGCTACGCTGTTATCAGAAAACTAGACATGGCGTCACTCAAAAATCCACCCTGCCGACGGTCAATGCCCTGGGAGATGCGGGTGTCACAGAAACGGTAAGCCGATATCTGCCTACTCAAGCCAAATTATCGGCTATGATTAATCAATCTGTGCACCACGCCTTAATATACCAATCATCGGCTCTTGTGACAACGCTTAAGCCGATGATAGCAAATAGTGTTAAAACTATAGCCCAGTAGTTAGCCTCGTCAGGTAGTCTGCTCGACCCATTGCAGGCTCTACCAAATTACTCTGTTTTTTCAGTAGCACAAAATACGCAGAGCACACTGGCCGATCGTAAACCATCGGCTATAACCTCACCCCCTACCATGATGCCTACTCAGCCCACCATAATATTGCCTAGAGACCCTCGGCCAACTGGGGTGAGCCATTACCACGCCTACACCGACGCCGCTAAGTTAGACGCATCAACAAATCTGCCATCGTAGGCTCCGTTCTATGCTTTTCCACAATCGGTTTCAGAGCCGATTGGGCCTGAAAGATACCCACATGAACCTACCCTGCTTAGAAATCCATGTCCGCATAGGGTAGTAACTTATTCAGAGCCTTTCGTCCCAATACCAGAACCTCAAGTCAGGCATAATAGGTATGATCAGTACACTCGTACGCCGTCGGCTCAGCATAATTGGCAACCCGAGTTTGCACTCGGGGGGCAGAATGCCAACTATGATCAACATTATCAAGGGCCTGCGGTGCCAATGGCCGATAGTGCAAACTGGGCCGATCAAATCTCCGTTGTATTAAGGGACCAATTCGGCATATAGCCAAAGGGGAAGGTTATCGGCTATAGAAAGCCATATCCTGATTACATAGATCGCATGCCTTACCCTCACAATTTCAGAGTCCCAGATTTCGCAAAATTCTCTGGTGATGACTCAATTACTACCTTGGAGCACATCGGACGCTTTATCGCTCAATGCGGCGAGGCAGCTCAGTCCGATGGACTAAAAATAAGACTATTCCCATTATCACTGTCTGGGGTAGCCTTTACTTGGTTCACCTGTTTGCCTCCGAATTCGGTCCACTTATGGAACGATTTGGAAAGCCGATTCCACGAGTACTTTTTCTTAGGCAGTTTAGAACTCAGAATTTCCGACCTAAGTTCTGTTCGCCAGAGATTTGGAGAATCGGTAACTGATTACATTAAAAGGTTCAGGGAAACTAGAAATCAATGTTTTAGCGTCACATTGCCCGATAATCAGCTTGCTGATTTGGCTTTTCAAGGATTAATTCCACCGCTTAGAGAGAAGTTTGGAGGGCAAGAGTTCAACGATTTAAGCCATCTGCTTCATCGTGTATCGGCTCAGGAAAGCCGATTCCCAGATAACAAGGTGTTCAAAGATAGATTTAAAAATAACAGCAATAAAGAAAAGGATAAAGTTAAAGTTAACATGGTCGACTATTGCCCGAGCAATTCTTCAGAAGACGATGAAGCAGAAATAAATATAGCCGAATGGGTAAAAGGGTCTAAAAAGTCTTTAGTCTGTTCTTGGCTAAAGCCGACTAGGAATAAGTCGGAAGTTAAGTATGCCTTTGATGTTTCTAAGTGTGATCGTATTTTTGATCTATTATTACGAGAAAAGATAATATGGTTACCCGAGGGACATATCATACCATCGGTTGACGAGATCAAGAAACGCAGGTATTGCAAGTGGCACCATTCTTTTTCTCACAATACTAATGACTGCAATATTTTTCGTCAACAGATCCAGTCAGCTATTGAGGATGGTCGGCTAAAATTAGCTGACGAGCCGACCATGCAAGTTGACGCTGATCCATTCCCAATCAACATGGTTCAATGCTCGGCTAAAGGGAAAGAGCCGATGCATGATGAGCAAAAAAAGGATTGGCAAGTCAACATTCAGTCGAATTCAAATGGCGGCCAGACGTTGAAAATTACAATCGGCTCATTACAAATAGAAGTCGATCACGAAGGAAAAAATTCGAGAACCATTAAACCCAAGGGAAATCCTCAGGTGGGTAAATGGTACAAGGCTGAAAAATCACCATCAAGGCAATTAGTTAAAAGGCCGGGACCAACATTTTCTCAGTTGATGGAGAAATATGAAAGGATGAATAGCCGACCACGATATCCTACTCGCCGGTCGGATAATTTATATCACACCGAAAATGTGGAGAGGGCCCATAGAAGGTGTCCCTTTTGGCAGTTTTATTGGGAGAGGGGAGTAGCACTGCCATCTCCGTATACATGCCCGATGGAGCATTACCCACGAGACGTGAAGAGGAACGCGGTATACTACGCTAGCACAAAAAAAAATCTACCGCATAACCAGAAAGCTATTCGCAAGAAGTGGATCACAGATTAGATTACCACTAGACACGCAGTTGCGGAATCCTTCGCGCGTCGATGTAGTGGATCGTCCTCGCCGCAGTCGTTAAGTCGATGGAGTGGATCGTCCTCGCCTCGCCGTGGATTGTCATCCCACGTCGCAGTCACAGCAGCGTCACCGCAGTAGTCCACACGTCCAGGGATGGAACGCCGTGCGTCGGTGTGCAAGCACCTGGTCGCTCAGCAGGGGCAGCAAGAGGAGGAGGCTAGGGTTTCGATTGAATCATTTCTAAACCGTGGGAAAAGCACACACTGCGCCCACCCTCCTCCCCTCCTTATATAGCTACGAGATGAAACCCTAAACCAGGGCCCGTCAGCGTGCTAAGCCCACGAGGTCCATTAATTACGGATCCAATTCAAATTAATGCGCCCCAGCCCATTAAGTGTGTGACCCTGTAGGTTCACGTACGTTTGGACATGGATTGGGAAAACTCCTTTTCAATCCAATAGTTGGTAGCGGCTCCTTGCAAAGTATGCCAACTCCCAAACATACTATGATCAAATCGGACAGAACCTATCAAAAGTACTCATGTAATAATCCCTTTGCCAAGTATATGAAGATTGAACTCAAGGCGAGAAGCATGTCATCCTTTGATGATTCAATCTATCTATCGTATCCGTGATATATTAATAAGTTGTGATTGACTCCTCAATCACGGCATGGCCATGCACTTCCTTAATCATATCACATGAGTAGCCTTATCATATATCTTCGTTTCATTGGAGTGGCAAATTTCATCTTGACTGCTCACTTCCCTCTACATGTTTTATAGTAAACACGAAAGCTACCTTTATAACTATCCGGTTAGGAATTAGTGTTTGATAGCCCCAAGGAAAACTATTACACATGTAGGGAGTATGACAATCTCAGGTCTAAGGATCATACATGTACTATGTATGAGATACACTGATGACACATAAGATTGAAACATTCTCGCAGTGTCCCATTGCGGGTCTATCTAACTCATGTTCTTCAACATGCGTCCACAATGTATAGATGATATCTCCATATCCCATGATCTATGAAGCATGATCATCGATCACTACATGTGCTAATCTATTCATCGTTGTCCTATACGATGATATCCGATCAGAGATATTTATCGAATTACATCAATAAGTAAAGAGCTTCATAAGCAAGTCACATACTTGTTAATCAATACAATGATATACATTCATTGGACCAATAATCATATTATTATTCATAAACATAGTGATGTTACAATTATCTAAATGATTGCCTCAAGGGCATAACACTAACAATCTCCCACTTGCACTTGAGTCAATCAATTAAGTATCTAATACCAATAGACCTCGTGTGCGCCTCATGCTTAGGCTGTGGCTGTGGCTTTGTCAATGGATCGGCCACATTGGCTTCCGAATGTACTTTGCATATTCTCACGTCACCTCTATTCACAATCTCGCGAATAAGGTGAAAGCGCCGGAGTATGTGTTTAGATTTCTGATGAGATCTAGGCTCTTTAGCTTGTGCAATGGCACCGCTATTATCACAATAGATGTCCATTGGACTAGAGGCACTAGCGACCACACCAAGCTCTGTGATAAACTTCTTAATCCACACAGCTTCTTTTGCGGCCTCCGAAGCCGCAATGTACTCCGCTTCTGTCGTAGAGTTGGCCACCGTGTTTTGCTTGGAACTCTTCCAGCTTACTGCTCCTCCATTTAGTGTAAACACAAACCCGGATTGCGATCGAAAATCATCTTTGTTAGTTTGGAAGCTTGCATCGGTGTAGCCCTTTGCAACCAGATCTTCCTCACCTCCAAAAACAAGGAACATACCCTTCGTTCTTCTCAAGTACTTCAGGATATTTTTTACGACTATCCAATGATCATCACCAGGATCCGCTTGGTATCTGCTCGTGACACTTAGAGCATATGAGACATCTGGGCGTGTACATATCATGGCATACATAATAGACCCAATAGCTGAAGCATATGGAATCTTGCTCATCCTATCTCGCTCATCGGATGTCGAAGGACACTGATTCTGCAGAGACTGATGCCATGTGACATTAGCATGAAACCTCCCTTGGATTCATGCATATTGAACCTTTTCAATATCTTGTCAATGTATGTTTCCTGACTTAATCCAATTAACCTTTTTGATCTATCTATATAGATTTTTATGCCCAAGATATAGCATGCTTCTCCCAAGTCCTTCATTGAGAAACTCCTTTTCAATGAAGTCTTAACATCTTCAAGCATAGGAATATCATTTCCGATCAATAATATGTCATCCACATACAAAATCAGAAACACAAGTGCGCTCCCACTAGCCTTCTTGTAAACACAAGGCTCTTCTTAATTTTTCATAATGTCAAAACCTTTGACCACTTCATCAAAACGAATGTTCCAACTCTGAGATGCTTGCTTTAACCCATAAATAGATCTTTGAAGGTTGCATACCCTTTTAGTATATGTAGGATCAACAAAACCTTCAGGTTGTATAATGTATACATCCTCAGATAGATTCCCATTAAGGAAGGCTGTTTTGACATCCATCTGCCATATTTCATAATCGAAATATGCAGTAATAGCTAAAATGATCCGGACAGACTTGAGCATGTCTACCGGTGAGAAGGTTTCATCATAGTCAACTCCTTGAACTTGTTTGAAACCCTTTGCAACTAACCGTGCCTTATAGATCTGAACATTTCCATCTACGTCTATCTTCTTCTTGAAAATCCATTTGCATTCAATGGTTTTTACACCATCAGGTGAATCGACCAAGTTCCAAACTTGATTGTCATGCATGGATTGAATTTCGGATCTCATGGCTTCAAGCCATTTTTCGGGGTTTGGGTCCATCATTGCTTCTTCATAAGTCGTAGGCTCATCATTGTCCAACAATAATATGTTATTGCCATATCTTATAGGTACATGACGTGGCCTCCCGACCTCACGTAATGGAGTCTCTTCCACAGGTTGTACAACATTTTGTACATCTTGTGAAGGTTCAGTGGTAGCTTGAACATATTCATGTGATTCTCGAACTTCATCAAGATACACATCACTCCTACTGATTTCTTTTGAAACAAACTCTTTCTCCAAAAAGACACCATTTCGAGCAACAGAAACTTTGTTCTCGTTTCTTTTGTAAAAGTAATATCCTTTTGTTTCTTTAGGATACCCCACAAAAAGGCATTTTTCTGATTTAGGTGCGAGTTTATCTGATTGTAAACGTTTTACATAAGCCTCACATCCCCATATCTTGAGAAATGACAACATGGGTCTCCTCCCAGTCCATATCTCATATGGCGTCTTCTCAACAGATTTTGATGGGACCCTATTCAAAGTGAACACAGCTGTCTCTAGAGCGAAACCCAGAAGGATAATGGCAGATCTGTTTGGCTCATCATTGACCGAACCATATCTAATAAAGTTTGGTTTCGTCGTTCGGACACGCCATTCCATTGAGGTGTTCCTGGTGGAGTAAGTTGCGGAACGATTCCACATTGTTTTAGATGATCACCAAACTCTTGGGTCAAGTATTCGCCACCACGATCTGATCGTAAGTGTTTTATTGAATTGCCAAGTTGATTTTGTACTTCGTTTTGAAACTCTTTGAACCTTTCAAAAGTTTAAGATTTATGCCTCATTAAATAGATATATCCATATCTACTAAAATCATCGGTAAAAGTTACAAAGTACTGAAATCCACCCCTAGCAGTCGAGCTCATTGGTCCACATACATCTGTATGTACTAGGGCCAATAATTCACTTGCTCTCTCACTAAAACCTGTGAAAGGGGCTTTTGTCATCTTGCCAAGTAAACAAGATTCACATGTTTCAAATGATTCAAAATCAAATGAGGTTAGAAGTCCATCACCATGGAGCTTCTTCATGCGCTTCTCATTTATATGACCTAAGCGACAATGCCATAAAAAGGTAGGGTTCAAATCATTAGGCCAATGACTTTTTACATTAATGTTATAGAGAGGTTTCTCTTCGATTTCAAGGACGTACAACCCATCCACCATGGGGTAACGACCATAATACATACCATTCAAAAATATCGAACAAACAAAGTTCTTTATTCTGAAATCATAACCTTCATGTTCCAAACAAGAAGATGAAATAATGTTTCTACACAAAGATGGAACAAAATAACAATTATTGAGTTCTAAAACTAATCCTGAAGGCAAATGCAATGGGTATATGCCAACGGCAAGACCAGCAACTCTTGCTTTATTCCCCACGCGAAGATCCACTTCTCCTTTTGCCATGTCTCTACTCTTTATCAGCCCCTGGATCAAATTGCAAATGTGAGCAACCGAACCGGTATCATATACCCATGAGCTGAGTGAAGAAGTAGCAAGATTAATTTCTATAACATTAATACCTGAAGTGGAAACCACATTTCTATTCTTCTTATCTGCCAGGTACTTTTCGCAGTTCCATTTCCAATGTCCTGATTTCTTGCAATAAAAGCATTGGGTATCAGGTTGAGGGCCAACTTTAAGCTTCTGAAGCTTAGTTTTGAGGCTTGTGATCTCATCTTGAGCCTTGCCCTTGCCCTTGCCCTTGCTCTTTCCCGTTCCTCTAGCCTTAGCCTTCCTCTTTTTGAATGCAGTTGTTTTCTGAACCATCATCACATGATTGGGGTTTTGTTAATGCTTTCCTCGGTAGCCTTGAGCATCCCATGTAGCTCGGTTAGGCTCTTCTCCATGCTATTAATATGAAAATTCATAATGAATGGCTCAAAGCTCTGTGGCAGAGACTGGAGAATAACATCAGTGGCCAAACCAAGGCTAAGGGGAAACTCAAGTTTTTCCAATCTCCCGATGTAACCAATCATCTTGATCACATGAGGGTTGATCGGACTACCTTCAGCCAGCTTACAAGCAAATAAAAGCTTTGAAATACCATACCTCTCAGCTCTTGCTTGATTCCCAAACATACCCTTCAAGCCCACAATCATATTGTAAGCATCCTGGTCCTCATATTGCTTTTGGAGCTCAGAGTCCATGGTGACAAGCGTGAGACAGCTGACCTCTACATAAGCATTAACATGTTTTTCGTATTCAACCTTCAAATTGTGAGGAGCATTTTCGGCTGGTTCATCAGAAATTGGATTCTCTAGAACATAGTCCTTCTTTTCATGCTTGAGAACAATTCCAGGTTGCGATACCGATCAACAAAATTAGTTCCATTAAGTTTTTTCCTTTCCAAAACCGATCTCAAAGCAAAACTAGGTGTAGCAGGAGTAGGAGAAGGTGCCATTGAACTACAACAAAGACAAGCAAAGATTCTAAGCACTATGTTTATGTAAAGAATTTATTAAACATTTTAATAAAAGACACTCCTATTTTATGTCCCTTTTATAGACACATAGTGAGTATTCAAGATCCATATTCATCAAACACTAGTGAGCTTTGACATCACTGCTAGAAATTTAATGACATAGGTAAGCAACACCTTTGCTAATTACATCTTATGTAACTCTTGTTTGTTGAGTATGAAAACAAATGATGAATGCCTCCGTCAACTTGACTCATGGCCTGTCAACCTGCCCCAAGGGCTCACATGAGGGAGGGAGCACTTCCCGTTTTCGGGTGCCAATTAAGAAACCTACCTCATGTGTGTTTTCCTAGACACCAATTGTCTTGTATAGGTTCCTTCATTACTGAAATCAAATCCCAACCACTTATGTCCTCAAGCCCAAAACCGTTTTGATAGCTTGATTAAATCTACCATTGTTATGCGTGATGTGTCCAACACATCCCTATCATCTATTAAGATAGCCATTGATATACTACTTTGGCAGTCATATCAATAACGATCTAAATTCTTGATAGGTGCAACAATTGGATGGACATTTTGGTTTAAAATTTTAACTATAGGGATGAACAATATCTACTAAGAACATGGCATCACATGCAATGAGCATAAAGAAAATAGCAAGGATTAAACACACATCCACAGAAAATCAAAATAAGCTATGAAATAGCATGGCCCGTAGCATTAAGATCTCCATCATCATGCTTGTTTGTTCACCTAGCCACCTTGCTTGGTACCATCGTCTTCATCATTATGGATGCAACGCCTTACAACTTTTGATAATGAATTTTACATGCGGGTTTGAAGCATTACAAGTCAACACGCAGGTCATTATACAATTTAAATAGCCTTATGGCTTACACAGCATGCAGGCCATGTGGAAATTACTTGCATCACATACACATAGGCCATACTATTTCACATAATTCCCTGCAAAAACGAGTTAAACAAAAGCAACCCTACGACTACGGGTCCGAGGGCAGCGCCACGCGGGCGGTCCTACCGGGCGGCCAATGGCGGTCCGAGGGGCGGCGCCGCGCGTGTTTGCAACAAAATTTGGAAAGTCTAGTCAAAATCGGCAATAAAGTCAAACACGCGGAAATTAACGGACGGGTTGGAAAGATTTGAGGATATTTGGTAACAGCAAGATCTTTAAGGAAATAACTGTCCGAGATAAGGCCGATACGGATCAGGACTTGAAACGTGTTGTTAAAGGATACGATCAGCCGATGGGTATAAAAGAAGGGTCGAAGCAAGCTGCGAGGGATACAACACAATACAATCAACGAGCCTTTACTTTCTTATTTTTCCTGTTGACTAGGAGTAGCTCTTGTAATTTAGTCTTTGTAATTCGATCTTGATCAATAAAGTTGCGCATCGCCGATTATTGATCTCCATCAAATTACGCCCTAGGTTTGATTTATTCTGATTTTGTTGTGCATCGCCTTCTTCAGAATCGATCTACCTTTATTATCTGATTAGCCTTAATCGGCTAATTAGACATACCCTGTTACCCTAATCTTAATCGGCTTCAAGCTGATTGAGTCTAAGCCGATTGATCTTCGCGATCGGCTTTGTGTGAATTTTATATTGTTTACCTTGTTGGTTACAAGTCAAATCAACTGGCACGCTCTTAACCAGGTGTTCGTCTGGTGTGCTGTTGTCAGAAACCCTACATCATGTTTTTGATGCCAACACATACATACGAACCTTTTGGACTATGCATTACTGAACTATTTAAATAGATGTGCCCCTAGAAGATCTAGAGCTAAGCCTTTTCAGAAGTAGGGAATTATGGGTAGGTTTTACACCCATTTACTATGTTTTCTTTTACCACCAGTGCATGACTGAGTGTTCGATTAGTTTTTAATGTCTTATGCCAATGGCAATCTAGTATGACTTTGGGTTGGTAGCAAACAATTTTTTTGCTCTATCTTCATGTTATCATTAATGCTATTATTGGGAGAAGTTCATACATCACGATCTAGTGTAGTAATTTCCACCTGCAAGGTGTAGATAGGAGGTACGAACAAACTGACAACCTATAGTAACAATAGGGAGAGCATATTCTAGCTGAAAATAATGATTAATCCATGAAACTTAATGCATTGGTCTGATTTTATACCTTAATACGGTGTCGATTTGTATATGTCTTGCCGTTAGGTGGATGATAGTCCAACATGCTTCGTGTTTATTGCCCACTTTTTCTTTACTAATAATTCCTATAAATTAAATAAAATTAATAATAATAGCAGAAATCATGTTTACATAACATCCTTCCATAGGAATTGTGTATTTACTTTATTTCCATAATTGTTTATTTGACATTTCTTCTTTTTGAATATTCGCTCCATACCATCGTGTTGATGCCGAAAAAGAACCAATTAACCCCAACATACGGAAACTCTTGTTTAAGTTTGGTTCGTGGCATGCCAGCCAATTCGACCCTGCAATTATCAAGATAAATTGAAATAAGTCCACACAGCCAATTTTGAAAATTCAAAATAGGCGAAATAGATCTAAACAGCTATCTCAGCCAATTAGATGATAGGTAAGGATTTGTTTCCTCTGAAAAAGGTGATGCACAACAAAATCGGTATGAAAACAAACCTGAGATAACTAGCGTAAATCGAATATGATCAAAATCAACGATGCGCAACTTTATTGATCAAGAACAAATTACAGAAAAGATGCTAAGTCTAAAAAACTACTCCTAGTCGATGGAAACTAAATAAAAGTAGATTATGAGTTGATTGATTGTTGGTTGATATATCGGCTCGCCTCATGATCCCTTTATAGCACATAGGCCGATCATGTCTTTCTGTAACTCTTAAAAATTCCATAATTCGCATCAGCCTCTATCTTCAGAAGATAGATTCTGTTTCAAACCTTATCAAGCAGAAATATCCAATTTTATCCTTGGCCTAACAAACTGACTATATCTTTCCAAATTCTGGTGCCAACATATGCCCCCTACTTTTGGGAGATGATATGAATCTTCCAAAAAATCTTCTTCATCGGCTTAACTATAAATTTTCACGCTATTTTCACTGCTCTTCTCGGTAACTCCCCATTTATCACACTGTAATTTCTCAGAACGTGCCATTTTTTTGCCATAAATGCCTTTGAAACTTCAGAAGAATTACCTGCATTTTGCCTGCTTTACCCCATATCACTTTCACATGCTGAAAGACTATGTGAAGGTCTACCCAAGTGTGTGACGAGTAATTGACTGTATTCGAGCTTTTGGTGCCCAAGGTTGAGTTTGGTTTGAGTCTGTCCTGGTCTAAGACCAGTGTTTGGACTTCGAGTGGTCTGGACTTTGGCTGGTCGAAGACCGTGACGGGGAACGTGTAGGTTACTCTAGAGAAAAATCAAAATTTTCTTCCGCGTAACTAAGGAACCAGTGCAAGTTATAGATCACAGAATTACCATTAAACGCGCAGACCCATAGAGAAAGTAGAGTCGATTTAGCGTGGTGGTGCAGGTGTAGTCGTACTAGCCTCGTGCCTCCTCTAATAGCTTCTTATGAGTGACGTAGGTTGCAGATCGTCCTAGCGTTGAAGCTTCGCAGCAACGCCTCTAAGGTATCCACACGTACGGGGTAGGAACACTACGCGCCGGAGTGCTAGCGCCGACTGCGCGGTTCTGGACGAAGGAGGGGTGGCGGCTAGGGTTCAGGAATTCCGAATTCTTATTGTGTTTCTTTGTGTCTATTCCATATGTAAAGCTACAACCTCTTCCCTTTATATAGATGTCCAATAATGCGTTTCAACCTTTGAAACCTATTATGAACTCTAAGCCTATTACAACTCGGATCCCTATCCGAATTGGTTACAGTCCCTTAAGTGTGTGACCCTATAGTTTAACGTGCACTTGGACATGGACTGAGTACTCCTACTCGACTAGACATGGCTCGAGTACTCCTACTCGACCAGTCATAGCTTGAGTACCTTTATTCGACTAGTTATGGCTCGAGTACTGCTACTCAACTAGATATAGCTCGAATACTTTTATTCGACCAATAACCAGTAGTGGCCACTAGCAGGACATGCTGATTCCCAAGTACATGTAAAGATTGGATGAACCTCAACAATGTCTTATATTCATTTCCTTTTGCCTCACGATATTGGTCAAACCCAAGGCGAGTTGTTGTCATCCTTGTTTGGATGGCTCAACCACTCTTTCTCGATGCCGTGGCTCGGATTCCCCAAATACATCGAGTTAACTCTTAACTCGATGAGTTGAGTAACTTTCTACTCGAGTAGCATGGCCATGCATTTTCTGGAATCCAACCACTCGAGAGGCCTAGAGACATCTCTCCCGATACATGGAGGGGCAAATCTTATCTTGATCGACCGCGCCTCGCAGCATGTTTCATGACAAACCCGAAAGCCATCTTTATAACTACCCAGTTACAGATTAGCGTTTGATGACCCCTAAGTAAGCCATTACGCATCTTGAGACCATGCGATAATCTCAAGTCGAAGGATATAGCATACACATCGTATATGAGACAACTGATGACATGAAAGAATACAACGTTCTCGTAGTGTCTCAAGGTGGGTCGATCCAACTCCATATTCTCCAACATGTGTTCATATTATTGGTTTGATATCTCTATATCTATGATCTGTGAAACATGGTCATCAACCATTATATATGCTAGTCTATTCATATGTGTCCTCATATATTTATCGACTAGGGATTCATTTTTCATAAACAAGTCATGTACTTATTAATCAATATGCATGATGTTATTCAAAGAACAATATCATTGTTTATGAACATTTATGGAAATATAATCATCTCTATGATTGCTTCTAGGGCATATTTCCAATAGTCTCCTACTTGCACTAGAGTCAATCATTTAAATACCTAATACCCATAGCTCTTGTGTGCATCTCATCCTTTGGCTATGTGAGAGGCTTTGTCAACGGATGAGCAACATTTGAATCTGTGTGTACATTGCATATCTTTACATCTCCTTTATCCACAATCTCACGAATAAGATGATATCGTCTGAGTATGTGTTTAGACTTTTGATAGGACCTTGGTTCCTTAGTTTGCGCAATGGCTCCACTATTATCACAATAGAGATTCATTGGGCTAGAGGCACTAGGGATCACACCCAATTTAGAAATGAATTTCTTTATCCAAACACACTCCTTTGCAGCTTCAGAAGCAGCAATGTACTCGGCCTCCATCGTAGAATCAGCAATTGTGCCTTGCTTGGAACCTTTCTAACTCACTACCCCTCCATTTAGAATGAATACAAATCCAGATTGCGAACGACAATCATCTTTGTCGTTTTAGAAGCTTGCATCAATGTAACCATTTACAATGAGCTCTTCCTCATCACCTCCATAAACTAGGAACACATCCTTAGTCCTTCTTAAGTATTTAAGAATGTTTTTAACTGATGTCCAGTGACCTTCACCTGGATCAGACTGGTATTTGCTCGTAACACTTAGAGCATATGATACATCTAGTCGAATACATAACATGGCATACATGATAGACCCAATAGCCGAAGCATATGGAATCTTACATATACAGTCTCGCTCATCAATTGTCGAAGGACATTGAGTCTTGCTTAGACTTATTCCGTGCGACATAGGCAAGAACCCCTTCTTGGCATCCTGCATGTTGAACCGATTCAATACCTTATCAATGTAAGTACTTTGGCTTAATCCAATTAGCCTTTTCTCTCTATCTCTATAGATCTTTATGCCAAGATATATAATACTTCTCCTAAGTCCTTCATAGAAAAACTATTTTTCAGTGAGGTCTTAACAGATACCAGCATAGGAATATCATTCCTAATCAATAATATGTCATCCACATATAAGATTAGAATTACAAGCATGCTCCCACTAACCTTCTTGTAAACACAAGGTTCTTCTACGTTCTTGATGAAGCCAAACCCTTTGACTACCTCATCAAAATGAATATTCCAACTCAGAGATGCTTGCTTCAACCCATAAATGGATTTTTGAAGCTTGCATATTTTACTAGTGTTCTTTGGATCGAAAAAACCCTTAGGTTGTGTAATGTACATATGCTCACTTAGGTTTCCATTAAGGAAAGCCGTTTTGGCATCCATTTGCCATATTTCATAATCGAAATATGCAGCAGTAGCTAGAATGATCCGTACAGATTTAAGCATCGCTACCGGCGAGAAAGTCTTGTCGTAGTCAACTCCTTGAACTTGTCAAAAACCCTTTGCAACAACTCTAGCTTTATATATGTGAACATTTACATCTATATCAATCTTCTTCTTATAAACTTATTTGCATTCATTGGTTTTTACACCTTCAAGAAGATAGATCAGGTTCCAAACCTGATTGACTCTCATGGATTCTATCTCGGATCTCATGGCTCCAAGCCATTTCTCAAAGTCTGGGCCCATCATCGCTTCCTTATAAGTCGTAGGCTCATCGCTGTCCAACAATAATATACCACGTGAATACCGAGTAGGTATTTTGCGTAGCCTATCTGACCTCGTGGCAACCCTCCAACTAGAGTTTTCTCAACCATGGGTTCCTCGACCAGATTCTCTCTGATAGGGGGCATCTCCCACCAAGTCCTCCCCGAGTGGATTAACTCAAACTTCTTCGAGTTGCACTTTTCTTCCACTTGCCTTTCGAGAGAGAAACTCTTTCTCCAAAAAGACACCATTCCGAGCGACAAACACTTTGCCCTCTTCTCGATTGTAGAAGTAAACTTGAGTCGATCAAAGAGATGCACCATAGAATAAGAAACGATCCAACCAAAGGTTAAGAAAGGCAGCATGCTCTTTATCCGATACAAGCCCATTAACTTTATTATTATTTCCAATGTATTTGGCCCATCCGTCACCCTTCGATCTGATAAGTTTATATGTGGGCTTGCCGCTAAAAGCCGATATTTGCTCACCATCTGGCCTAAGGCAGCACAGTTGAGCTACGTCCAAAAGAGTTGGGCCGATGGGACCAGTGCAAAACAAGAAGGCATTGAAGTAGTCTGACCAGAAATAACAGGCCGTGGCCACTAGGGGCTCATTGGCTTCTGGGTCAGCTAAAGAGAGGGGTGATGGGAATGGTGGCCCGATCTTCGGACAGGTAATAGTAAGTCGATTGGTGGAGAACTCGATGTTGACGATCGGCTCCCAATCAGAACTGATTTGAACCCTGCAATCGCTACACTACGGCTCTGTTGGTTATCAACCACGCACAAACACAGTTGACCTCGCCAAGAAGGCTTATCCCTGCATGCGAATCGAGAACACAAGCAAGAATGTAGAAGATGCAATCTGAAATTGCGAATAATATTAAGCATACGAGTTGGGGTTCCACAAACCGATGAACGGCGAAGAACTGACAAAGTGTCTAGTTGTAATCTAAGCAAAACCCATCTATTCTAGCGATGGCTACTGAATATATATGAGGAAGAGGGCAAGGGAGGTGTCCAAGGGGGTGGCCGTGAAACCCTAGGTCGTACAAGGCCTTTGGGCCCAAGTGGAGGTGGCGCAGCACCTGGCAGATTCTGTTCGTCATATTGATTTGACGATTCCCGTTGATCCAGGAGTTTGGACCTGAAACCACTTCAGTTGGAAACCTCTCGTCGTGGGCTTCTCCGTAGAGTCCAAGAACGCCTCAATTGGACTTCGTATGACCTAGATATGGTTGTTTTATTGACGTGCTGCCCTGGGGGCCGAACTGAACTCGTGAATGAATTGGGCTTGATCTTGGGCTGGGATTGGAGCATCAGAAGTTGTTGGGCCCTTGTCTTGGCTTGAGATAGAAGCATGGCTTGCTGGGCCGTCATGGTCTTATCAAGGGGATACACTCGGCTATACCCACCTTTTCCCATTCACCCCTCTTCTGGGCTGCCACTTTAATGAACCAATTTCTCCACCCTTTAAGAGCTGTCGACCAAGCCCTAAAACTGTTTTTCCACCCTTCTATATTATGACATGAGGCCAACAATGGAAGGCGAGGGATTTCTTGATTCGTAACGGTGTTGACATCTAAATTTCCTAAGGGTCCAAAGAATTATTGATTAGTGTTATTTGGGATCGGGATGAGTACCTGACTCGGGTCCATTGCAGCCGATTTGAAAAGGGTGATTGAGCTAAGGCACTGTTCTGAAAACTCATCAACCAAAGGAGCTGAAGCCGATTACAATGATCTGGAGAGCTCAGGCGCATGAAAGTGATGGTGTGGGGGCCACATTTTATAGTGTGGTAAAAAGATGAAAAGGCGAAAAGAAGATATCGAGGGGCATGAACAGTTAAAACACACTATGCTTGTGTCAGGAAATTACAACACAATTAAAGTGGCAGTTACCATATGAGGGTTAGCAATTAGCCGATGGAACAAAAGCCGATAAGAAAATTTTTGGCGAATAACATGTTACATTGTGCAAAGCCAATCATTGTGATTTTTGAAAGATAACAAGTCATCTCTAAAAAATGGGGGCATATGTTTGCACCATAAAATGGCAGGTGTGGTCAAAATCGGCAAATCCATGGTCAAAAGAGTACGTTCAGAATCTCATCGAAATAAGATTTGGAAACTGAGGTAGTTGTTAAGGAAAACCAAGATTGTTACAGATCAGGCTTCGAAACGTGTTGTAACCGGACTCGATCGGCTGACGGGTATAAAAGGAGGACAAGGGCGAGCTGCAAAAAAAACAACATAATCAAATTCACACATTTACATTATTCTCTTTTTCTTGTCGACTAGGAGTAGTTCATGTAATTTAGTCTTCTTGTAATTCGATGTTGATCAATAAAGTTGCGCATCGCCAATTATTGGTCTTCATCAATTATGCCAAGGTTTGATTTATTCTGATTTTGCTGCGCATCGCCTTCTTTAGAATCGATCTACCTTTATCCTCCGATTAGCCTTAATTGGCTAGTTGGGCTTGCCTTTTCGCCTTGATTTAATCGGCTTTGGGTTAATTGAATTTAAGCCGATTGATCTTCATGATCGGCTTTAAATAAAGTACATAGTTTACCTTGTCGATTACAAGTCAAATCGACTGGCACGCTCTGAACCAAGTGTTCATCTAGTATGTTGTTGTCAGAAACCCTACTTCAATTTTTTGATGTCAACAATATTACAACTGCTTCCTTTCAGGATTGTTCCTGGTAGCGTCATCGACTCCGGAGTTGCCCCAAGCGAGGTGATCCCTGCTCTTAAGTGGACTCGACAGGTGCGTAAGGAAGTCTCGGGCAATGTGCCACCCGGTCAACCCAATTTTCCTTTGCTCCTGGATCTTCCGAACATAACAAGAAGTTCGAGCAGTCGCGGGAGGGACTTTCGTCCAAAGGTCAATCGGATGAAGCAAGAGTGGTCGATAAGCTATGGTGTAATTTACAGTGTCCGGAGAGTTGATGTAGAACCAATGTTTCTTCTAGTCTGACTGCCAGGGGGACAGAAATATAGGAGCTCGACACACTACTGCAGTGGTGAAATCCGACACCCCCAACAGTTGTGTTCTTCATCGCCCTTTTTAGAATATAGAAGTGGCGGAACAGGTTGAGACTTGGACTGATGCCCAGGAAAGCCTCACAAAGGTGGACAAAAACACGAAGCATTGTGATAGAATTAGGGATCAAGTGGAAAAGCTAAATCTGATAAAGCTCAAGAACCGATAGAAAAAATAGAGAAGGAGGCAAGCTTAGCCCGCAGCGGAAGAAGGCCTCGAAAACGACGGTCTCATCCTCATTTGCGGGGGTAGGATAGAGTTCACTTTGAGACAGCCTCCAGTGAAAGAACTCCCGTGGGGTACAAAACCGTCCTTCTTCAGGTCAGTGAGACACTTCTCCGTCATGATCGACTTCTGCCACACCTTTTCAATGGCTCATCCTCGAAGGCCTCCTCGGTTTTCTTCTTCAACGGCGTAGCGACACCGACGCTGGTTGAAGGGGCAGAGGCTGTCAAGAGGGATGTGGGGTGAATTCCTTAAAGGTTGCGGTGCTATGGCTTCAGGAGCACGACGGAGGCTTCGAGAGTAAGGCTGGAGGCGAAAAAGGAGGGGAATGGCTACAGTTCCAGGTATGGAAATTTATAGACCAAAATCCCCTCTCTAAGCAAACGGTTCATTCCCCCTGTCACGACATCTCGATCGGTGCAAAAGGCAAAATGATGGCATCTGCACAAATCTTGGCACTGCAAATGAGAGCAATAAATGCTCAGCTGCCCAACGTTTAGATTTTTTGAATTTCTAACTCTGATCAGAGTTGAGTCGATAAGTCGACATCGAGTAACTTGCAGTTACCCTGAGCACTCGATACGAGCTGATGGTAGAGCTCTTGACCCAGCACATCCCTACTCGATACTCAGCGATTCCCAATCTACTCGAATCATTCGACTACAAACAGGCAAGGCATTACTCGACCAAATGAAGCTTTGGCAGTAATCAACAAAGAGCTTAAGCAAACCCTCCGCTGAATAGAGTTCGGGGGCTATTGTCAAATATCTAAACATGGAGTACGTGTCCACAGAGGATGCGTGAAGGATATGTCCTAACGACATGTAGAGATTCCGGATATCACGGGCCCAATTCTGAGGGATAAGATATGCACAGAAAGGATAACTCCATATTAGGAAGGACTCGATCATGTTCCCATTATAAGGAAACCAACTAGAGTGCACCTGATATCTAAGGAAGTTTGGATACGCTGCGAAGATCACTCAACGATGGATTCCACATCGGCTACGATCCGATACTCCAAACCGACTACAACTCGACTTGAGGCCGGGCTACCCCGGATATATAAGGCTCTGGGTAGGGGTCTACAAAGGGGGATCCAGGGGAAAAAGAGCGATTCTCAAGCAATTAGCCACCAAGCAAGAAGCTTTTTAGCATAGAGAGCCTAGAGCCGACAAAGCCTGTTTCGTCATCTTCCAGCATAGCATAGCCTTAGCCTAGTGCAATTCGCATTATAACTAGGGCTAGACAGATTGCTCTGTACTTTATTCATCAACTCCATACATCATCCATACAGGAGTATGATATTACCCCTTCAGGGTCCTGAACCTATCTACATCTGGTGTCCCTAATTTCGTGCTTGACTCTGCTCACCCGAAGGTACCCGAAGTATAAATTTTATTGTCGATTTCTAACCTTCGACAGTGAGAATCGATAAGTATCGATAGGGTTACTCGATGCTCGATATCAACTCATCGACTCGATTTCGAGCAAAGTGGGCAATGCTATGTGATGTATTTCCTTGTTTTAGATGGTTGCAGGATGACGGTCCTAGGTCATGGTGAGGCGAAGCATGACCGGGATTAGGCGAGGTGTGCTAGAGTTCCAGATGGTCGAGAATCACCAAAAGATGATTGGGGACGGAGTCCCTGTGAACCCGGAAGGCAAGGAATGGATGAGATGCTGGCTAGAGATCTACTCGGATCAAAGAGGGCCATCGGATCACAGTCTAGGTGATAGAATAGTGGGTCTAGTTAGCATGCCATGAAAACCCGGTGTGCTTGTTGGGTTTCGGGTTAGCCCTTGTAAGGCCATGTGTGGGAGTCATCCTAACCCTTGATGGTGGTCCTTAGGGTAGAAGGAACTCATCCAAGGGTGGTGGGTGACTCAAGAGTTGTATAAATAAAGGGGAAGGGGTGGTCTTCCTACCTTGAAGGTCTGAGGTGGAGAGAGGTGCCTCTCCCCCGAAGGTTTTAGAGGTTTTGGCTCCTTTAAGCTTTTTGCCCACTTTGTTGTGAGGCTTTGTAAACCTCTCTTCCAGAAATACAAAACACTTTCTATCATGCTTGAAATTACATTACGCTTTAAATTCAACAACTTACTTTCAAGCATTTAAATTCCGCAATTCATTCTTGCAATCTACTTATACGCAATTTGGATTTACCTCCCCTCCTACTTCTATTGCCTCTTATTTCGAAGGATTGTTGTGTTTTTGTTGCAAGAAACCGATCTTATGTTCTTGAGTGATTCATTCTTCTAGATCGTGTTTGTAGAGATTTTGACTTGAGTTCTTGTTTGTTGTGACAAGTGGGAGGTTATCCAAGATCATCTTGATTATCAAAATCTCACAAGCAAGTCCAAGATCAAGTTACACTTGACGAGGTCATCATAATGGTTATGGACCTTGGGGCATAGGGTTTGGGATGGGGCATGGAGATGCCACCCAACAACAAGAGTCATATAGTGATATGATTAGCAAAGGGTTGCGTACCAAATTCATTAGCCTTCTAGCAGTGATGCTAAAGCTCACTAGTAGACTAATTAATTATCGGTTTTGAATCATTAAGTTTCATAAGAGGGATATGGAATTTAGTGGGAGTATCTTTATTAAATTGTTTAATATAAGTTACTCTTCATGAATATTTGTCTCAGTTTTTGCATATATTTTATGTTTTAGATCATGGCACCACCTACTGCTACACCCACTTCCAGTTATACTTTACGTTCGATAAATGAAAAGGAAAAACTTAATGGAACAAACTTTGCAGATTGGTCCCACAACCTGAGAATTGTTCTTAGACAAGATAAAAAAGAAGACATCCTAGAGTAACCAATTCCAGATGTGCCTGACAAGAATGCTTCCAATGCTGTTAAAGCCGCTTACAGAAAGGTAGTTGATGAGTCCCTCGATGTTAGCTGTCTCATGCTTGCTGCTATGAACTCAGACCTTCAGAAGCAGTTTGAGAACATAGAGGCCTACGATATGATCGTGGCGCTTAAGGGTATGTTTGAGACCCAGGCAGGACTGAGGGATATGAGTTCTCAAAGTCCTTGTTCGGATAGTTGGTTACACACAGAGCTTGGAAAAACATGGTTTCCCACTTAGTCAAGAGTTGGCTACAAACTTGATTCATTCGTCGCTCCCTCCGAGCTTCGGGCAATTCATTATGACTTTTCATATGAATGGCATGGACAAGAATATCACCGAACTGCATATGATGCTCAAGACGCAGAAGACAGCATTAAGAAAAGCACTAGTCATGGGATGATGGTGCAGAAAAATACTAGCTTAAAGAAGAAAGCTAAGACTAAAGAAAAAGGCAAGGCCAAAGCTTTGGATAAGATCCTCAGCATCAAGCCTAAGTCTAATTCCAAGTCTGGCCTTAATTCAAAGAGCGAATGCTTCTATTGCAAAGGGTCAGGTCATTGGAAGAGGAATTGCAAAAGGTACTTGGCAGATCTGAAAAAGAATGATGGAGTTAAGCCATCAAAATCAGGTATTAATGTTATATAGATGTATATCTTGCCGATTCTCCTAATAACTCTTGGGTATTTGATACCGGATAGTTGCTCATATTTGCAATTCAATGCCGGGGTTAATAAGGAGTAGGAGCATTGCAAGAGGCGAGGTTGATCTCCGAGTTGGCAATAAAGTAAGGGTTGCTGCATTCGCCGTCGGGACCACCACTACGTTTACCTTCAAGATTTATTTTGGAATTAAATAATTATTATTATGTTCCAGCATTAAGTACAAACATTATTTCTGCCTCATGTTTGCTGGCAGAAGGTTATAAATTCAATATTGAGGACAATGGTTGTTCTATAATTTTGAATAAGATGTTTTATGGCATTGCTCCCGTTGTGAACGGGTTGTTTATTTTAGATCTTGATGATGCACCTGTCTATAATATTGATGCTAAGAGGCTTCGACCAAATGATCTGAATCCCACTTACTTTTGACATTGTCATTTGGGTCATATTAGTCAGAAACGCATGATGAAGCTTCATAAAGATAGTCTTCTAAAATCATTTGATTTTGAATCATTTGAAACATGTGAGTCTTGTCTACTTGGTAAGATGACCAAGACACCTTTTCAGAGTATTATGAGAAGGCATCTGACTTATTGGAACGCGTACATACTGATGTATGTGGACCAATGAGCACAAGTGTTAGAGGTGGTTTTCAGTACTTCATTACTTTTACCTATGACTATAGTAGATATGATTATGTCTACTTAATGAGGCACAAGTCGAAAACTTTTGAAAAATTCAAGGAATTCCAGAATGAAGTACAAATCAACATGGCAAGAAAATTAAGTTTCTACGATCTAATCGTGGAGGTGAATATTTGAGTCATTAGTTTAATAATCATCTGAAGAGTTGCGGAATTGTTCCACAATTTACACCTCCCGGAACGCCTCAAAGGAATGGGGTGTCCGAGCGGTGTAATCAGACTTTGTTAGACATGGTTCGGTCAATGCTGAGTCAATCAGATCTAGTAGCAGAACAACTTGTTGAAGGCCGTCGGCTGGCACTAGGGAAAACTTTACTAGGTGGTGTATATCAAATGTTATACGTATAAGAAGTTGGCTTTTTACTGGTTTTGAGCGTTTTACCATCGGCAACATAGGAGGGCCAATGTGGTTTGTGCAGATTTGGTTGTACTATTTGTTTAGTCGCTCTTTTAACTTGAATCTAGCCGATGGGACTCCATTCCCAAGAGATGATACTCCAAAGGGCGCACCTTTCTAGTTCAGAGAATGCCGATCTTTTGGTGAAAGATTCATGATGTGCTCCAGTAATGAGACAAAAATCACCCCTGACGGCTGTAGAAAATACTTGGCATTTTTCCTGCAACTTGATACCAAAGACTTTAAGCAACAAGACTTCTTTAGTTATAGTTCCACAGCCGATTTCCCTTGGCCTTCTTTCTTGCATTTGGAAGCCAATAGTTCTTTAATGCCTAAAGAGACCTTGGATTTATATAAACTCTTCGTCTTCTCGTGCGTTCTGTATGTCGGCCTTCATACTAGGAATCGGACATTCCAACCACCATACGAATTTTATCATCCGTCAATTTATGCGAGACAGCTGGGTTTTGGCCAAGTGATTCCAAGTCTGCTACTTTTTGATTGAGTACAGCCCAAAGCTAGAGTCCGGAATGCTGTTATGGCCGAACTGGTTTTAGAACTAGCCGATGAGCTTCAACTTCGTAGCTTTCCTCACTTCTTTCTGAATCCCTATCGGGCGGGTGGCTTCACAACATGGTGATCGGCTATTGCAGAGTCATTATATATGGAAAAAAACTCTGTCAATTATAATCAAGGAATTCTTCCCAGACTTACCAGAGCCGATGTTAGTGTCTAACAACAATTATAGCAATGAAGCTAGTTCGTCAGGTTACACTAACACGAGCTTAGTAAATGTAACGGGCGAGGTATCAACTTTAATCAATTTTATTCCTTGTTTATCTTCACTTCCACCAAAGATAGTTCATTGACCGATCTTTGTTTAATAGCAGACCAAGGCTGCTGGCAAGAAGCCCATTCCTGGCCAATCAGGCAGCGGCTACCAACAAGGCAAGAGGCTCCATCAATCGACTGGCCTTACGGGGTATACTTTAGGTACCCTAGGCATCCAAAGTCCGTTGCTATCGGACATGGAAGAAAAACAACCCAGTAAGTATAACATGATCGACTAACAGCTCTTTATATCCCTTCTGGTAACTAACTCACAGCCAATTATAGCTTTAGAAAAGAAGAAGACCAAGTACACCAAAGCTTCTACTAAAAGGGGGTCGAAGCCCCAGGTGCAGAGTGGCGAGAGTTCGCCACATGCGTTGGCTATTCACGGGTAAGTTGTCCATTTTAGTGATTTATGACGTATGCTCTTAAGACATCAGCTTGCCCTTTGTCTTCCTACATAGCCGACACCGTCAGCGTAGGTTGTAGAAATCTTAGCCGACTGTCCTGGCGCTTCTTTGGGAGCCTTGTCTCCCTCTCAACAGACAGGTTCAGGCCCCCTGAAGGGGTAATACCCTACTCCTGTATGGATGATCTATGGAGTCAATAAACAAAGTATAGAGCAATCCGTCTAGCCCAAGTTACAATGCGGATTGCACCTAGGCTAACACTATGCTATACTGGAAGATGACGAAACAGGCTTCGTCAGCTCTAGGCTCTCTATGCTAAAAAGCTTCTTGCTTGGTGGCTAATTGCTTGAGAATCGCACTTTTTCCTCTGGATCCCCCCTTTGAGGACCCCTACACCCGACCTTATATAGTCGGGGTAGCCCGGCCTCAAGTCGAGTTGTAGTCGGTTTGGAATACCGGATCGTAGCCGATGTGGAGTCCATCGTCGCATGATCTTCATGGCCTATCCAAACTTCCTTAGATATCAGGCGTACTCGAGTCGGTTTCCTCATAACTCAACATGATCGAGTCCTTCCTGAAGAGGAACGCGATATGCTACACTAGCACAAAAAAAATCTACCGCGTAACCAGAAAGCTACTCGCAAGAAGGGGATCACAGATAAGATTACCACTAGACGCGCAGTTGCGGAATCCTTCGCGCGTCGATGTAGTGGATCGTCCTCGCCGCAGTCGTTGCGTCGATGTAGTGGATCGTCCTCGCCACAATCGTTGCGTCGATGGAGCGGATCGTCCTCGCCTCGCCGTGGATTGTCCTCCCACGCCGTAGTAGCAGCAGCGTCACCGCAGTTACTCCACACGTCCAGGGGTGGAACGCCGTGCGTCGGTGTGCAAGCACCTGGTCGCTCGGCAAGGGCCACGAGAAGAGGAGGCTAGGGTTTCGAGTGAATCACTTCTAAACCATGGGAAAGCACACACTGCGCCCACCCTCCTCCCCTCCTTATATAGCCACGAGATGAAACCCTAAACCAAGGCCCATCTGCGTGCTAAACCCACGATGTCCATTAATTATGGATCCAATCCAAATTAATGCGTCCCAGCCCATTAAGTGTGTGACCCTGCAGGTTCACGTACGTTTGGACATGGATTCGAAAAACTCCTTTTCAATCCAATAGTTGGTAGCGGCTCCTTGCAAAGTATGCCAACTCCCAAACATACTATGATCAAATCGGATAGAACCTATCAAAAGTACTCATGTAATAATCCCTTTGCCAAGTATATGAAGATTGAACTCAAGGCGAGAAGTATGTCATCCTTTGATGATTCAATCCATCTCTCGTATCCGTGATATATTAATAAGTTGTGATTGACTCCTCAATCACGGCATGGCCATGCACTTCCTTAATCATATCACACTAGGCTCTTTTGCTTGTGCAATGGCACCGCTATTATCACAATAGATGTCCATTGGACTAGAAGCACTAGCGACCACACCAAGCTCTGTGATAAACTTCTTAATCCACATAGCTTCTTTTGCGCCTCCGGCCGCAATGTACTCCTTCGTCAGAGAGTCGGCCACCGTGTTTTGCTTGGAACTCTTCCACCATCGCTCCTCCATTAAGTGTAAACACAAACCCGGATTGCGATCGAAAATCATCTTTGTCGGTTTGGAAGCTTACATCGTGTAACCCTTTGCAACCAGATCTTCCTCACCTCCAAAAACAAGGAACATACCCTTAGTTCTTCTCAAGTACTTCGTGATATTTTTACGGCTATCCAATGACCATCACCAGATCCGCTTGGTATCCGCTTGTGACACTTAGAGCATATGAGACATCCAGGCGTGTACGGATCATGGCATACATAATAGACCAAATAGCGTAAGCATATGGAATCTTACTCATCCCGTCTCGCCATCGATGTTGAAGGACACCGATTCTTGCGAGACTAATGCCATGTGACATTGGCATGAAACCTCTCTTGGATTCATGCATATTGAACCTTTTCAATATCTTGTCAATGTACGCTTCTGACTTAATCCAATTAACCTTTTTGATCTATCTCTATAGATTTTTATGCCCAAGATATAGCATGCTTCTCCCAAGTCCTTCATTGAGAAACTCCTTTTCAATGAAGTCTTAACATCTTCAAGCATAGGAATATCATTCCCGATCAATAATATGTCATCCATATACAAAATCAAAAATACAAGTGCGCTCCCACTAGCCTTCTTGTAAACACAAGGCTCTTCTTCATTTTTGATAAAGTCAAACCCTTTGGCTACTTCATCAAAACGAATATTCCAACTCCGAGATGCTTGCTTTAACCCATAAATGGATCTTTGAAGCTTGCATACCCTTTTAGCATATTTAGGATCAACAAAACCTTCAGGTTGTATCATGTATACATCCTCAGAAAGATTCCCATTAAGGAAGGCTGTTTTGACATCCGTCTGCCATATTTCATAATCAAAATATGCAGCAATAGCTAAAATGATCCGGACAGACTTGAGCATGGCTACCACTAAGAAGGTTCCATCATAGTCAACTCCTTGAACTTGTTTGAAACCCTTTGCCACCAACTGTGCCTTATAGATCTGAACATTTTCATCTACGTCTATCTTCTTCTTGAAAATCCATTTACATTCAATGGTTTTTACACCATCAGGAGAATCGACCAAGTTCCACACTTGATTGTCATGCATGGATTGAATTTCGGATCTCATGGCTTCAAGCCATTTTTCAGAGTTTCGGTCCATCATTGCTTCTTCATAAGTCGTGGGCTCATCATTGTCCAACAATAATATGTCATTCCCATATCTTATAGGTACATGACGTGGCCTCCCCGACCTACGTGGGGCTGGAGTCTCTTCCACAGGTTGTACAACACTTTGTACATCTTGTGAAGGTTCAGTGGTAGCTTGAACATATTCTTGTGATTCTCGAACTTCATGAAGATACATGTAACATCCCAAAAATTTGCTTAAATATTATTTTATTGCTTATTTATGCATTTATGATTTTCTGGAATTTATTTGGATTTTTCTGGATTTATTTGAATTAATTTTAAATTAAGAATATTAACCTTTTATTCAAATGTATTTAATTCTGTGCAAAGTTAAAATAAAGTTTTGAAAAAATATTTTATTTGAGTCCGGAATGTCTCAAAGTATTTTTGAGATTTTTCTTGGATTTTTCCTAATAGTTTTATCGCTTGAAATAAATATAATGAATTTATGTAATTATTTTAAATCAAAACTCTTTTAAAAACCTCATGAATAGTTTCGGGCCGTAGCCCATTTCTGTTGCAGGCCGGCCCACTTTCTGTGCGGCCCAATCAGCCCGTCTCCCTCACCCTTGCCGCTTCTGACCTCAGCCGATGAATCTTAATCGTGCGATCAGGGTTTGTCCGCATCGCTGATGCTTGTGATCCGTCGGTTGATGCCACGTGTACGCACGGGATAGAGCCGCGTCGTTTCTCCGTGTTGCCGCCGGAGTCCGCCGCCGCCACGAGACCGTCTCCGACTTCCGTGCTGCGCATGCCTTCCCAAGCCCCCTATTTAAGGAGCAGCCCTGTGCATCGTGAAGGCCAAGTCGCGCCGCCCTTTTGCCCTAGCTCTCGAAGCTCGAGTCGTCGTCTCTTCCCCGTGCGAACTCATCGGAGTTGTGAACGAGACCGTCGCGGGTTTTGGCCGTTTTCCGCCGTCGTCGTGCCGGACCGAGCCGTGTGGATTCCAGATTTGTGACCCTCGGGCCGGATTGCATCTAGCTCGCTGCCTCCTGCCGCCAGATCGTCACAGAAGCACCGTCGCCGCCATCATCTTCTTCGCTGCCGGTGAGACTGCGCCGCCGCATCGCCATCTTCGAGATGAAGCGTTGTTAACCGTCCGATCTAGGGTGGACGCTTCGGATTGAGCCGCGCAGTCGCTGTTATCGCCATCATCCGAGGCCGTCTGATCTTCCGCGGGCGGTTCTGATCCTGCCACGCGTCGGTGATCGAGGCGCGCATCGCGTGCGGTGCTGCAGCCAACCAGATGCAGCCGCGTGTCGGCACGAGTTGCGAGGCGCCGTGGACCGTGTCCACGGTGGGCCAGAGGTGGTCCCGTGGACCGAGTCCATGGACCGGGACGCGTGGCAGCGTCTGATTGGCTGGCACCAGGGCTGACGCCAGCGTGACGTCATGCTTACGTCATAAGTCGGTTTTCGAATTAAAAATAAATCTGTTAATTCGTAATTTCTGATTTTCTGATTTCAGTATTTATTTCAAACTTCAAAAGGCTATATTTTTTGCATCGTAACTCGGATTTGAGTGATTCCAGTTTCTAAAAATTTGTAAAATTGAGATCTATTTAATGGTGAATGTTATTTGATTTTTGGAGTTCAATTGCTCTCTGTTTTGGTATTTATTTGCTTTTCTTCTTGATGCAGCGTAGACGTTGAATTGTGCGACGCTCGAGGAAGATCAAGCAACTCAAGAGCAAGCTTCAGATCAAGATCATGACCTATTCCAAGGCAAGTTGTGCTTTGATCATGTTGAACCCATGTTTATAAAATTGCTATGTTTGATTTACACTATTGCATATATTTCAAGTATACAACTGTTTCAATTTAAATTGGGCTTAGCTAATATACCAGATTGATCTATACCCTACCTTGTCATTGTATGCCATGATCCGTTGTCACCCTAGATTGGTTTAATATAGTTGGTTAATAATTATAATCAACATTGGAGGTTTAGACCGTATTAGTTGCTTAGCCATGCCACGTCATCACATGTGTCAGAATCATTGATAATTAATCTTGATTAATGGAATATGGAACAATATTATGAACTTGTGTGTCATGTGGGATCACACGATGAGATTGAGTTGTTGTGGCGAGTCATGTCACGCAACGATGTTGAATTGTTGATGGCACGTGGTGCTTGGTAATCAACTGGGTGATAATCATTTAGATTGGGGCAAGTGACAAGGGGCGAGTATGCCAAGGTGGGCCCGATGGGCAGAGGGTATGTGGATATCTTGCCTTGATCACACTAAGGACTTAACCTTGCAAGCCTTTGACCTGAGTCAATCATGCAACCACATGTCTGGTATGGGCCAGCCTAGCTGAGTAATTTGCAATGTCTTAATTTTGGTACTATCGAGGTCGGTGTGAGTTCCCGAGTTATGGAGTAATTCACATGGCACAAGAGGGGGCCCTGGATGTGGTAACCAGTCCCACCAGTGTTGAAACCTTAGCGGGTAGTATCGGGTTAATCCAGAGCATTGTAAAGGCTTTTTTATGATCACTCGCCTTGGTGGTGTTTGGTTGTATCACGTGGGTAAAGTGCATAACCTCTGTAGAGTGTGAAACTATTCGGATAGCCGTGCTCGTGGTATTGAGCAATGCACGGGAATTACAGTTAAGGGTTAGCTTAATTAATTGGACAACTTGGCTGGGATGGCGGAATGCCATATGGAAGATGGAATTTGACTTAGGATTGGAAACTTGGTTCACTTGAGAAATACTGAATTTATTTACTATTGATATTTGTTTTACAGTCTTTACAATCTATTTGCTGTATTCGTTCATAAATGCTGCTTATTACAAAATAGCCTTGATAGCCTATCCATTGGAATAAGCCTGGCATATAGATACATAGAATTGCATTCTGTGCACAACTTGTTGAGTGCTTATGTACTCACCCTTGCCAAACAACAATAATCAACAGTTGAAGAATCTACACCTGTGTTGGAAGAGGAAGTCCAGGAAGACACGAGTCATTAGGGTCCGAACCTTGTCGGTTGCCTGTGGTGAACTGATGAGCTATCTACGTTTTCTACTTTCCGCTGCTTAATTATTAGTTTATATTCTCAGTCTTGCCCTGCGTGGCTTACTAATGTAAGTTGGTCATAAGATCATACCTTTAGATATATCAATGAATGAACTATTATTCTATTATCGTTGAGTATGATGTGATATGTACCAATGTTGAGCTGTGTGCACTAGCGTTGATCCTGGGACTAGTGCGGTAAACACAATGGGTTCGAATCAGTGGATTCGAGTCCTTACAGAGGTGGTATCAGAGCATACTGACTGTAGGTCTTGGCCCTAGATAGTATGGAGGTGCCCTGTGAGAGTCCAAAACTATTTTCTAAAAGAAAATCTAAACTTGACTAATAAAACACTCTCGACTCATCTCATTCTCTACTTCTTGCCTTTGCTGAAATTACCGTCTTACGAGCCGTTTCGGGTGGAGAACTTATTCAAAGTTCCTGTGGAGCAGATGCCGATCGTTCCGACCTTTGAGGAGTCAGCTGGCGGCTACGCCATGGAGCTGTGGAGAGTACTTCAGACGCTTGGAGGCTTCTACCGTCCGCTTTACCGAGGAGGCAGCTGGTCAGTTAATGGTGTACACCGAGGATTTATTTGCAAGCTGATCATCTACGCTCGAGAGAACGAGGAAGCTAGCAGGTTAATCAACATCTCTGCCAGAAGATTCTTGTACGAGGTTGCAATTCAGGAGGTTGCCCGACTTGCTCTTCGCCGTGTCTACCGCGACTACGCCGACGAGCTTCACGACTCAGTTTTCCGACTTCACCCGGATGTGCAAGCATGCCGATGCCGAAGGATCGTGGAAGACGAGTGTGCCACTGCGACGCACCTTGCAGAGTTCGCCCTTGCCTAGGAGGATCATATGAGAGATACTATTCAGGAGCTGGAGACTGTGTACGAGGCACTCAGAGTGGCAGAGCAGGAGCTTGAGGTGACCCGTGCTTCAGCTATCGGGATGATCACTGAGCTGGGAGAGGCCCTGGAGGCAGTTGAGGACGAGTTGGAGCGCGTGACTCGAGGAGTTCAGAGCCGCTGGAGAGTCCGAGGAGGATCCCGAGGAGCGAGTGGGAGCCGAGGGGAGTGCAGACCCGTTGTTGCAGAGGACCCAGAGTAGGTCATCGGGATAGGTTCGCTCCTATGCCACCACCCGTCGGTGTTTGCGCGGATCGCCTCGGCCGAGGTGGTGGATGAGTGAGTGTCGACCTTGGGCTGTGTTGAGACTCGGTTGAGTCGATCTTTAAGTTAGTTTTACCTCTTTAGTTGACGTTAAGGTTTCGTGTTTAGTTTGCTTCTTTGTATTCTTTGAGTGTGCAAGATGTGTTGCAAAGCTTGTAGGCTTAAATAAGCGACCATACCAAGAATAAATAAAGAATTATTTCAATTGGGTATAACCTATCTCCCGCTTTAGAAATTCTTACTTCTTATCTATGCTACATCTACCTTCCCGACCTAAGAGGCAATCATCGATGGTGAATACTGAGGGAACAGTGGAGCTTCGTGAAGTGGATCGCGCGAACGACAACACCAACGACAGAGGCAGCCCTCAACCACCGCCAGTCGACATGCAGAATCTGGGAGCGTTTCTCGCAGCGCAGACTCAATTGATGCAGACTATGATGCAGCAAATGCAGCAGATGGCCAACGCAGCAGCAACCAACAACAACACTGCAGCTCAAAACAACCATGGTGGACCTCGACCTCACTCCAAGCTATCAGATTTCATGAGGACTAGACCACCAACCTTCTCAGGAAATGTGAATCCTTTGGAAGCCGATGACTGGCTTAGAACTATTGAAAAGAAGCTGCACATCACGCAATGTGAAGGAAATGAGAAGGTGCTCTACGCCTCTCATCAACTTGAAGGAACCGCCGTAGAATGGTGGGAGAATTACTGTGCCGCTCATGGAGCCCCACAAGAGATCACTTGGGAGGAGTTTACTACCGCTTTCCGCCAGTATCATGTCCCGGAGGGAATGATGGACCTCAAGAAGGAAGAGTTCAGGGCTCTGAAACAAGGAGGCCAACCAGTGGCCGAATACCTGAATAAATTTACTCAGTTAGCTCGCTATGCCCCTGAAGACGTAGCGACGGACAAGGCTAAGCGCCTCGTTTCATGAAGGGACCAATTCAGGATCGCAGTGGACCGATTACCCACAATTTTTCAGACTTTCAGGAACTAGTCAATAAGGCCTTGATCCTAGAGGATAAGCGCAAGGAGCTGGGTGAAAACCGTAAGCGCTTAATGACTAATCAGGGTGGACGTCCAAACCATCTACGTTTGAGGATGTCACCACAACAATTTGCTAGATTCCAACCACCAGCCGTGAACAAGACATCAACCCCTGCGCCTCGCCCTGCCAATCAGAACTTTCAGACACCAGCACAGGGCAACAATGCACCAGGAGGGAATCAACAGTCGGTAGTGAAAAGATGCTATACATGCAATGAGCCAGGGCACTTTTCTAATAGGTGTCCACAGAAGGGAGGCATCACGCCAGTTCGTTTCAACTTGGGGACAACACCTGCCAAGGCACCAGCCTCAGGGGGGAATCGTGCGCCAGGTCAAGCTGGAGCAACACCGCAGTCAACTGTGCGCGGGAGGATCAACCACATCACCGCAGATGGAGCTCAGGAAGCTACAGACGTCGTACTGGGTAAGTTCCTGGTCAACTCAGTACCTGCTACAGTTTTGTTTGATTCTGGAGCTTCGCATTCGTTTGTTTCTCAAAGTTTTGCAACTAAGAATGGATTTAAAGTGGTGAATCTTAAGTGTGTGCTCTTAGTCCAAGCCCGTGATCCGAGCTTAGATCTAGCCTTGGGTGTTTGGGAGCTAAGTTGCTTATGGATGGGATAGAATTCTAGCTTAATCTTATCTTGATAGATGCGCAATCCCTAGACGTCATCCTTGGAATGGATTGGCTGTCTAAGCATAAGGCTGTTTTGGATTGTGGTCCGAAGGATCGTGACTTTGGAAGGCCCTAGTGGCAAGAAAGTGGAGTTTCAAGCGACCGCAGTTCGAGATGGGCAATTAGTGGTCAACAGTGTGAAAGCCATCAGCATGGAAGATGTGCGAGCGCGAGAATACCGGATGTGTTTCGAAAGATTTTCCAGATCGCCGCGGATCGTGATATCGAGTTTGTCATCGAGTTAGCGCACGGGCAAAGACCGATATCAAAGAGACCATACCGATGCCTACCGACGAGTTAGTGGAAATGAAGAAGCGCATTGACGAACCGCAAGAGAAAGGTTTCATTAGACCTAGTTCATCACCGTGGGGAGCCCGGTTTTGTTTGTTCGCAAGAAGGATGGAAGTCTTAGAATGTGCATCGATTATCGTGCCATCGAATGAAGTAACGATCAAGAATAAGTATCCGCTGCCCGTGATCGACGACTTATTTGATCGCTTAAGAGGAGCTGGAGTTTTCTCAAGATAGATCTTCGCTCGTGTTACCATCGCTTGAAGATCCGAGCGAGAGGATGTGCCTAAGACCGTGTTTTCTACGCGTTATGGACATTACGAGTTCACAGTCATGTCATTTGGATTGACTAATGCCCCGGCATATTTCATGAACATGATGAATAAGGTTTTCATGGAATATTTGGATAAGTTTGTGGTAGTCTTCATAGACGATATCTTGGTCTACTCAAAGACAGAGGAAGAGCATGCAGAACACCTGAGAATGGTTTTAGACAGGCTGCGAGAGCATCAGCTGTATGCTAAGTTTAGCAAGTGTGAATTCTGGAAGGAGAAAGTTGAATTTCTTGGTCATGTCATGACTACTAAAGGAGTGGCAGTCGACCCAAGCAAAGGGGACGCAGTGTTGCATTGGGAGCCACCGAAGTCTGTTACTCAGATTCGTAGTTTTCTGGGAATGGCGGGATACTACCGTCGGTTCATAGAAGGATTCTCAACAATTGCTAAACCCCTTACGCAGTTGTTAAAGAAAGAAAAGAAGTTTGCATTGACGCCAGAGTGCGAGACAAGTTTCATGGAACTAAAGAAGCGTTTAACAATAGCCCCCGTATTAGTGTTGCGGATGTACGTAAGGATTTGACATTTCTCGCGATGCTTGAAGCAAGGCTTGGGATGCGTGTTAATGCAAGAAGGCAAAGTCGTTGCTTATGCGCCAAGACAATTAAGACCGCATGAAGGAATTACCCAACGCATGATTTGGAGTTAGCCGTAGTGCATGCTTTAAAGATATGGCGTCATTATCTCATAGGAAATAGATGTGAGATATATACAGACCATAAGAGCCTGAAATACATATTCACTCAAGCAGATCTGAATATAAGACAGCGAAGATGGCTTGAGCTAATTAAGGATTATAATGTGGGAATCCATTATCATCCGGAAAAGCCAATGTGGTAGCAGATGCTCGAGTCGAAAGAGCCATAGCGCAAATACATTGACAATGGAGGATCAACCAGAACTATGCAAGGAATTTCAGAAGCTAAGGTTGGAGGTCGTTCCACAAGGAATGGTAGCTGCGCTAGAAGTGAAGCCAACGCTAGAGGATCAGATTAGAGAAGGTCAACAAGATGACGATAAGATTTCTAAGATCAAGGCTAAAAAGGAAGAAGGCCTAGCCTTAGATTTCACTCTGGATGAGCAAGGAACCATGTTCTTCAAAGGCCGAATTTGTGTGCCGGAAAAAAAGGAATTAAAACAATTGATTCTTGAGGAAGCTCACGATTCGAAATACTCAATTCATCCAGGAAGTGCCAAGATGTATGAGGATTTAAAAGAGAGATTTTGGTGGCCTAATATGAAGCGTGAAGTAGCTGAGCATGTTGCTCTATGTGACGTATGTCAAAGGGTAAAGGCCATGCATCAAAGACCCGCTGGTCTGTTGCAACCGTTGAAAATTCCGGAATGGAAGTGGGAGGAAATCGGAATGGATTTTATCACCGGTTTACCTAAGACCCAGAGAGGTTATGATTCCATTTGGGTAATTGTGGATCGTCTAACCAAGGTCGCCCATTTTATCCCAGTAAAGACCACTTACTCAGGAGATCGTCTAGCAGAGTTGTACATGTCAAGGATTGTATGTTTGCATGGAGTGCCCAAGAAGATTGTGTCGGACAGTGGAACCCAATTTACCTCAAGGTTTTGGAACAAGTTGCATGAAGCAATGGGGACTCGTCTGAATTTTAGTACAGCATATCACCCGCAGACAGATGGTCAGACTGAAAGAGTAAATCAGATTTTAGAGGATATGTTGAGAGCTTGTGCTTTAGCTTATGCTACATCTTGGGATAAAAGTTTGCCATATCACGAATTCGCCACAATAATAGTTATCAAGCTAGCTGCAGATGTCACCATTTGAGGCGTTGTATGGACGTGCTTGTCGTACTCGTTAAATTGAATGAAACAGAGAGCGTTTGGTTTCGGGCGGATATTCTCGAGGAAGCCAAAGTCAAGTCGCAATGATCGAGAAAGGTTGAAGATAGCACACAAGATGTAAAAGCTACGCGGATAACCGTCGTTGAGATTTGAGCTTTGAGCCAGAAGATTATGTGTATCTCAGGGTTACCCCTCTTAAGGGCGTTAAAAGATTTCACGTTAAAGGGAAGCTTGCGCTAAGATATATTGGTCCGTTCAAGATTCTGAGCCATCGACGAGAGGTAGCGTATCAGTTAGAGTTGCCTCAGTCCTTGGCAGGAGTGCATGATGTATTCCATGTGTCGCAACTCAAGAAATGTCTCAGAGTGCCAACGGAGCAAACCCCGTTGGATGCAATAGAGCTGCAAGAAGATTTGACTTACAAAGAGCAACCGGTCAGAATTTTGGATGTTATGGAGCGCAAGACCAGAAACAAGTCTATTCGCTTTTGCAGAGTTCAGTGGAGCAATCATTCCGAAAGTGAAACCACTTGGGAGCGAGAAGAAGATTTGAAGTCAGAATTTCCGAACCTATTCTCTAGTTAGCCCTGAATCTCGTGGTCGAGATTCTGTTAAGGGGGGAGGTTTGTAACATCCCAAAAATTTGCATAAATATTATTTTATTGCTTATTTATGCATTTATGATTTTCTGGAATTTATTTGGATTTTTCTGGATTTATTTGAATTAATTTTAAATTAAGAATAATAACCTTTTATTCAAATCTATTTAATTCTGTGCAAAGTTAAAATAAAGTTTTGAAAAAAATATTTTATTTGAGTCCGGAATGTCTCAAAGTATTTTTGAGATTTTTCTTTGATTTTTCCTAATAGTTTTATCGCTTTAAATAAATAAAATGAATTTCTGTAATTATTTTAAATCAAAACTCTTTTAAAAACCTCATGAATAGTTTTGGGCCATAGACCATTTCTGTTGCGGGCCGGCCCACTTTCTGTGCGGCCCAATCAGCCCGTCTCCCTCACCCTTGCCGCTTCTGATCTCAGCCGATGAATCTTAATCGTGCGATCAGGGTTTGTCCGCATCGCTGATGCTTGTGATCCGTTGGTTGATGCCACGTGTACACACGGGATAGAGCCGCGTCGTTTCTCCGTGTTGCCGCCGGAGTCCGCCGCCGCCACGAGACTGTCTCCGACTTCCGCGCTGCGCATGCCTTCCCAAGCCCCCTATTTAAGGAGCAGCCCTGTGCATCGTGAAGGCCAAGTCGCGCCGCCCTTTTGCCCTAGCTCTCGAAGCTCGAGTCGTCGTCTCTTCCCCGTGCGAACTCATCGGAGTTGTGAAGGAGACCGTCGCGGGTTTTGGCCGTTTTCCGCCGTCGTCGTGCCGGACCGAGCCGTGTGGATTCCAGATTTGTGACCCTCGGGCCGGATTGCATCTAGCTCGCTGCCTCCTGCCGCCAGATCGTCACAGAAGCACCGTCGCCGCCATCATCTTCTTCGCTGCCGGTGAGACTGCGCCGCCGCATCGCCATCTTCGAGATGAAGCGTTGTTAACCGTCCGATCTAGGGTGGACGCTTCGGATTGAGCCGCGCAGTCGCTGTTATCGCCATCATCCGAGGCCGTCTGATCTTCCGCGGGCGGTTCTGATCCTACCACGCGTCGGTGATCGAGGCGCGCATCGCGTCTTTGTCTTGCCGCACCAACCGATGCGCCCGCGTGTCGGCCGCGAGTTGCGGGCGCCGTGGACCGTGTCCACGGTGGGCGAGGTGGTCCGTGGACCGAGTCCATGGACCGGGGCGCGTGGCGTCGTCGATTGGTCGCACGGTGGCGACGCCGCCGTGACATCATGCTTACGTCATAAGTCGGTTTTCGAATTAAAAATAAATCTGTTAATTCGTAATTTCGATTTTCTCGATTTGATATTTATTTCAAACTTCAAAAGGCTATATCTTTTGCATCGTAACTCGGATTTGAGTGATTCCAGTTTCTAAAAATTTGTAAAATTGAGATCTATTTAATGGTGAATGTTATTTGATTTTTGGAGTTCAATTGCTCTCTGTTTTGGTATTTATTTGCTTTTCTTCTTCGGTACACGTAGACGTTGAATTGTGCGACGCTTCGGAGGAAGATCAAGCAACTCAAGAGCAAGCTTCAGATCAAGATCAGGACCTATTCCAAGGCAAGTTGTGCTTTGATCATGTTGAACCCATGTTTATAAAATTGCTATGTTTGATTTACACTATTGCATATATTTCAAGTATACAACTGTTTCAATTTAAATTGGGCTTAGCTAATATACCAGATTGATCTATACCCTACCTTGTCATTGTATGCCATGATCCGTTGTCACCCTAGATTGGTTTAATATAGTTGGTTAATAATTATAATCAACATTGGAGGTTTAGACCGTATTAGTTGCTTAGCCATGCCACGTCATCACATGTGTCAGAATCATTGATAATTAATCTTGATTAATGGAATATGGAACAATATTATGAACTTGTGTGTCATGTGGGATCACACGATGAGATTGAGTTGTTGTGGCGAGTCATGTCACGCAACGATGTTGAATTGTTGATGGCACGTGGTGCTTGGTAATCAAGCGGGTGATAATCATTTAGATTGGGGCAAGTGACAAGGCGAGTATGCTAAGGTGGGCCCGATGGGCGAGAGGTATGTGGATATCTTGCCTTGATCACACTAAGGACTTAACCTTGCAAGCCTTTGACCTGAGTCAATCATGCAACCACATGTCTGGTATGGGCCAGCCTAGCTGAGTAATTTGCAATGTCTTAATTTTGGTACTATCGAGGTCGGTGTGAGTTCCCGAGTTATGGAGTAATTCACATGGCGCAAGAGGGGGGCCCTGGATGTGGTAACCAGTCCCACCAGTGTTGAAACCTTAGCGGGTAGTATCGGGTTAATCCAGAGCATTGTAAAGGCTTTGTTATGATCACTCGCCTTGGTGGTGTTTGGTTGTATCACGTGGGTAAAGTGCATAACCTCTGCAGAGTGTGAAACTATTCAGATAGCCGTGCTCGCGGTATTGAGCAATGCACGAGAATTACAGTTAAGGGTTAGCTTAATTAATTGGACAACTTGGCTGGGATGGCGGAATGCCATATGGAAGATAGAATTTGACTTAGGATTGGAAACTTGGTTCACTTGAGAAATACTGAATTTATTTACTATTGATATTTGTTTTACGCTTTACAATCTATTTATCAGTATTCGTTCATAAATGCTTTGCTTATTGCAAAATAGCCTTGATAGCCTATCCATTGGAATAAGCCCGCATATAGATACATAGAATTGCAATCAGGCACAACTTGTTGAGTGCTTAAGTACTCACCCTTGCCAAACAACAATAATCAACAGTTGAAGAATCTACACCTGTGTTGGAAGAGGAAGTCCAGGAAGACACGAGTCATTAGGGTCCGAACCTTGTCGGTTGCCTGTGGTGAACTGATGAGCTATCTACGTTTTCTACTTTCCGCTGCTTAATTATTAGTTTATATTCTCAGTCTTGCCCTGCGTGGCTTAATAATGTAAGTTGGTCATAAGATCATACCTTTAGATATATCAAAGAATGAACTATTATTCTATTATCGTTGAGTATGATGTGATATGTACCAATGTTGAGCTGTGTGCACTAGCGTTGATCCTAGGACTAGTGCGGTAAACACAATGGGTTCGAATCAGTGGATTCGAGACCTTACAATACACATCACTCCTACTGAATTCTTTTGAAAGAAACTCTTTCTCCAAAAAGACACCATTTCGAGCAACAAAAACTTTGTTCTCGTTTCTTTTGTAAAAGTAATATCCTTTTGTTTCTTTGGGATACCCCACAAAAAAGTATTTTTCTGTTTTAGGTACGAGTTTATCTGATTGTAAACGTTTTACATAAGCCTCACATCCCCATATCTTGAGAAATGACAACATGGGACTTCTCCCAGTCCATATCTCATATGGCGTCTTCTCAACGGATTTTGTTGGGACCCTATTCAAAGTGAACGCAGCTGTCTCTAGAGCGAAACCCCAGAAGGATAATGGCAAATCTGTTTTGCTCATCATTGACTGAACCATATCTAATAAAGTTCGATTTCGTCATTCGGACATGCCATTCCATTGAGGCGTTCCTGGCGGAGTAAGTTGCGGAACGATTCCACATTGCTTTAGATGATCACCAAACTCTTGACTCAAGTATTCGCCACCACGATCTGATCGTAAGTGTTTCATTGATTTGCCAAGTTGATTTTGTACTTCATTTTGAAACTCCTTGAACCTTTCAAAAGTTTCAGATTTATGCCTCATTAAATAGATATATCCATATCTACTAAAGTCATCGGTAAAAGTTACAAAGTACTGAAACCCACCCCTAGCAGTCGAGCTCATTGGTCCACATACATCTGTATGTACTAGGGCCAATAACTCACTCGTTCTCTCACTAAAACCTGTGAAAGTGGCTTTTGTCATCTTGCCAAGTAAACAAGATTCACATGTTTCAAATGATTCAAAATCAAATGAGGTTAGAAGTCTATCACCATGGAGCTTCTTCATGCGCTTCATTTATATGACCTAAGCGACAATGCCATAAAAAGGTATGGTTCAAATCATTAGGCCGATGCCTTTTTACATTAATGTTATAGACAGGTTTCTCTTCGAGTTCAAGGACGTACAACCCATCCACCATGGGGCAACGACCATAATACATATCATTCAAAAATATTGAACAAACAAAGTTCTTTATTATGAAATCATAACCTTCATGTTCCAAACAAGAAGATGAAATAATGTTTCTACTCAAAGATGGAACAAAATAACAATTATTGAGTTCTAAAACTAGTCCTGAAGGCAAATGCAATGGGTATGTGCCAACGGCAAGACCAGCAACTCTTGCATTATTCCCCACGCGATGATCCACTTCTCCTTTTGCCAAGACTCTACTCTTTATCAGCCCCTGCATCGAATTGCAAATGTGAGCAACCGAACCGGTATCATATACCCATGAGCTGAGTGAAGAAGTAGCAAGATTAATTTCTATAACATTAATACCTGAAGTGGAAACCACATTTCCATTCTTCTTATCTGCCAGGTACTTTTCGCAATTCCGTTTCTAATGTCCTGATTTCTTGTAATAGAAGCGTTGGGTATCAGGTTGAGGGCCAACTTTAAGCTTCTGAAGCTTATTTTTGAGGCTTGCGATCTCATCTTGAGCCTTGCCCTTGCCTTTGCCCTTGCTCTTTCCTGTTCCCCCAGCCTTAGCCTTCCTCTTTTGAATACTGATTGTTTTCGAACCATCATCACATGATTGGGTTTTTCTTAATGCTTTCTCGGCAGCCTTGAGCATCCCATGTAGCTCGGTTAGGCTCTTCTCCATGCTATTCATATGAAAATTCATAATGAATGGCACAAAGCTCTGAGGCAGAGACTGGAGAATAACATTTGTGGCCAAACCGAGGCTAAAGGGAACTCAAGTTTTTCCAATCTCCCAATGTAACCAATCATCTTGATCACATGAGGGCTGACCGGACTGCCTTCAGCCAACTTACAAGCAAATAAAAGCTTTGAGATACCATACCTCTCAGCTCTTGCTTGATTCCCAAACATGCCCTTCAAGCCCACAATCATATTGTAAGCATCCTGGTCCTCATATTGCTTTTAGAGCTCGAGTCCATGGTGACTAGCATGAGACAATGACCTCTCATGTAGCATTAACATGCTTTTCATATTCAACCTTCAAATTGCGAGGAGCATTTTGGTACCGGTTCATCAGAATTGGATTCTCTAGAACGTAGTCCTTCTTTTCATGCTTGAGAATAATTCTCAGGTTGCGATACCAATCAACAAAATTAGTTCCATTAAGTTTTTCCCTTTTCAAAACTGATCTCAAAGCAAAACCAGGTGTAGCAGGAGTAGGAGAAGGTGCCATTGAACTACAACAAAAACATACAAAGATTCTAAGCACTATGTTTATGTAAAAATTTTATTAAACATTTTAATAAAAGACACTCCTATTTTATGTCTCTTTTATAGATACATAGTGAGTATTCAAGATCCATATTCATCAAACACTAGTGAGCTTTGGCATCACTGCTAGAAATTTAATGACATAGGTAAGCAACACCTTTGCTAATTACATCTTATGTAACTCTTGTTTGTTGAGTATGAAAACAAGTAATGAATGCCTCCACAACTTGACTCATGGCAGTCAACTTGCCCCTAGGGCTCACATGAGGAGGAGCACTTCCGTATTCAAAGCCAATTAAGAAACTCGCCTCATGTGTGTTTTCCTAAACACCAATTGTCTTGTATAGGTTCCATCATTACTGAAATCAAATCCCAACCACTTATGTCCTCAAGCCCAAAACCGTTTTGATAGCTTGATTAAATCTACTATTGTTATGCGTGATGTGTCCAACACATCCCTATCATCTATTAAGATAGCCATTGATATACTACTTTGGCAGTCATATCAATAACGATCTAAATTCTTGATAGGTGCAACAATTGGATGGACATTTTGATTTAAAATTTTAACTATAGGGATGAACAAAATCTACTAAGAACATGGCATCACATGCAATGAGCATAAAGAAAATAGCAAGGATTAAACACACATCCACAGAAAATCAAAATAAGCTGTGAAATAGCATGGCCCTTAGCATTCAGATCTCCATCATCATGCTTGTTTGTTCACCTAGCCACCTTGCTTGATACCATCATCTTCATCATTATGGATGCAACACCTTACAACTTTTGATAATGAATTTTACATGAGGGTTTGAAGCATCACAAGTCGACACGCAGGTCGTTATACAATTTAAATAGCCTTATGGCTTGACATGGCACGCAGCCATGTGGAAATTACAGCATCACATACACATAGGCCATACTATTTCACATAATTCCCGCAAAACGAGTTAAACAAAAGCAACACTATGACTCAGGTCCGAGGCGGCGCCCTGGCAGAATCCAAGGGCAACGCCCTTGAAAAATTTTTAGAGGCATGTCTTACGTTAAAGGAAAACACCTCAAAATTTTCACGGATCAACAAATTGACCCAATCCGATCTAATCGATTGGCTTGGTCTCATATGGATACGTTTGAAACCACGATGGCGGTAACCCGACCGGTAAGGGTAACGTCGCATACCATGAACGGACTCACCCAAATCAAGATTGAGTCGGTTTGCACTTTCCTCAAACCCTAAACCGATCGATCTCATCGATGGCTGCCGTCACCAATTCATCACATGAACCGGCTGAACATGTAATAGATCCAATCTACTAACCTCACACATCATATGTGCAACATCCAGATCACAAAACTATACAACCTGGCTCTGATACCACTGAAGAGGAACGCGATATGCTACACTAGCAAAAAAAAAATCTACCGCGTAACCAGAAAGCTACTCGCAAGAAGGGGATCACAGATAAGATTACCACTAGACGCGCAATTGCGGAATCCTTCGCGCGTCGATGTAGTGGTTCGTCCTCGCCGCAGTCGTTGCGTCGATGTAGTGGATCGTCCTCGCCGCAGTCGTTGCGTCGATGGAGCGGATCGTCCTCGCCTCGCCGTGGATTGTCCTCCCACGCCGCAGTCGCAGCAGCGTCACCGCAGTAGTCCACACGTCCAGGGATGGAACGCCGTGCGTCGGTGTGCAAGCACCTGGTCGCTCGGCAGGGGCAACGAGAAGAGGAGGCTAGGGTTTCGAGTGAATCACTTCTAAACCGTGGGAAAGCACACCCTGCGCCCACCCTCCTCCCCTCCTTATATAGCCACGAGATGAAACCCTAAACCAAGGCCCATCTGCGTGCTAAACCCACGATGTCCATTAATTATGGATCCCAGCCCATTAAGTGTGTGACCCTGCAGGTTCACGTACGTTTGGACATGTATTCGAAAAACTCCTTTTCAATCCAATAGTTGGTAGCGGCTCCTTGCAAAGTATGCCAACTCCCAAACATACTATGATCAAATCGGATAGAACCTATCAAAAGTACTCATGTAATAATCCCTTTGCCATGTATATGAAGATTGAACTCAAGGCGAGAAGTATGTCATCCTTTGATGATTCAATCTATCTCTCGTATCCGTGATATATTAATAAGTTGTGATTGACTCCTCAATCACGGCATAGCCATGCACTTCCTTAATCATATCACACGAGTGGCCTTGTCATATATCTCCATTTCATTGGAGTGGCAAATTCCATCTTGACTGCTCACTTCCCTCTGCATGTTTCATAGTAAACATGAAAGCTACCTTTATAACTGTCCGGTTAGGAAGTAGTGTTTGATAGCCCCAAGGAAAACTATTACACATGTAGGGAATATGAAAATCTCAGGTCTAAGGATCATACATCTACTAGGTATGAGATACACTGATGACACATAAGAATGATACATTCTCGTAGTGTCCAATTGCGGGTCTATCTAACCCATGTTCTTCAACATGCGTCCACAATGTATAGATGATATCTCTATATCCCATGATCTATGAAGCATGATCATCGATCACTACATGTGCTGATATATTCATCGTTGTCCTATACGATGATATCCGATCAGAGATATTTATCGAATTATATCAATAAGTAAAGAGCTTCATAAGCAGGTCACATACTTGTTGATCACTACAATGATATACATTCATTGGACCAATAATCATATTATTATTCATAAACATAGTCATGTTACAATCATCTAAATGATTGCCTCAAGGGCATAGCACTAACACTTCCTAATATGGAGTTAACTTTTCCATGCATATCTTATCCCTAAGAATTGGGCCCGTGATATCCGAAATATCTGCATGCCGTTAGGACATATTCTTCATGTATCCTCTGTAGACACGTACCCCATGTTTAGATATTCAACACTCACTCTAGTCGAGTCACTTGACCACAAGCTGACGGGGCATTACTCGACCTAACCCGCCGTTCGACTTGGTAGCATCCATACTCGATACTTCTCAACCCTCACTCTACTCAAGTCACTCGACCACTAGTCTTTGACAAGCCAAAGTCCAGACCACTCGAGGTCTGACCACTGGTCTTCGACTAGCCAAAGTCCAGACCACTCGAGGTTCGACCACTGATCTTTGACCATTACAGAATCAAATCAAACTCAACCTTGAGTACCAAAAGCTCGAATACAGTCAATTACTCATCACACACTTGGGTAGACCTCCACATGGTCTATTAATCCCCCCTTGATGAGTATATTGACAAAACACCCAAAAGGCACAAAAATTTTGAGTTTGAGAAGAGAAGAGAATGAATCAATTATGATGAAAAACCAAACTTGATCCAGAAAGAAAGAAGATAAGGACTTGACCAAGTTGACGAATGAATTTTAGAGCAAAAACCAAGACACAACAAATTTCCACAAGATCTCTAAACATTCAAAAGCTTATGATTCTTAAGATTAGCAAGTTTTCACTGAAATCAAATGACCCAAGAAAAATGATGCCTTTTCTACATTTTACCAATGACACCTTTTCTACATTTTCTCCCCCTTTTTGGCAATATATGCATCAAGATGATATTTTCTTCTATTTCTCCCCCTTTTGAAAATGCAAGCATGAAATGCATCCTAAAAGAGCTTTGAGAATTATCCAAGATGATGAGGACATCGACCCGAAGGATATGACCGCTGCCACTACTTCCTCTCCGACTGCGCCGTCTTCATTGCCTGCACTCGACGCTGCGACATCTTCATCGCAAAAGGGCCTTAATCCAGAAGCTCAGCCTTTCAAGCCCACCATAAAGAACCAGCGCCTCAAGCACACACACCAAGGACAGCCCATGTGCCAAGGAAGACTCGTATGGAAACCCAAGATGCCAAAAAAACCGGTTCGGCCATCCAGCAGCACGCCAACTTCAAATGGGCGTAACTCAGGCTCTCGGACTCCGTTTTCGGCATGTGACCACCCGTTGGAAAGCTTAGGAGATAAGATTTCCAATAGATCCATCCTCACCTTCCAATTCGCTCCAGATAGATGGGAAAACGTAGAACAATATCACGGGCCAAATCTGTCAGGTGCTGCGTCACTGTATTTTTGGGCCCATGGCCTATGTATGGTAAGGATTGCGTGGTGGCCGACCCTATTTTGGATGTCCCATGTCTGGTCTCCACCCTATATAATGCCCCTGCCATAATACATTGTGTCGTAGGTTTTGTTGTGTTTTGGTAGACCCCGTGTGTGTCCCTCCTCAATCTTGCGTGTGTCGACTAGACCACCCGAGTTGAGAAATAGAACCTCACCCTTGTTGCTTTGAGATTATTGGATTGAAATTGCTATCACCTTGTTTTTGCATGTTCTTGGTTGCAGCAGGTATAAGGATCGATCGGGTCTTTGATTCGGTTGATCGCCTTGTGTGGTGACGTTGCAATTGTTTGGTTGTTGATCTTGCGGTTATTAGCCGATCCATCTACTCTGTAGTACACCAAGTCATCGTATCGTTCTCATCAGAAGATCGGGACAACCTTAGTGCACATCAAGTTGTATCAGAGCGACAGTTGCCTGGTGAGAACACCCTTATCCTTGTTCGTTCATCTTGTTCGTCCTAGAGTCCAGAAAAATAGCCCCAAATAAAATATGTTCGTCGTGTATTCGATCTAATCCGAGCCCCTTTTAGACTTTACTATTACTACCTAGTTTAATTCTTGTTGAATTTGTGTTGCATCGTTGTGTCGTTGCTGGTCTTAGCGTTTGATCTTTAGAGTTTCGAGTTCTATTCACGTTTTCGTCACAGCGCCCTGTTTTTCGTGCGTCTATTTGTGCTGCTATCTTCATCCCGCAAAACCGCGAGCCTTCCACCAGAATGCCCCAATTCCCTCACGCAAAATCAAACCGAGTAGCCCACGTTTTCCCCAACCAGCTTGGTTCTTTCCTTCCAATCTGTGTTCCACCAAAACTCACCGAAGTTTTCCATATATAGCCAAACGCATCTACCTTTTTCCCTCCAAATATAGCGCGCATCAAGTGGTATCCAAACAAAGAAGGAATTGAGATCCTCCTCCTACCTTCTTAGGAATTGGCCGGTCATTGCCATATCTACCTTGAAAGCTGGTTTGTTTTTATCTTTGGCGATTGTTCTGGTGCCACCCATATCCATATCAAACCGTGCAAGCCTTTCCTTCCATCAAAAAAAAAAAAAACGAGGGGAATCTGAGCCGAACCATCTCTCTGCTCTCTCCATGCCATCTTGTTGCACTTGACCAATCCATCAAATTTTGGTGCACATATTGAAGTCTAGAGAGAGAGAGTGTGTGTGTGGTGAATACTTCTATAGAGTCCTTTTTTTGAGTCATGTTTTCAGTCTGGGGCTCCCAAAAAAATATTGAAAAAAAATTAAAAAAAAGAGGGAAGAAAGGAGCCCGAGCTATTGCTTGTGCGTTGAGAACGTCCTAGTTGCTGTTCTATGACTTCTTTAGTGTCTAGGCTCGCGTCTCTAGCACGGTCTAGCCTAGGACCAGCACGTACCGCCGTTGAACATTCTTTCAACTTGTTTTGACTAGTGTGGTTCTAGTTTTTCCTTTGCTACAAATAATACCTGTCCAAACTCCACTTACTATTAACCACAGGAAAAGTACCTTGCAATCACTTTGTCACCTCTGAGTGCAGGTTACCGTCATTATCTGATCAGACCTTGACAAGCTATAGGGTAAGAACTGGTAAGAACTTGGTGTTAGTTTGAGCGCATGAGATCATCCACGGCCCATATATTAGTAGTCCATAGGAACTAACCCTCTTGTGAGTTCTCTGTTTGTTGCTCCTAACCATGGAAGGTATTCCAAGCAATCATGGGAGCAACGACGGTAGTGGGAGTGAACATGAGGACACTCTCACACCAAAAGAATGGTGTTGGGTCACTCACTTCAAGAGGATGATGCACAATCAGCATGAGATGCGAACTCGTGACACCCTTGATGCGATTCAGGCGCAATTGGCACCCCTCATTGAGCTTCAAGCACAGCTAGCACAACTTCTTCAGGGTGCTGCCCCCCAATGAAGCTGCTGGTCATGCTTTGGGCCAACGCGGTGCTCCACCGGTTGTCCCTGCTCCTTTAAATGGGGTGGATCAAGAGGAGAACAACTATGCCGCTGACACCGAAGACGACTACATGGTAAATGTGAACAACGGCCGACCTCATCGTCGACTCCGCAACAAGAAGCAAGGTATGGCTAGAAATCAGCATGATCAAAGGGAAGAATGTGATGATTCTATGGCAAAAATGAAATTTACTATGCTTCCTTTTGATGGAATTTATAATCTTGATGTTTATCTTGATTGGGAGTTGGCAGTAGATCAAAAATTTTCTTGCTATGACTTCTCTAAGCGTAGAAGGGTTCGTGCTGCCACTAGTGAATTTACTGGCTTTGTATCTATTTGGTGGAAAGAACTTTGTAGAGCCAACCGTGATGTACCTACAACTTGGGATGGGTTGAAGCATACCATGAGGGCTAGATTTGTTCCTACATATTATGCTCATGATTTATTGAATAAAATGCAGTGTTTTAAGCAAGGTGATAAAACGGTTGAGGAATATTATCAGGGATTGCAAATTGGTATGTTACGCTGTGGGTTAGAAGAGAGTGAAGATGCGAAAATGGCTAGGTTTTTGGGTGGGCTTAACCGAGAGATATAGGACATACTTAATTATAAAGAATACAATTCTACCACTCGTTTGTATCATCTTGCTTTGAAAGCAGAAAGGGAAGTACAGGGTCGACAATAGACGACGCAAGGTAATCTTGGAGGCTCTTTCACATCCAAGTCGGTCCACATCCAAACGAAGGTGGCATCTACTGTTCTGGGACATACGCCTTCACCTGTTGCCCATGTCTCCTCTACACCGACACATCTTCCGGAGCCAAGTAAATCAGCTACAAAACAAGCTCTGGCGAAGAGTGCATCATCCGTTGCAACTACTGGACGGACAAGAGAAGTACAATGTTTTCGATGCAAGGGACATGGTCGTGTGATGCACGATTGTCCAAACCAACGTGCTCTAATAATACGAGAAAATGGTGAGTATTCTAGTGCTAGTGACATTAACGAAAATGAATATGCTTTTGCTGTCACTAACACTGCAGAACAAGAAGAAGAGATTTGCGATCGTGCCTCGGCAGAGAAGTATCCAGCTCTTGTTGTCACACGAGTACTGCATGTGCAACCCACACATGATGAGCCAAATCAGCGCCATACCATCTTCCAAACAAAGTTTGTAGTCAATGAACGAGCAATGCATGTTATTGTTGATGGTGGTAGTTGCAACAACCTTGATAGTGTGAGCATGGTCGAGAAGATTGGCTTGGCTAAATGTCCGCTACAACAACCATATGAGATTGAGTGGCTCAACTCTAATGGTCAGGTTAAGGTAAAAAACCGTTCGAGTACCTATTTCTATCGGTTCATATCATGATCATGTTGTTTGCGATGTTGTACCCATGGATGCTTGTTCTGTTTTGTTGGGTACACCGTGGATATATGACATAGATGCCACACATCATGGTAGGACCAATTAGTACACTTTCATGTTTAAGGGGAAGAAAATAATTTTGGAACCAATGAAGCCTACTGAGTTACTTAAGGTTGCTACACAACATGCTAAGAAAGAGCACGTTCATACTGACACTAAAATGAAGAGTGTGGCAAAACAATTCAATTCACCTAAAGCAACAAATGGTAAATCTGATAGTAAATTAAAAGGTGTTGTTTTGTTAGCTAGCAATGTCATTGCGCATGATGGCATCACTACAGGTAAGCAACCATCTGTTTCTTTGCCTCCTGTTGTCACTAACCTTTTTGCAGGCATATGAGAAGGAGTCGAGGATGACTCCAATTCAAGAAGGGGAGGATGATGAGGACATCAACCCGAAGGATACAACCGCTGCCACTACTTCCTCTCCGACAGCGCCGTCTTCATCGCCTGCACTCGACGCTACGACATCTTCATCGCAAAAGGGCATTAATCCAGAAACTCAACCTTTCAAGCCTACGACAAAGAACCAGCGCCTCAAGCACACACACCAAGGACAGCCCACGCGACAAGGAAGACTCGTATGGAAACCCAAGATGCCAAAAAAACTGGTTTGGCCATCCAGCAGCATGCCAAATTCAAATGGGCGTAACTTGGGCTCCCGGACTCTATTTTCGGCGTGTGACCACCCGTTGGATAGCTTAGGAAATAAGCTTTCCAATAGATCCATCCTCACCTTCCAATTCGCTCCAAATAGACGGGAAAATGCAGAACAATATCACGGGCCAAATCTGTCAGGTGTTGCGTCACCGTATTTTTGGGCCCATGGCCTATGTATGGTAAGGGTTGTGTGGTGGCCGACCTTATTTTGGATGCCCCAAGTCTGGTCTCCACCCTATATAATGCCCCTGCCGTCATACATTGTAGCGTAGGTTTTATTGTGTTTTGGTAGACCCCGTGTGCGTCCCTCCTCAATCTTGCGTGTGTCGGCTAGACCACCCGAGTTGAGAAACAGAACCTCACCCTCTTTTCTTTGAGATTATTGGATTGAAATTGCTATCACCTTGTTCTTGCATATTCTTGGTTGCAGCAGGTACAAGGATCGATCGGTTCTTTTATTCGGTTGATCGCCTTGTGTGGTGACGTTGCGATTGTTTGGTTGCTGATTTTGTGGTTATTAGCCGATCCATCTACTCTGTACTACACCAAATCATCATATCGTTCTCATCAGAAGATCGGGATAACCTTAGTGCACATCAGTGACCACATAGACAAAGTATAACACCAAGCTACTCAAGTCTGGACTATGCTAAACTAAGACATGTCCAAGTTCAAATGTCAATTTTGCTAGCAAGCACAGAGAAGACGATGTCATTTTTGCATGATTTAACAAGTGCAACACTAAGCATAGTTTCTAAACTAGAGGCACAGCCATACAATGGATCAAATGGAGAACATAGAGTTCAACCTACTCAACACTTTGTGGAATCTAGAAGTGCATACAAGGTCCTTCGAGCTCATTTTTTAGTTAATGCAAATTTTACTTTATGACTTGAAAAGACATAGCGGGGTGGAAATGTTTGACATTATTTGCACTCTTTACCCACTTATGTTTTTTTGCATTTTTAAAGCAATTGATTCATCCTTTGCACTACGTATAGCAATCATGATCTCATTCGTGAACAACCTACTAACCAAACCCCTGAAACTCCGTGCCAATGTCACTGCGTATAGCTCGTAAGGCACCAGAGAGCTCGATAGACAACCTACTGACCAAACCCCTGAAATGAGTAAAAGTCTCATCCTTCGAGGCCATGAAAAACACAAAAGAATACCTCGAAAAATTATCGATAATGAAAAGGACATATCACTTCCCACCCGATGACTGCACTCGAGCTGGACCAACAGTGTCCGTATGTAAAAGCTGTCCTGGTGCATCAGTCATCACAATAGTGATTGGAGGATGAGAAGAAGAAACCATCTTGCCATGACGGCAAGGAGAACAAACTAAGTCTTTGACCATCTTGAGTTTAGGCAAGCAATGAATGAGATCATAATTGCTAACTCGAGTCAAATGGTCAAAGCCGATGTGACCAAGTCTCCTATGCCAAAAGGAGAGGTCACGAGACTCAGAAGCAACCAAACACCGAAGAGAGTCTCCAGAAGAAGCAGAAAAATCAGCACAAAAGACTTTCCCTAATCTAGAAATCCCGCAAACTAACTCTCCTGATGAATCAAGGATTCTACATGCGCTACTCTTAAAGCTTACCTTGAAAGAGTCATCGATAAGCTGAGAAACAGAAAGCAAGTTATACTGTAGCTTACTCACTAAGGCAACGTCTTTAAGAATGAAATTGTTACTAATGTAGACGGTACCTTTAGCAATGACTCTACCTGATGAAGCATCCCCAAAAGTGATTAACTCATCACTGTTGGAAATATGCCCTAGAGGCAATCATAGAGATGATTATATTTCCATAAATGTTCATAAACAATGATATTGTTCTTTGAATAACATCATGGATATTGATTAATAAGTACGTGACTTGTTTGTGAAACTTTATATTCATCTTTATGATGTTCATTCTAAAAGTGATCCCTAGTCAATAAACATATGAGGACACATATGAATAGACTAGCATATGATTGGTTGATGACCATGTTTCACAGGTCATAGATATGAAGATATCAAACCAATAATATGGACACATGTTGAAGAACATGGAGTTGGATTGACCAACCTTGAGACACTACGAGAACATTGTATTCTTTCATGTCATCAGTAGGTCATCAAATGCTACTCCGTAACTTGGTAGTTATAAAGATGGCTTTCAGGTTTGTCATGAAACATGCTGCGAGGCGTGATCGATCAAGATAGGATTTTCCCCTCCATGTATCGGGAGAGATATCTTTAGGCCTCTCGAGTGGTTGGATTCCAGAAAATGCATGGCTATGCTACTACTCTAGTAGAAAGTTACTTGAGTCATCGAGTTAAAGAGTTAACTCGATGTATTTGGGGAATCCGAGTCATGACATCGAGAAAGAGTGGTCGAGCCATCCAAACAATGATGACAACAACTCGCCTTGGGTTTGACCAATATCGTGAGGCAAAAGGAAATGCATATAGGACATTGTTGAGGTTCGTCCAGTCTTTACATGTACTTGGGAATCAGCACGTCCTGCTAGGGGCCACTGCCGGTTATTGGTGGAGTAAAAGTATTCGAGCTATGTCTGGTCGAGTAGGAGTACTCGAGCCATGACTAGTCGAATAAGGGTACTCGAGCTATGACTAGTCTAGTAGGAGTACTCGAGCCACGTCTAGTCAAGTAGGAGTACTCGGGCCATATCCAAGTGCACGTGAACCTATAGGGTCACACACTTAAGGGGCTGTAACCAATTTGGACAAGGATTCAAGTTGTAATGGGCTTAGAGTTCATAATAGGTTTCAAAGGTTGAAACCCATTGTTGGACATCTACATAAAGGGAGGTGGTTGTGGCTTTAGAGAGAGAGAGAGATATACGAAAAACAATAGGAATTCAGAATTCCTGAAACCCTAGCTGTCACCCCTCCTTCGCCTAGAACCGTGCAGTCGGTGCTAGCACTCCGGCGCGTGGTGTTCCTACCCCGTACGTGTGGATACCTTGGAGGCATTGCTGCAAAGCTTCAATGCTAGGACGATCTGCAACCTACGTCGCTCACAAGAAGCTATTTGAGGAGGCATGAGGCTAGTATGACTAAACTACACCACCGCGCTACATCGACTCTACTTCCGATATGGGTCTACACGTCTAGTAGTAATTCTTTGATCTATAACTTGCAGTGGTTCCTTGGTTACGCCGTAGAAAATTTTGATTTTTCTCTAGAGTAGCCTACCCATTCCCCAGCAATCACCGGGGGCTCCGACTAGGGAAGAGAACCAATGAGAATCTCTAGTCATATGACGAGAACAACCGGAGTTAACAATCCAAACCTCTCCCTTCTCCATCCGACAATCCTGATCAAGCCAAAAGAGAAAGAGATGACTCAGTACTGGGATAAAGTGAGGACCTGGGTACCCAATATTGAACCATACGACACCTCAGGGCACCAATCACAGAAGAAGACCGGAATCGAGTGTCTCTTTGAGGCTCAACCCTCACAAGATTAGTAACAACTCTAGTAGATGATCTAGGAGCTGGAACTGGGTTGGCCCGCCATGGTGCAAAGGCCAGATCATCCCAGTAAGGCTGTCTAGATCTCCTACCAGAAAACAACTTACGCTACTGATATCTACATCGATGGGAAAAATGAGGAATATCAAGAGGACGGTGGGTAGACTGACCACGAGCAGCTCCAGGACTAAATCTCGAAGAAACAGCATGAAAACCATGTCCTGGACGCTGCACAAAAACAAGCGACTCTCTGACCTGTCTAGAAGCAGTGCGTGCCTTAGAAGCACTCAGAGTCTGGGGATGACCCTGAATACCCCTGAGAGCAGCAACACGCTCACGCCTTGTGATCTTGGCACGTCTGAAATAGAAATTTACTAGGTGACCATCCTTCTGACAGAAGGTTCATATATACTTCGCCTTACTAGGGGCACAAGCAGCAGCAGGAGGAGCCATCTTGTTAGAGATCCCATGGATAACCCCAGCAGACCTAAACACAGTACTCACCCTGGGAGTTACAACGATCTCACCACTCTTGGAGCCACGCTCAATGGTGGGAGGATGTGCCCTAGCGTGCTCCAAGTAGTCAAATCCTATACCCTGATTGAATCGGCAAATCTTGGATTGGTCTAGAATGAGATTGAGCTTTTTCTTGCCTCCTACAAACTTCTCGAGAGTGCTCATGAGATACTCATACTCCCGAAAGAAAGAGGCACATGAAGAACAAGGAAGAGAGGAAGAAGAAGAAGAACTAGGAAGAGAAGTCTCTTAGCACGTGCATTTTTCTCCCTCAGCACGGTTGCCTCAATCTTGAGGGCCTCACAAGAAACGCAAGGAGCATTTCTAATCCTAAGGGCTCGGCCTTCTAACTTCCTCCTATGTTCGACTTGGATTTTATTCAAGTCCCCCTCAATCTCAGCATATCATAAGCAACTTTCTTGTGACTTAACTAGTAAGTCCTTAGCAAGTTCAGCACACTTGACACTTAAGGGTTTATTGTCAAGTTTTAGTTGCCTACAGCCCTCACATGAGTTGACTGAGTCCATAGAAGCATGCGATTCAAGTTTATTGTTTCTAGTAGATAGCTTGCTAAGGTGAGGGCTCATGGCATCAATTTTAGCAAGCAATTTAGAGCAGTTATCAAACAATGCACTAGTGTGAGCATGAAGAAAACAAGCATCAACAGAACTAGTGCTAGCATTCTTCCACCTAAGACTCTCAAGCTCCACAAGCAAAGCATCACAAAGAATACAGTCATTAGTGACTCGGGAGGGAGAAGATCTAAGAGAAGCTAACTCTCGAGTCAAGGTACCTACTTCCTTCTCTAGCTCCATACACCTAGCTCTAGATCTAGCATGAAATTTTACTAATTTGCGGAAAGCTTCATTGAGCTGGTCATAGGAGGGTGCCTCATCCGAGTTGCTGATGCCGTTAGCATCCACCATGAAGCACATCCCGGTGAAGCCGTCGCCGCCTTTCTTCTCTTGCGGATCATCCTCGCCCTCGTCGCTCCAGGTCTCCGTGTCGGAGAGGTTGATATCATCGAGTTCGGCAAGAACGCGATGGAAGAGCTTCTTGTTCTTCAAGAAGTTGCGGTATTTCTACTCACGCGCTGGGTCACGAGATGGAGGCTTTTTGTTGTGATTCTTATCGATGTAGTTGTTCTTTGCCGAACCGCTAGAGTCAATCTTGCCCTTTTTCAGTTTGGGGCAGTTCGCATGAATGTGGTTGGGGCCACCACACTCGAAGCAGGTGATCGTGCCACCTCTCTTCCTCTCCTCACCCACTTTGAAAGATTGAGATGGCGATAAGAGAGGGAGTTAATAATGCCAAATTAAAATATATTCCCTAAGGAAGATCACGAATGCAGATTTTCACCTAAAGAAACCAAGCCAAAACCCTTAAATATCAAATGGAAGCGAAAGGGTCAATTTTCACAAAATTCAGCCTGAGGCCAGTGCTACCGCACTCTGGGGGCGATACTACTGCGTTATTGTAGTACAGTAAAATCAGGCATATGAACAGCGTTTTCAGCACGGATTCAAAAGGAAAATTGATGAATCTTTTAATCCATTGATCCAAACTCAATAAAACTTGGTAGATAAGGTCCTCGGGATATCATAAACTTATTCCAACCTTCAATCCAAGGGATTGACATCAAAGTTCTGACCTTTTTGCCCGGGAAGGATGAACGCACCAAATTTCGACAAAAATCGAAAGAACTTTGATCAAGGCTTGCTCGTGGGGTTTTGATGATCAAAGTGATCTTGAATGACTTCCCGCCAGGGTTAACAAAACCGAATTTCAAAATTCGCTTTGAAATTCGCGGTACGAAAACCGCAAAAACCGCTCGGAAAACCGCCCAAAAATCGTCAAAAACCGAAGGGTTAGTAAATCAAATTTTTCTGAAAAATTACAAAAAAAATAGAAAAACTGCGGTTTTTCGCAAAAAACCGCTCGGTTTTTTTGAAAAACCGCTGCCAACCGGATGTTCGTCGCAAAACGGTTTTTGTGAGCGGTTTTTGACGAAAACCGCGGTTTTTGGCGAAAAACTGAGCGCATAAATTTTTTCAAAATTTTTAAATTTTAAATTTTTTTTGAATGGACCGGTTTACCGAACGGTTTTTGATTTCGAACCTCAGCGGTATGCTCGAAAACCGCGGTTTTCGAGCGGTTTTCGTCGGTTTTGTGAACCCTACTTCCCACATGTCCCAGCAAGCAAGAGAACACAAAGAAACTCAAGGACACGCAATCTACAAGATCAAGCATTCAAGAAAGCAAAAGATCAACTTCTTGCAACAAGAACGTATGGATAACCTAGATGATTGAAACATGATTTCAAGGAAGAATCAATCATAAACCTCAGAAAAAAAATTTGCAAGCAATTAGAAGGAGGGGAGGCAAATCCAAATTGCGTAAATGTAAATTGCAAGAAAGTAAATGCAGAATTTAAATGCGTAATGTAAATGCGTAAAGGAAATGAAATATGAACATAAATGAAGAACATTCCATTTCTAGGAGGAGAGGTTATAAAGCCTCACATTCATGTGGGCAAAGCTCAAAGGAGCAGCAAAAACCTCAAAACCTTCAAGGGGGGAAGGCTACCCCTCCACCCCTATTTATACAACTCTTGGGCCACCTACCACCCTTGGATGAGCCTCTAAACCCTAGAGCATCCATCAAAGGCTAGGATTAACCCACTCAACCAGCCATGCAAGGGTTAACCCAAAACTCACCATAACATTGGTTTTCTTGCACGGATCTCAAAGCAAGCTACACTTATCCACTACTCTATCTTCCAGAACTGCAACCCAACAGCTCTCCTTGATCCAAGTAGTGATAAGCTAGCTTCTCCACTGATCTCTTGTCTCTTGGGACTGTACCGACTTCATCTCCGGCCATCTTCCGGTGAACATCCGGCAAACTTGAACCTCCAGCCATCACATGCCTAGTTCCAGCCTCCCTTCGCCTCACCATGACCACCAAATGAAGTCCTACATCCACAAAGATAAGAAAACCCTTCTTGGTTCCACCATGAACCCAGTGCATCAATTCGACCATGAATTGGGGTTAAAACAGACCAAAGCGGGCCAAAACACTTCAACCAAATGCAAACATCCTGTTTTCAATACAGCAGTAACCTTCTCAATTTTTTATGATTATTTATGTTGCTCAAATGAAAAACTTGTCAACATAAAAAAGTTGAGTTTAGAAAGTCTCTACAACTTTCATGTAGAACACATAATTTTTTGAGTAAGGTAAGACCTTCAAAAAGGTATATTATTGCACGCTGTCAAAACTGGTCCGCCGCAAACGTGAAATTCTGTGTTAACCTTCTCGATTTTCTATGATTTTTTCTGTTTCTCAAATGAAAAACTTGTCCACATAAAACAGATGCATCTTGAAATTCCCTACAACTTTTATGTACACCAAATAATTTTTTGAGCATGGGAAGATCTTCAACAACGCTAAATACTGCCGGCTGTCAAAACCGGTCCGGCGTAAACGTGAAACTCACTGAGACTTGGTCCGGCGTGAAAAAATCAATCCGGTGCAAATGGGAAACTCTCTGTTTCCCTCTTCCCTTGGTCCAAAGCAAATGGGAACTCTCTATTTCTCATTTCCCTTGGTCCGGCACAAATGGGAAACTCTTTGTTTCTCATTTCCCTTGGTCTGGCGCAAATGGAAAACATTTCTACCCCGGTCCGGCGCAAACGCAAGTCATGCAACATTTGGACCGGCGCAAACATGAAACCGATTAAATTTGGTCTGGCATAACCTATCATGCTGGCACAAAAATACTTCCAACTTGAAATCCATTTTAAATCCAAACTCAAATCTAAGCTATCCTAGATCACATAAAGTCAAATACTCATCACAAACATGGATGGACCTACACATGGTCCTTCACTCTTGTATGCATGAGAGAATTTGTGAGCTAGAAGAGCAAGCTCATTTTCTAGAAATTTTTTGAGTTGGTCATCGCTTACCTTGCAAAGGATGGAGAGGGAAAAACTTGTAGAAGAATCCGAAATGCATCCAGTGGGATTGCTGACCAAAGCCGTCGACAAAGATTTCATCTTGCAAGAGACGACATCAATGTCATGAGTCTTGGGTTGGGAATAAAACCCGTCAAGAGTCAGAGTCGATAGATCTGTAGTGTCCTTGATGGTGGTCACCTTTATCTCCCAGACTCAAAGATCGAGTGCGGTCAAGAAGTGTCGAGCATTATCCGAGTCAGGGTATATCCAATCGACTGCTCGGAGGTCGCTCAAAATCTTTATAAATCGAAGCCCTCATCAAGACTCTCACCGGCATATTGTTCAAATTTGTTGCAATCACGCTTGAATTGATCCTGTCTCGCCATCTTGATTTGGGTAGTACCCTCATGATAAGCATTGAGAGTCACCCAAATCTGGTGAGCAGAACGAAGGTGAGAAATCCTATCATACTCACTGCAGCTAAGACCCTGTATGAGGATATTCCTTGCCTTAGCGTTTGCCTCAACGTCAGCTATATTGCCAGCCGTGATATTTTCATCAGCATAAACCTCATACGGGAGTTTCACCTTCTACCATATCAGGAAGCTATGGGCAGTGATGTATGACTCCATCCAAGATTTCCAAAACAGAAAATCAACTCCAAAAAAAATAGGAGGCTTGGTGGAATACTTGTCCATCGCCATGGCTCTTGAGACCTGTCAAGATCTACGGAAGAGCAAAACCGGTTCTAATACCAATTGGAGCACTGAAATGGCAATCAGAGGGGGGTGAATGATCCAAATCTGAAATTTCCCCACTCAAAAACGATTCAACCAAGCCCACAAACAAATCAATCAAAAAGAGAAAATCAAATGGTGGAAGATTTCCTGTAAGTCCGGTATAACCGTACGAAGGACGGTATGACCAAGCTCAAGAACAGCATGAACTCAAAAGCTAATTCGAGAAATCTTTTGATCGACTGAACAAAAACTCATGACACTTGGTAGATGTGAACTTTAGGATGTCAGGAACTTATTCCAAACTTCAATCGAAGGATTGACTCAAAGTTTCGACCTTTTTGCCCTCGAAGGAAAAACACACCAAGTTCAAGCAAAACACAAGAACTTGATCTTGGACTTGCTCGTGGAATTTTGATAGTCAAGAAGATCTTGGATAACCTCCCACTTGTCACAGCAAACAAGAACTCAAGTCAAAATCTCCACAAACACGATCTTGAAGAATGAATCACTCAAGAACACAAGATCGGTTTTTTGCAAAAAAACGCAACAATCCTTCAAAATAAGAGGCAATAGAAAGTAGAAGGAGGGGATGCAAATCCAAATTGCGTATAAGTAGATTTCAAGAATGAAGTGTGGACTTTAAATGCTTGAAAGTAAGTTACTGAATTTAATGCGTAATGTAAATTCAAGCATGATAGAAAGTGTTTTACATTTCTAGAAGGGAGGTTTACAAAGCCTCAACACAAAGTGGGCAAAAAGCTCAAAGGAGCAAAAACCCCTAAAACTTTCAGGGGAGAGTCACCCCTCACCACCTCAGACCTTCAAGGGAGGAAGGCCACCCCTTCCCCTCTATTTATACTACTCTTGAGTCACCCACCATCCTTGGATGAGTTCCTTCTGCCCTAAGGAACACCATGAAGGGTTAGGATGACTCCCACACACAGCCTTACATGGACTAACCCGAAACCGAACAAGTACACCAGGTTTTCAAGGCATGCTAACTAGACCCGCTACTCTATCATCTAAAACGCGATCCGACGGCTCTCCTTGATCCAAGTAGCTCTCTAGATAGCATCTCATCCATTCCTTGTCTTCTGGGTTCACAGCGACTCCGTCTCCGATCATCTTCCGGTGATCCTCAACCGTTTGGACCTCCGACGCACCTTGCCTTGTCCCGATCATCCTTCGCCTCACCATGACCTAGCACAGTTGTCTTGCAACCATCTAAAATAAGGAAACACATCACATAGTATTGCCCACTTTGCTCAAAATCGAGTCGATATCGAGCATCGAGTAACCCTACTCGATACTTATCGATTCTCACTCTACTCGAGTCACTCGACCACAAGCCGATGGGGGCATTACTTGACCCAACCCACCGTTCGACTTGCCAGCATCCATACTCAATACTTCTCAACCCTCACTCTACTCGAGTCACTTTACCATTGGTCTTCAACCAGCAAAAGTCCAGACCACTCGAGGTCTGACCATTGGTTTTTGACTATGACAGACTCAAATCAAACTCAACCTTGAGCACCAAAAGCTCGAACACAGTCAATTACTCATCACACACTTGGGTAGACCTCCACATGGTCTTTCACGGTCTTATTGTATCTAAAATATTAAATAGACAAGCGTGAGTCAAAGATACATAAGAAAACAATAGCATAAGCATTTAACACATTTAAATAAGTGAAGGTGAGTCCACGACTTGACCAATACATAAGAAAACAATATCATACCAGTTATCACATTTATCAAAATAATCATCTTTGGATGAGTCCACGACTCAATCTCCTAGCCATTATCACAATCATCTCATTAATCATCATTCGTCATTAGCAATGCAATGCAATGCAAATATGCTTGTATGCTCATATTCACCTTTTATAGCTTATACCGGTATAGCTGAGTGCACACCCGTCGGTGTCGCACTCTTATTCCCTTCCACCCTATGGAGGGGGCCTACCGAAGTAGGTTTTACTCAAGAGCACTCATGTCAAGTCATATAGCTTTCTCACCGACCTAGCTCATACACTCCGGATTAGTTATACACTACAAGAAGCAGAGAAAAATTCGTGGGCCCAAAAAAACCCACGAATTTATTTATTTAAATTCGTCGGTTTCTATAAAACCCACGTTTTTAATTAAATTCGTGGGCCAAAATGAAACTCACGAATTTATTTATTTAAATTCGTGGGCTCAAATAACACCCACGAATTTAATCATTTAAATTCATGGGCCATCAATTACCCACGAATTTAAACATTTAAATTCGTGGGCCAAAAATTACCCACGAATTTAAAAATTTAATTGGGAATCTGAGTTAAATTCGTGGGTTTAATAAACCCACGAATTTAACAGATTAAATTCGTGGGTTATTTAGCCCACGAATTTAATCTGTTAAATTCGTGGGTTTATTAAACCCACGAATTTAACTCAGATTCCCAATTAAATTCGTGGCTTAGCGTAAACCCACGAATTTAACTTAAATTCGTGGGTACCCACGAATTTAACTTAAATTTAATTGATTAATTGATTAATTCGAGTTAAATTCGTGAACTAAATTGACGGTTTGCTCACGAATTTAAATTAAATTCGTGGGTTTTGGCCTAAATTCGTGGGTTTTTGGCCCACGAATGTTTCCCTGATTCTTGTAGTGATATGACTCGTTTATAGACCTAGCTCATATGCGCTCTTTACAATATGAATGCAAATGATGCAACACTTTCCAAAAAAACCATTCTTCATGTACCAACATCAAGAAATAATCATTATCAACATGTATTCACCATCATAACATCAAGATCTCAAGCATAAACCATAACAATGATTAACCACAATCATGTAAAATATAAAGGTAACATTTATCAATTTAAACAACAATTTATCTTAACCAAATTATCATTCTACCATGCACATGCCTTTTTACCCACATGAAACGGAGTGGCATGAGGTAGAAGGCATTCCCAAAGTCACAACTCCTGCAATATATATATGCATCCATCTCAAAATTATTAAGCAACAATTCATACATCAAACATAAAGACATCGCATCCTTGCACAACCCCGGTTCTAACCATCTCACTCACTGGACAGCTCACCCCTTTGCTGTCCCAGAGGTCAGAAGACCATAATTTCTAACCCAAGAGCCCAAAAATTGAAAACCATAAACTTTATGAAAACTACAAGAGATTTCCTACAATTTTCTAGTTATCTATATTTTTCAATTAATCATCTAACTCTTGTTTCCAGCCTTAAATACCAATCTTTTGACACGCTGGATAGCAGACTTCACAATTTCATAGCTATTTCTATAGAACTCCAAATAAAACAAACTGGGACATTTCTAAAATCTATAGGAAATTATCTAGCTTTCTCTAGTTACTCAATTAATTTAATTTGGCCCCTAGATCACCTTAATCTGCAAATTACCACGACTACTTCCAGTAGATAATAGGTTCTGGACAGCAGGCTTCAATAGGTCATAACTTTTAATCTGCTCATTCTCTACTAAAATTTTAGATAATAATATACAACTTCCACTACTTCTGAATCCCCTAAAACTGACTCTAGGTGCCCTAAAAGTCGATCTGAAGATCAGATCCAGAACTGTTTGAAAACAGAGTCTACCCAAAACAACTTGGTGATCCACCAAACTACATCTACCAAGGAAAAATAGCATGTCCTCACCCAAACACAACACCAAAACCCCCAAATACAGTACGCATGCTACCAAAATCAACCTAAAATATTATACCTTCACCGAAGAGTCGATACATCAACAACGTCGGCGAATTCCCCTCAAATTGCAGCCCTATGATTCTCCAATCCCTTGACTCCACACAGGGCAACAGCACGAGGAAGGAGGAAGGGCTAGGGATGGTGCACCAGGGAGGACAAGTGCACTGCATAGGGGGAAATCAGGGGCGCCTGGACATGGGTTGATCAAGGGGCGGCAATTGGGAGGGAGGAAGAACAGGGGCTGCAACTGCTAGGGGCATGGGGGAGGAGGCAGGGGTGGCTGCAGGGAGTGGGGAAGGGAGAGGGTGCAGCTGGGGGGTTGTGGGGGAGGGGTACTAGGGTTCGGAGGGAAATCCCCTCCCTTCTTGGCCCATCCAGCCTGCCTGGTCAGCCCAGCCCACAACAGGTCAATTCCCCAAATTAAAATTACTCCTAAGATATTACATTCTTCCCCACTTAACAGCTTTGACCTCGAATGCTAAGCACGCCCACTACACGACTACCAACATCAACATCGAAATAAACCTGTATACAAACTATAATTGAATAGCTCAGGAAACTTCTCACACAAGTGAGACTCCAATTCTGAAGGACCATGTGGAGGTCTATCCAAGTTTGTGATAAGTATTTTGACTAAACATGGGTTTGGTATGCTTTGGATTGAGTATGACTTGAATTGGAATTGAAATTTGAAGCAATTTGAGTCTTCTCTGTTTTCCCGGTGCTACCAGCTATGGAAGCCCAGTGTTACCGGGCGGGCGGTAGCACCAGACCAAATGGCCGATGTGATATTTCCAGAGAGAGTGTTTTTAGGGGATTTTGCTAGGCGGTGCTACCGGTTATGGTAGCCCAGTGCTACCGGGCGAGCGGTAGCACCGGCACTTTGGAGCGGTGTAAAAATTCTAGAGAAGGTGTTTTCTGGTGCTGGCGTAGAGCAGTGTTACCGACCTGGGGCAGTAGCACTGGTCCACTATAGGTGGTGCTACCGGCCTAAGGGCGGTAGCACCAGCCAGTATGAGTGAAGTTGAATTTTTATCTTGGGATCTTGATGGATTTCGTCGCATATCTTTTGGGACATTGTTATGTGATGTGTTTTCTTATTTTTGATGGTTGCAGGACGACGGTGCTAGGTCATGAAGAGGCGAAGGATGACCGGGACAAGGCGACGAGCGTCGGAGGTAGAGACGTTGGGGGTGTTAGTGTTATGCCCTTGAGGCAATCATTTAGATGATTGTAACATGACTATGTTTATGAATAATAATATGACTATTGGTCCAATGAATGTATATCATTGTATTGATCAACAAGTAGGTGACTTGCTTATGAAGCTCTTTACTTATTTATGTAATTCGAATAATATCTCTGATCGGATATCATCGTATAGGACAACGATGAATAGATCAGCGCATGTAGTGATCGATGATCATGCTTCATAGATCATGGGATATGGAGATATCATCTATACATTGTGGATGCATGTTGAAGAATATGGGTTAGATAGACCCGCAATGAGACAATGCGAGAATGTTACATTCTTATGTGTCATCAGTGTATCTCATACATAGTAGATGTATGATCCTTAGACCTGAGATTGTCATATTCCCTACATGTGTAATAGTTTTCCTTGGGGCTATCAAACACTACTTCCTAATCGGATAGTTATAAAGGCAGCTTTCATGTATACTATAAAATGTGCAGAGGGAAGTGAGCAGTCAAGATGGAATTTGCCACTCCAGTGAAACAGAGATATATGACAAGGCCACTCGTGTAATATGATTAAGGAAATGCATGGCCATGCTGTGATTGAGGAGTCAATCTCAACTTATTAATATATCACGGATACGAGAGATGGATTGAATCATCAAAGGATGACATGCTTCTCGCCTTGAGTTCAATCTTCATATACTTGGCAAAAAGATTATTACATGAGTACTTTTGATAGGTTCTGTCTGATTTGATCATAGTACGTTTGGGAGTTGGCACGCTTTGCAAGGAGCCGCTACTAACTATTGGATTGAAAAGGAGTTTTCCGAATCCATGTCCAAATGTATGTGAACCTGCAGGGTCACACACTAAATGGGCTGTGACGCATTAATTTGGATTGGATCCGTAATTAATGGACTTCGTGGGCTTAGCGCACTGATGGGCCCTGGTTTAGGGCTTCATCTCGTGGCTATATAAGTAGTGGAGGAAGGTGGGCGTAGGGTGTGCTTTTCTACGGTCTAGAAGTGTTTCACCCGAAACCCTAGACTCCTCCTCTCGCTGCCCCTATTGAGCAACCAGGTGCTTGCACACCGACGCATGGCGTTCCATCCTCGGACGTGTGGACCACTACGGTGACGTTGTTGCGACTGCGGCGTAGGAGGACGATCCACTCCATCGACGCAATGACTGTGGCAAGGACGATCCGCTACATCGACGCGCGAAGGATTTCGCAACTGCGCGTCTAGTGGTAATCTAATCTATGATCCCCTTCTTACGAGTAGCTTTCTGGTTATGTGGTAGATTTTTTTTGTGCTAGCGTGGCATACCGCGTTCCTCTTCACGGGGATTGGAGGAAGATGATCAGAGATGGAGTCCGTACAAGCCAAGAAGATAAAGAACGAATGAGATGCTAGCTAGATGCTGCTTGGATCAATGAGGGCCGTCGGATCGCGGTCTAGTTGATAGAATAGCGGGTCTAGTTAGTGTGCTTTGAAAACCATGCAAGAAAACCCGGTTTATTAGTGGGTTATGGGTTAGCCCTTGCATGGCTGTGTGACGGGGTCAATGCCCTTGATGAAGTGCCCTAGTGTTGAGGGACTCATCCATGGGTGGTAAATAGCCCAAGAGTAGTATATATAGAGTGGGGAGGGGTGGCCTTACTCCTCTTGAAGGTTTTAGAGGTTTTAAGCTCCTTTGAGCTTTGCCCACTTTGTTGTAAGTTTTTGTAAACCTTCCTTCTAGAAATGAAAGTTTAAATTGCATGTATGAATTTATTTTGTGCATTTACATTTTGCTTTAAATTCAACATTTAAATTCAGCACCTACATTCTTGCAATTTACTTTCATGCAAGTTGGATTTGCCTCCCCTCCTTCTACATGCTTTTGGATTTTCCTCCTCTCTTTCTAAATGCTTTTGCTTCTTATGCCGAGGATGTTGATTGATGGGTGAATCTTCTTCAGATCATATCCCAATCATCTTGGCAATCCTTGAATGTTTTTCTTGAAAGAAACCGATCTTCTGTTCTTAATTGAATCATTCTTATAGATCGCATTTGTAGGGTGTGTTACTTGTGCTTTTGCTTGCTGTGACAAGTGGGAAGCTATTCAAAGATCATCTTGATCATCAAAACCCCATGAGCAAGCCTTCAGTCGAATTCTTGAGTTCTTGCGTAAACTTGTAGTGTTCTTCCTGCCCGGGCAAAAAGGTCAAAACTTTGACGTCAATCCTTGCGATTGAAGGTTGGAATAAGTTCCTGACATCCATAGGATCACATCTACTAAGTTTCGTGAGTTTTTGTCTAGCCGATCAAAAGATTCCTCGAAATTTGCTTTTAGGTCGTGTTGATTTTTCAGTCTGTTCTTCAGTTGTTCTTGAGCCAGGTGCTACCACCCCTAGAGCTGTGCTACCGGCCCTCCTACGGTAGCACCGGCCTGACAACAAGTAGCTCATTTTGATTGGCTCCTTTCGTGTGTTTCCTTCACGGGCTTGTTTGGATTATTTTTGAGGGAGAATTTTAAACTGCGACCATTCACCCTCACTGTTCGCCATCTAGAACCTTCAATTGGTATCGGAGCCGGCTTTGCTCTTCCATAGGTCTTGACTGGTCTCAAGAGCCATGGCGATGGACAAGTATTCCACTAAGCCTCCTATTTTTTTGGAATTGATTTTCCATTTTGGAAGTCGCGGATGGAGTCATACATCACTGCCTAGGGCTTCTTGATATGGCAGAAGGTAAAACTCCCGTAGAGGTTTTTGCTGATGAAAATGTCACAGTCGACAATATGGCTGACGTTGAGGCGAACGCTAAGGCAAGGAACATCCTCACACAGGGTCTTCACCTCAGTGAGTATGATAGGATTTCTCACCTCCGTTCTGCTCACTAGATTTGGGTGACCCTCGATGCTTATCATGAGGGCACTACCCAAATCAAGACGGTGAGACAGGACCAATTCAAGCATGATTACAATAAGTTTGAACAACACGCTGGTGAGAGTCTTGATGAGTGTTTCGGTTGCTTTACTAAGATTTTGAGTGATCTCTGAGCAGTTGGTTGCATATACTCTGACTCGGATAATACTCGTTATTTCTTGACTGCACTCGATCTTAGATTTTGGGAGATGAAGGTGACCACCATCAAGGACACCACTGACTTGTCAACTCTAACTCTCGACGGGCTTTATTCCCATCTCAAGAGTCATGAGATCGATGTTGTCTCTCGGAAGACGAAATCTCAGTCCATGGCTTTGGTCACTGATCCCATTAGATCTTCTTCTTCTGATTCTTCTGTTGGTTATTCCCTCTCCACCCTTTGTGAGCTAAGCAATGACCAACTAAAAAATTTCTAGAAAATGAGCTTGCCCTTTTAGCTCGCAAATTATCTCATGCATACAAGAGGGTGAGAGAGAGGAAGAGAGGAAGCACGATCACCTGCTTCGAATGTGGTGGCCCCAACCACAATCGGGTGAATTGCCCCAAACTAGAGAAGGCCAAGAATGACACCGACGGTTCGGCAAAGAACGACTACATCGACAAGAACCGCAACAAGAAGCCTCCAATTCGCGAGCTGATGGGTGAGAAGAAGTCCGCAACTTCTCCAACAACAAGTAGCTCTTCCACCGCGTCCTCACTGTGCTTGATGACATCAACCTCTCCGATAAAGAGACATGGCGCGACGAGGGCGCGGGTGAACCGCAAGAGAAGAAAGGCGACGACGACTTCACCGGCATGTGCTTCATGGTAGACGCCAACAACATCAGCAACTCCGAGCTCTATAGCGACTCAGACGAGGTTCGTCGGATAGGGAAGGGAGAGGTTTGGATTGTCGACTCCGATTGTTCTCGTCATATGACCGTAGACTCTCATTGGTTCTCTTCCCTAGTTTGAGCTCCTGGTGATGAGTTGATCACTTTCGGGGATGCTTCATCAGGTAGAGTCATTGCTAAGGGTACCATTTACATTAATCAGAATTTCATTATTAAGGATGTTGCCTTAGTAAGTAAGCTACAGCATAATTTGGTTTCTGTTTCTCAGCATATCGATGACTCTTTCGAGGAAAGCTTCAAGAGTAGTGCTTGTAGAATCCTTTATTCTTCAGGAGGGTTAGTTTGCGAGATTTCTAGATATGGGAGAGTCTTTCGTGCTGATTTTTCTACTTCTTCTAGAGACTCTCTCTGTTGTTTGATTGCTTCAGAGTCCTGTGATCTCTCTTTCTGGCATAGGAGACTTGGTTACATTGGATTTGATCATTTGACCTGAGTTAGTAGCCACGACCTCATTCGTAATTTGCCTAAACTCAAGATGGTGAAAGACTTGGTTTGCACTCCTTGCCGATATGGCAAGATGATTGTTGCTTCTCATCCCTTAGTCACTATTGTCATGATGATGCACCAGGACAACTTTTACATATGGACATTGTTGGTCCAGCTAGAGTGCAGCCAGTGGGTGGGAAGTGGTATGTTCTTGTCATTGTTGATGATTTCAAAGGTTGTCTTTTGAGCTACCTAGTGCCTTACGATCTATACGTAGTGACAATGGCACGGAGTTCAAGAACTCCTATTTTAAGAGTTTCTGTGTTGAGTCTAGTTTAGAGCATCAGTTCTCCTCTCCATACGTCCCTCAGCAAAATGGCGTAGTGGAAAGGAAGAATAGGACCCTATTAGAGATTGCCAGAATGATGCTAGACGAGTACAACACTCCTAGGAAGTTTTGGGCTAAGGCTATATGTTGCTATTATGCACAATTAGCTGTTCTCTCTTCTCTCTAGGTTGAGTTCTCTCACAGTCTTATAAGTCAAGTAGGTGTTGGGCCCCTAGGTAGACACGGTCTATATGCACTCCCTAGTTTGGGATCTAGAGTCAGCTTCCCTATGTCAATCATTGGGGAAGATGAGAGCGAGTCTGAGCCATAGTGAGTCTCTTCTATCTTTTCTATGCTCTATAGCCACCCAGTTTGCAGTTTCTTAATCTTTCTCTCCCCATTCTTTATTTTTGGTTTTGATTCAGTTCATTTGGCTTTTCCTTGATCTTAATTCTGCAAATAACTCAACATGAACTTTTGGAGTTCTCTAGAGTCCATATAGCAACTTGGTTGAAACTAGATTGATCCATATTTGAGTCCTTCAAAATTGCTCATATGTGCTAAAATGAAATCAAGAAAAATTTGACTCTTTTCTGCAAAATTGATCTCAACACTTTCTATTCACGAGACTACCTCCCATTGCACTTGGGATGAACTTGGAATATATTGTGTATGACCAAAATCATTCTCTTAAGAGTTTCTCTTGAGATGATCGGAAATGGCTTGAGTCAATCACTTGAAAAATGCAAATATAAAAAAACATATGTGGGTAAAGAATGCAAATTATGTCAAACATTTGCACCTCGCTATGTCTTTTACAATCTTAAAGCAAAATTTGCATTCAATGAAGAGTAATATGAGTGAGCTCGAAGGACCTTGTATGCACTTCTAGATTCCTCAAAGTGTTGAGTAGGTTGCACTCTAGGTCTTCCAATTGATCCTTTGAATGGCTTTGCTTCTAGTTTTGAAACTTCAGTCAAGCATTGCATGTGCCAAATCTTGCCTAAAAATGACTTTAAAAAAACAAGGCTTGCTAGCAAACTTTTCTATTTGCACTTGGACATGTCTTAGCCTAGTCTGAATTGTCATTCAAATAGCTTGGTGTTATATCTTGTCTTTATGGTCACTTCGAAAATCTTCAAAGCTCTCCTAGGACGCATATCATACTCAAATAAAGGGGGAGAAATCTTGATGCCTATATTGCCAAAAGGGGGAGAAAACATAGAAAAGGCATCATTAAAAAGATAAAAATATGAATGCTTATTTGGTTCTTATGATCTTGGTAAATCCATTCTATTTCTAGATCATAATCACTTAATCATTTGGCACTTATGATTGGATTTTAGAGTTTTTGTGGAAAACTTGCTCTCTCTTAAATTTAACTCCAAAATCTGAATCTTCTTGAGTTTAGCTTTAGCTCCAAAATCCTTTTCGTCAACTTGGTCATGATCTCAATTCTTTTCTTTAGACCAAGTTTGACTTTGCAACTAAAATTGCTTTCTTCTACAATTTTCATGTGTTTGTCAATATAATTATTAAGGGGGAGATTAAAGGACCATGTGGAGGTCTACCCAGGTTTGTGATTAGTATTTTGACTAAACTTGAGCATGGTATGCTTTGGTTTGAGGTTGATTTGAATTGAATTGAAATTTGAAGCAATTTGAGTCTTCTCTGTTTTCACGGTACTACCGGCCATGGTAGCCCAGTACTACCGGGCGGGCGGTAGCACCGGACCAAATGGCCAGTGTGATATTTCCAGAGAGGGTGTTATAAGGGGATTTTGCTAGGTGGTGCTACCGGCCAAGGTAGCCCGATGCTATCGGGTGAGCAGTAGCACCGGCCCTTTGGAGCAGTGTAAAAATTCTAGAGAAGGTGTTTTCTGGTGCTAGCGTAGTGTGGTGCTACCGGCCTAGGGGAAGTAGCACTGGTCCACTATGGGCGGTGCTACCGGCTTGAAGGCGGTAACACCGGCCAGTATGAGCGAAGATGAATTTTTTATCTTGGGATTTTGATGGATTTCATCGCATATCTTTTAGGACATTGCTATGTGTTATGTTTCATTATTTTTGATGGTTGCAGGACGACGGTGCTAGGTCATGGTGAGGCGGAGGATGAATAGGACTAGGCGTGGAGCGTCGGAGGTACAGACGGTTGGGGATCGCCGGAAGATGATCAGAGACATAGTCTGTGCAAGCCAAGAAGACAAAGAACGGATGAGATACTAGCTAGACGCTGCTTAGATCAATGAGGGCCGTCAGATCGTGGTCTAGTTGATAGGATAGCGGGTCTAGTTAATGTGCTTTGAAAGCCGGGAAAGAAAACCCGGTTTGTTGGTGGGTTATGGGTTAGCCCTTGCATGGCTATGTGAGTGGGTCAACCCTATCCCATAATGGAGTGCCCTAGGGTTGAGGTACTCATCCAAGGGTGGTAGGTGGCCCAAGAGTAGTATAAATAGAGGGGGAGGGGTGACCATCCTCCTCTTAAAGGTTTTAAGGGTTTTGTGCTCCTTTAAGCTTTGACCACTTTGTTGTGAGGCTTTGTAAATATCCCTTCCAGAAATGAAAGTTTAAATTCGAAGTCTGAATTTATTTTGTGCATTTACATTATGCTTTAAATTGAGCACCTACATTCTTGCAATTTACTTTCATGCAAGTTGGATTTGCCTCCCCTCCTTCTACATGCTTTTGGATTTGCCTCCTCTCTTTCTAAATGATTTTGCTTCTTGTGCTGAGGATGCTGCTTGATGGATTAATCTTATTCAGATCATATCCCAATCATCTAGTTAATCGATGCATGTTTTCTCGCAAGAAACCGATCTTGTGTTCTTAATTGAATCATTCTTATAGATCGCGTTTGTAGGCTGTGTGACTTGTGCTTTTGCTTGCTATGACAAGTAGGAAGCTATTCAAAGATCATATTGATCATCAAAACCCCACGAGCAAGCATTAGGTCGAATTCTTGAGTTCTTGTGTAAACTTGGAGTGTTCTTCCTTCCCGAGGAAAAAGGTCGGAACTTTGACATCAATCCTTGCGATTGAAGGTTGGAATAAGTTCCTGACATCCCTAGGATCACTTCTACTATATTTCGTGAGTTTTTGTCGAGTCGATCAAAAGATTCCTCAAAATTTGCTTTTAGGTCATGCTGATTTTTCAGTCTGTTCTTCAGCTGTTCTTGAGCCCGATGCTACCGCTGGAGGGCCGGTAGCACCGGCCAGATAGCAAGTGGCTCGTTTTGATCGGCTCCTTTCATGTGTTTCCTTCGCGGGCTTGTTTGGATTATTTTTGGGGGAGAATTTTAAGCTGCGACCATTCACCCCCCTTTGTTCACCATCTAGATCCTTCAAATTCCCATGTCGCTTCCAGATGAGGACATCACTACTACAGATACGACCACAACTAGTTGGATCAACTCCAACATGTCATCCATGGGCCAAGAAGAGAGAGAGAGATATCAAATCCATCACATTCTGGAATCTAATTCGGCCTTTGGATACCATCCTAATGTAAAACAAGCATAACTTTGGCATACAGTGTTTGATTAGAAAGTTCTTGCACTTGATGAAAATTCCTTCGGAGCACTCCACAATCACCAAAACAAATTGGGTCAACTTTCTAGTCTGAGTCAAACTTGGGCCTTGGCTTTGTACGGGTCCTATTTGGCTATTTCTTTGTGCTGATCAAGTCCCACTTCTCTTATACCTATATATAGCTAGGGAGTCCCCCAAAATTACTTGGGTTTTGTTTAGTCGTAGTTTTCCTTAGTGAAACTATGAGGTATTCTCTTGTTCGGCTAGATCAACAGCAATACTGTGTTTTGCAACTCTACATGAATACTTCAATTATATTTACAATTTAAGATTGCTTTTGCTTTGTTCTTTCTTGTTCTTCGATTGCTTGCAAGAATTGATCTTCGTGATCAGGTCAATTGGGTTTTACCATGGTTGATAACAATTCGGAGTTTGGTTCAGCAATTGCTTGGTGTCGCTCATATTTCGGTCGGTAGCCTGAATCATGTGGGTCATCTCCACTACTCGAGAGTGTCCATATCACCGAAAGAACGGTCCTCCATTAGCCTCATTAGGTGGTATCAGAGCTTTCGTTGATTGGTGAGAATTTCAGTACCTTAGATTAGATTTTGTTTTCAGTCCTAAATTGAAAATTACTCCACAAAATTCAACCTTTAGATTCAATCTGGTATTTTAGTGTGTTTTGTTAGGTTTGGATCCATTAGAGTCCTTGTTTTAGTTGCTGATCGTTTTTCCTTCTCGTAGCTTTTATTTCAATCTGTCCAGTATTTTATTTTATTCATAACTTTCGCATACTAGCTCAGATTCTATTGTTATTGCACTTTCTTGAAACCTTGGAATGAGCTCTAAACAAACCTAGTTGGGCATGGACTATAATTCCATATCCAAGTTAGTTTAATCTGGACGTTAAAGTTAGTGAAGCAAGTTGTACTTCAAAACCAGATCAGTTCGGTATTTTGATCATAATTGTCATGTCCGAACTCCGATTGAGAAGTTTTTATAGTTTCCTAAATCCTTGAAGAGTACCCTACAAAAATGTTTTTGGGTGTCATTTGTGATTCGGACTCTTTCAAACAGAATTTGATTTGGATTCGTATTTGATCAGATTGGCTGAATTTAGGCCAAATCTATGCACCTCAGTGTTTTGGCTATAACTTCTATATACGAGCTGCAAATTGTGTGTTCGTATACTTGTTTTAAAGCATAGAGCATTGCCTTCAATTTATTTATTTGAGCAAACTAGATTCGGTCATTTTCATACTTTAATTGTGGCGACAAGTTTGCTGCACTGTTCTAGCCGAATTTGGGTTTCTTGCGTTAATTTGTGTTCTAGCTTATTCCTTTGAGTAGGTTGAGTTCAGTAGCTTCCATAAACCATAAAACTCCAAATATTTCAATACACATACCTTTGGGAACCAATTCATCCTTTGCGAATACTTTAATCCCAATTGAGACTAGCTATTTGATACATACCTTTCCAGGCTGCTCTACTTGATACATTGCATAATCTTGAATCATCATATCATACTATCTTGTGACATCAAGTTAGAGATTCCAAAACTTTGTTCATCCTAGTGTTGGACGAAAGTCACCCAAAGAAAGAAAAGAGAAAGAAAGAGCCAAAAGGACAAAAAAATAGTGGCTGGTCGCACTATATTGAACAAAACCCTAATTTGTGTTCGTTATTTTTAGATTGTGCAATTTTATTAGTTAGTGAGCAATCTTGTGCCCTCTTTACATTCTTGAAGCAATAAGTTAGCGACTCTTTACAACTTGTGCAATAGAGTTTTAGGTGCCTCACTTATAGTTTATAGTTCATTCCTTGATTGTATAAGTACCATTATCTTTGTACATGTGCTGTCTTGAAATTCGCTTATATCCCTGTGATCGGTAACTAGGGCTTGTGAATTGTTTGGCTTATTACTTATCATTACAATAATTAGAATTATCAGATTGCATAGGAAATAAATATTGCCTATCCAAACTCCACCTTCTACTAGCCAAATAGGTACTGTTCTCGTTGCAAATGCTTTGCCAAGCTTGAGTGAGTTTATCATGAACCAGTCACCGGTCACCACCAGTTCACATGAAAAAAACTTGTAAGAACTTGATATTGGCTTGACTGTGAGCGACTTTTGAACCACAATATCCTAGTGATTGGTAGGGACATATACTTGTGATTTGTTTCTTGTCGTCACTAACAATGGCAGGTTCTCAACATCCTAGTGCTTGGGCCAACAGCATCCCAGGAGAAGAAGTAGTTAACACTCCGAGATACAGAAGATCGTACGAGCATAGCTTCACCACCATGGGAGGTAAGATGGCATAGCACACATACCAAAAATAAATTCACCGTACCCATTTTTAGTGGTAAATATGATCATTTGATAAATATGGAATTAGCTGTAGTACGATCATTTGATAAATATGGAATTCCAGAGCATGATAAGGTGAGGATTGTCACTAGTGGATTTACTAATTTTGCTGCTCTTTGGTGGAATGATTATATGCATAAAAATCAAGACATCCCTATCACATTGATTAAATTGAAGAAAATCATGTGAGCTAGATTTGTTCCTTCATATGTTGATCACCAATTACGAAATGAATTGCAACGTCTAGAACAAGGTAGTAAAACTGTGGATGAATACTATCAAGAATTTCAGAGTAGATCTTTGCGTTGTGGGTTAGAAGAGACCGAAAAGACTTGGATGAACAACTTTTATTGTGGACTAGATTTTGATATTCAGATCATGATATATTGTAAAGAATACAATTTTATGTCATGTTTTCTTAATCTTTGATGTGAAGCTGAAAGAAAAAAACAAAGAAGACAGTCAACCACAGTTCAAGTTCCTACAAAGTTAAATGCTACTCCTACTGCATGCACTGCACCAAACCTTAATGAGAGCATACACCTATTAGAAAATTCGAGTGAAGTAGAGGATAGCACATGTGAGGATGATTTTACTAAAGTAATTCAATCTACTTCTGTTGTTGCTGTTCCATCTGATATGTAGGTTACTTCTGAAGAAGGGGAGTTACAAACTAAAAACATACGTTATCAAGTGAAAGTTTTGAGGTACCACTTCTGAGAAGGAGGCTAATGACCATGGTACATATATGATTTTACAGTAAGGAAGGGAGCAAATTTGTGAGTATATTCTTGCTGTACTTAGTTCTAGTGAGTTACCACCTTGTGCCACAATTGTAGAACCATATGATGAATTGCATGCTTATAATTTTGACCATGTGGTGCTGATTACGCATAAGGAACTGATAGCTAGAACATCCCATGCCATTGTTTTGTACTATATCATGTTGAATAAGCCTATTAGCTTGAATTGTGCTATGGATAAGATTTCTTAAATTTCATCTCTTAAGTTTTTATCTAGCACCTATGCCTACTGTTTGAAATTCAATTTACTTGGGGATTATGGCATAGATGGCAAGTTTCTTGTTTACAAAATATGCATAACTTGTGATAGACTTACTGAATTGAAGCTTGCTGTTTTGGGCAATCCTAGTTGTATGCAACAGCTTGTTTCATGTGAGGCACCATCAAATTTTTCTGATACATGTGGTACCCATAGCTTGCTACCTCATTGTTCGAATTTTAGTACATTGAATTGTATTACAAATCAGTATGTCGTAGTTGATGAGTGGAAGCCCATTAAAATTATGTCACCGCTATTGGTATGTTTTTATATTGCTTGTTTAGCATATGATCATATGAATGAGCTATGCTTGTTGCCAAAACTTGTAGTTTTGCCCATCTATGTTATTGAACGAGGCTTACGAGATATGAGTGTTTTTTTATCCATGTATAGGGATAGATATGTGCTTTACTTATATTTGCAAATTAAGTTGCAAAATGAATCATGTTAATATTTATGTTATATGCTTCACTTATAATCACAAATTGAGTTGCAAAATTTTGATAGGGGCTTTGTTTAAATCTGATTTCCTCATTTGCTGTTATGTAAATAGCATTATGCAAAACAAAAGGAACAATGAAATATTGGATATATACATATATGCTGCATACACGTTGTTCTTTTTATTGCTTGTTTCTTCTCCAGCTTGTCCAAAACCGTGGATGGTTTTCCTTCAAGGAGGGGAGGAAGCATCCAAGTGTGCTAGCTTTCAACATGCCTTTATAGGCTGGAAAGAAGTGTTGAGCTATGTGGATAATTATCAGGTGGATCCTTTGAATGTCTTTCTTTGCTTAAAATACATAAAGAGGCAGAGCTACTATTTTATTTAATTAAATGTAAGACCTACATGAGGATATTTTGTGTTGAGGATGACCGAAAAGGTGAGATTGAGTCGAGGACGACTGAAATTCAAGATGGGGAGGATGATAAGGACATCACTATTATGGATACGACCACACTTGGTTGGACCAACTCCAACACATCATCCATGGGCCAATAAGAGAGATATGAAATCCAACAAGTTCTGGAATCTAATTCGGCCTCCAGATACCAGCCTAAAGTAAAACGAGCATAACTTTTGCATACGACGTCCGATTGGCGAGTTCTTGCACTTGATGAAAAAGCTTACTTCGAGATCTTTCTAATACATTTTACCCCACCTAAAAATTGCTTCCGATCACTCCGCAATCACCAAAACATGTTGGGTCAACTTTCCAGTTCGAGTCAAACTTAGGCCTTGGGCTTTATACGAGTCCTATTCGGCCACTTCTTTGTGCTGGCCGAATCCCCCTTCTCTTTTACCTATATATAGCTAGGGAGTCCCGTAAAATTACTTGAGTTTTGTTTAGTAGTAGTTTTCCTTGATGAAACTATTTGGTATTCTCTTATTTGGCTAGATCAACACCAATATCGTGCTTCAGAACCCCATATCAAAATTTTAATTATATTTGAAATTTCAGATTGCTTTTGCTTTGTTCTTGCTTGTTCTTTGATTGCTTGCAGGAATTGATCTCCGTGATTAGGTCAATCGGGTTTTGGCACGGTTGATAACAATTCGGAGTTTGGTTCAGCGATTGCTTGTTGTCGGTCGTGTTTCGGTCAGTAGCCTGAATCGTGAGGGTCGTCTCCACTAATCGAGAGTTATCCATCTCACTGAAAGATCGGGCCTCCATTAGCCTCATCACTTCCCTCACAAATTTATGCGACCAAAGCACTGGGCAGGACTCAAAGGCATGGTGCCTAGGCTAAAAAACCAACGGCTTTAACGATAGCTCGCATTCGAAATCCCGCAAGGACTTTGCTCAACATGGGAACACAATGCACCCACGCAAGGACTCAGAATGATCCAATCAATAGACCAATTTCTCAAATCATACCACTATCGGAAATTGTTTGACGTATTATAGACTAAACTATCTTGTGGCATAAAGCATATGATTCCCTTTTAACCCAAAGATACTTCTCAAATGAACATAGTACCAACCTCTAACCTCAATTCCATTTTCCCTCTACGACTCATTCGCATAACTCGACTCACCACTCTCAACCTCTCTCTACCACGGTTCATCAAACTCAGGTCGACAATAACAACTCGAGACGCTTCACTCTAACACGCCACTAAACCAATTCTCAACAAATCACCAATACCATCCGTTTGAACATCCGGGGTTTCAAACTTGTAGCCCCAAGAACCAAAACACAGATTCCCATCTCTCCCAATTGGTTGACCTTTTAACAAAAAGACCATTACCAATGAAAGGAATAGTCCACTATGGCACAATTTCTTCTTCCACCACAATTTCACAATATAAAAATTTAATCGAACTTCTTCCAGGCCTATCTCGCACCGAGGGACAACTATCTAGGATAAATGTCCAAAACAGAACATTTCACTTTAGATTGTCATAACATTAGCTACATCCCATGTAACCAAACACTCAGTCATACTACGGAAGGGATAATGTAATTACCTACAACTTCCATGTGGTCCATTATTAAAGCTTAATCAAGTACTACCAAGGAGCATAACAACTAAACTATCCTCCCAAGAATATTTGGACTGAGACACGTAAAAACCTCTATTTCTCTCCACTCTTTAACCATTTACAATCAACACCTAGCAAAGGCTAGGACCTTAGATAGTTACCAACCCACACTCGGTTTCTTTTTCTAAGGTCTCTGAAGGATCGAGATGGCGATCAGAGGGGGGTGAATAAACCCAAAATAAAATTTTCCCTTACAAAAGATAATCCGACCAAGATCATCACATCATAAAAGCAAAGTGGAGATAGCGAAATTTCAGAATTTTTCAGCTACGGGCGGCACTACCACAAAATACCCCTGGCATTGTTAGATGAATAGTAGCTTGGCACTACCGGGGCTACTATAGCGGTGCTACCGGGTTTATTGTAGGTATAGTAAAATCAGACACAGGAATAGTAAAAATCAGACTGACTCAAACGAAAAATTGATGAATCTTTTGATCGGGCGATGCAAACACCGTGAAACTTTGTGGACACCTTCCTATGGATGTCAGGAACCTATTCCAACCTTCAATCACAAGGATTGATGTCAAAGTTTTGACCTTTTTCCAATTTGAGGAAGAGTGCACAAGAACGGGTACAAAAACAAAATCTTGGCCCTCAGCTAGCTCGTAGGTTCTTGATGATCAAGATGATCCTAGATGACTTCCCACATGTCATAGCAAGCTAGTACACAAGTCAAGAACACCAAAAACCCTGACCTTTCAAGAATAATCCTCTAGGGAGCAAAAGATCAGTTTCTTACAAGGAAGAACACAAGATTTGCCTAGATGATTGGGATATGATCTGAAGAAGACTCATATATCAATCATTCATCCTCGGCACAAGAAGCAAAAGCATGTAGAAGGAGGGGAGGAAAATCCAACTTGCATGAAAGTAAAATGCATAAATGTAAATTGTGGAATTTAAAGACTGAATTTAATGCATAAGGTGAATGCGTAAAGTAAATTCAGATTTGAGGAAATTAAACATTCATTCCTGGAAGGGAGGTTTATAAAGCCACACAACAAAGTGGGCAAACCTCAAAAGAGCACAAAAACCTCAAAACCTTCAAGAGGAGAAAGGCTACCCCTACCTCTCTATTTATACTACTCTTGAGTCATCCTCCACCCTTGAATGAGTTCCTTCTACCTTAAAGATCACCATCAAGGGCTAGGATTGACTTACTCACTCATACATAGCTAACCCAAAACTCTCTAACATAATGGGTTTTGCACGCTTCTCAAAAGCATACTAACCAGACCCACTACTCTATCTTCTAGATGGCGATCCAACAGCCCTCCTTGATCCGAGTAGCTCTTAGTTAGCATCTTATCGATTCCTTGTCTTCTAGGTTCACATCAACTCCGTCTCCGATCATCTTCCGGTGATCCTCGACTGTCTGGACCTTCGGCGCATCTCGCCTAGTCCCAATCATCCTCCGCCTCACCATGACCTAGCACCGTCGTCTTGCAACCATCAGAAACAAGGAAAACCCATCACATAGCAATGTTCAACAAAGATATGCAATAATCATCCAAAATCGAAATTTAAATATCCAACTCACTCAAGAGTACGGCACTACCACCTATACCGGGCCGGTAGTGCCGCCTGGCCAGCACTATCTTCCCCAGAGCCGGTAGTTTGGCTTGGGATAACTTAGAGAAAACCCACTATTTGGAAAATAACTACCGCTCCCTCGGGCTGGTACTGTCGCTCGGTCGGTAGTACCGCTCCTACTAGGCCGGTAGTGCCGCTTAAGGCCTAACACATCTCAAATTGTTTCATTTTGAAAATCCAAATCTAATCAAACTCAAACCAGAGAAAACCAAGCTCAAATTTAGTCAAATACTCATCACAAACATTGGTAAACCTCCACATGGTCTTTCAATCTCCCCCTTGATGAGTATATTGACAAACAACACAAAAGTCATAAATTTGAGTTTGAAGAAGAGGGAAGAAAGCAATTTGAATGCAGCGCCAAACTTGGTCCAGAGAAAAAGAAAATAAGATCATGACCAAGTTAGCAAGGAGGATTTTAGAACAAGCCAATAGAAAGAACAAGTTTTCCACAAAAGCTCTAAAATTCTAAGAAAACCTCAAATATACTTATGATCCTAAAAATTAGCAAGTTTTTACGAAGATCATAAGAACCAAGATGCATTCACATTTTTATCTTTTAATGATGCCTTTTCTATGTTTTCTACCCCTTTTGGCAATATAGGCATCAAGTTGGCATTTTCTCCCCGTTTACACATGTATGCATGAAATGAACAAAGTATGATAACAAGCTACTGAAGTTTAGATTATGCTAAACTAAGACATGTCCAAGCGCAAATGTCAATGTTGCTAGCAAGCACAAATAAGACTATGTTATTTTGCATGATTTAACAATTGCAACACTTAGCATAGTTTCTGAACTAGAAGCAAAGCCATACAATGGATTAAATGGAAAACCTAGAATCCAACCTACTCAACACTTTGGGAAAGCTAGATGTGCATACAAGGTCCTTCGAGCTTAAATATCTTCAATGCAAATTTTTCTTTAAGACTTCAAATAACATAGTGGGGTGCAAATGTGTAACATTATTTGCATTATTTACCCACTTATGTTTTTTTATTTGCATTTTTTAAGTGATTGACTCAAGCCATAGTCGACCATCTCAGGAAGAGCTCTTAAGAGGATGGTCTTGGTCATACACGATACATTCCAAGTTCATCTCAAGTGCAATAGGAGGTAGTCTTGTGAATGTAAGGTGTTGAGATCAATTTGCACAAGAGTCAATTTTTTTTCATTTTATCACATCGATTTATGAGCATGGGAAGGACTCGAGTATAGTTCTACCTAGCTTCACCCAAGTTGCTATAGGGACTCTAGTAGAAATCCAAAATTTCACAAATAATGGCATATGTACCTAGAGAGGAAACATAGAAAGTAAAAGGAACATGTTTCATCAAGTTTTCATTTAAAGCTTTAATTTTCAAATTTTAAAAAGCTTAGCAAGATGAATCAAAATGAACTTGGACATATCTAAGCTAGCATTTTTCTTCATAATAGTAGCAGGGTGCATAGCATGAGCAGAAGTTCATTTGCATACTAGACAAAGCTCATAAAATAGAAAATGAAGTCTATATGCAATGCATGAAGTAGATTTTCAAACTCTCCCTCAACAAGTGAATCAATTTTAAGCACAAATCTGGTTCAAGTTGAGTTATTAGCAAAATTAAGCCAAAAGTATGTCCAAATGAAATCAATGCAAACCAAAAACATAGAATGAGGAGAAGAAGTCAAGAAACTCCAAACTGGGTGGCTATAGAGCATATAGAAAAGATAGTAGAGAACACTACAACCTAGATTCGCTCTCATCTTCCCCAATGACTGACATAAGGAAGCTGACTCTAGATCCGAAGCAAAGGAGTGCACACAGACCCTGTCTACCCAAGGGGCCCAGCACTTGCTAGACTTATAAGACTGTGAGGGAACTCAACCTAGAGAGAAAAGAGAACAGCTAATTATGCATGATAGCAACCTATAGCATAAGATGAGAGGTCCATGCAAAGCATACCAGAAGTCTAAGTGAAGTGAACTTAGAACTATAGAAATAAGCCCAATAACACCCAGAAGATGCAAAAGAAAGAAAATACTAGAAGAAAACAAATATAATACATAGTATACAAGCCAGCTCCCCCCCAAGAGATGCCATGCCGTAAGGACACACAACTCTAAGCTCTCCTCTCAAGGCCGCAAACCTAGAGCTATCCAATAGCTTGGTAAAGATATCGGCAATCTGGTGATCACTCTCCACAAATTGAAGCACTATATCATCCTTCTCCACTTGGTATCTAAGGAAGTGAAATCTAATGTTTATATGCTTGGTCCTGGAGTGTTGCAGTGAGTTTTTAGCAATACAAATAGCAGAAGTATTGTCATAGAAAAGTGGAATACTCTCTATCTCTAACCCAAAGTCCTGTAAGGTCAATCTCATCCAGAGCACCTGACTACATTAACTAGCTGTAGCGACATACTCAACCTCAGCGGTAGACTTTGCAACTCCGGACTGCTTCCTAGATGACCAAGAAATAAGAGAAGTGCCAATAAATTGGCAAGTACCAGGAGTGCTCTTCCTATCTATCCTATATCCAACAAAATCTGCATCGAAAAAGGCTCTAAGGGACAAACAAGAAGAGGAAGAGTATCAAATACCATAATCAATGGTAGCTCAAAGTACCAAAAGATACGCTTCACCGCTTAGTGGTGAGAGGTACGAGGAGAAGCCTGAAATTGAGCGCACAGACACACAGCAAAATGTATTTCTGGCCTCAAAGCTGTGAGATACAAGAGGGAGCCGATCATGCTCCGAAACTCTTTTTGATCAACTGGCTTACCATCCTCATTAGGCTCAAGGACAGTAGTGGTGGTCATAGGAGTCATTACTGGCTTCCCATCAGACATGTCGAAAAGCCTTAGGAGATCTCGAGTGTACTTGCCTTGAAGCAATAAAGTGCCCTCCCGAGTCTTCTTGATTTGGAAGCCAAGGAAGTATCTCAACTCGCCTATCATGCTCATCTCGAACTCTGTGCTCATCACATCTGAACACTGAGACACAAGAGAGTGCGAAGAGCCACCAAAAATAATATCACACACATAAATCTAGATGTGAAGAAACTGAGAATCCTGGTGTCTAATGAACAGAGTCTTGTATACTATACCCATCTTAAAACAATGACTGAGAAGATAGGACTTAAGACTCTCGTACCAAACTCTAGGGCCTGCTTAAGTCCATACAAAGCTTTGGAAAGTTTGAAGACATGGCTTGGGTATTTAATATTCTCGAATCCTGGAGGCTGCCTGACATACACCTCTTCCTCAATATATCCATTGAGCAATGCACTCTTGACATCCATTTGATAAAGCTTGAAGCCCTTGGATGTCAAAAATGCAAGCATGATCCTAACAGCCTCTAGTCTAGCTACAGGGGCAAAGGTCTCCTCAAATTCAAGACCCTCAACCTGAATAAAGCCCTGTGCAAGTAGCCTAGCCTTGTTACTAATGATAACCCCATCCTCACTCTACTTGTTCTTGACATCCAGGTCCCAATGACATTATCACAAGATGGAGGCTCGATAAGCTACCATACCTTGTTCTTCTCGAAGTTCTCAAGTTCCTCATGAATAGCATTAATCCAAGACTCATCTGATAATGCATGAGAAACATAATTTGACTCAAAGGAGGCAACAAAGGCAGAGTGAAGCAAAAATTGGACAATCCTGATTTTGAGCGCATGACACGCTCAAATAGATCGCCAATGATCTGATCAAGTCGATGATGTCTCTGAGTATAGCGGGGAGGTCCAGAAGCAGAAGTGGCCTCTACCTCTGTCGAATATCTCAACATGGGGTACGTGTCCACAGAGAATACGTGAAGGATATGTCATAACGACATGAAGAGATTCTGGATATCATGGGCCCAATTTTGAGGAATAAGATATGCACGAAAAGGATAACTCCATATTAGGAAGGACTCGATCATGTTCCCGTTATGAGGAAACCAACTAGAGTACGCCTGATATCTAAGGAAGTTTGGATACACTGCGAAGATCACGCGACGATGGACTCCACATCGGCTACGATCCGGTACTCCAAACCGACTACAACTCGACTTGAGGCCAGCCTACCCCGACTATATAAGGCCGGGGGTAGGGGTCCTCAAAGGGAGGATCCATGGGAAAAAGAGCGATTCTCAAGCAATTAGCCACCATGCAAGAAGCTTTTTAACATAGAGAGCCTAGAGTTGTCGAAGCCTGTTTCGTCATCTTCCATCATAGCATAGCCTTAGCCTAGGTGCAATCCGCATTGTAACTAGTGCTAGACAGATTGCTCTGTACTTTGTTCATCAACTCCATACATCATCCAAACAGGAGTAGGGTATTACCCCTTCAGGGGGCCTGAACCTGTCTACATCTCGTGTCCCTAATTTCATGCTTGACTCTGCTCACCCGAAGGTAACCGAAGTATAAATTTTATTGTCAATCTCTAACCTTCGACAGTTGGCACACCAGGTAGGGCCCTTCAACTATTTTTTGTAGGACAAGCATGTCTTCGGCGTGATCCCATAGCTGGTCTTCTGGTGGCCGTTCGGTCGTTGCCATCAACCAGGCACCTCCAATTGGATATTAGATTGCTTTTGTATCGATGCTTTATCAATGGGGGCTGAGCGAAAATCTGCTATTCATTGGCTTCATCAAATCCCGTTCCTGAGATCCATCCCGAGAAGTGGGTTTCCTAGAATTTGACCTGAAAGAGCCTAGCATCTTGATGTGCTTCAACACAGAGAGCGAGACCGAAAGTGACACTTGCAGCACTCAAGGCAGTAGTCAAATGGATCGATGCGTGTTCATGACTGGAGCTAACCACGGGGTTTCTGCTGAATGTTCTCAAGACAAGAACTCAAGAGCAGACACTGCGGGAGGCGAGGGACCCCAAAATCCTCCGCACATGCTTCGAGCTCTGGCAGCAATGACGACTACAGTCCGGGAGGCTGCAAACACTATGGTGCCAAACACCATAGATCACCAGCGTGATCTGACTGTGGCAACCAGAATTGCGATCAATATATCAAGACAGCTTAACCTCGATGATCTGGCTATGCCCCACCCGCAGGCACTGAAGTTTCAGGGGCTGCAAGTCCCACGACCGCGCGGTCACAGTAGAACGTACAGTTTCGCTCCGGCGGTAGCATCCCACGAGAGCCGCAACAGCGACATTTTCAATACCCTTGAAGCCAACATCCAGTGCACTCACATATTGTTGAAATCTCTTCCACCACTGGATCCGGGTAACCCGATGACTCCGGTGTTCAACCAGACGAAGACGCTACTTGATGCAGCGCAAGTACAAATTGCCCGAGCCACTAACTCGAGGCTAACGTGTCCTGGCCATCAAGGACCCAAAAGCCAGCGGTCGGGACCATCCCGCCATCATCGAGTAACTGGATCGATGGTGGCTAGCTCTAAACAGAGATTTTCTAGAATAGTGCACTCCAACCTCCATCGGGGGCATCCCGAAGATCTCCGAAATTGAATCCCTCACGATCGACGGGATTTGCATGACGTTCTCTGCAATCGACGGGAGGAGTGCGGATGAGAAGACCGCGAGTAGGTGGGAACGGGTCTCTCCATCCAGGGGTCGATCTCCTACGTGTTGGGCTCGGTGGGGCGACTCTCCGCTCTCGAAGGGCTATTCCCCCATGCATCGAAGGCACTCTCCTCGCCGAGGTCCAAGACATGTGACCCCTGAAGATGACGTCGAAGGATGCAAGGCCTTCGTCCCCAAGCTTCGTGCTATTAGGTGGCCCGATAAGTTCAAACCAAGCCCCATTGAGAAGTATTTGGGTAAGATCATCCCAGTCGAATGGCTTCAGATTTATACCATGGTCACGAGGGTTGTTGGTGGTGACAATACGGTGATGGCCACTAACTACTTACCACCCTCGATGGTGCAGCTAGGTCTTGGTTGCTCAACCTCCCGCCTCAGTCGATATCCTCATGGGTAGAGTTATGGGCCCAATTCATCGCCAATTTCTAGGGCACCTATGAAAACCCCGAAACTCACAGTGACATGCATCGGGTAGTTCAGAAGCCGAGCAAGTCATTGTGCGACTTCATTCGACGCTTTAGCGATAAGCGTAACTCGATTTTGAACGTCTCGAACGAAGCCGTAATTGTTACCTTCAAGAACATAGTCAGGGATAAGGAATTGAAGGGGAAGCTGGCTACTCAAAAAATCCAAACTCCCATGGAACTCTTTGAGTTGACAGAAAAATACGCCATATGTGCTGAAGCTCGTGACCACATCGACAACCCCGGGTCAAGCGCGACAACAAACCTGAGTCATCAAAGCAAGGGGCAAGAAAAAACAAGACCGTGGGGAGAAGCGCAAGGGTGACTCCACCGTGGCCGCAGTCAAACGTGGCAAGGCACGTAATATGGGTGACCATAAGGGCCGGAATCGTGAAGGGGGCAAGTACTGCCCGATCCATCAAACGGACAAGCATGATTTCGATGAGTACCAGGTGATTAACAAGAAGATCCAGGAAATGCTCAAGGCTACACTCGTCGACCGTGGAGTCGAGCAGGTCAAAGAGAAGTCCTAGGACAACAAACCTGAATACCGCTGGGCTAACCACAATCTGGCACACATCTTCGGAGGATCCGCCACTTATGAGTCCAAGAGACAATACAAGGCTGTCGAAAGGCAGGTCAACCTGGCTACGCTAGCCCTCCTAGATTCCTCAAGTCATCAGAAGTATCGATTACCTTTGACCAATTGGATCACCCGAATGTGGTCCCACATCTAGGTCGATACCCCGTAGTGGTCGAGCCTACCATCATCAACATTAAGGTCGCGTGAACCTTGATTGATAGGGGTAGCTCACTGAACCTTATCTTCACCAAGACCTTGGATAACATGGAGATATCTCGGGCGAAAATCAGGGATGGAGCAGAGCTGTTCCACGGCATAACCCCGCGATCATCTTCTATACCACTTGGCCAGATCAAGCTACCAGTCACGTTCAGAAAGCCAAAAAATTTCAGCACTGAGATGATCCTCTTCGATGTGGTATATTTTGAGACTGCCTACAACGTGATCTTAGGCCACCCCATGCTCGCTAAGTTCATGGCCGTGGTACACTACGTGTGCCAGATCGTCAAGATCCCTGCGCCAAAAGGGGTCCTCACAACCAAGGGAGACCAGCACGCTGTAGTCAAGTGCAACAAGAAGAGCCTAGAGATGGCCGAGCATGTATGTAGGTTGGCAACCAGTGCCAACGATGAGGAAGCTAAGCGCTAGAAGTCCAAGGGCGTCAACGAGGTTTCTACATCCAACAATGCCGCCAAGGGCTCAATCTACAATGGCAAGAAGGGCAAGCAGACCGATGGAGGCATTAAGATGATGCCCATCGACAATTCAGAACCCTCCAAGATGATCAAGGTAGGCGCCAACCTTGACCCCTAATAGGAACTCGAGATCATCACCTTTCTTTGGGCACACCGTGATGTGTTTGCATGGCAACTGTCTGACATGCCAGAGTCCCCAAAGAGGTGATCGAGCACCCATTAGCTGTGGAGCCTAGCGCCAAACCCGTGGTACAGAAGCAATGATGATTTGCATAAGATAGGAAGTAAGCCATCCAAGAGGAAGTCGGCAAACTCCTGAAGGTTGGCTTCAATCGAGAGGTCCGCTAGCCAATGTGGCTAGCGAACCTGGTCCTCATCAAGAAACCCAATGGCAAGTGGAAAATTTGCATCGACTACACCGATCTCAACAAGGTTTGTCCTAAGGACCCTTTTTCTCTCCACCGCATTGACCAAATTGTGGATTCGATTGCGAGCTGTGAACTGCTAAGTTTTCTAGATGCCTACTCGTGGTATTAGCAAATTAGCATGTCAACAGAGGATGAGGAAAAATTGCTTTTACTACTCCCTTTAGTATATTCTGTTATATTAAGATGCCTTTTGGTTTGAAGTGTACTGGTGCTATGTATCAGCGCTGTATCCAAAATTGTTTGAAGTCCCAAATTGGGCGCAATGTTGAAGTGTATTGTAACATCCTACCAATATAATAAAAATAAGAAATCAAGTAAAGATTCAAACCAAATTTCATTTATGCATTTTGCTAGTTTTTTTAAATTTTCTCTGAATTTTCTTGACTTTCTTTGATTATTGCTTAAAGGGAAAGTCCCCTTTGTTAATTATCCAAACCTTACATAAGTGAACAAAAAAATAAGAAAAATCCCTGTAAAATTTGTGGAGCCATCCAAAACCCTAAAATATAATTTAAAATTCATATCAATGTATTTAAATATGAAATGAAAGGCAATAAATGTATCTTGACTACAAACAGTAATCATGTCAGAAATTAATCTCTCATAAATTCAATGTGAAAATTTTTATATTATATTCATCCTGGATTGGGCCATCAATAGTAAAAATATTAGGAAATAATCGTTAAAAATGGTAACTATAAAAATTCAAAAATAGAAAAGCTAAAAATCTGAAAATAAAAATGTCAGAATTTACTAAATAAACTATAAATAATATAAATCTGAGAATTTTATAGAACTCTTGTTTGTCCCTAAGGAGTGCTCATAAAAAGATTTAGAAAATTTCAATGAGATATAAACACCTAAATAAATATAAAACATAATGCATAAATCTATGCACAGTGCAGTGTCAGAATTTTTGTAAATTCTACAGGAATCCAATCAGCCTAAAATTTTAACAGTATGTTCTTTATTTCTAGACACGCAAAAAAATTCCCATTAAATTGTATACAAGATAGCTAATAGATTAATCGCCCTTAGTTCATCTCAGCTACAGTAAAACCTGGATTTCTCTTCTTCTATCACTGTTGCGCAGGACCGTCGCCCGAGTGACCCTACCTGTTAGCCACTGTGCCTACCTTAGTCTTCTTCCTTTGGCCAGAGCTGCGAGTGAAAAATCTCGCCTGTAGCTCTTGCCACCGCTGCAACTGCGCGTCGCCCAAGGTAACTGCCTCATCCAGAGCATGCCACGCATCGTCCTTAACCAGAATTCCTGCAAACAACTCATACCTCCCCTTGTTTTGCCGCTGCAATCCACCTGACGATTTCAAACCAGGTGGCCATTGATCTACAGCAATTCCCTGGCCTATAAATACCAGTCTAAGATCACGAAGAGCCATGCTTCAAAAAGCCTCTCGTTTCATCCACTCTAATCCACCGAGCATTGCTAATTTCGTGTTTTCCCGATTCAACCGAAGAACCCTAGCTTTCGGATCGTGCTCGATTGAAGGTGGTACAAGTAATCATTCTTCAATCCCTATTCGGTATAGCTTTAGCAACTCGCAAGCATCAAAAGCCCTCTATCATTTTCAGGAATTGTCAACCGAAGCTTTGCCGCCACCGAGCCCCCTTCTTCTCCAAAATCGATAAATGGTAGTGAGCTAATCCGACACCTATCTGTACTCTCAAATAGAAAAAATGGAATGCTTAGTATCCCCTGATGATAGAACTGGAACCGATTCCAACGGAGATGCCCTTTGTCGCCGGCATGGCTCGCCACCTCTTCCGCCGCCGCATAGCCACGGTGGCGAGGTGGTTCAGCTGGTCTCCAACATGAATGGGCACCACCATCAGGTGCGCACGGATGCCTTGGTTCTAGCGATGCCCTCGGTCGGACCAACAAATCGCTGGATCCTCGCCGGCAGTGAGCCCTAACTGATGCCCTGTTCTGTCTCGCTGACGTGCAGGCCCGAGATGTCAGTGACCGGCTTGGTTCAAATGGAAAGATCTGGTGCACACACGAGTAAAATACGTTTCTAGAACTTTGAAAGCGTATGTTGCTATTTTCTTTATTTTCAGAACTGACTTATATTCAAACTTGAATATCTTTTGCACTTGAAATCCAAATGAGATGAAACTAATTTCTAAATTCATCTAAAGAAAGATCTTCCAGAATATGTAAAAATATTTGAAAATCTACCGTGGAAAAATATGAAAATACAGAGGTATAAAGATGGTATGAAATTAGACTAAATGTAGAAACTTTGCAAATAAATTTGGATATATATGGAACCAATTTTGCTGTGATCCTCATTCTACCAAGACCCCAAATATACAAAAATATTTGGAAATCTATTTTGTCTTGGGTCTTTTATATTAAGGTTTAGCATCGATGTATTAAAAACTCAATAATGAATAATTGTATGAATGGGTGTTAAAATTTCTATTAAATCATTTTCTGTAAGCATGATGTTAGTAGGTCCTGAACAGATAGAAATAATTAGAAAGAATAATTTGAATAAGTTTCATGCATATAAGCCATAATCTAGTGCAAAGATCATGTGTATGCATTCTTGCTCATATAGGAATGTGCATACATCTAATAGCAAGTAAGGAAGGACTTATTGGATAAACCAATTTGTTAAGTACTCATGATAGATCAGTAGTAGACAACATGTTATAAATGTTTAGTTTCAAACTCAGAATCACACACACACACGTGTGTGTGTGTGTGTGTGTTGCATTGCATCCGAATCCGAATAGCAACATAGTGCTTCATGCTGTCATTGTATCAGTAATCTTTCTTCTCTAAATAATTTTAGCATCTAGAATTTGTTAAAATGAAATGAATGTTAAAATAAAATGGATGTTTCATTTAGTCCAAAAAGTAATAATAGTAAACACAAATAAAAGACAGTATAAACCCATAAACATGAATCATAATCTTAATAATAATAATCACCTCTGTTTCTATAAGCAAGTTAATATTTGGAAATTCTATTTGTCTTCTTTTTGCCCTTATTTTTGGTTTGTTGTTTATCGTATGTTATTCCTGTTGATCTACGAGTAGATTCCGATGAACCTGAGTTGGTAGACAATGACCTCTCCAACGATCCAGATTTTGTACCAAACGACGATCATCAAGGCAAGCACCCCCTTGATCATCTTGATCCTATTATTTCAAATAATTACTTTTCAATGCTTTGCAACACTATTATGCATGCACGTACTTTTCATAAAAACACTATAATTGAATGGTGATAGATATACATGTTATTTCATGGAACTTCCTTGATAAGTATGGACATGTGAACCTTGATAACCATAGAAAAGGGGTAGACATTACATAATGTTAATTTGGGTATATACGATTAATAATCTTGCTTAGCCATGCTTATTTAGCAACGAAGTAGATGATCGCATCAAAACTGCTTCGTCGGAATTTGAAAATGTTGGATATGATATGATATGATGTCGGTTAATGGTACTTAACTAAAAACCCCAAAATAAAAATATAGTTTACATGCGGGCAATTATTGGCAATAGCCGGTTTTGCAAGGGTTAGACTTGTACGTAGTGTAGGGAGAAGTATTGCCCGTGTCGGATTAAGTACCGAGCTATGGGTTGTTTTCAAGCCAAGGAAACCGTACAACCACGGGTGCTGTTATGGGCAGCCTTAATCTATTAAGTTGCTTAGATCTAGCTTTGCACATTGGTAGGCGGGAGACAGTATGAGCACTTCTTTCTAGGTTTGCTTGTGAGGGGCTTCCACACTGCGGTTTGGGTAAATGCATGTCGGTACAACGGTTATGCCTTGTTATGGGAAGAAACTGTTTCCTTGCAGAGATGGACTGCCAATGTTATTGATCTATATATAGAGATGGACTATCATATTTTACTTAATTTTGTTTCTTCTTCCATAACAAGGGTTCAACATCATCGGGTTGGTGCAAAGTTAGGTCGAGATAATGTAACGATTATGTCATGATCACCATACCGACACCCCAATAGAAGAGTGTCAACTGGCCTGGCAAAACTGGTAGATCATTTTATGTGGATAATGTTGTACACCTCTGCAGAGTGTAAATCTAATTAATTAGCCACGCCTACGGTAAAAAGCACTTGGTAACGTCATCGCATGTTTAGAATTTCAATATTTCCATAAATGATTTGTTGGGAAATAGAGTTTTTAATCCATGTCAGGGGATGACATGAAGATTGATGGATTCAGCCGGGTAGACTGCAGTATGATCTTGATGCTATATCAATACTTTGTTATTATAATAATTGCTCTTTTACAAATCTCGGTTGTGATCTAACATATGATTATGCTTTAATTTGTCAATGCAAAATAACTGTAGAAACCTCTCCATTGCTATAACCTGCATTTATTTATACTTGCATTTGTAATGCACTTCAAGTCTTGTTGAGTACACAATGTACTCAATCTTGCTATCAATGTTGTTTTTAGGTGATGATACCGAGTACACCGATGATATTTACGATCATACAAGATACGGGGATTATGATAACGACCTTTTCTAGGGGATTTACCTTGTCTGTTGCTTGAGGGTGTATGGACATACCACAAGAGAAATAATGTTTTCACTGCTAGTTTCAAGTTTTTGGCTTGTAATAATATTATGTAATCTCAAGACGTTTAGCGTACGTAATATTATTGTGTATGTATGTGATTTCAATTTGTAATATGTGTGTACTAGCCACTAATCATGGGATTAGTACGGTATGCACAGCGAACCCATTGTTGATATTTAATATAAAAAATGGGGGCCTTACAAGTTGGTACCAGAGCCATGCAGACTGTAGGAAAACCCTAGTTAGCATGGCCGCTAGTTAAAAGAAAATTTAATAAGCCTAAAAACTCGTGCTTAATTTATAAATATATCTCTACTAATATTTCTTTTCCTTTTCTTAACTATCTGTTAATATTCCTTATCTATTCTAAATTGAAAATTCTAATCTTCTCTTTGTTTAAAATAGATGGATATTATCCTATGCTATGAGTCGAATGCTCGTGAGGAGGCATGAATTAAGGGAGTGCTAGCCAAGATGATGGATGTGGCACAGTATACCGAGAATCCTCAATATATGGTGTATTATGTCTCCCTCAGTTCCTCTACAATAGAGTATGCAGCCTGACTACATATTCCTGCTCGCGCTTCATTTGATGAAGGGGAACGTTATTTCAAAGGCTATGGCTCGACCATGGATGTTGCCATGAGTGATGCTGCCTATTATGTTGTTGTCTGACTGCACCATGCCCTGCCAGAATTGCATACTGCCTACCATCTATATCCTTCCCGATCGCCGCTTGGAGACACCACCTACCCTGATCCTTCAGACATTCGTCTTGACAGACTTCATAACTTGGTAAAGCATAGCAATGCTTCTGATGAGCATCATCGCCGCATAGCCCGGGAGGCAGTTGACTATCGTCATCGTGTGGGTTACCTGCAGGGAGTGATCGCCCCATTTGTAAATATGTAAATATGGGGTTTATCTCTCGCTCAGTTTTGGGTAACGTCACACCAGCTGCTCCACAAGTTCCAGTTGCACATGTTGTTCCTGCCACTACTTCACCTCCTGCCCCAGCTACACCTACTAGTCACCGTCGCACTGCTCGCATGTCAGTGGGAGGTAGCCGACCCCGTCTTGCCAAACGCAATGCCGAATCCAGACCCTTTACTTCCCGTCTCCCTAAGACGACTCAGGCGTTCCGTTGTTAGGATATTTCTCCTGCCGCAGTGGGAAGCTCTTCAGAGAGGTTTCCACCGCTGAAAGATGATGACCTCAACATAGGTTTTGCTGGTTGGCTAGAGACCAGTGAGTAAGGTAGCTTAGACATCGTAGGAATAAGAAGTGACCCCGTGTAATATAGATAGTAGGATAGACTTTTGGTATTGTATGGTATTGTAAGATACTTAGTAAGGAGATCTTTAGTATTGTACTGTTATGAATGTAAAATAGTATATAAATGAATGAAAACTTTTGGGTTTCAAGAATTTTCTACATTCCTTGGATTGCATTCGTGATTATTTAACATAAAAGTTAAGATTTTCATGACATTGCGAACCTTATGAAATGTATAACAAGAAGAAAAATGTATACCTTAAAATTAAACTATTTGTTAAAAAAATTGTATGATGAGAGAAAAATAATAATTGTAATCCTTTTCTTTCATTTTGATTTATTATCTTATTATGTGTTGGTAATTATTTCTCCTTTATAATAATTTTAGATGGCTAAAAACATAAACTGGACTGATATTGCAAGAGAATTGGCTTAAAACTTGGGTCATGAAAAGCATAAGCCTATTCTTGACATTAAGCAAACACAATTTGGATATAAGGTTTATAGTTGTGCCACCACAACACTTGAAGGCTAAAGATTACACCATAATGTGAATCACCACAATAAGACTAAGCATGAAGCAATTCAGGAGTCAGGACCTAAGCTTCTGCGCCGGATATGCAAGGCGCGCCATATTAATATGAAGGCATATGTTCAAATATGAAGCCTACATGGAATCCCAGAATTTATCCAAAGGACTTAGACGTCGAGTTGGCAATCGACGAGAGTATTTGCATCAATTCCAACCAATTGGAGTGCAAAACCCTCCAAATTTACCCTCCAGTTCGGAAAGTAGTTGTGATATAGATTCACCACTGCCCTACCCAGTAGTACGAGGTGTATTGTTTATATCTAGCGATTGTGATTAGGGAGTAGTAGAGTCTTATGTTACATGTTTGAGGTAGTAGTTTTATGTAAAAAGAGACTATCATAAAAAGATGAGTCGGTCAGTTTGTAATACATATACATATATATAAATATATGTGACCTTTTTGGTATTGTATGCTATCTTGTTCAAAAGTTCTCTTTTTTGTTATCTTATGGATATCTCTCGCTAATATAACTTTGAAGTGAAAATTATCTATGAGATAATCCTTGAAGCAGCATGAGTATATACCTGTTGCTTATCAAAATCAAATACTATATATTTAATACTTATCAATGCTAATAAAATAATTCTTGTTACAATTGCACGATGCCGATAACACGATATCTTAGTCATATTTTTTAGAGTGAGGCTACTCTAGAGACCCAATCTCAAAGGAATGTAATTCCAACTCAAGCTCAACCAAATCCAATGCGTCCCTCAGCAAGAGCCTCATCATCTCAACCTGCCAATCGTAATAATTCACTTCCTCCTCAACCAACAAAATCCAATTCTAGAAGGACAATTACCTAAACCCTTGACATTGTCTCAAGTGCTTGCCATGATTGAGAAGAATCGCTAGACACACACTATAATTCTTCAGTAAATGGTTCAAAATACCGCCAATATTGGCACAACCATTGCTAGAAGTGGCAATGGAAACACTTCCCATTACTCCAAGCTAAACGAGTTTCTTAAAACTCGACCTCACATTTTTTCTTCCACAACTGATCCTTTGGGAGCTGACGACTGGCTTCACTCAGTTGAGAGCAAATTGGCCATTGCTCAATGCAATGACCAAGAGAAGGTACTCTACGCGTCCTACCAGCTACAAGGAGTTGTAGCAGCTAGGTGGGAGAATCATCAGGCCATAGTGCCTCAAGATCAAGCTATCTCTTGGGAATCTTTTAAGGAAGCTTTTCGCAAAACTCACATTCCGTTTAGTTTGATTGAATTCAAGAAAAGGGAATTCTTTGATCTTTGCCAAGGCAACATGACAGTGGTGGAGTGTCTCCATCGATTCAATTATTTGGCTTGATATGCTCCCACTGAAGTCACCACTAAAGAAAAGAAGGTTCAGAATTTCAAGGATCATTTGAATGATATGATATTAAGTGGACCCTTGTGGCTCATGATATCCATGACTTCCAAACTCTGGTGGACAAAGCCCTTCGAGTGGAGCAAGGTACTTGAATAATTTCGGAGCTGCGTAAGCGAAATTGGATGGCATGAAAGAATACCAATATTAATTCTTTCAAACCATGATTTAAGCAATCATCCAATCCCAAATCTTCTGCTCCACCACTTCAACAGAGACGTCAAGGTTAAGGACCTCGACTTCAAGCTCCTCGCCAATAGCCTCCTCCACGCTCCACTAGTAATTTTGGTAAACAGCCTTCTGGTACCTAGAACCCGGCGGCCAATGTAACCTGTTTCCACCGCAATGAACGTGTGCATTATGCTAATAAATGCTCCAAGAGAACCCAATCTCACCAGCAATCCCAGGGAGCACAGCAATGACCCACAGGTCTGCCACAAGGATCTGGAGGATATCAATCTTTTAGGATAGCTCCTAGTAATGCTCAAGGACCTACTCGCGGTCGCTTACATCATGTGACCATGGAGGAGGCAAACGAGGCACCTGACGTGGTGATAGGTATGCTACTTGTCCACTCCATTCCAACTTTGGTGTTATTTGATTCTGGAGCTTCGGATTCCTTCATTTCCAAGAAATTTGTTGATCAAAATAAAATCCCTGCTGATCTTTTGACCTTTGACATGATAATTTCTTCTCCTAAAGCCAAAATTAAAACTACCACTCTTTGTCCTAGAGTCGACATTGAAATAAGTGGAGTATTATTTCATGCCGATCTTATCATTATTGAAACTCAAGGTTTAGATATAATTCTTGGTATGGATTGGTTATCTAAACATAAAGGTTGTGTTGATTGTACGCAGCGATCCATATCTTTGTTAAGCCCAGAAGGAATTATGGTAGAATTCTCGTCTGACCAAGACAAATCACCTCACCAATAATTCATTTGTTCTACCTCATTAAAAGAACATTCTCAAGTACCTGTAGTTTGTGATTATCCCGATGTTTTTCCTAACAAACTACCTAGTTTACCTCCAGATAGAGACATGGAGTTTGTTATCAATCTTATTCAGGAACAGCTCTAATTTCTAAATGCCCGTACCGAATGGCCCCCAATGAACTGATTGAACTCAAGAAACAACTTAAAGAACAATTGGATAAAGGATTCGTTCGCCCTAATTCATCTCCTTGGGGAAGTCTAGTTCTATTTGTTAGCAAAAAGGATGGTAGTCTATGCATGTGCATAGATTATTGTGCTTTAAATGATGTCACCATCAAAAATAAATATCCTGTTCCACACATTGATGATCTATTTGATCAATTGAGTGGTGCTCGAGTTTTTACAAAGATTGATTTAAGACATGGGTACTACCAATTAAAGATCAGGCCCAGTGATATTCCAAAAACTGCATTTACCACCTGATATGGTCTCTATGAGTACGTCGTGATGTCCTTCGGACTGACCAATGCTCGCACCAGTTTTACGTGCCTTGTGAATAAGGTCTTTATGGAGTACTTGGAAAAATTTGTTGTGGTATTCATCGATGATATTCTCATCTACTCCAAATCTGATAAAGAACATGCACAACATTTGCACATGGTTCTTGAAAAAACTTCAAGTCAACCAACTATATGCCAAATTTAAAAAGAAAGTGATTTTTGGCTAAAGGAAATCACAATCCTTGGACATATCCTTTCAGTAGGAGGAATTTATGTTGATTCCAGTAAAATTCAAGCTGTCCAGGCCTGGGAACAACCCAAATCTATTCGTCAGATCTGAAGTTTTCTCAGTTTAGAGGGATATTATCGTCGCTTTATTGAAAACTTCTCCAAAATCACTAGATCAATGACTAAGCTATTAAAGAAAGAGAAAAAGTTTGAATGGACAACTGAATGTGAATCGAGCTTCCAAGAATTGAAGAAAAGGCTAATCACAACACCCGTCCTTGTGTTGCCCGACATCCGTAAGAGTTTTGACGTCTTCTATGACGCATCACGACAAGGTCTTGGATGCGTGTTGATGCAAGAATCCAGAGTCGTAGCTTATGCTTCTCGGCAACTCCGACCCCATGAGCAGAATTATCCCACCCATGATCTAGAACTAGTAGCTGTGGGTTCATGCTCTAAAAATTTGTTTCGTTACCTCATTGGTAACCGATGCAATGTATACACAGATCATAAGAGTTTGAAATACTTCTTCACACAACCAGATTTGAATCTTAGACAGAGAAGATGGTTGGAACTAATCAAAGACTATGATCTTAGCATTAATTACCACCCCGGTAAAGCTAATGTCGTAGCCAACACCCTTAGTAGGAAACTCCATTGCATCTCCATCTCGGCTTACACTGATCAATCTGAGTTGCAAAATGAATTCAAAAAGCTTAATTTGAGAATTGAGGAAAAAGGATTTTTGGCCGCACTGGAAGTGCAACCAACATTGAAATCCCAAATTAAAGCTGCCCAACTCATCGATGAAGCCATCATGAAAATTCATGAAGAATTAAAGCAAGGTAAAGAATCTAAATTTATGGAAGGTGCTGATGAAGTGCTCAGGCATAAGAAGCAAATTTATGTTCCCAACAATTCTGAGCTCAAAAACTTGATCTTAACAGAAGCTCATGAATCACCTCTCTCAATCCATCCTGGGAGTACAAAAATGTATCAAGATCTTTGACGGGAATATTGGTGTCCTGGCATGAAAAGGGATATCGCCACTTATGTTTCACTTTGAGATGTATGCTAGCGAGTTAAATTGAGCATCAACATCCTGCTAGACTCCTTCAACATTTGAAAATTCCCGAATGGAAATGGGATGATATCAGTATGAGTTTAATCACTGGCCGCCTAGGACCAGAAAAGGACATGACTCTATATGGGTGACCGTTGATCGATTAACTAAAGTGGCCCACTTTATACCGGTCAAGACCACTCATCCTGGAGATAAGCTTGCCGAGCTATACTTAGAAAATATTGTCCATTTGCATGGTGTCCGAAAGACCATTGTCTCTGATTGAGGATCCTAGTTTACATCCAGTTTCTAGGAAAGTTTGCATGGTCTTGTGGGGACAAAGCTAAATTTCAGTATAGCCTATCATCCCTAGATAGATTGTCAAACAGAAAGGACAAATCAAATTTTGGAAGACATGTTGAGAGCTTTTGTACTATCTTATAGCACTAATTGGGAAAAGAGTTTGGCATTCGCTGAATTCTCTTATAATAACAGTTTCCAAACCAGTCTCCAAATGTCGCCTTTTGAGGCACTTTAGGGAAGAAAGTGCAGAACACCCCTCTTTTGGTTTGAAGTAGGTGAAAGAAAATTCTTTGTACCAAATCTCATCCAAGAAGCCCAAGATCAAGTAGATATGATCAGAAGCTGATTAAAAGAGGCCCAATCTCGTCAGAAGAGTTACGCCGACAACCGTCGATGTGATCTCAGCTTCGAAGTTGGTGATCATGTCTATTTAAAAGTCTCACCACTCCGCAGAGTTCGTCGTTTTCACGTCCGTGGAAAGCTAGCCCCTTGATACATTGGACCATATCAAATTCTTGAGAAAATGGGTGAGAAGGTATACAAGCTGGAACTCCCACCTCAATTATCTGAAGTTCATGATATTTTTCATGTGTCCCAGCTTAAAAAGTGCCTTCGTGTTCCTATTGAACTCAAAAATCCAGAAAATATCTATCTTCAACCTGATTTATCCTATTGTCGGGACCCGGATTTGCAAATCCGAAACCCTCTATGTATACTGCACTAGTCAACGATTTAACTAGGAAGAAGCAAATTATTATTAAATAAAGCAAACAACCTTATGGTCAATGTTTACACCATTATGCCTTAAGGGCTTAAGAAACAAATACTATTGTAGTGGAAAAGATAACTTGAGCCATTCGACATGCCAAAGGCAATCGTCTGGGGAATGCCTACCTAATCCACGTAGTCTTCATAGAATTCCTCCTCATGATACTCAGCATTTTCTGATCCTTCCTCAGCAACTGATCAACAAAGGCGTATAGCCGTGAGTACAAAAAGTACTCAGCAAGCCGTAGGAAATTGATGCAATTCATGCACGGCTTGACAAGGATGGCTATATAGTTCATTTGCATAAAGCAATAACTTGAATTGAAATACAATAAATAGATTGAAAGCATATTTATGAAAGGATAAATAAATAACTGGTAGATCAATGATAGATAACAAAACAAAAGTGAACTCCTCGTTAACATCCCAACAATTCCACATTCCACATTTCATAAAACACTATATACCCCATGTGAAATTCCCGGGCTTGTCCATGACCGCGGACGCGGCTATTCGAATAGTTTTACATTCTGCAGAGGTTGTACAACTTTACCCACAAGACATGAACAACTCTTTGTGCAAACGTTACTTGCACACTTCCTTTGGTGTGTCGCAGAGATATCATGACAAAGCCTTTAGAGTGCATGGTCTAAACTCGGTACTGCCCGCTAAGGTTTTGCCCCTAAGGGCCCCCTCTTGCGCCTTGCGAATCTACCCGTCCATCCCGGAACCCACACCACCAATTGGCAGTACTCAAGGCTAGACATTGTAAATTAATCAGCTAGGTCTGTCCTATACCAGACTTGTGGTAGTACGGTTAGGCCCAGTGCAATGGCGCACAAGATTAAGTCCTTAAGTTGTCTCAGGTAGGACATCCACAACCCAATGTGCTAGAAAGCACCCCTTTACTGCACGATCACTTGCCTGAGAGAAAACAATTCGTTCAACCAAGACCAATGGCAAATCCAGCCATGGTGCTACAAATTTTACAATAGTGGCTAACGGCCACGATTAAATATCTTATTAAGTCAAGATTAACTTTATTCAATATGTGACATGAATCCCAACGTATATCTAAGCATGTCGAAGCATAACTACGATAACCCAATGTTGGTATAATGTTTATGTCCAACTAGTAATGTCGCAAACTAGGTTTAACAATGGATACATGGCATCCCAATAATCAAGGTGGCATAATGTCAACTAGGTATACATCTACTCCCATGAAATAAGCATTGATACACAAAATAGCATGCAATTGTATAAAAGTAAATTACTTTTGCAAACTTAGGATCAATATGATCAAAGGTTTACGACTTGCTTTGCTAATCTAATGCTGAGTCTTGGTCTTCAAAGTCTTCGTTCGCTCCCTCGGAATTAGCGTCTACCGGAAAAGAAAGCAACGAAACCAAATAAATACAAAATAGAGACTCAAACAAGCTCAAAACTGAAAGTAAATGGCTCTGGAACATAGATCTTGATTTTAGAAAAATTTAAAAACTTGAATCGCCTCAATCGGAGTTTGTATGAGCGAGAACGGGCCTCCGAAAGATTAAATTCACAGAAAAAAGCTAAAAATCAGAAAAACAGAATTTCTGGATTTATTTCTCTATTGGGAAATCGGTTTATTGCGCAACACTGACGTCATCTGGCTTTTGGTGGGCTCGGTCCACGGCACGGGTTCGGTTCACCGTGCACTCGGCACACGGCTGACGTCGGCACTGACGCAGCGGTTCGACTGACGCAGGCTGGTGATGCAGGCGCTAATGCAGGCGTCCACGCGTCGCGCATCGGCGGCACGGTGCGGGATCGGGCGGCTGGAAACAGGGCGCGGGCGGCGAAGGACGTGGCGCGATCAGGAGTGTTGCCAAGTGATCGGACGGCCACGGTTCCTCGGTTGAGAACTACGGCGAGGTAGCGGCGCGAGGCTTACCGGCAGTGGGGAAGACGACACGGCACACGGCAGAGACGCGACGGATCAGGCACGAGACAAGCTGGATCGGGGAGAGGGCAGCGCGGGCAAGCGGAGGGGCCAACGGCGGCGGTGAAGAAAAGGAGGCAGAAAGCTTCGGCCAAGGCGAAGAACTCCGACGAGGTCGCACGGAGCAACGGTGGCGGCTCGGGCAGCGAGAGGTAGGGCTAAAGAAGTAGCGATGCGAGGGGAACCTCGGGAGGGGTGCGACGATGGCTTTAAATAGCCCTGGAAGACGTGCGCAACCCGAACGTCGAGGTGGTGACGAGGCGCACGAAATCCAAGGCAGTTAGGGTTAGGGTTCGGGACGGCGGCGGCGGGGCGACATGGCGCAATCTCGGCCGCACACGTGTCGCGCATCGAGCAGCCGACCACGGCCCGGGTGGCCAGGTGGTCTGCATGAGCGATGGGCAGCGGGCGAGTCGGAGATGATGGGCTGCTTGGGAAAAAGGCCCAAGGAAAATTTTGGAAATAAAATTCATTTTCTGTTTAAGAAAAATTCCAGAAATTCAAATAAATGCAAATGAATTCAAATAAACATCAAATAAATTCAGAAAAATCCCCAAAAATACAGGAATATTCCTTACAGCACAATGAACCCAACTAAAACTGAAAAATCTTTAGTTTGATAAATAGTTTAGTCAAATTAAATCCTTTCATTAATGAAAAATTCAAATTAAGCTGGAATTAATTCAAGGAAAATGCAAATGGTTTATTTTTGAATTCAAACATTCCAAAACTCAAATTTTGGGATGTTATAAACCTCCCCCCCTTAAATGGAATCTCGACCCCGAGATTCAGGCTAGCTAGAGAATAGGTGGGGAAACTCGGACTTCAAATCCTCTTCGCGCTCCCATGTTGCTTCCTCTTCTGAATGATTGCTCCACTAGACCTTACAAAAACGGATGATCTTCCTCCTCGTGATACGCTCTGCTATATCCAAAATTTTCACTGGTTGCTCCTTGTAGGTAAGATTCTCTTGCAAATCAATGGCTTCCAATGGCATATGTTCCTCTGGCACACGCAGGCATTTCTTCAACTGCGATACATGGAACACATAATGGATTCCGGCAAAAGATTGAGGCAATTCTAACTTGTAGGCAACCTCTCCTCTTCATTCCAAGATTTTGAACGGTCCCACATATCTATGGGCAAGCTTTCCTTTTAATTGAAATCTCTTAAATCCTTTGAGGGGTGACTCTGAGATAAACATAATCATTGGGCTCGAAACTCAAATCTCGACGACGATTATCTGCATAACTCTTCTGTCTGCTTTGAGCGATCTTTAAACGGTCTCGAATTAATTGGACTTGCTATTCCGCTTCTTGCAGTATGGTAGGGCCAAACATTTGTCTTTCTCCAGACTCCTTCCAGTTGAGAGGGGTTCTGCACTTTCTTCCATATAAGGCTTTAAAAGGTGACATTTGCGGTGGCACGATAACTATTGTTGTCTGAAAACTTCGGCATAGGGCAAACACTTATCCCACTTAGCACCATAAGTTAAGGCACAAGCTCTTAACATATCCTTAAAATTTGATTCACACGCTCGATCATCCATCGGTTTGAGGTGATAAGCGATCTTGAATCGAGATGAGTTCCCATGGCTTCATGCAGACTCTGCCAAAAACGAGAGGTGAACTGTGGGTTCCTCTATCAGACACTATCTTCTTAGGCACTCCGTGAAGACTGGCGATCCTTGATATATATAACTCTGCTAATTTATCTCCTGCATAGGTAGTCTTAAGTGGAATGAAGTGAGCTACCTTAGTCAATCGATCCACTATTACCCAGATTGAGTCATGACGTGCTTGTGTCTTAGGAAATCCGGTGATGAAATCCATACCAATTTCTTCCCACTTCCACTCGAGAATCTTCAATTGCTGCAGCAATCCTGCTGGCCTCTGATGCTCTGCCTTGACCTTACGCGGACATCACAAAGTGCAACATATTCGCAATCTCACGCTTCATACTAGGCCACCAATACCTTTCCTTGAGGTCTTGATACATCTTGGTACTTCGGGATGAATGGAGTATAAAGTCTCATGCGCTTCTTTAAGTATCAACTCCTTAAGCTCTTTACGATCAGTGCGCAAATCGCTTCTCATACCAAATAGTACCTTGTTCATCTTCGGTGAACCCTGGGGCTTTTCCTTTCTTCATATTGCTCTTAATCTCCTTGACATCAACATCATCTACCTGTGCTTCTCAAATCTGATCTTCCAACGTACGGCGTACATCCAAAGTAGCTAAATACCCTTCCTGAACCAATTCCAAACTAAGCTTCTGAAATTCCTTATAAAGGGCTGGCTGACTTTCCTTAATCATCAAAGTATTGTAGTAGCTCTTTCTACTCAAAGCATCGGCTACGACATTGGTTTTGCCTGGATGATAATGAATCCCAATATCATAGTCCTTGATCAATTCCATCCATCTTCTTTGTCTCATTGAGGTCAGCTTGGGTAAAGATATACTTCAAACTCTTGTGATCAGTATAAACCTCACAACGATTACCAATGAGATAGTGACGCCAAATCTATAAAGCATGCACTACGGCTGCTAATTCCAAATCATGGGTAGGATAGCTGACTTCATGTGGCCTTAGTTGTCGCGAAGCATACGCTACAACCTTCTTATCTTGCATTAGCACACAACTGAGTCCTTGTCAGGATGCATCACAAAATATCTCAAAATCCTTCCTATTATCTGGCAGGATAAGCACTGGGGCAGTTCTCAAACACTTCTTTAACTCTTGAAAGCTTTGCTCACACTCTGGCGTCCAAACAAATTTCTTCTCCATCTTTAAGAGTTGAGTGAGCGGTCTAGCTTTTCTAGAAAACTCTTCTATGAAACGGCGACAATATCCCGCCATTCCAAGAAAACTTCGGATTTGGGGTACTGTCTTGGGTGACTCCCAAGTTAGCACATCTCGTACCTTACCAGGATCAACAGCGACTCCTTCTGCTGATATGACATGTCCTAGGAAAGCAACTTCTTTCATCCAGAACTCACATTTACTAAACTTTGAATAAAGCTGATTTTCTCTTAGCTTCGTTAAAACTTGGCGCAAGTGATCCTCATGTTCTTCCTCACTTTTGGAGTATATCAGAATGTCATCGATGAAAACAACAACAAACTTATCCAAATATTCCATGAATACTTTATTCATCAAGATCATGAAGTAGGCAGGGGCATTGGTCAATCCAAAAGACATCACGGTATACTCATACTGTCCATACCGAGTAACAAAAGCTATTTTGGGTATATCCTCTTGACAAATCTTCAACTGGTGGTAACCTGATCTTAAGTCTATCTTTGAGAACACTCCAGATCCTTGGAGTTGGTCAAACAAATCATCGATTCTTGGCAGAGGATACTTATTCTTGATGGTGACCTCATTGAGTGAGCGATAATCTACACACATTCTCTGAGTTCTATCCTTCTTTTCAACTAGAAGAACTGGCGCTCCCCATGGCGAAGAACTTGGTCGAACAAAACCTTGTATCTTGCAGCTCTTTAATTTGTCTCTTTACCTCAGCTAACTCATTAGCAGGCATCCTATAAGGTCTCATGGAAATGGGTGGTGTTCCAGGAACTAGTTCTATCAAGAACTCTAAATCTCGGTCCGATGGCATCCCAGGCAACTCATCTGAAAACACATCAGGAAATTCGCTGGCGACTGGCACATCTTCCAAACTTATTCCTTTGGCGCTACAAACTTTAATCCCTTCGGACTGATCTGAAGCGGCTTGAACTTTTAACTTGTCTCCATCTGGACTGGTTAAGGTGATCTCTCTATTCCCACAATCCAAAACTGCTTGGTTCTTGGAGAGCCAATCCATTCCTAGGATCACATCGAGGGACTTGGTGTCTAGGACAATAAGGTTGGCTAGAAATTCTACCCCTACAATTAATATCTTAACTTCGGGGCAGCCTTGGTTCGTACTCAAATCAGAACTAGGTGATTGCACTAATAAGATAGTCTTAGGAGGCATTGTCTTTAATTCATGATTTGCAGCAAAACTTCGGGAAACAAACGAATGCGTAGCTCCAGAATCAAACAAAACCATGGCAGATGCTGAGTTGACTAGGAGCTTACCTAGTATGATGTGCAGTGCGGTGGCGTCCTCGGTGGTGGCGTGATTCACACGGCCTCTTCCAGCAGGCGGCGGAGTCCTGGTGGCTTGGTTGGGAGTCTGGGACACTCCACGTCCTGCTCCTGGTGCGGGGGTCTTGGCTGGCGTAGATCCCAAGTTGAAACGGACTGGCGTTACGGCTTGCTTCCTTGGGCAATTATTGGACAAATGACCGAGTTAATGATAGTTGAAACATGTGACTCCTGCAGCTGGGTTATTGGTCCTCTGAGGTGGATTGCTGTTGGTGTTGAGGTTGCGATTGCCTGAAGGAGCTGGGCGAGGTGCTGGTGCAGGGGTCCTAAATGCATTCGGAGGAGTGAAACGAGCAGGCTGTTGAGCATTGGTTCTGACTCTCTGCTGATGATTCTGATGGGCTCCATGCTGCATCATCTTTCTCTTACGGGATTCTTCCAATTCACGACGAGATTCCTCAATAAGCATAGCTTTATCTACATGGTGCTGAAAATCTACATAGTCATTGCCAATGACTTGCACCTTTAGTCCTGGATTGAGTCCACGCTTGAACTTCTTCTGGCGAGCATCATCTGTGGCTACATCCTCTGGAGCGTAGCGAGCAAGTTGAGTGAACTTATTGAGGTATTCACTCACTGACATTCCTTCTTGCTTAAGCTCTCGGAATTCATTCTTCTTCATTTCAACCTTGCCATCTGGAATATGAGAGTGGCGGAAAGCAGTGGAAAACTCTGCCCAAGTTATATTCTGAGGGTCATCATGGGCAGAACTGTAGTTCTCCCACCATTCAGCGGCGGTGCCCTCCAGCTGATGAGCGGCATAGAGAACCTTCTCACGATCTGTACACTGAGCAATTGCAAGCTTCTTCTCAATGGAGCGAATCCAATCATCGGCGTCCAATGGTTCTGAAGAGTTGGAGAAAGTTGGTGGGCGTGTCCTCATAAATTCTGCTAGCTTGGACTGGAAACGAGCTTGAGGAGGTGCAGCGGCAACTTGGTTCTGCTGGTTCAACAGATTTGTTAGGGCAACTGCAGTCTGGTTCCGCTGATTCATCATGTTGTTCATGTTCTGCATCATTGTATTCATTAGTTGAGTCTGAGCTGCCAGAAAATGTCCCATGTTCTAATCTGTCACTGCTGGTGGTGGCGGTGCATTGGGATTGGAGTTGGTGTTGGCACTGGCACTGGCATCCATTGGCGAGTTGCGACTAACTCCAGAACGAGTGTCAACCATCTGAGATGCAGAACAAGGGTTTGATAGGTAGGAGGGAAAAAGCAGTAGGCAAGTGGTAAGATCATCTAGGGGAGAAGGTAATACCCAGGGACAAAAGGACACAGCCAAAAAGGCTATAAATTAAAGAGGCAAATAAAGCTTTTTCAACTAAAGGTATGGTTGCAACACCGTGTTGGGGCAAGTGTACAACATACCAGGCACACAAGCAATAAAAATACTAGCATACGCGGACTAAACGCAACTAAATTGAAGGGGAAAATATGCTCAAACACCGCTGAGCACCAAAAACCTATCTTATGTGGTAGGCTTCTCGGATATGTCTTTAATGGCTTGATCGTCGTCTCCCTTGATTTGATTCCTTGCAGAAGACTCGAGGCTTTTAAGAAGTTTCATGAGATAAGATCAATTTAAATTTCAAATCAATGTTTCAGCAAAGAAGAGGAATAAGAACATAAGAATAAGATGAGGGGAGACAAAAACTATTAAGTACCAATTTGATGGTTTGATTTAGAAAATAATTTTTAAGACCATGCTAACTAGGATAGCGACCTACAGTCGATATGGCTCTGATACCATCTCTGTCGGGACCTGGATTTGCAAATCCGAAACCCTCTGTGTATACTGCACTAGTCTAGAATCACGCTAGTGCACACAGTGGAAACATAGATGAAATATCATTCCATACAATAAATTAACTAGGAAGAAGCAAATTATTATTAAATAAAGCAAACGACCTTATGGTCAATGTTTACACTATTATGCCTTAAGGGCTTAAGAAACAAATACTATTGCAGCGAAAAAGATAACTTGAGCCATTCGATATGCCACAGGCAATCGTCTGGGGAACACCTTCCTAATCCACGTAATCTTCATAGAATTCCTCCTCATGATACTCAGCATTTCCTGATCCTTCCTCAGCAACTGATCAACAAAGGCGTATAGCCGTGAGTACAAAAAGTACTCAGCAAGCCGTAGGGAATTGATGCACTATATTCATGCACGGCTTGACAAAGATGGCTATATAGTTCATTTGCAGAAAGCAATAACTTGAATTGAAATACAACAAATAGATTGAAAGCATATTTATGAAAGGATAAATAAATAACTGGTAGATCAATGATAGATAACAAAACAACAGCGAACTCCCCGTCACATCCCAACAATTCCACATTCCACATTTCATAAAACACTCTATACCCCGTGTGAAATTCCCGGGCTTGTCCATGACCGTGGACGCAGCTATTCGAATAGTTTTACACTCTGCAGAGGTTGTACAAATTTACCCACAAGACAAGAACAACTCTTTGTGCAAACGTTACTAACACACTTCCTTTGGTGGGTCGCACAGATATCATGACAAAGCCTTTACAATGCACGGTCTAAACTCGGTACTGCCCGCTAAGGTTTCTCCCCTTAGGGCCCCCTCTTGCGCCTTACGAATCTACCCGTCCATCCCGGAACCCACACCACCAATTGGCAGTACTCAAGGCTAGACATTGCAAATTAATCAGCTAGGTCTGTCTCATACCAGACTTGTGGTAGTACGGTGAGGCCCAGTGCAATGGCGCACAAGATCAAGTCCTTAAGTGTCTCAGGCAAGACATCCACATCCCAATGTGCTAGAAAGCACCCCCTTTACTGCATGATCACTTGCCTGAGGGAAAACAATTCGTTCAACCAAGACCAATGGCAAATCCCGCCATGGTGCAACAAATTTTACAACAGTGGCTAACGGCCACGATTCAATATCTTATTAAGTCAAGATTAACTTTATTCAATATGTGACATGAATCCCAACGTATATCTAAGCATGTCTAAGCATAACTATGATAACCCAATGTTGGTATAATGATTATGTCCAACTAGTAATGTCCCAAACTAGGTTTAACAATGGATACATGGCATCCCAATAATCAAGGTGGCATAATATCAGCTAGGTATACATCTACTCCCATGAAATAAGCATTGATACACAAAATAGCATGCAATTGTATAAAAGTAAATTACTTTTGCAAACGTAGGATCAATATGATCAAAGGTTTACGACTTGCCTTGCTGATCTAATGCTGAGTCTTGGTCTTCAAAGTCTTCGTTCGCTCCCTCGGAATTAGCGTCTACCGAAAAAGAAAGCAACGAAACTAAATAAATACAAAACAAAGACTCAAACAAGCTCAAAACTGAAAATAAATGGCTCTGGAAGATAGATCTTGATTTTAGAAAAATTTAGATACTTGAATCGCCTCAATCGGAACGTGCGCGACCCGAACGTCGAAGTGGTGGCAACGCGCACGGAATCCGGAGGCGGTTAGGGTTAGGGATCAGGACGGTGGCGGCGGGGCGACGTGGCGCAATCTCGGCCGCTGCGTGTCGCGCATCGAGCAGCCGAAAGGCGCGGTGGCGTCTTTGGCTGCAGCGAGCGGTGGGCCAAGCGGAGTAGGCCGGAGATGGGCTGCGTGGGAAAATGACCCAAGGAAAATTTTGGAAATAAAATTCATTTTCCGATTAAGAAAAATTCCAGAAATTCAAATAAATTTAGAAAAATCCCCAAAAATACAGGAAAATTCCTTGCAACACAATGAACCCAACTAAAACTGAAAAATCTTTAGTTTGATAAATAGTTTAGTCAAATTAAATCCTTTCATTAATGGAAAATTCAAATTAAGCTGGAATTAATTCAAGGAAAATGCAAATGGTTTATTTTTGAATTCAAACATTCCAAAACTCAAATTTTTGGGTGTTACACCTATCAAGGGCATCCAATCCTTATTCTTGAAGAGGCAGAACGCCACACAAGAAACAAGTCTCACAAAATGCTAAAAGTTCAATGGAGCAATCACTCAGAAGATGAAGCCACATGGGAACACGAAGATCAACTCAAGAAGGAATTTCCAGACTTCTTCTAGGCCTCGCCAAATCTCGAGGACCAGATTTTTGTAAGGGGGATTGGTTTGTAACATCCTGTCGATATCATAAAAATAAGAAATCAAGTAAAGATTCAAACCAAATTTCATTTTTCATTTTCCTGGTTTTTCTGAATTTTCTTGACTTTCTTTGATTATTGCTTAAAGGGAAAGTCCCTTTTGTTATCCAAACCTTACATAAGTGATAAGAAAACATTGTAAAACAAAAAAAATAAGAAAAATCCTTGTAAAATTTGTGGAGCTATCCAGAACCCTAAAATATAATTTAAAATTCATATCAATGTATTTAAATATGAAATGAGAGGCAATTAATGTATCTTGACTACAAACAATAATCATGTCAGAAATTAATCTCTCATAAATTCAATGTGAAAATTTTTATATTATCTTCACCCTTGATTGGGCCATCAACAGTAAAAATATCACGAAATAATCAATAAATTTGAAAATTATAAAAATTCAAAAGTAGAAAAGATGAAAATCTGAATATACCAATATCAAAATTTTAATAAATAAAATATAAATAATTGGAATCTGAAAATTTTACAGAAGACTTAGTTGTCCCTAAGGAGTCCTCAGAAAAAGATTAAAAAATTTTCAAGGTATATAAACACCTAATAAATATAAAACAGAATGCATAAATCTGTGCACAATGTACAATCAGAATTGTTTTTAAATCTACAAGCATCCAATCAGTCTGAAATTTTAACAGTATGTTCTACCTTATCTCTAGTAGATGCAATAAATTTCCCATTAAATTTCATACAAGATATCTAATAGATTCATCGCCCTTGGTTCATCTCAGCCGCAGTAAAACCTGGATTTCTCTTCTTCTATCGCTGTTGCGCGTGACCCTCACCCGAGTGACCCCACCTATCAGCCACCGTGCCTACCTTCATCTTCTTCCTCTGGCCTGGGCAGCGAGCAAAAAATCTAGCATGTAGCTCGCGCCACCCCTGCAACTGCATGTTGCCCGAGGTAACCGCCTCATACAGAGCATGCCACGCATCGTCCTTACCCAGAATTCCTGCAAACCGCTCATACCTCCACCTATTTTGCTACCGCAATCGACCCGACGATGATGAGACCATGCTCATCCTAGATATGAATGATGCTATATCAGTTTGGCGACACTTCACGGCATCCTCTACATCGTCTACATCTACTAGGATGGCTTTCCTTCATAGAGGGGAGGAAGCATCCAAGAGTGCTACCTATCAACATGCCTTTATATGCTGGAAAGAAATATTGAGCTTTGTGGATGATTTTCAGGTGAATCCTCTAAATGTCCTTCTTGTGTTTACATTATATAAAGAGGTGGAGCTACTATTTTATTTAATTAAATGCAGAGCATATATGAGAATATTTTGTGTTGAGGACAAACTAAAAGCTGAGCATGAGAAGGGGAATATGATGAGGACATCACTACTATGGATATAACCATATTTGGTTGTGCCAACTCCAACACATCATCCACAGGTCAAAAAGAGAGAGAGATCAAACCATCAAGTTCTCGAATCCAATTCGGCCTCCTGGGATAACACCGACTTCAAATATGAATAACTTTTGCATACAGACTCCGATTTGGGTGATCTTGGACTTGATTGAAAGCTTACAATGAGATCTTTCTAATGGATCTAATCCCAAGCCCAGATTCATCATTTATCGGACAGAATCATTAAAATAATTTACTACAATACTGTTTTGGGCTGTTTCTGGCCTTGTAAGTGTGTGGGGCCGAAGCTCAAGTTGTGTGTGCCCCCCTTGTTACACACAACCCTAGGATGACCCTCTCACGTCCCTCCTTCTCATATATTTAGTAGCCGTCGCTTTAGACACTTTCGTTTCGTTTGATTAGTTTAGCCAAGTGCAAACTTTGTGTCTTCATGTTGTTCTGGACAGCCACCTTGTCAAGATCTTCAATAGAACCCCACCTTGATTTTGCCTTCAATTCTTATTTGCAATTTCAGATTGCTTTTACTTTTGTTCTTGCTTGTTCTTTGGTTGCTTGCAAGAATTGAACCACGTGTTCAGGTTGATCGTGCCAAAGGCAAGATCAATAACACTTTGTAGTTGGTTTAGCGATTGCTAAGGCGCATCGTCGTTGTACGTTGTAGTTGGATCGTCAAAGTAGTTCCACAAAATCGATAGTTATCACTCTCATCGAAAGATCGGGACACAACCTTACATCAGACGAGTTCACACCAGGTGGCCATTGATCTACCGCAATTCCCTAGCCAAATACAGTATGAGATCGCCAAGAGCCGCGCATCAAAACCCCTCTTGCTTCATCCACTCTAATCTACCGATCATTGCCAATTTCATGTTTTCCCGATTCAGGTGAAGAACCCTAGCTTTCGGATCGTGCTTGATTGAAGGTGGTACAAGTAACCATTCTTCAATCCCTTTTTGGTATAGCTTTAGCAACTCGTAAGCATCAAATGCCCTCTGTCATCTTCAGAAATTGTCAATTGTAGCTTCGCTGCCACCGAGCCCCCTTCTTCTCCAAAATCGGCGAACGATAGTGAGCTAATCCGACACCTCTCTGTACTCTGAAATAGACAAAATGAAATGCTTAGTATCCCCTCATGCTAGAACTAGAAACGATTCCATCGGAGATGCCCTCTGTAAACGACACGGCTCGTCACCTCTTCCACCGCAACATAGCCACGGTGGCGAGATGGTTCAGCTGGTCGCCGACATGAATAGGTACCATCATCAGGTGCACACGGATGTCCTGGTTCTAGCCATGCCCTCAGCCGGACTGGAAAATCGTCGGATCCTCACCGGCGGTGAGCCCTAACTGATGCCCTGTTCTGTCTCACTGACGGGCGAGCCTGGGATGTTAGTGACCGGATCGGTTCAAACGGAAAGATCTAGCGTGCACGCGTGCAAAATATGTTTCCAGAACTTTGAAAGCGTATGTTGCTATTTTCTTTATTTTCAGAACCGACTTAGATTCAAACTTGAATATCTTTTGCATTTGAAATCCAAATGAGATGAAACTAATTTATAAATTCTTCTAAAAGCAAGATCTTCCTGAATTTGTAAAAATATTTTGAAAAGCTACTTTGGAAAAATATGAAAATACAGAGGTATAAAGAAGGCATGAAAATAGACTAAATGTAGAAACTTTGCAAATAAATTTGGATATATATGGAACCAATTTTGCTGTGATCCTCATTCTGCCAGGACCCCAAATATGCAAAAATATTTGGAAATCTATTTTGTCTTGGGTCTTTTATATTAAGGTTTGGCATCAATGTATTAAAAATTCAATAATGAATAGATTGTATGAAAGGGTGTTAAAATTTCTATTAAATCATTTTCTGTAAGCATGATGTTAGTAGATCCTGAACATATAGAAATAATTAGAAAGAATAATTTGAATATGTTTCATGCGTATAAGCCATAATCTAGTGCAAAGATCATGTGTATGCATTCTTGCTCTTATAGGAATGTGCATACATCTAATAGCAAGTAAAGAAGGACTTATTGGATAAACAAATTTGTTAAGTACTCATGATAGATCAGTAGTAGCCAACATGTTATAAATGTTTAGTTTCAAACTCACACATACATATATATATGTGTGTGTGTGTATTGCATTGCATCCGAATCCTAATAGCAACATATTGCTTCATGCTGTCATTGTATCAATAATCTTTCTTCTCTAAATAATTTTAGCATCTAGAATTCATTAAAATAAAATGAATGTTTCATAAGATGGAAGAAAATACTTGTTGCCATTTAGTCCAAAAAGTAATAATAGTAAACACATATAAAAAGACAGTATAAACACATAAACATGAATCATAATCTTAATAATAATAATCACCTCTATTTCTATAAGCAAGTTAATATTTTGGAAATTCGATTTGTCTTCTAACATATGATTATGCTTTAATTTAACAATGCAAAATAACTGTAGAAACCTCTCCATTGCTATGACCTGCATATACTTATACTTGCATTTGTAATACACTACAAGTCTTGCTGAGTACACAATGTACTCAATCTTGCTATCAATGTTGTTTTTTTGGTGATGATACCAAGTACACCGATGATATTTACGATCATACAGGATACGGGGATTATGATGACGACCTTTTCTAGGGTCTTTACCTTGTCTGTTGCCTGAGGGTGTATGGGCATACTACAAGAGAAATAATGTTTCCGCTGCTAGTTTCAAGTTTTTGGCTTATAATAATATTATGTAATCTCAAAACGCTTAGCGTATGTAATATTGTTGTGTATGGATGTGATTTCAATTTGTAATCTATGTGTACTAGCCACTGATCATGGGATTAGTACGGTATGCACAGGGAACCCATTGTTGATATTTAATTTCAAAAATGGAGGCCTCACACGTTTGTCGATGATATCGTAGTTAAGTCGAAAATAGGAAGCACCTTCATCAGCGACCTTGAGGAAACGTTCGACAACCTCAAGATGTATCGAATGATGCTTAACCCTGAAAAGTCCACGTTCGGCGTCTCGCCCGGCATGCTTCTCGGGTTCCTGGTGTCCAGTCGAGGAGTCGAGGCTAACCCGTGCAAAATTGAGGCCGTCGATCAGATGCGTTCTCCACAGACGTTAAGGGAGGTGCAAAATCTTACCAACTGTATCGCTGCCCTAAGCCAATTCATCTCTCAAATGGGTGAACGAGGACTGCCTTTCTTCAAATTGCTCAAGAAGCAAGACAACTTCGAGTGGACCAAGGAGGCAGAAGAGGCTTATCGAGATCTGAAAAGGTACTTATCGTCTCCATCATTTTTAACCTCACCTAATGAAAAAGAGGAGATCTTTTTATACATTGTAGCTACCCCTCACGCAGTAAGCACGGTTCTGGTGGTCGAACGGGATTGCCCCGATAAAAAGACTAAAATCTAGAAGCCTATCTATTACGTAAGCGAAGTCTTGCACAACGCCAAGTTGCGATACCCACAGATACAAAAGATGTTGCACGCCATCTTGATGACTTCCCGAAAGTTGCGACATTACGTCCAAGAGCACAAAATTACGGTGATGACAACATATCTGCTCAAGGAGGTGTTACGTAACCGAGAAGCAACAGGTCGAATTGCACAATAGGCGATTAACTCAACGAGTTCGAGGTCGACTTCGCACCACGTACCAGCATCAAGTGAGGCAACTTGGCAGACTTCATCGCAGAATGGACACACGTCGAAGAAAAGGAGCACGAGTTGGTCGATGACCATTGGGCTATTTTCTTTAATGGGTCGCTCACACTTCAAGGCTCGGGGGCTAGCATCATGCTAAAATCCCCGACAGGTGAGGATTTAAAATACGTTATCCAACTCAATTTTCAAGCTTCAAACAATGTTGCAGAGTACGAGGAACTGGTCAACGGACTTCGCATTGCCGTGTCACTAGGCATCAGACGACTACTCGAGAAAGGGGTCTCACAGCTAGTTGTAAACCAAGCGCAGAAGGAGTACCATTGCTTGGACGACAACATGGCGGCATATCTAAATGAGGTTTGCAAGCTAGAGCACAAGTTCGAAGGGCTCGAGATAAGGCACATCAGGCGATGTGACAATTCCACAGCTGATGAACTTGCCAGGCTCGCTTCATCTCGTTCGCCCATGCCAGCAGAAGTCTTCATCGAGAAACTCCTTAAATAGTCTGTTTCCCTCGTATGCAAAGAAGATGCTGCCCAACTCGATCAGCAGCCTGGTCGAGTTCACGAGGCAAAAACTGCAGACACAAAAGTTGCAGTACTTGAATGCGAGCCGACTTGGATGACTCCAGTCCAGGCCTATCTCGAAGGTTGAGAGCTTCCTGACGATGATGCCACAGTAGAGAAAATTGCACTTAAGTCCAAGCTATACGTATTGGTAGACGGCAAGCTCTACCGAAAGGGGAGTAACAGAATCTTGATGAAGTGCATCACTCAGGAAGAGGGCAATAAAATATTGCTCGATGTCCAAAGAGGCATCTGCGGCAACCATGTGTCCTATCGCACCTTGGTCAGGTAAGTTTTTCAACAAGGGTTGTATTGGTCGATTGCCCTCGAGGATTCTTGTGAGCTGGTGAAAAGTGTGAGAGCTGCCAATTCTACGGTAGGCAAACCACCCGACCAGCCCAAGCACTGCAAACTATTCCTCTGTCTTGGCCCTTCTCTGTCTAGGGCATGGATATCTTGGGACCGTTCCCAAGAGCCCAAAGAGGTTACAAGTTTCTGTACGTGGCTATCGACACGTTCACTAAGTGGATCGAGGCCGAACCCATCAGGAACATCACCTCAAAAGCAGCTAATAAATTCATGAGGAGCATTGTTACTCGATTTGGCATCCCTAATCGAGTAATCAGAGACAATGGTAGCCAGTTCAAAAGCAATTCTTTCATAGTATTTTGCGAAGAATTTGGTATGAAACTCTGCTTCGCCTCCGTGGCTCATCCTCAAAGTAACGGTCAGGTTGAACGAGCCAATGGCTTAATCTTGCAGGGGATCAAGACCCACGTGTTTGATAGGATCAAGTCTTATTCAACCCGGTGGGCGAAGGAACTCCCCTCGGTGCTATGGGTTGTTCGCACTTTGACTAGTCAAGCCACTGGTGAAACACCGTTTTTCTTGGTCTACGGAGCAGAAGCCATGCTTCTGACTGAGTTAACTATCAAGTCACCTCTAGTGGATAGTTACTTGGAAGAGGAACAAGAGCAAGCGCGAACAAATGATGTAATATACTCAAAGAGTTCAGAGATCAAGCATCCATTCGAGCGGCTAAGTATTAGTAGGCCTTGCACAGATATCACGGCCAAAGAATCAGGAACGAGCACTAGTCGCTGGGGACTTAGTACTGCGAAAGGTGCAGAAGCAAGACAATCGCAATAAGCTATTGCCTAAGTGGGAAGGTCCCTATGTTGTGGTCGAAGTGACTCGACCAGGATCTGTGCGGCTATCGACATCGGAAGGCACTATACTTGAAAACTCATGGAATATCGACCAGTTGAGAAAACTTCATACGTGAATGAAGAAGACATTCCATTACGACAGGTATTCAGGTAAGTATAAGTTCCATTATATTATAGTAACAAAAGTTTACATTATGATAGGGTAAGATAGGTAGACTGCTACTGCTCATCCTCGAACGAGTCTCACTGCCTTTCAGCACCCTCAAGAAATTGAATAGTAGGGTCCTGGGGAAAGGTTTGCGCCCCGAATGTGGGCCGAAAGAGGCGGCGAAAACCCCGCCACTTATCGACGGAGAAGGTGATTTCTCCGTCGATGAGGGCCTCTGAACACCGTGATTACTTGGAGGGCAAGCAAGGGCCAGGCTCGCACCGGATAGACTAGTTGATGGGAAAGAAGACCTTCGAGCACCGCAACGCCTTGGAGGGCGAGCAAGTGCCGGGCCGATGAAGCTGTCTTGAGCTTCACCACCATCCCTCATGCCGGCGGCTTCGCCTTCTTCTCCTCGTGTGTCCGTGGTGGCATCTTCTCTTGCGAAGGGAGCAGCGGTGGCATCGTCTCCTTCGGTGGTGACCCTCAGCCTGTTGGTGACTTCATCCTAATCTTCTGGCCAAAACATCTTTTCAATAGTCTCCCAATCAATCACGTCCTCCTCGTCGGAGGAGACGATGATCCTCCCCGGAGAAACTACGGCTAACAGCTTAGGGGGAGGGGATTCACCAATGATGATCAAAGAGAAAGGCGACGATGGAGGAGAAGCTATGGATGCGTTGGAAGGACTAAGGCGCTGTGAGCAAAGGACAAGAGAAAAGATGTGTTGTGACAGGTGACAGCAGGTCCCATCTATTTATAGTTCAGGGAATAGGTCTTGCTGTAACCGCAATCTGTCTAGATTCCTGTCAATCCAAGTCCATAAGACATCATCCGCGCTTCCGCACAAGCACGCAAACCAAAGAGACACCACTTTATGGTGCGCCACGTGTAAGCTGAAAGACACAAAAAACTGTAACAGAGTTCAATTACTACAATGAAGTTATATTGTTCATCTACTTCGTCTGCTTGGATTCTATTTCTACCAATATGCTCGGGGTCTCATGCTTCTCTGTGTAAGGGTTGCAATTGATGCTTATGCTCTACCTTCTCCTCGATATAGCCATCGAGTAGAGGAGCGAGGGCTACATCATGCGTTTAATCGACGCATATTCTCTGCTGTCTGCTTGATGCATTCATTGAGTAGATGGTCGGGGGCGACATTGCTCGATTTTTTCTTTATCTGGTTCCTCTCGGGTCAACGTATCTATCGAATAAGAGGTTCGGAGTCACAACAGGTATTGGTGATGCTAATGCCTCACTCTTTTGGCTCGATCCAGCTATCGTGTAAAGAGTCGGGGGTTACATCAAAATTTGTGCTTGCATCATTCTACTCCCTACCCAGTGACACATCACCGAGTAAGGAGTCGGGGGATACAGGTAATCTTGTACCTTATTTGCTCTCTATTTTCCGGTCGATACAGTTATCAAGTAGGGCATAGTAGGCTCAGTCTTCTCTTTATCTTTGGAACATGCGATTTTTTTGCATGCATTTACTCGATTGCGCACTTAGCATATCAGTAAACAAAACTAAAGTGTGGCCATGCCTGAATCTGACAATGAGTAATTCTATACTGCGCGCATACGAGACCTCTAGTCAGACATCTAAAGCTCAGTGGCCAACGGGAGACGAAACCTCTAGTCAGTTCTACATGCGCTACTCGGCAAGTTCTTGTTTGCTACAGAGTCTAAGTCACATGGTCGATGAAGGCTTGCAAACGTCGTGCAGTATTCTACTCAACGTATATAGCGTTTATGTTATATATGGCCTCTCCGAGTATGCGCTCATGGGCTAAGTCATGTAACGAAAGTTTTTCTAGCATTATGTGCATTTACAATTAGGCATGTGCTCAGCCACAAAGCTGCTTACTGAGGGTCTATGAGTACTAAAATCAGGTTTGCATCCACTTGTGCTACTCTGTTTCATCGATAAGGAAATAGTAGACAAAGCACGATGGACAAGCAGACGAATTGGTACTGTCATTAAAGACCACGGTAACAAGAAAAGTGTTGATCTTTACATCAGCATAGTTAGGCCAAAGGACCTTTGTTGGCATTATCATCGCCAAGCGATAGCTCCAATCTATCCAAGAACCTCTTGGCAAGGTCTGTGAACGACTCGATGTGGTTGACCGCTTCGCTCCCCTCACACGTAAATCCTTCGTCCAAACCTGAGAAGTCCAGGTTCCGATGATGTCTCTTCACCATGCCAAGCATGTATGAGGTCACATGATGAGCCAAGGAGGTCATGTGCTCAAGTGTCTTCGATTGTATAGTGGAAAGTGCCGCATCTGCTGTAGCCTTTTCGACCTCGATTACCTTCTTGTCTGCCTCCACCTTGTCCCGATTGGTTGTGGATTCGGCCAGTGCAGCCTCTGTAGCAGTTTTGTCAGCCTCAGTAGCCTTCAGCTAGGCCCTAAGCTCTTCCAGTTTGGCATTCTTCATTTTGAGTATTTGATCGTGGGAAGCCATGAGCCGCTCGGTCTACTGGTGGGCTTGTTCATAGAAGATTTTGGCCTCATGCAAGGCGTTGGCCGCATGTTGCGATATGAAGCCAGAGAGGTCAAAAACAAAGTGAGGGGAAGATTGGCAGGACAAGGGTTTTCGTGTTCACATACCTCGATTTTGGGTTTCAGAATGGACCAGAACACCCGAGACGCATATGAAGCTGGAGGAGGCAAAACCGTTGCCGTAGCAGAATCGTTGGCACACTCAACAGGAGCTGCTGGAGTGGGAACTGCGGCCACGGTGGCCAGACTAGGCGATGATAAGGCAGCTACAACATTGTCATCGATAGCACCACCAGACGCACTCTTTATGCAAGAAATTCTTTACTTGACACCTCTGACAAGAAAAAGGAATCATGAGGAGTAAGAAGAGGTAACCTACTTTGCTAGATGAATCCTTTCTTGTACTTTTGTTGTTTGCACAGTTGGTTTTATCAGGACTAGTCTAGTCCCGCTAGCAGGATTCTCAATCAGCGCATTGGCCCTTCAAGCAGCCTGCTAGTTGTCCAGGATCTGTTGGATCACGTCAGAAGGGATTTCATAGCAGCCAAGTGAGCGATTGAAGATCACCTGACTGGATGTCTCAAAGGCGAGGTGCGTAGATGCTTGGCTAGATGATGGGGCGCTGGAGACATCGACTTCACTGCTCAAGGAGACTCGGCCACTTCTTGCTCGGGGGCTGCTCCACCATCACTCAGAATGATCATAGGCGTCGGATCGTTCAAAGGGGAGACAGCACCAGTGGGGACAGAGCCCGATGCTTGATCATCGTCTTGGATCGGCTCATCGTCCTCTAGGTCGATGCCTCCCATGATCGGCCCGCCTTCATCATCGAACTCGGCTTCCTGAGAAAATGCTGGGTTAAAGTGGAAAACAGATGTACGAACGACACATTGTGAACCAAAGAACAGTACTCACCTCTGGCCGAGGATTGGCGAGCGAGTATGCTTCAATGTCGCAAGTGCCAGGTTTTGAGCCTTCAAATATCTTGCTCAGGATAGAGGAGATTTCCGAGTCTAGCAGATCTAGCAAAAAGCAAGTCGGTTCACTACTCATCGACTAAGGTAAGGAAAACAAAAGTATTAGAAGTTCTTACTTTCAGGATTGTCCATGGTAGCGTCATCGACTTCGGAGTAGCCCCAAGCGAGGTGATCCCTGCACTTCAATGGACTCGACCGGTGTGTAAGGAAGTCCCTTGCAACGTGCCACCTGGTCAACCCAATTTTCCCTAGCTTATCGATCTTCCTAACATAACAAGAAGTTCGAGCAGTCACGGGAGGGACTTTCGTCCAAAGTTCAATCGGATGAAGAAAGATTGGTCGATAAGCTATGGGGGAATTTACAATGTCTAGAGAGGTGATGTAGAACAACCATTTCTTCCAGTTTGATTGCCAGAAGGAGGTAACGGGGACAAAAATATAGGACCTCGATACGCTGCTGCGGAGGTGAAATCCAACACCCCCAATAGCTGTATTCTTCATCGCCCTTTCTAGAATATAGAAGTGGCGGAATAGGTTGAGACTTTGACTGATGCCTAGGAAAGCCTCACAAAGGTAGACAAAAACACTGAGCATTGTGACAGAACTGGGGCTCAGGTTGAAAAGCTGAATCTGATAAAGCTCAAGAACCGATTGCAAAAATAGAGAAGGAGGCAAGCTTAGCCCGTAGCAGAAGAAGGCCTCAAAAATGATGGTCTCATCCTCATTCACAGGGGTGGGATGGAGTTCACCTTGAGACGGCCACCAATGGAAGAACTCCCATAGGGGACGAAGCCGTCCTTCTCCAGGTCAGCGAGATGCTTGTCTATCATGATCTACTTCTGCCACACCTTTTCGAGAGCCTCGTATTCAAAGGCCTCCTCGGTTTTCTCAGATGCTTGTCTATCATGATCTTCCAACATAGCAAATCGCTAGGCTTGAGGATGGAAATTTATAGACAAAAAGGAGGAATGGCTCTGTTCGGTAAAATTTATAGACCAAAATCCTCTCTCCAAGCAAACGGTTCATTCCCCCTAGCACAACATCTCAATCGGCACAAAAGGTGGAATGATGGCATTTGCACGAATCTTAGTGGTGCAGACGAGAGCAATAAATGCTCAACTACCCAACATTTAGATTTTTTGAATTTCTAACTCTGATCAGAGTCGAGTAGATAAGTCGACATTGAGTAACTTGCGGTTACCCTGAGGACTCGATACGAGCTGATGGCAGAGCACTCGACCGAGCACATCCATACTCGATACTCAGCGATTCCCAATCTACTCGAATCGTTCGGCTACAAGCAAGCAAGGCATTACACGACCAAGCAAAGCTTTGGCAGTAATTGACCAAGCGCTTAAGTAGACCCTTCGCTGAACAGAGTTCAGGGGCTACTATTGAATATCTAAACATACGGTACGTGTCCACATAGGATACATGAAGGATATGTCCTAACGGCATGTAGAGATTCCAGATATCATGGGCCCAATTCTGAGGGATAAGATATGCGCGGAAAGGATAACTCCATATTAGGAAAGACTCGATCATGTTCCCGTTACGAGGAAACCGACTCTTGTACGCCTGATATCTAAGGAAGTTTGGATACGCTGTGAATATCACATGACAATGGACTCCACATCGGCTGCGATCCAGTACTCCAAACCGACTACAACTCGACATGAGGCCGGGCTACCCCGTCTATATAAGGCCGGGGGTAGGAGTCCTCAAAAGGAGGATCAAGGGGAAAAAGAGCGATTCTCAAGCAATTAGCCACCAAGCAAGAAGCTTTTTAGCATAGAGCCTCTAACGAAGCCTATTTCATCATCTTCCAACATAGCAAATCCTTAGCCTAGGTGCAATCCACATTGTAACTAGGGCTAGACAGATTGCTATGTACTTTGTTCATCAACATCATATATCATCCATATAGGAGTAGGGTATTACCCCTTCAAGGGGCCTAAACCTGTTTGCATCTTGTGTCCCTGATTTCGTGCTTGACTCTACTCACCCGAAGGTACCAAAAGTATAAATTTTATTATCGATCTCTAACCTTCGACAATCTCATGCATAGAAGAGGCAGGAACAGAGCCACTCGCTAATGGAACGTCTGAGGGTAAGGGTTGGTCTCCATGAGGTGCAGAAATGGAAACAGAAGGCACCTCAGGTGCAGAGGGGACTGGATTAGATGGGACATTATCATCTCCATCATCCTCATCCTCTACAAAGATGGTCTCGCAGAGGGAAGAAAAGCCTGAAATGTCAGGTCTAACTCATGGGCTAGCCTCATCAAAGGTCACCTCGCATGTCTCTATGATCCTATTCGCATCACAACTCCAGACCCTATAGCTACGAGAGGAAGTCGAGTAACCCAAAAAACACCATCAGAAGAGTGAGACTCAAACTTATCCAGGTTACCAGACTTCAAGATAAACACTTGCAACTAAACACACAAAAATGAGAAACACTAGGGTTTCGCCCATATCTCAACTCGTAAGAAGTGCGGTGCAAATGTGTTCTTAGGAATACTCGATTAGACACATGGCAAGTAGTAGCTATAACCTCAGCCCAAAACTTTCTAGAAGTATTGTACTCATCTAGCATCGCCCTGGCCATTTTGACCAAGGTCCTGTTCTTCTTTTTCACTACGCCATTTTGCTGAGGAACGTATGAAGAGGAAAACTAATGCTCTAAGCCTAACTCTGATAAAGACATCACTTCTACGGATATAGCCACACCTGCAAATCCATCACCTACACATCAATCGGAACCCGTTGCTGTAATACAAGGACCGATTACTCGAGCTCGCGCATGTCAACTCAATTACCAGGTGAATGCGTTCCTCGGGCTGCATATAAACATTTCAATGGATGGAATGCTATTTAATTCTTGTGATGATGTCCTTTGCCTCAAGAACCAGGGTGAGAAACCAAGCAAGCTGAAGTATCGAAGAGACGTGCATAAGATGGGTTCGGATTCGACTCCAGGACAGGGATGACTTGTTTTGGCCGCCACGGCTGCATCTAGACTCCGTTTGTTGTGTTCGTGTACTTCACCGAAAGCTTATCAAGTTTACTTTCGAACGGATCTGGAATCACATCTAAACTCCTTCTGAGTCAATGGGAATCATCCAAACAAGTGGCATCACTTTTCTAGTCCGAGTCAAAGTGGGCCTTTGGCCTTGTAACAAGGAGAGCCCACTTTAGCCTGCGCCCTAGGGTTCCTGGACGCACCCTCCACCATATAAATAGCCAGCGGCTGCCATTAGGGAGGCATGTTTTCTTTTAGATTAAAGATAGCAGTTGCTACTTCTTGTAATCGCGCGTGTTGGCTAAACCGCCCGAATTACTTGTCTTCGGAAACCCATCTTTTGTGATTCTGATTGAACTCTTGGTTTCAATTCTAAGTTCAGTTGCTTGTTCATCTTGTTCTTGCGTGTTCTTCGATTGCTTGCGGGGACAAAGGCCTTCGTGGTCAGGTTCATCGTGCACCAGCAAGATCAATATCAACTTCGGGAGTCGGTGTAACGATTGCTAACGCGCATCGTCTGGGGACAGTGTAGTCGGATCGCCAACATCTTCTCCCTCCCAATCGAAACTTTCCTTCTCATCGAAAGGTCGGGACCTATCCTTCTATCACGTGGTATCAAAGCTCACGGTTGATCGGTGAGAGATTTTTTTTCCATCCCATAATTTACCTACAGTCCAGAAAACCATAAAAAAATTAGGTGATTAGATCTCCATTATCCAAAACAGTTTGTGCCCTTGCTTTTGCTACTTAGTTCTCGGCTTGTTGAATTTACAGTTGCTTCGACGAGTTGAGTTGCTGGTCTTTAGTTTCTGCCCTTAGAGTTTTGAGTTCGAGACACACTTTTGTCACATTTGCGTTCATATTTTGAGTCGGATTCTTTTAGTAGATCAGATCAGAGTTGAGTTTGTTTTTATCTAGTGTGGGAGATCAGATTGGGTCACCAATTCCTTGCTTCGTTTCCTAATCCGAGTGATTCTCTGTGTTACCAAAGTAGATATCGGTTTCCAAAAAAAAGCTGGTGCAGATACAAGAGCCGCACCAAAGCAGAGAAGAAAAAGGCAAGTGCAGATTTCAAAAGCGCACCAAATCAAGGAGAAAAAATAGTCAAGTGTAGATTTGAAAAGCCGCACTAGATCAATTGCAAATCAAAATTCAGGGAGAGAGAGAGATTTTTTTATCAAAGTGCAGATTTCAAAAGCCGCACTAGATCTTTTTATTACCTTTATACCCTTGGTTTGCCTAAAAGTCTTTTGTGCAGATTTCGATTTTAGTGTCTCCTGAGTTCATCTAAGGGAGTTTTGTGACTACCCCAAAAAAAAGAGGCAGCTTGCTATTTTGGGCAGTTTGGTGGCAACGTTTGTATCTCGGCTCGCGTCTCTAGCACGGTTTGGGACTAGGACTAGCACGGTACCGTCGTAGAACATTTATTCAGCTTGCTGTGACTAACGTGGTGAAGGTTTCTCCTTGTGCTATTTCAGCCACCTATAGCTCCACAGATTGTCTCCTACTCTCTGAAGTTGTTTGTCTTGCTGGTTGCCATCACCTCCTTGCTGAAGCTTGGTAAGAACTTGTTTGAACAGGATGAGAGTGAGCAAATTGACACCAGCACACCCCTTGTAGATAGGGATAATCTTGTTACTTTGTATTAGCTATTTTTCTGCTTTGTCTAACCATGGCAGGATCAGAAGCCGATAAAGTGGTGCAACACTCCCCTCGCACACGGGGAATCATACAGCACTTTGAGCGCCAAATGCGGCTACACACGGATGCGCTTGATGAGGATGTTCGTGTCACCAGTTCAGATTGACACCCACACCAAAATCACCGCGTTGGAGGTTTCGGTTCGAGCAATCAACACCTCTCTTGCAGCATTCTTGCAGCGACTTGAGGAGAGGGATCGTGGACGCCCAGCTGATGGATATGTGAGCAGCACTGCTGGTGACAGTGAACAGGACCATGCAGCGGACACCGAAGTTGGTGAAGTGGAGGATGATAGACCACGACAACAGCTACACTACAACCGTGATAGTATGGGATTTTGACCACCACAACGACAGGTACGAGAAAATGATGACTCATTAGGATCTATCAAATTCAGCATGCCCCCATTTGATGGGAAATATGATCCTCATGCTTACCTCACTTGGGAACTAGCTTTATATTAGAAATTTGCTTGCTATGATTTTCCTGAACATAAAAGGGTTAGGGCTGCAACTAGTGAGTTCACTCATTTTGCTTCTGTTTGGTGGCGTGAGTATCGTAATAAGACCCCAAACAATGTGCCACAAACTTGGGATGTTTTGAAAAGGATCATGCGAGCTAGATTTGTTCCTTCATATCATGCACGTGATTTATTACATAAGCTGTAGCAATTGAGACAAGGTAGCAAATTTGTGGAAGAGTATTATTAGGAGCTACAAATAGGCATGTTGCGTTGTGGGTTAGTGGAAGAAGAGGAAGCTGCTATGTCTAGATTTATGGGAGGGTTGAACCGTGAAATTCAGGACATATTAGCTTACAAGGAATACAATTCTGTCACTCGTTTATTCCATCTTGCTTGTAAAGCTGAAAGGGAAATGCAGGGGCGTCGCGCAAGGACTAATATTTCTGCAGGTCGGACTACATCATGGCAACCACATACTTCAGCTACTGCCCCAAACCGTGCATCTTTACATGGTACGACTAGCAGCCTACCACACATGCCTCCAACAAAACCAATACTGCGAGCATTTGAAGCAACATAGGGGTCAGGACCAACACCCGCCAAGAGCGCTTCTTCTATTGCATCCACGGGAAAAACGAAGGATATTCAGTGCCTACAATGCAAGGGATTTGGGCATGTGAGGAAAGATTGCCCAAGCAAACGTGTGCTGATTGTGCGGTATACTGGTGAGTATTCTTCTGTTAGTGATTTGGATAATGAGACATGCTATGCTTGTCGTTGACCATGCAGGAAGTGGAATTGATAAGGAAGAAGAAAACATTGGTGCTGAAGATGCAGAACATTATGAGAGCCTCTGTGGTCATGGAGCGCTCATGCCGCATCATCATTGATGGGGGTAGTTGCAACAACATAGCAAGTTCTGAGATGGTTCAAAAGCTAGAGCTGAAAACAAGCCCACATCCACAACCGTACCACATGTAATGGTTTAACGACAACGGTAAAATAAAGGTAACACGATTGGTAAGAGTGCACTTTGCCATTGGTTTGTATCATGACTATGTTGACTGCGATGTTGTGCTTATGCAAGCATGTTCTATGTTGTTCGGTAGACCATGGCAGTACGATAAAGACACCTTGCATCATGGTAGAACTAATCAGTACTCTTTTGTGCATAAAGAGAAGAAAATTGTATTACATTCTATGTCTCCTGAAGCCATTTTGAGGGATGAACTTGCTAGAGCCAGCAAAGAAAAAAATCAAAAACATGAGAAGAGTGAAAATCAGATTGTAGCAAAGGAATTTGTACAACATAAAGAGGGCAAATCTAAATATGTTCATGATAGGAAAGATGAGATTAAACTGAAGGGTGCTTGTTTACTTGCTTCCAAATCTGATTTAAATGAGTTGAATGATGGCTCTGAAGTTTGCTATGCTTTGGTTTGCAAAGAAGCTTTATTTTTATTTAAAGATACATCCTCTTCTTTGCCTCATGCTATTATTAATCTTTTGCAGGAGAATATAGATGTTTTTCCAAAGGAGGTGCCACTGGGACTGCCACCAATCCGTGGAATTGAGCATCAAATTGACCTCATTCCCGGGGCCTCCTTACCAAACTGTGCGCCATACAGAACCAATCCAGAAGAAACCAAGGAGATACAACGCCAGGTGCAAGAATTGCTTGACAAAGGGTATGTGCATGAATCTCTTAGTCCATGTGCTGTCCCAGTAATTTTAGTCCCTAAGAAAGATGGATCATGGCACATGTGTGTGGATTGTAGAGCGATAACAATATTACAATCAGATATCGTCAACCTATTCCTAGGTTAGATGATATGCTAGATGAATTGAGTGGCTCTCTTGTGTTCTCTAAGATCGATTTGCGTAGCGGATACCACCAGATTCGCATGAAATTGGAGGATGAATGGAAAACAGCTTTTAAAACAAAATTTGGATTGTATGAGTGGTTAGTAATGCCCTTTGGACTCACTAATGCACCCAACACTTTCATGAGATTAATGAATGAGGTTATGCGCCATTTCATCGGAAAATTTGTGGTGGTATACTTTGATGATATTATGATTTATAGCAGAACACTAGAAGAACATCTTGATCATTTACGTGCTCTTTTTCATGCTTTACGTGATGCTCGCTTATTTGGTAACCTTGAGAAGTGTGCCTTTTGCACAGAATGAGTCTCTTTTCTTGGCTATGTTGTTACTCTGTAGGGAATTGAAGTTGATCAAGCCAAGGTTGAAGCAATACACAGCTGGCCAGTTCCAACAACGGTCACATAGGTGTGAAGTTTTCTAGGACATGCTGGATTCTATCGCCGCTTTGGGAAGGATTTCAGCACCATCGTTGCACCATTCCACGAGCTCACTAAGAAGGGAGTACCATTTGCTTGGGGCAAAGCACAAGAGAACGCCTTCAACATGTTGAAAGATAAGTTGACATATGCACCATTTCTCCAACTGCCAGATTTCAATAAAACCTTTGAACTAGAATGTGATGCTAGTGGCATTAGGTTGGGATGTGTGTTGTTGCAAGAAGGAAAACCTGTTGCTTATTTTAGTGAGAAATTGAGAGGGCCTAGTTTGAACTATTCCACTTATGATAAGGAGTTATATGCGCTAGTTCGAACTTTGGAAACATGGCAACATTATTTATGGCCCAAGGAATTTGTTATCCATTCTGATCATGAGTCACTAAAGCATATTCGAAGTCAAGGGAAATTAAACCGAAGGCATGCTAAGTGGGTTGAATTCATTGAATCTGAAGGACCATGTGGAGGTCCATCCTTGTTTGTGATGAGTATTTGACTTTATATGATCTAGGATAGCTTAGATTTGAGTTTGTATTTAAATTTGATCTCAAGTTGGAGTTGCATTTGCGACGGACCAAATGTTGCATGAGTTGCATTTAGGCCGGATTAAATTTTTGTGATCTTCATGTGTAGGCCGGACCAAATTTTTGTGATCTTCATGTATAGGCCAGACCAAATTTTTGTGATCTTCATGTGTAAGCCGGACCAAATTTCTGTGATCTTCATGTGTAGGCCGGACCAAATTTTTGTGATCTTCATGTGTAGGCCGGACCAAATTTTTGTGATCTTCATGTGTAGGCCGGACCAAATTTTTGTGATCTTCATGTGTAGGCCGGACCAAAATTTTGTGATCTTCATGTGTAGGCCAGACCAAATTTTTATGATCTTCATGTGTAGGCCGGACTAAATTTTTGTGATGTTCATGTGTAGGCCGGACCAAATTTTTGTGACCTCCATGTGTATGATGGACCAAATTTACCCGTGTGCAGTAATATGCATTTTTGAAGGTCTTATTTTGCTCAAAAAATTATTTGGTCTACATGAAGGTTGTAGAGAATTTCGAGACGCATCTTTTTCATGTTGACAATTTTTCCAATTGAGCAACATAAAAAATCATATAAAATCGGGAAGGTTAACAGAGATTTTCACGTGTATGACGGACCAATTTTCCGGAGTGCAGTAATATGCATTTTTGAGGGTCTTCCCGTGCTCGAAAAATTATGTGTTCTACATGAAAGTTGTAGAGAATTTTGAAACACAACTTTTTTATGTTGACAAGATTTTCAGTAGAACAACATATAAAATCATAACAAATTGAGAAGATCCTGCTGTATTGAAAACAGCTTGTCTGCATTTGGTTGAAATGCTTTGGTCCGTTTTTGGTCTTTTCTAACCCCAACTCGTTATCGAATTGTTGTGATGGGTTCATGGTAGAACCAAGAAGGGATTTCTTGTCTTTGTGAATGTAGGACTTCATTTGGTGACCATGGTGAGGCGAAGGGAGGCTGGAACTAGGCATGGGATGGCCGGAGGTTCAAGTTGGCCGGAAGTTCGTCGGAAGATGGCTGGAGATGAAGTCGGTGCAGTTCCAAGAGACAAGAGATCAGTGGAGAAGCTAGCTTATCACTACTTGGATCAAGGAAAGCTGTAGGGTTGCAGTTCTGGAAGATAAAGTAGTGGATAAGTGTAGCTTGCTTTCAGGTGTACTAGAAAGTATCTGAGTGTAGTTGAGAGTTGTTGAGAGTGACTGTGTAAGGATCAAATCCTGGCTCTTGGAAGTTGGCTTAGGATTGAAGCAAGACATCCAAGGGTGGGGATTGATCCCAGGTCACTATAAATAGAGGGGTAGGGGCAGCCTTCCCTCTTTGAAGGTTCTGAGGTTTTTGCTGCTCATTTGAGTTTTGCCCACTTTGTTGTGAGGCTTTGTAAACCTCCCTTCCAGAAATGAAATGTTCTTCATTTATGTTCTAGTTTCATTTCCTTTACACATTTACATTACGCACTTAAATTCTGCTTTCTAAATTCCGCATTTACTTACTTGCAATTTACTTTACGTAAATTTGGATTTGCCTCATCTCCTTCTACATGCTATTGAATCTTTGTTGAAATTCATGGTTGATGAACTCTTCTCTTGATTCGATGCTTTCAACCATTTAGGCAATCCTTCTGTTCTTGTTGCAAGTTGTGAATCTGTGTGTTCTTGAAGTGTGTAAAATGTGTGACTTGCAGTTCTTTAGTTTTGATTTGCTTCTGGTTCTTGTTGCAAAGAATGAGAGATTGATTGGATGAATCTTCACTCAGAGCATATCCAAATTCTCGAGGCAACCCTGGTTCAAGTTCTGCAAAGAAACTGATCTTTTGTCCCTTCATGATGAATTCTTAATTGATCGAGTTTTGGTGTTTACTCTTGTACTATCTTGCTTGATGTGATGTGTGAGATGGCATTCAAGTCTATCTTGATCATTAGAATCTCACGAGCAAGCCAAGATCACAGATTGGCTTTTTGGAGTCGTACTGTTTTCTGAACACTGCTTGTGTTTTTCTAGTCTCTGTTCTTTACAAGCAGTATTGAGTCTTTTGACTAGTATTTGTCCAAGAGGTGGGAAAATTTATTTTGGGACCATTCACCCCCCCCTTTGGTCGCCATATCGGTCTTTCAGAATCTTTTCCTTATGTCATTAAACACAAAAAGGGAAAGGAGAATGTTATAGCTGATGCTTTGTCTAGGCGATACGCTATGCTTTCCCAACTTGACTTCAAAATTTTTTGGCTGGAAACGATTAAAGGGCAATATGAGCATGATGCTGTTTTTAAAGATATATTGCTGAATTGTAAAGAGGGAAAAATGTGGAATAAATTTTTCCTCAATAATGGGTTAGTGTTTAGAGCTAAGAAGCTATGCATTCCAGCTAGCTCCATTCGTTTGTTGTTGTTACCGGAAGCGCATGGAGGTGGGCTGATGGGACATTTTGGTGTGAAAAAGACGGAGGACATACTTGCTAGCCATTTCTTTTGGCTAAAGATGAGGCGGGACGTGGAACGTTTCATCGCTCGCTACACAACATGTCAGAAAGCTAAGTCACGACTTAGCCCACATGGTTTTTACATGCCCCTTCCTATTCCTAGTGTGCCTTGGGAGGATATTTCTATGGACTTTGTTTTAGGGTTGCTTAGAACAAAGAAGGGGAGGGATAGCATCTTTCTTGTGGTGAATAGATTTTCTAAGATGACACACTTCATACCTTGTCATAAGAGTGATGATGCTACCCATGTTGCTGATTTATTTTTCCGTAAGATTGTTCGATTGCATGGTGTGCCAAAAACAATAGTTTTAGATCGTGATGCTAAATTTCTTAGCCACTTTTGGAGAACTTTATGGGCTAAATTGGGGACTAAGCTACTGTTTTCTACTACTTGTCACCCCCAAACTGATGGGCAAACCGAAGTGGTCAATAGAACTTTGTCTACCTTGCTTTTTTAAAACAAAACCTTAAGATGTGGGAAGAATGCTTGCCTCACATTGAGTTTGCGTATAATCATTCGCTGCATTCTACTACTAAGTTGTGCCCTTTTGAGATTGTGTATGGCTTTGTTCCTCGTGCTCCCATTGATTTATTACCTATTCCGCCTTCGGAGAAGTTGAATTTTGATGCTACACAACATGCTGAACTGATGTTAAAATTGCATGAGACAACGAAAGTGAACATTGAGTCTATGAATGATGAGGACATCACTATGTCGCATACACCCATGACCTCACCTCCACCACCTCCTATGCAAGGTCCTATCACAAGGGCATGCGCACGACAGCTAAATCAATAGGTGAACTCGTTTCTCGGGTGGCATAATTATATTTTAGAGGATAGACCACTGCATAATAATGTGCTTGTGCTTTGGAATCATGGCTTAGAGCTGCAAGAACGTCATTCCTCATCACTACAAGCTAGAGTACAAGGTATTCCTGAGAAGGAAGCCAAAACGTCCACCCAGGAGCAGTCCACCTTCAACTAGCCATAAATTTTGCATACAGAGTCCGTTTGGGATGAGTGAGTACTTGATTAAAAGATAAATTCGTGCTCTTTCCAACAGATCCAGCCTCATCATCAAATTCCACCCGAGGTGGCCACAGCAGTCAAAACGGTGCGACGGTGTCAGTCTTTTAGGGTGCTGTGCCACCATAATTTTGGGCGGAGTTCCCATGTAATTAAAGTGGCGTGAGACTAACTCCTAGCAACCATCCTTGGCTATATATATTGGACAAGCCCCCTATCTATCTCCTTAGGTTTTGTTAAGTATAGTTGCCCCATGTGTGGAACTTTAACCTTGTTCTCCTGACTCGGCTAGAGCCGCAGTAAACAAGTTCATAACCTCAGTTCATGTGTTTGCTTTATCCTTGTTCTTGCTGTTTCTTCGATTGCTGGCAAGAATAGACCTTCGTGGTCAGGTCATCTGGGCTTCGGCACGGTTGATAACAACTAGGAGTGTGGTTTAGCGATTGCGGGCGCTTATCCTTGTGTGGTTCGTAGCCGGATCGTCAAAGTCATCCTCTGCCTAATCGAAATTATCCCCTCACTGGAAGATCGGCCACCCGTGCGTCGCATCATTTGGTATCAGAGCAACAGTTGACCGGTGAGTTTTTGTATCTTGTTTAGTTGTTTAATTGTGTTCTTCCTATAGTCTAGAAAATTTGCACCACAAAAAGTTTGTTTGTCCGCTGTCCAAACCCCGTTGTGACTTTCAATTGGTTAATTTTGTTTTTTGCTAAATTGAGTTTGCGTCCGTTCTAGTATTGTCTTGTTGCTGTTCATCTTCTTATTCATCTCCCCACATCAAAATCCATCCCTAAAACCCATAAACAAACAACCCCATCTCGGCCTGAAAGATCACCTTTCTGTAGCTGCCCAAAAAAATGCCATAAAACTCAATTCCCTTATCTTTTCTGAGTAAAACCAAAAGGAGTTGATCCGTGACTTAGCATTCTATGTTGATGCCAATTTTCACATCCATACTTGCAAGCACGAGAAATCTGTGAATGTTTCAATAAGACCTAATTGCTGTCCTGAAATCTGCATCTGTGTGCAATTGTAAAATTCGTGCAAAATTCTCGGTTGAATTTCAGAAAGTTTGTCCAAAAGAAAAGTTGTTGAAAAAGCCGTTAGGAAGAAAACCAAAAACAATCATTGAAAAAAAGGCAACTGACTAAAAGATACAGCCAAAATACCGACCTGCTGTCTGGTGGACAGAAATCAGCAAAATACAAAGTTGGATCCATCTTGTGCTCCCAAGTTGCAAATTGCATATGCTTGAATTTTGTTGTGTTTACCACTTGTATCCACTGCCATATCTTTTGTTTTAGCCTAATATCCATCTTTGTTTGATCAGCAACATAGGCTAATTGCTAGTTTCGAACACTTATTCAATTCTATGCAAATTCTGAAATTGGCTGATTGTTTTCCTTTGCTACTCATTATAAAGCCTTTTCGAGCTCCACTTTCTACTAACCATACAGGTGATAAGCCTTGCAATCGCTTTGTTCACATTTGAGTTTGGTTTATCACGAACCAGCCACCAACCTGTTGCACCACTTGCTGCATTCGTAAGAGCTTGGTAAGAGCAAGAGAGAGTGACACCCAATCATTTCAGCAAGTAGTAGTGATAGGGAATTACATAACTTTGTGTGTTTTCCTATTTATTGCTAACCATGGCAGATGACAATGGAAGCAATGAAGAAAACTAAGCTAAAATTCTCACACCTCGCTCAAGAGGAATTATACAACACTTCACACGTTTATTGAACGTGCATGCTACCAACCATGATGAGGTCTTGGCTGAAATCAACAACAATATCGCATCCCTCCGTGACCGAGTAGATCGCCTTGAGGGACAACAACCACCACTTGTTGAAAATGTGGCCAACAATGGACAAGAACAAAATGGCGCACATGGACGCCAACCGCGGCATGCTGCTCGTGCTTGGGCAAATGAGGTGGAAGAGGAAGAGAACAATTATATTGCTGACACTAAGGATGACGATGGTTTTAACTCCAACAACGAATGTGATCATCGACGACTTCGACATAATCGGCAAGGTATGGGTAGGAATCAGCGAGAACCACAAGAGGTACGTAATGATCCCATGGGAAAGGTTAAGTTTACAATACCTTCATTTGATGGAAAATATAACCTTGATGCTTATCTTGATTGGGAGCTAGTGGTAGAACAAAAATTTGCATGCTATAACTTTCCTAAAGATAGAAAAGTTAGGGCTGCCACTAGTGAGTTCACTGCTTTTGCCTCCATTTGGTGGAGTGAGACTTGTAGGAATCATGGAAATGCACCAAGAACATGGAATGCCTTTAAAAGAATGATGAGAGCTAGGTTTGTTCCTTCTTACTATGCTCGTGACTTGCTCAATAAATTACAACGTTTAAATCAAGGAAATAAATCTGTAGAGGAGTATTATCAACAAATGCAAATTTGTGAGTTGCGGTGTGCTTTGGAAGATAATGAAGATGCTAAGATGGCTAGATTTATAGGTGGATTTAACCGTGAAATTCAGGACATACTTGATTATAAAGAATACAACTCTGTCACTCGTTTATTTCATCTTGCTTGCAAAGCTGAAAGGGAAGTACAGGGACGACATTCCAAGTTGAGAGGGAACTTTGGAGGCTCTTCTTCGTCACGACCAAGCCAAGTGCAAGTAAAGGCTCCATCCACTTCTTCGGGACTAGCATTTCCACCCTCCAACCGTGGGTGCCCTGCTGCCTCTACTTCCACTCCATCACATGTCTACGACACAAAAACAACCACGGTACAAGCTTCCACAAAGAGTTCTTCTTCAATTGCATCCATAGGTCGTACACGCGACGTGCAATGCCATCGATGCAAAGGAGTTGGACACATGATGCGTGATTGTCCAAGTCAACGTGCTTTAATTGTTCGGGAAGATGGTGAGTACACTTCTGCTAGTGATGTTGAAGAAGATTTTGCTTTAGTTGTTACTGACCTCGCAGGTGAAGATCAAGGGGGTGGACATGAGGAGGAGCATTTGGGTGCTTAAATTTCAGAAAGATACATGAGCATCATTGTGAAGCGTGTCCTTAGTGTGCAAATAGAGAGTGCTGAATAGAATCAACGCTATAACTTGTTCCAAACAAAATTTGTCATCAATGAGCGTTCAGTGCGAGTTATCATTGATGGAGGGAGTTGCAATAATCTTGCAAGCATGGAGATGGTTGAGAAGCTTGGCTTGACCACAACACAACACCCACATCCCTACCACATTCAATGGTTCAACTCAAGTGGAAAATTGAAGGTAACAAGAATGGTGAGATTGCACTTTTCTCTTGGTTCTTATCATGATCATGCTGATTGCGATGTTGTACCTATGCAAGCATGCTCTTTGCTGTTAGGTAGACCTTGGCAATATGATAAAGATGCTTCTCATGATGGTAGAACTAACCAATACACTTTTATGCATAAAGGAAAGAAAATTGTTTTGCTTCCCATGTCCCCTTCTGCAATTTTGAAAGATGACTTAGAGAAAGCTAAAAGAGAGAAGGAGAGTGCTAAAAGTGAAAATTAGATTAGAACAAAAGAATTAGCACAACCAAAGAAGAAAGAATCCAATTCTAAGAGAGCTGAAATCAAGGTAAAGGGTGCTGTCATGCTAGCTACAAAATCTGATTTAATTGATATGAAAGAATGTAATGTTGGATGCTATGCTTTGATTTGCAAAGAGACTTTGTTTTCATTCGAAAATATACCTGTTTCTTTGCCTTCTGCTATTGCTAACCTTTTGCAGGAGTATGAGGATGTGTTTTCAAATGAGGTACCCCCGGGGCTACCACCTTTGAGGGGAATTGAACATCAAATTGACTTGATTCCAGGAGCAAAATTACTAAACCGAGCAGCATATAGGACCAATCCAGAGGAGACTAAGGAGATACAACGTCAAGAGCAAGACTTGCTCGACAAGGGGTACATTCGCGAAAGCCTTAGTCCTTGTGTGGTTCCTGTGCTTTTAGTGCCTAAGAAAGATGGATCATGGCGAATGTGTGTGGACTGTAGAGCTATCAATAATATAACTATTAGGTATCGTCACTCTATTCCAAGGTTGGATGATATGATAGACGAACTGAGTGGCTCTATTGTGTTTTCAAAAGTTGACTTGAGAAGTGGATATCACCGGATTAGAATGAAACTTGGGGAGGAATGGAAAACAGCGTTCAAAACTAAATTTGGCTTTTATGATTGGTTAGTTATGCCTTTCGGTTTGACTAATGCACCTAGCACATTTATGCGATTGATGAATGAAGTTTTGCGCACTTTTATTGGAAAATTTGTGGTGGTCTACTTTGATGACATTTTGATATATAGCAAGTCTTTTTCTGAACATACTGGACACTTACGCGATGTTTTTAATGCTTTGAGAGAAGCACATTTGTTTGGCAACCTTGAGAAGTGCTCCTTTTGCATCGATCAAGTCTCGTTTCTTGGCTATGTTGTGACACTATAGGAAATTGAGGTTGATGAAGACAAGATTGAAGCAATCAAGAGTTGGCCGACTCCTAACACGGTCACACAAGTGCGGAGCTTTCATGGACTTGCTGAATTCTATCGACGTTTTGTGAATGATTTCAGCACCATAGCTGCACCATTGAATGAATTGACAAAGAAAGGTGTTCCCTTCCATTAGGGGCAAGCACAAGAAGCTGCCTTCAATCTTTTAAAAGAAAAGCTCACAAATGCACCATTACTTCAACTTCCAGATTTTGGTACGACCTTTGAACTTAAATGTGATGCAAGCGGTATTGGAATTGGTGGTGTATTGATACAAGTAGGTAAACCTATTGCTTATTTTAGAGAAAAATTAAGTGGGCTTGTTCTGAATTATTCTACTTATGATAAAGAATTGTATGCTCTTGTTCGATCTTTAGAAACATGGCAACATTACTTATGGCCTAAAGAATTTGTCATACATTCTGATCATGAGGCACTTAAGCATATTCGTAGTCAAAGCAAACTGAACCGTAGACATGCTAAGTGAGTAGAATTCATTGAATCATTTCCTTATGTCATCAAATACAAGAAAGCGAAGGATAATGTGATTGCTGATGCATTGTCTAGAAGATATGCAATGATGTCTCAACTTGATTGTAGAATTTTTAGCTTAGAAACCATAAAAGATCTCTACGCTCAAGATAATGATTTTAAAGAAGTCTTGCTAAATTGTAAAAATGGAAAAAGTTGGCATAAATTTGTTAACAATGATGGATTCTTGTTTAGAACTAACATACTATGCATTCCAGCTAGCTCCGTTCGTCTTTTGTTGTTACAGGAGGCACATGGAGGAGGATTGATGGGACACTTTAGAGCTAAAAAGATGGAGGATGTACTGGCTGAACATTTCTTTTGGCCAAAGCTGAGACGTAATGTCAATCGCTTTGTTGCACGCTGTACTACATGCCAAAAAGCTAAGTGTCATCTAAACCCACATGGCTTGTACATGCCGCTTCCTGTTCCTATTGTTCCTTGGGATGATATATCTATGGACTTTGTTTTAGGATTGTCTAGATCAAAGAAGGGGAGGGATAGTACTTTTGTGGTTGTGCACCGATTCTCTAAAATGGCACATTTCATTCCATGCCACAAGAGCGATGATGCCACTAATATTGCTGATTTATTCTTCAAAGAAATTGTTCGCTTGCATGGTATGCCTTGTACTATTGTTTCAGATCGTGATGCCAAGTTCTTGAGCCATTTTTGGAGAACTTCATGGAGCAAATTAGGGACAAAGCTAGTGTTCTCTACCACATGTCACCCTCAAACCGATGGCCAAACTGAAGTGGTGAATTGAACCTTGTAAACCATGTTGAGGGCTGTTCTAAAGAAGAATTTGAAAATGTGCGAAGAGTGCCTAGCTCATGTAGAGTTTGCTTATAATTGTACATTGCACTCTACCAAAAAATGACTCCATTACAGGTTGTGTATGGCTTTAACCCTCGTGCTCCAATTGATCTATTGCTTTTGCCATCTTCGGAGAAGGTAAACTTTGATGCAAAGAGATGTGCTGAATTTGTTCTTAAATTGCATAAGAGCACAAAAGAAAATATAGAGCGCATGACTGAGAAATATAGGGTTGCTGGTAACCATGGTAGAAAGGAATTGACATTTGAACCTGGCGATCTTGTTTGGTTGCATTTGCGGAAAGAAAGATTTCCTAACTTGCGAAAGTCTAAATTTGTAAAATCATGTGCAGAAAAATTGGCTTAGTGATGAAATTGGCATTGCTGGTTGTGCTCATGGCATGTGTGGTGCTTTTGCATGTGCTATTTCAGATTATTGATTGATATGCTTGTGATAGAATGGTAATAGTTTTGCTTGATGCAATGCGCTCGTGTGAGTGGTTGCATAGACGGATGTTGAGTCAAGTCGTGGACTTGTGCTCGGAATTGGTTCTTGTTTATTCATGTGAAGGTGTTGCTTGAGGGCGAACGTGGTCGATGACGGGACCGGAACTAGGTTCATGGAGGAACTGAGGTTCGCGACTAGGTTCAGGGAGGAATTGAGGTCCTAGTGATCAAGGATGTCATGCGAGACGTTCGGGCTAGAGAACGGTCACATAAAGGCTGGTTAGTCACGTGAGTGCGGTAGGTGGGTCGTACGCGTGCATGTGTGAATTTTGGGTAGTTTGCATGTATTGGCCCGTGTTGGTCCAGGTGGATATCCATGCGAACTGTTGCTCATTATAAATAGGAGAGGGATGTCTCCTGTTTAGACGAGAGAGCTGAGTATTAGGGTTTGTACTCTTTTGTTGGGAGTATTGTAACCAGACTAGAGAAAAAGAAAAAAGATCGATTTCTTTGCGGTTGATTTTTTTCCTCATGCCCAGAAGCACAGGCGGCGATACCCGAGCGAAGGAAAACCGGGGCTACAGTGTTTTTGCGCAGCTACAGTATTTCATTGCTACAGTAATCGTGGATCACTGTTCATTCATGATTTGCTACGGTGATCGGTTTTCTGATTTTGTTTGTGCGATTTTGGTTCTTATAGATTGATTTATTGTCTCTCTTGATTGAACGAGTTTAATCTTGATTTGATCTATCCAAAACCTTTTTAGAGTATCAATTTAGAGTTTCTGAAAGTTTCGTTGGTTAATCTTTTGTAGATTTTGATTAATCACTAAATTAGGGTTTGATCAATTCTCGTCATAATCTGTCGCAGCATGCTTGCGAGGTTAATAACTTTTGATCCGTAGGTCCGATCGAGTTGATTCATTTTTTTAGATGCGTATTGGAATATAGTTTCTACAATTTATTAGTGATTTACCGAATGCATCTAACTCAGTTTTGTTGAATACGAAGCAATTATTTGAGTCCGAATTGAGGTGAATTTTTAGTAGATCAAAAATTTGGTTTTAGCTTCCACTCAATCATTCACCCCCCCTCTGATTGCTAGTTTAGTATATATCGATCCTACAAGTGGTATCAGAGCAAGGTTTTTCTAATTATTCTTAAACGGTGATTAGAATTCATCACTACTACAGAATCAGTTATCCTTGCCACCATATCAGTGTCGGTTCATCAAAAATCGGCTGTAATAATATTATCACTGCCGGTTCGAATGGAAAACCGGCAGTAATGGCTTTTCTCTGATGAATCGGTAGTGATAAATCCCTTATCACTGCCGGTTCGTGTCCGAACCGGCAGTAATACTACCACTACCGGTTTTTAGAAAAATCGACAGTGCTGATATTTTTCGAAAAATCATAACTTTTTCATACGGAGTCGGATGGAGATAAAATTTATATGAAAATTGTAGCACTCGATGAGATCTACAACTTTGTAGTTGACAACTTTTTCATTTGAAATAGTTTAAATATCCAAATAATGGTATCACTGCCGGTTGGCGATTCGTATTCCTAACCGGCAGTAACAATGTTAGTATGCTACCAATCATTTTTCGAAAAATCATAACTTTTTCATACGGAGTCGGATGGAGATAACATTTATATGAAAATTGTAGACCTTGAAGAGATCTACAACTTTGTAGTTGACAACTTTTTCACTTGACGTAGTTTAAATATCCAAATAATGGTATCACTGCCGGTTGGCGATCCGTATTCCCAGCCGGCAGTAATAATGCTAGTATGCTACCAACCATTTTTCGAAAAATCATAACTTTTTCATACGGAGTCGGATGGAGATAAAATTTATATAAAAATTGTAGCTCTCGACAAGATCTACAACTGTGTAGTTGACAACTTTTTCATTTGAAGTAGTTTAAATATCCAAATAATGGTATCACTGCCGGTTTGTGTCCGATCCGGCAGTAATACTATCGCTGCCGGTTTTTAGAAAAACCGACAGTGCTGATATTTTTCAAAAAATCATAAATTTTTCATACGGAGTTGGATGGAGATAAAATTTATATGAAACTTGTAGCTCTCGACGAGATCTACAACTGTGTAGTTGACAACATTTTCATTTGAAGTAGTTTAAATATCCAAATAATGGTATCACTGCCGGTTGGCGATTCGTATTCCCAACCGGTAGTAATAATGCCACCAACTATTGTTCAAAAAATCATAACTTTTTCATACGGAGTCGAATGGCGATAAAATGTATATGAAAATGGTAGCTCTCAACGAGATCTACAACTTTGTAGTTGACAATCTTTCCATTTGAATTCATCTAGATTTCCAAATAATCATCAAAAATTTCAGAGATAAAGGAACAAAAGGAAAATATATCCTATATTGGTTGAGAATGAGTGATAGGTGAGATGGTAAGGTGGGCTCGCGTGAGGCAGCAGGTCGCGAGTTCGAGTCCTAGCAACCGCACGCGCGCGTATTTCGCGCTAAAATCGCGTGACTTGTCACTTGCGACACGGTTGTGCGTAGAATACAGGGTAGTCAGTCCGGATGCAAATAATTTGTTTTTTATTTATTTTATCGAGTGATTTACGGACCAGACTATCACTGCCGGTTCGCATACAAATCGGCAGTGATACCGACATCACTGCCGGTTTTAGAACCGGGACTATCACTGCCGACCAATCACTGCCGGTTCCAAAATCCGGCAGTGATGCCAGTTTGGAACCGGCAGTGATATAGTGTTCTGTAGTAGTGCATATCAATGGATCGTTATTCGACAAAACCTTGTGTTTTCGATGGTGTTGATTTTCAGTTTTGGAAAGCCAAGATGGAGGCATACATCCAAGCACAGGGCTTCACAATTTGGGAGAAGGTTTACAAGCCGTACAAAGTCCCTGAGAACGACAACGTCAACGATGCCAATCGCGCACATGTTGAAGCAAACAGCAAGGTGCGCAACTTGATCATCCAGGGCTTGGGGCGCAGCGATTTTGATCGAGTGGTTCATCTTCAATCCGCATATGAGGTATGGAAATCTCTTTGTGACTATCACGAAGAATCAAACACTGTCAAAGAGGTTCGCCATGATATTTACAAAAAAGAATATATGCGTTTTGAGATGAAACCTGGTGAGTCTGTAGATGACTTTTTTGCACGCTTTAATAAAATTCTTAGCAATTTACGTGCTGTTGGGGTTAGCTATGACGATGCTGCTAATGCTAGACAAATGCTTAGTGCTTTGGACATGTCGGTGTGGGAGATGAAGGTAACATCTATACAAGAATCTACTATCATGAGCACACTCACATTAGATGTTTTTTATTCTAAGTTGAAGACTCATGAATTAGATGTTCTTGCTAGGAAGAATGATCATAAATCAATTGCTTTGACCTCCCAATCTAGCATGACTCATAATAATGCTTCTTCAAGTTTTGCTTTGTCTTTCTTGTCTTCACTAACCGATGAACAGATTGAGGAATTTTCAGAAGAAGACTTGGCATCACTCTCTTCTCGTTTTAATAAAGCTTTGCAGAATGTGAGAATGAGGAAGAGATTTGGTGGTGGCCCTCCAAGATGCTATGAGTGTGGTGATCTCAACCACATTCGTTCAAATTGTCCTAAACTTGTAGGTAAATCATCGAAGGAGGTGAAAGAGACAAAGTACAAGCGTCCGTTCAATGACAAGAAGAAAAGGAGCTTCCTAAATAGCAAAGTTGTGCATCGAGTTCTTTCAGCACTTGAACAAGTCAACTTGAGTGATGTAGACTCTGAAAGCAGTGATGAAGATATAGTATCCAAAGGTAAGACGAGACAAGACTTGACGGGCTTGTGTCTCATGGCAAGTATGGACAGCTCAACCGAAGATGAACTTGACAGTGAGGGAAACGAGGTAAATCCTTCTTACGATGAGCTTTCAGATGTTGTTGTTCGTCTTGGTACACTTTTAGAGAAAAGAAACAAGAAAATTAAGAAACATGATGTTTTGATTGAATCTTTGAATGCTGAAATTGCTAGACTTAAATCTTTGATTCCTGATGATGATGCTTGCAAATCATGTGACTTAATTTATTCTAAGCTTACTTCACTAAGAAATGTTTATGCTTCAACTCTTGATAAGCTTAGAGATGAAATTGAGAAGAATGAGAAACTTGTGGCTTTGAATTGGAAACAAATTAAAGATACTAGTTGCTCTACTTCTAATTTGGATGAATCAACTTCTTGTTCTAAATGTTCAATTCTTGAATTGAAGTTGCATGATGCTAATGCTAGAGTTTCTCAAATGACAAATGATTTGCTCACGCATGAGGTTCTTTCATGCTCAACTTGTTGCAAGCAAAAAGAAAAAGTGGACGTTCCCTGTAATAATTTTTTAACTCTTTCTCGAAAGGTTGATTATTTGGAAAAATCTTTAGAACGTTTCACTAAAGGAAAGAAAAACCTAAATATGATTTTGGATCAATCAAGGGTTAGCATTCATAACGAAGGTTTAGGTTTTGATTCTTATGCTCATCATAAATCACATGCTCCAACTGTTGTTAAGGCACTTGAAAGTGGAAAATTTGAAATTGTCAATGAGCCTAAGAAAATTGTTTTTAAGTTTGCTGGAGTTTTATCTTCTACTATAATGAATGCAAATGTTGCTTCTACTTCTAAAGCAAAACATCGTGTTAAGTACACTTGCACTCATTGTGATAGAGATGGACACTTAGTAGATTTTTGCTTTAGACTAACCAAACAACGCTTTAGACTAGCCAAACAACAAAAGAAAGAAAAGGCTAAGGCTAGGTCTAATTTCAGACAGGCACGCTTTACTCCTCATTATGTGCCTAGGGTGATGCAAACACCTTTTGTTGCTAGAAACACGAGAAAGGGCAAATCTGATTTTGTGCATAAGAATACTCGTGTTGTGCCTACTACTGTGTGTTGTGTGTCTCAGTACTGGATTCCTAAATGCTTTATTTCTAACCCCAGTATCGAGGCCTCGACATCTTCTAGTGCTATGTAGGATTTTTTGATGCGGGTTGGAGAACAGAAGCTTAGTGGATCTTGGTCTTTTGGATGTGATCAAGACTTGGATGGTTCTCACCCTTGAGATGGCTTTCAAGAAGCATGTGCGATGATTCTTCATCTACTTTGTGAGCTATTTTATACACTCATATCTTTTACATTTACAGATATCTAATTGTGGTATGAGATGAGATGTTTGCTTATATGCTCATATGTATCCCCTGGCATGTTCAATTATGTTATATCTTATATCATGCCTTTTCATGCTCAGTATTTATTTATCATGATTCATACTTATGCTTAACTGAACATATCGTGATAACTCAAACACATGTATATCATCACCTCTCTTTTGATTTCATTGGTTATTCGTTTGAGGGGGAGTTAATGGACTTTTGGTGAAAATTTCTTTCGTTTGCCTATTGGGAGGATAGTTCCTTCAAACTTTTGTTTATAAAATTAATCCCATTGGGTGACAATTTTGAAGAAAGTTTTTAAGAGGTTTGTTTTGAGGGGGAGTTTTTGAAAACTTTGCAATATTTTGTAACATACTTTTTATTATGTGTGTTTCTTAAATAAAAAACAAAAAATGGAAAACAATGAAAAAGTAATGAGCATTGTGTTTCATACACATGTCATTTGAAGCCTTGTTTATGCTACAAGGTCTTTGCAACTTCATATTTATGCATATATGGTGTAGTTTATGTCATGACTATTTAATTGGAATGACAACTTGAATTAAATCTTGTCATGGTTGAACTTTCTTGGCTATCTTGATCCTGCTCAAAAAGTGCTAAATATGAAATTTATCAAAGTTAAGTGCTAAAGCTCAAACAGTGATTATTGATAAATGCAAGATCAAGGTTATGTACTATCGCACTTCTTCTTTACGAGACTGCTTATCATTGCACTTTGATATGAACTTGGAAGAGGTTGTGTATGATCGAAACCATGAAACCTTAAGCTTGTGATTGCTTGGCATGGTTGAAAAGTAAGGCTGATGGTGCATATAATTCCTTGCAATTGTTATTATTGCAATCAATCAATAAATCAATTTTTTTTTAAAAAAAAAGCACGATGATTTGCAGAAAAATTTTAGGTTTTGAGGTAGTTGAGTAAGGGAGATCATGCCATGCAATAAATTGTTAATAGTACTTGATTTCTAGTTATGCTTACTCTACATTGTCTATGTGTAGATTTGAGGGTGCAAGTATTTTTGATAGCATGGCTTGGTCATAAATTTGCAACATATGTGGATGACTTAGAATGCTCATTACATACAAAAAAATTGTCAAATTTAAAAAAAAACAAAAAGATTTTGTTTTCTCTCTTTTGTATTCTTGACGAATCCATTGTCAAAGGGGGAGAATTTTGCCACTTTGGAGAATTTTGGAGGAGATTTTTGAAAAACGTTATACATGCTTCTGTTTTTAAAACCTTTTCTTGTGAGGTGAATGACAATATTCAATTCTAAGTAGTGTTGCCAATGTTTTCATCAAGGGGGAGATTGTAAAATCATGGCTGAAAAATTGGCTTAGTCATGAAATTGGCATTGCTGGTTCTGCTCATGGCATGTGTGGTGCTTTTGCATGTGCTATTTTAGATTATTGATTGTTATGCCTATGATAGAATGGTAATAGTTTTGCTTGATGCAATGCGCTCGTGTGCGTGGTTGCATAGACTGATGTTGAGTCAAGTTGTGGACTTGTGCTCGGAATTGGTTCTTGTTTATTCATGTGCAGGTGTTGCTTCAGGGGGAACGTGGTCGATGACGGGACCGGAACAGGTTCATGGAGGAACTGAGGTTCGGGACTAGGTTCAGGGAGGAATTGAGGTCCTAGTGGTCAAGGATGTCATGCGGGACGTTCGGGCTAGAGAACGGTGCACATGAAGGCTGGTTAGTCACGTGAGTGTGGTAGGTGGGCCGTACGCGTGCATGTGTGAATTTCGGGTAGTTTGCATGTATTGGCCCGTGTTGGTCCAGGTGGATATGCATACGAACTGTTGCTCATTATAATTAGGAGAGGGATGTCTCCTGTTTAGACGAGAGAGCTGAGTATTAGGGTTTGTACTCTTTTGTTAGGAGTACTGTAACCAGACTAGAGAAAAAGAAAAAAGATCGATTTCTTTGCGGTTGATTTTTTCCTCATGCCCAGAAGTACAGGCGGCGATACCCGAGCGAAGGAAAACCGGCGCTACAGTGTTTTTGCGCAGCTACAGTATTTCATTGCTACAGTAAATCGTGGATCACTATTCATTCCTGATTTGCTACGGTGATCGTTTTCTGATTTTGTTTGTCCGATTTTGGTTCTTATAGATTGATTTATTGTCTCTCTTTATTGAACGAGTTTAATCTTGATTTAATCTATCCAAAACCTTTTTAGAGTATCAATTTAGAGTTTCTGAAAGTTTCGTTGGTTAATCTTTTGTAGATTTTGATTAATCACGAAATTTGGGTTTGATCAGTTCTCGTCATAATCTGTCACAGCATGCTTACGAGGTTAAAAACTTTTGATCCGTAGATCCGATCGAGCTGATTCAATTTTTTTTAGATGCGTACTGGAATATATTTTCTACAGTTCGAATTGCAGGTCAATCCGACGGTTGGATCTCCAGGAATTAGTGATTTACCGAATGCATCTAACTCTGTTTTGTTGAATACGAAGCAATTATTTGAGTCCGAATTGAGGTGAATTTTTAGTAGATCAAAAATTTGGTTTTAGCTTCAGCTCAATCATTCATCCCCCTCTAATTGATAGTTTAGTATATATCGATCCTACAAAATTAATGCCTAGAGCTGATGGTCCTTTCAAAGTGCTTGAACGATTTAATAATAATGCTTATAAACTTGAGTTACCTGAAGATTTTGGGGTTAGTCCCACTTTTAAAATTTCAGATTTGAAGCCATATTTTGGAGGGAACGATGAGCTTGAGTCGAGGATGACTCAAATGCAAGAAGGGGAGGATGGTGAGGACATCACTATGTCGGATACACCCGTGACCCCACCTCCACCATCTCCTATGCAAGGTCCTGTCACAAGGGCACGCGCACAGCAGCTAAATCAACACGTGAACTCGTTTCTCGGGTGGCATAATTATATTTTATAGGATAGACCACTGCATAATAATGTGCTTGTGCTTAGGAATCATGGCTTAGAGCTGCAGGACATCATTCCTCATCACTACAAGTTAGAGTACAAGGTATTCCCGAGAAGGAAGCCAAAACATCCACCAGGAGCAGTCCACCTTCAACTGGCCATAACTTTTGCATACAGAGTCCGTTCGGGATGAGTGAGTACTTGATTAAAAGATAAATTCGTTCTCTTTCCAACGGATCTAGCCTCATCATCAAATTCCACTCGAGCTGACCACAGAAGTCAAAATGGTGCGACAGTCTCAGTCTTTTAGGGTGCTATGCCACCATAATTTTGGGCTGAGTTCCCATGTAATTAAAGTGGCGTGAGACCAACTCCTAGCAGCCATCCCTGGCTATATATATTGGACAAGCCCCCTATCTATCTCCTTAGGTTTTGTTAAGTTTAGTTGCCCCTTGTGTGGAACTTTAACCTTGTTCTCCTGACTCGGCTAGAGCAGCAGTAAACAAGTTCATAACCTCAGTTCATGTGTTTGCTTTATTCTTGTTCTTGCTGGTTCTTCGATTGCTTGCAAGAATAGACCTTCGTGGTCAGGTTATCCGGGCTTCGGCATGGTTGATAACAACTAGGAGTGTTGTTTAGCGATTGCGGGCGCTTATCCTTGTGTGGTTCGTAGCCGGATCGTCAAAGTCATCCTCTGCCTAATCGAATTTATCCCCTCACCGGAAGATCAGCCACCCGTGCGTCGCATCAATGAATGAGAAATATAAACTTGCTGGTAGTAAAGGAAGGAAACATGTAAGTTTTGAACCTGGAGATCTTGTTTGGTTGCACTTGCGGAAGGACCGTTTTTCTCAATTAAGAAAGTCTAAGTTGATGCCTAGAGCTGATGGCCCTTTTAAAGTATTAGAAAAAGTTAACGATAATGCATATAAGCTTGAGTTGCCTCCAGATTTTGGGGTCACTCCCACATTTAACATTGTAGATTTAAAGCCATATTTTGGAGAATAGGACGAGCTTGAGTCAAGGATGACTCCAATGCAAGAAGGGGAGGATGATGAGGACATCACTTCTACAGATATAGCCATACCTTCAAATCCATCACCTACATATCAATCGGAACCTGCTGTTGTAATACAAGGACCGATTACTCGAGCTCACGAACGTCAACTCAATTACCAGGTGAATGCGTTCCTCGGGCTGCATATAAAGATTTCAATGGATGGAATGCTATTTAATTCTTGTGATGATGTCCTTTGCCTCAGGAACCAGGGCGAGGAACCAAGCAAGCTGAAGTATCGAAGAGACGTGCATAAGATGGGTTAAGATTCGACTCCAGGACAGGGCTGACTTGTTTTAGCCACCACGGCTGCATCCGGACTCCGTTTGGAGTGTTCGTGTACTTCCCCGAAAGCTTATCAAGTTTACTTTCGAACGGATCTGGAATCACATCTAAATTCCTTCTGAGTCAATGGGAATCACCCAAACAAGTGGCGTCACTTTTCTAGTCCGAGTCAAAGTGGGCCTTTGGCCTTGTAACAAGGAGAGCCCACTTTAGCCTGCGCCCTAGGGTTCCTGGATGCACCCTCCACCATATAAATAGCTAGCGGCTGCCATTAGGGAGGCAGGTTTTCTTTTAGATTAAAGATAGCAGTTGCTACTTCTCGTAATCGCGCGTGTTGGCTAAACCGCCCGAATTACTTGTCTTCAGAAACCCCTCTTTTGTGATTCTGATTGAACTCGTGGTTTCAATTCTAATTTCAGTTGCTTGTTCATCTTGTTCTTGCGTGTTCTTCGATTGCTTGTAGGGACAAACGCCTTCGTGGTCAGGTTGATCGTGCACCAGCAAGATTAATAACAACTTCGGAGTCAGTGTAACGATTGCTAAGGCACATCGTCTGGAGACGGTGTAACAATTGCTAAGGCACCAGTGAGCTCAACAGACAACCTACTGACCAAGCCCGTAAAATGGGTAAAAGAATCATCCTTCAAGGCCATGAAAAACACCCAAGAATACCTTGAAAAGTCATCAACAATGACAAGAACATACCACTTCCCACCCACTGACTACACTCTAGCTGGATCAACAGTGTCCATATGTAAAAGTTATCCTGGTGCATCAATCATCACAATAGTGACTAGAGGATGAGAAGCAGCAACCATCTTGCCATGTCGGCAAGGAGAGCAAACTAAGTTTTTAACCATCTTGAGTATAGGCAGATCACAAATGAGATTGTGGTTGCTAACCCGGGTTAAATGGTTGAAGCCGATGTGACCAAATCTCATATGCCAATAGGAGAGATCACAGGACTCAGAAGCAATCAAACACCGAAGAGAGTCTCTAGAAGAAGCAAAAAATCAGCACGAAAGATTCTCCCAAATCTAGAAATTCGGCAAACTAACTCCCCTGATGAATCAAGGATTCTACAGGCATTATTCTTAAATCTTACCTCAAATGAGTCATCGATAAGCTGAGAGACAGAAAGCAAATTATATTGCAGCTTACTCACTAAGGCAACATCCTTAACAAAGAAATTATCATTAATGCAGACGGTACCTGCAATGACTCTACCTGAAGAAGCATCCCCAAAAGTGATCAACTCATTACAGGGATCTTGGACTAGGGAAGAGAACCATCACGAGTCTCCAGTCATATGACGAGAACAACTGGAGTCAACAATCGAAACCTCTCCCTTCCCCATCCTATGGAACTGTGTCAATGTAAAAGAGAGAGAAACGACTCAGTACTGGGATAAACAAGAGCAGATCTAGGCACCCAATACTAAATCACACAGCGTCTCGAAGTACCAGCCATATGAGCAAAAGACTGGACTCTAGAGTCTCTCTGATGCTCTACTATCACAACACGAGAAGTAGCACTAGCAGAAAATTTGGGAGCTGAAACTGGGTCGACCTGCCGTCTTGCAAAGGTCGGACCATCATAGTGAGGCTACCCAAATCTCCTACTAGGAAACACCTCACGCCATTGACATCTACCTCGAGAAGAAACACAAGGAATATCAAAAGGACGACGGAAAGACTGACCAAGAGCAGATCCAGGATGAAAACTCGAAAGAATAGCATGAAATCCAAATCATGAACGCTGCCCAGAAACAAGCGACACTCTATCCTGTCTAGCAGCTGTGTGTGCCTTATGAGCACTCGGAGTGTGGGGATGACCCTGAATACCCCTAAGAGCATGAACAAGCTCGCATCTCGTGATCTTGGCACGCCTGAAGCAGAAATCCACTAGGTGACCATCCTTCTAATAGAAAGTGCATGAGTACTTCGCCTTGCTAGAGACAGAAGCAATAGGAGGAACAACTTTTTGGTCAGAGATCCTATGGACAACCCCAGCAGACATAAACACAGTGATGCTCACTATGGAAGCAACCATAATCTCTCCACTCTTGGATTCACGCACGATGGTAGGAGGATGAGTCCTAGCATGCTCCAAGTAGTCAAATCCTAGACCTTGATTAAATCGGCTAAGCTTAGATTGGTCTAGGATGAGATTGAGCTTGTTCTTGCCTCCTACAAACTTCTCAAGAGTGCTCACGAGATACTCACACTACTGGAAGAGAGAGGCATAGGAAGAATAAGGGGAAGAGGAAGAAGAAGAAACAGATAAGAAAGAACTACCAGCACGTGCATTTTTCTCCCTCAGCACGGCTACCTCAACCTTGAGGGCCTCACGAGAAATGCAAGGGACATTTCTAATCCTAAGGGTCTGGGCCTCAAACTTCTTCCTAAGCTCGACTTGGATTTTATCCAAGTCCCACTCAATCTCAGCGCATAGCAAGCAACTTTCTTGTGACTTAACTAGTAAGTCCTTAGCAAGTTCAGCACACTTGATATTTAAGGATTCATTGTCAAGTATTAGTTGCCTACAGTCCTCACATGAGCTGACTGAGTCCTTAGAAGCATGCAATTCAAGTTCATTGTTTCTAGTAGATAGCTTCCTAAGGTGAGTGCTCATGGCATCAATTTCAGAAAGTAATTTAGGGCAATTTTCACACGATGCGCTAGTATGAGCATGAATAAAACTAGCATCTATAGAAATAGTATAAATAGAACAAGTGCTAGCATTCTTCAACCTAAGACTCTCAAGCTCAGAAACCACACTATCATGCATAGTCCTTAGGTTCTCAAGCTCCACAAGCAAGACATCGCAAAAAGTACAATCAGCAGACTCTTGAGAGGAACAAGATCTAAGAGAAGCTAACTCCCGAGGCAAAGTACCTACTTCCTTCTCTAGCTCCATACACCAAGCTCTAGCTCTAGCATGAAATTCCCTAGTTTTCAGAAAGCTTCATTGAGCTGGTCATAGGAGGGTGCCTCGTTCGAGTCGTTGTAATGCTCGATGTCCTTGATGGTGGTCACCTTCATCTCCTAAACCCGAAGTGCGGTCAAGAAGTGTCGAGCGTTCTCCGAGTCAGGGTATATGCAACCGACTGCACGGAGATCGCTCAGAATCCCTATAAAGCGACCAAAGCACTCATCAAGGGTCTCACCAGCGTGTTGTTAAAATTTGTTGTAGTCACACTTGTATTGATCCTGTCTCACCGTCTTGATCTGGGTAGTGCCATCAAGGTAAGCATCGAGGGTCACCTAGATCTGGTGAGCGAATCGTAGGTGAGAGATCCTATCGTACTCACTATGGTTAAGGCCTTGTATAAGGATGTTCCTTGCCTTAGCATTCGCCTCAACGTCAGCCATATTACCGACTGTGACGTTCTCATCGGTAGGAAAATCATACGGGAGCTTCACCTTCTGCCAAATCAGAGACTTCCAAAACGGAAAATCAACCCCAGAGAAAATGAGAGGTTTGGTGGAATATTTGTCAAACGCCATAGCTCTCGAGACTGGTCAAGATTTATGAAAGAGCAAAACCGGCTATGATACCAATTGAAGGATCGAGATGGTGATCAGAGAGGGTTGAATGATCCCCAAAATAAAATTTTCCCTTACTCAAGATAATCCAAAAAAGATCCTCATATCATAAAAGCAAAGTGGAGATAGTGAAATTTCAGAATTTCTCAGCTACGGGCGGCACTACCGCAAAATATCCCCAGTACTGTGGGATGAATAGTAGCCCAGCACTACCAGGGTTACTATTGCTACAGTAAAATCAGACATAGCAATAGTAAAATCAGCCCAACTCAAAAGGAAAATTGATGAATCTTTTGATCGGTTGATCCAAACACCGTGAAACTTTGTGGATGCCTTGCTATGGATGTCAAGAACCTATGGAACCTTCAATCGCAAGGATTGATGTAAAAGTTCCAACCTTTTTCCAATTTGAGGAAGAGTGCACAAGAACGGGTACAAAAACAAAAACTTTGCCCTCAGCTAGCTCATGGGTTCTTGATGATCAAGATGATCCTAGATGACTTCCCACATGTCATAGCAAGCTAGAACATAAGTCAATAATACCAAAAACCCGACCTTTCAAGAATTATCCTCTAGGGAGCAAAAGATCGGTTTCTTTCAAGGAAGAACACAAGAGTTGCCTAGATGATTGGGATATGATCTGAAGAAGACTCATCCATCAATCATTCAACCTCGTCACAAGAAGCAAAAGCATGTAGGAGGGGAGGCAAATCCAACTTGCAAGAAAGTAAAATGCAAGAATGTAAATTGCAGAATTTAAAAACTGAAATTAAAGCGTATGGTGAATGCGTAAAGTAAATTCAGATTTGAGGAAATTAAAATTCATTTTTGGAAGGGAGGTTTACAAAGCCACACAACAATGTGGGCAAAGCTCAAAGGAGCACAAAAACCTCAAAACCTTCAAGAAAAGGAAGGCTACCCCAACCCCTCTATTTATACTGCTCTTGAGCCATCCTCCACCATTGGATGAGTTTCTTCTACCCTAAGGATCACCATCAAGGGCCAGGATTGACTCACTCATACATGAGCTAACCCGAAACCCTCTAACATAACGGGTTTTGCACGCTTCTCAAAGCATACTAACTAGACCCACTACTCTATCTTCTAGACCGCAGTCCAACAGCCCTTCTTGATCCGAGCAGCTCCTAGCTAGCATCTCATCCATTCCTTGTCTTCTAGGTTCGCATCGACTCTGTCTCCGATCATCTTCCAGTGATCCTCGACCGTCTGGACCTCCACCACACCTCGCCTAGTCCCGGTCATCCTCCGCCTCACCATGACCTAGCACCATCATCCTGCAACCATCAAAAACAAGGAAAACCATTACATATCAATGTTTAACCATTATATGCAATAATCATCCAAAATCGAAATTAAATTATCCAACTCGCTCAAGAGGTCGGCACTACCGCTCCCTAGAGCCGGTAGTGCCTCTCGGCACAACTCAGAGAAAACCCACTCTCTGGAAAATAACTACAGCTCCCCTGGGCTGTTACTGCCGTTTGACCGATAGTACCGCTCCTACTAGGCTAGTAGTGCTGCTCAAGGCCTAACACAAATCAAATTGCTTCATTTTGAAAATCCAAATCAAATCATACTCAAACCAGAGCAAACCAAGTTCAAATTTAGTCAAATACTCATTACAAACATGGGTAGACCTCCACTTGGTCTTTCAGTCTCGCTCCCACATTCTCCCACTCAGAAAACAAAGTTAAAGAGCACATTCTCTTATTGTACTCAAGAAAAACCAATGATCATTCATTTTTTCCTATGCTAGAATGCAAAGGAAATCTCGATTCTCGTTAACCAAAGAAACCAATTTTGTCACCTTAAAACCAAGGCGCTAAACTTCACTTAGAGGAGAACTCAATTTAAAAGAGAAACATTGCATAAATATTTTATAGATGCACTCCCTTTTACCAAAGACAAACATTTCAGAAAGGGAAAACCGATCATGGAAACAATCCACTTCCACACAACAACCATCATTTTCTCAAGACAAGGTGAACTCATTTCCCAGCAGAAAACTGCTTCACTAGAAAAAAGTCACTTACAAGACAACTATAAGAATCACCTTTAAGAAACATTCTCAAACATCTCACACATTTTAACTAAATCTAACTCTTGTCGAACTAGAGATACAATTAATCCCAAAACCAGAATGTAACAACCTAGCACCCGCGTGCCCCAAATGTTACACTAACAATCATCAAATACTACCAAATTACTAAAAAGTTCAGCATGAAAAAATTTCAGCATGACCTCTACTCAATTGGAGCAAAACAGCACAAACAACAACATAATGGCAACTGCGACATAACCATTCGAGCATAAAGTAAAGCATAGTAACAACATCATACTATAAACCTAAATTAACAACACATAAGTAATGTAAGTGAGGTGAGGTCGACCAAACAAACAACCATACAACTATAATCTTTTTACATAAGGAACTAGACCAAAAGTAATAACTTAATCTACAACCACTAGTAAAACAAAATACATCGCCTTCTTAACTACTCAAAAGCCTAGAGTAAGTGATAACAAGTGAATGAAGTGATGCTAAGCTCTCTCCCATAAAGCCGCTGTGGAGGTACCTAAAATAAAACATCACAAAATAAGCGTGAGTTCAAAACTCAGCAAAGAGCATCATACTATAACAATTAACATAAAACAAGAGATTAGAGCAAGTCAAATTTGATAAAACCCTTGCACATAAGAACAACATCATAACTTAGCATTCCTTATTCTTTAACAATACAATGCACATGCATGCTCATAATGCGCCTTTACATAGCAAATACCGGTATTGCTAGATGCTCACCTGTCGATGTGCACCCTCTTATTCCCATCTAGCCCATGGAGGGGCCTACCGAGGTATACTACTATAGAATGGTACATCACTATCGCTTCATCTGTGTCGGTTCTTAAGTTTTTAGGAAAAATGATTGTGATAGATGACTTGGGGCATTAATAATAATCACTATCGGTTCCCAAGTTAGAAGAGATTGTGATGTAGCACTGGGAACATCACAATCGGTTCTTATGCGAGAAGTGATAGTAATGTGCATGATCATCACAATCAGTTCCCACATAAGAAGCGATAGTGATGAGCACGTTCACATCATTATCGGTTCTTAAGTAAGAAGCGATGCACATCACTATCGCTTCTCACAAAAGAACTCATAGTGATACATCATCACTATCGCTTCTCACATAAGAACCAATAGTGATGTGAACGTGCTCATCACTATCACTTCTTATGTGGGAACCGATTGTGATGACAACTCTCATCGCTATCACTTCTCGCATAAGAACCGACTGTGATGTGCATGATCACATCACTATTGCTTTTTATATGAGAACCGATAGTAATGTGCGTGCACATCACTATCGTTTTTAATTGAGAACTGATTGTGATGTGCCTCGTTATGTTATTTATACTACTTGAGCTGAACTCTTCTCTGTTATTGTTCTAGAGGAGATTTCTCCGCCGCCACCTGAAAAAATAGCTCATATTCTATGGTTGGAAGCAATACTTGGGTGAGAAAATTTGAAATCCTCATGGGTGGGTGTTAAGAGGGTAAATTTGAAGCCCTAACTTGAGGAGATTTCCCCTCATTTTGCATAATTTGTGGTTTTCTTCAAAATGTGAGCATTCCTTCAAACCCCTTCAATTTTGCACTATGTAATTTTGATATGTCACGAAGAAAGTTTAGGTTGCACTGGTATTGTGTATGTCCTATCAAATTTCACACCCTTTATTTGACAAGCACACATATATTTAATTATCTTAATTTTTAGTGCTCTGATGTTAATATGGAATTATTATTACTATCACCTGATGAATGTTAGAGTTTAGGCTACAGAACCGATGTCTCCTGTTCGAGGATGCTTGTTTATAAATATACCGAATGAAATGGCATATTTATAAGTGAGCAGTCTCGAATTATCCACATTCTTTGGACAGTTCGAGGATATGTGGTTCGGGCAAGTTCCTGAGCTGTGTTGTATAACTGCATAGTAGATTTCGGTAGCGTCTCCCTGGTATTCTCCAGATACACACCCCTCTTGACCTGTTGTCGATACATGTATATGGAGAATAGCAGGGAGATGCTACCGAAATTTTATCTGGAGTTGTACAATGGCTTAGGAACATATCCAAACCACATATCCTCGAATGGGATTAGGACCAAGCCTATTTAGAGGTTAGGAGTCATCGTTGGTACCCTTGTTTTGTTTCGTTGTAGTCAAAAGATTTGCAAGCTACTGCACTATATAATTAGATTATTTGATATCATTGTTGATGTTAAAAATGTATGTCTCCTATCTAGGGAATTGGAAGCTCTAAACCAGGGAAGAATGTAGGTATCGATTGGGAGTACATATTTTATATATCTTGGAACCTATCCTCTATTTTGCAAAGGTAATATTAACTGAAATGATGTCTCAATATTTCAAATAGCTAGCTAGGTGTCACTCTAGTTTTTATTTAATTTATTGTGTGAAGGTTAATTGTAGATGAACCGTGAGGAATGGATGAATGAGAAAAGCCGTGTGAGTGCTAAATTTCAGAGGGGTGTTAAGGAGTTCAAAAAAATTGCTGAAGAGGACATGGTGAGGAGGGGTGTAAACTTCATATATTGTCCTTGATTTAATTGCACCAATATGAGAAGATTTAACAAGTCAACTCAAATTGAGGACCACCTGATTCGACGTGGCTTCGTGAGGAATTACATGTGTTGGATCCATCACGAGCAGACAGGTAGTACCCTTCCGGTATGCAATGAAGACACGGTGAAACCGGATTATGAGTTGCATCTTGATATGTTTGAGGAGGATAATTTGGAGCAAATGTTGCGGGATGTAGAGGGTAATTACACAAAAAGAGAGTTTGAAAAATTTAAAAGCTTGATGGAAGACGATGCCAAACCGCTGTTCATAGGTTCCAAAGCAGAATACACCAAGTTGAGTTTGGTCCTTGCATTGTTCGAACTAAATGCAAAACACCGTTGGACAGATAGAAGTTTCAATGCACTTCTAGTTCTTCTATCGGATCTGCTTCCGAAGGGAAACGAGTTGCCGATAAGCATTTATGAAGCAAAGAAGCTACTATGTCCCATGGGAATGGAAATAGAAAGGATACATGCATATCCGAACGATTGCATCTTGTACTGTAATGCGTATTAGGAGCTGCGCGTTTGTCCAGTTTGTGGTGTGCCCCGGTATAAACAAAAGGAGAAGTGTAACAACAAGAAGGGTAAGAACTAGGGCAAGATGGTGAATAGGTCACTAAAGGTGCTCCAGCCAAGGTATTGTGGCACTTGCCCATCATTCCCCATCTGGAGTGGTTGATTGCAAATCCTAAAGAGGCAAAACTGTTGCATTGGTATTATGAGTCTCGAAAAGAAAGATAGCAAGCTGAGACACCCTGCTGATTCGGCTCAATAGGAACATCGATTGGAAACATGAGGAGTTTGGTGCCGAAATGAAGAACATAAGATTTGGGTTGAGTACCAATGGAATGAATCCGTTTTGTAACATGAGCAGTCGTCACAGCACATGGCTAGTTCTGTCGTATATCTACAATCTCCCTCGGTTGTGCATGAAGCGGAATTATATCATAATGTCATTGCTAATCTCGAGACCCAAACAGCTAGGAAATGGTATTGATGTGTACCTTGCTCGGCTGATTGAGGATTTGGTAAAATTGTGGAATAAGGGGGTTGTGGTGTGGGATGCGTACAAAAGAGAGCATTTCACCCTACGGGCTATGGTATTTTGCAACATAAATGATTTTTCGGCCCTTGGTAATTTAGCGGGCTATAGTACGAAAGGAGCCAAAGCGTATTTATGAAGAGGAGACTGAGAGCCTATGGCTACCGAATTCCAAAAAAACTGTGTTTATGGGTCACCGTAGGTTTCTTCTACCTCGAAGTCATCGATACCGTAAAATAGATTACAAATTTGATGGGAAGAGGGAAGTCCGTTTGGCCCCGTAGCCTATGAATGGAAGGCAAGTATATTCACATGTGGAGGATATCGAACTTCAGTATGAAAAGAGCCGTAAATCTATTTGTCATAGGACCATTTGGAAGAAGAGATCCATATTTTGGGACTTACCGTACTGGAAAGAGTTAGATGTCTGACATTGTATTGATGTCATGTGCGTTGAGAAGAATGTTTGCGATAATTTGGTTGGTATCCTACTGAACATACCTGGGAAGACTAAGGATGGTGTGAATGCTCGTCGCGACATGGCCTACATGGGAATCAGGCACAGGCTTGTAGTCATTGAGGAGGATGGAAAAAGTCCGTACATCCCCGCTACATGCTACACGCTATCCAAGAAGGAGAAAGAAGACCCCTGCAAGTGTCTCGAAGGTATTAAAGTTCCATTGGTCTACTCCGCAAACATTAAGAAACTTGTGTCCATGGATAATTTGAAGTTGTTAGGCATGAAGTCCCACGACTGCTATGTCTTGATGACCCAAATGCTCCCAGTTGCAATCAGAAATATTCTGCCAGAGGATGTCCGATTTGCAATCATGAAGCTATGTTATTTATTCAATGTGATCTTCTGCAAAGTTATTGACCCTGATGTGGTAGACAACTTACAGAGTGAGGTGGTGCAGACTCTATATCAGCTTGAGATGCATTTCCCATCATCGTTCTTCGATGTAATGGTCCATCGTGTTGTTCACTTTGTTAGAGAGATTAAGATATGTGGCCCCGCATTCCTATGTTACATGTATCCGTTCGAGAGGTACATGGGTATATTAAAGTCCTACGTGCGGAATCGATCAAAGCCTGAGGGTAGTATTGTTGAAGGTTATGGTACTGAAGAGGTTATTGAGTTCTGCGTGGACTATCTCAGGAAAAGACAAGCAATCTGTGTTCCTCTATCTCGCCATGAGGGCAGACTTACTGGCAAAGGAACCATTGGGTCAAAACTAACGTGACCACGATTTGATATGTATTGCAAAGCGCATATGACAATCTTGCAGCACATCGCAGAAGTTGCAGGGTACATTGAGTAGCATAAGTCGATATTACGGGAAGAGAATCCACATATGGATGAGCTTTCCATAATGCGAGAGCACAACGATAGATTTCTCACATGGTTCAAACAAAAGGTGGAGGTCTCTGTTAGTAAGACTATCAAATGGTTGGCTGATGGACCTAAATTTAATGTACAGACATGGCAGGGGTACAATGTTAATGGATACACCTTTCACACTAAAAGTTAGGTTGCGAAGAGTACTGTTCAAAACAGTGGTGTAAGCATAGATGCTTTGTCCGATGAACATCACTCGAAAGGAGGCTACACAATGGCAATGAACTCTTACTATGGGGTGATCGAAGAAATTTGGGAGCTCGATTACGAAATATACCAAATTCCATTGTTCCGATGTAAGTGGGTGGGACTTCCACATAGAGTGAAGGTCGACAAGAGAGGTTTTACCCTTGTGGATCTCAACAGACTTGCCTACAAAGATGACCCGTTCATCCTTGTAAAGCAAGCAAATCAATCCGAGGTTGCATGTGGATCTTCTACGTGCGTGATCCGGCCAATCCGAGATTGCATGTCGTTCTTTACGGAAAGCAGCGGATCGTTGATGTTGAAAATGTCATAGATGAAGAAGAATACGACCAATTCGATGAAATACATTCGTTTGTGGATGGGGGCCTATGTTAGCGGGAACGACGACACACATGAAACAAATTACATGCATGTAGATCATCAAGAAGGTTTTTATTGTAAATAAAGGAAGTATGTCATTGTATCACTTGCTATGTGTTTGAAATGTTTGTATTGTACATAAATTTAGTTTTAGGTTTGGAAAACTTATGTGTACTTAAGCTTATATATATGTGTTTCAACATATGGAGCTGTTGTCCAGCAATTACATATAGTGTAGTCTCGATGTGATGTACAATCTATATAATTTTGAGACACATAAACGAGGCTAAGCTGTATGAAATCATTTTCGGAAATTTTCAAAAACTTGGACTTTATTTAAGAAAGTTTTGACTTTTCAAGTATTTAAGCAAAATTCATGCCTAGAAAGTGAATTTTGGCATCTTTTTTCAATGCTAACACTTTTTTGCAAAATTCTTTTTGTAAAAGATTTGTAGTATCTCAAAGTATGTTTCTGCAAAATTTCAAATAATTCAAATGATATTTGCAAAAAAATTTCACTCTTTGATCTAAGTCTGAAAATTTAGACTTCATGGTTTGTCTGGAAAGCCAATAACGCAATGAATTACATTTGTGTCAATTTTTCCTGAAAACTAATAGAGACAATGATGTATCAGTGTTGGTTTTATGAAAAATACGATAGAGATAATCATGTACCAGTGTCGGGTTTTCTAGAAAAAACCGACAGAGAAAAAATATATCAGTGTCGGTTTTTTTGAAAGAGACCGATAGAGATAATGATACGTCAGTGTTGGTTTTTTGAGAAAAAAATGATAGAGATAAGACTATATCAATGTCGGTTTCTTTGTAAAAAAGAAAGAGATGAGGATATAATAGTGTCGGTTTTTAGAGAAAAACAATAGAGATGAGATTAGATCAGTGTCGGTTTTTTAGAAAAAGCGATAGTGATTAAATATATCAATGTCGGTTTTTAGAGAAAAAGTGATAGAGATGATAGTATATCAATGTCGGTTTTTATAAAAAAAAGTGATAGAGATAAGCATATAATCAGTGTCAGTTTTTTGAGAAAAATGATAGAGATGACATTATATTAGTGTCGATTTTTTGAGAAAAAGTGATAGTGATGAAATGTATCAATATCGGTTTTCAGAGAAAAGGTGATAGAGATAATAGTATCAGTGTCAGTTTTTTTATAGAAAAGCGATAGACATAAGTATGTAATCAGTGTCGGTTTTTTATTAAAAAAGTGATAGAGATAAGACAATAATTAGTGTCGGTTTTTTCAAGGGTTAATTGGATATATGCCATTGTAGGAACCGATTATTTGAGATTTGCCATCGTTCCTCTGCTTATTCGAACGATTCCATTACGAAACCGTGCTTATTCGAAATATGCCACCGCTCGCGACACGTGTCCCATCCGGTCAAACCGAGCGCAGGACTCAGCCCATTCGGACGATTTTGCCCCTCCGCAGTGGCATATATCTAATTAAGATGTTATGACTTAGAAACTAAAACTCTGTAGACTATATTTGGTGTAATAAAAGCAGAATTGTTATATTAGTTGAGTTGTTTACTCAGTTAAATTAGAAATTAACGTCAAATGTTTAACATTTAAAATGACGTCCATTCACTTAGGAGAAATTACATGAACGTGCGGAGGGGCAAAATCGTCCGAATGGGCTGAGTCCTGCGCTCGGTTTGACCGGACGGGACACGTGTCGCGAGCGGTGGCATATTTCGAATAAGCACGGTTTCGTAATGGCATCGTTCGAATAAGGAAAGGAACGATGGCAAATCTCGAATAACCGGTTCCTACAGTGGCATATATCCAATTAACCCTTTTTTCAAAAGAACCGATAGTGTTGATATGTATCAGTGTCGGATTTTTTGAAAAACCGATAGAGAAGTTCGGTTCTATCAATGTCGCTTTGCAAAACCGACAGTGATATCTCAGAAAAATTAAATAGCTAGCTAGCTTATCGTGCGTGAATATCGATCCCAAAACTTCATCCCCACCGGCGCTTCAAACTTGACTTCATCCCCAACCGACGCCTCGCCCCTCGGCCTTCTCCCCAACGCTATGGTCCTCCCCCATATCTCGGCACCGCTGCCGTCCTCCCCCACGCCACCCTGAGCCGCCGTCGTCCTTTCGCGCGCCACCCACAGCGCCGCCGCCGCCGTCCTCCCCCATGCCACCCTGAGTCATCGTCGACCTCCCTTGCGCCACCCATAGCGCCGTCCCCGCCGTCCTCCCCCACACCACCCTGAGCAGCTGTCGTCCTCTCTAGCACCACTGCCGTCCTCCCCCACGCCACCCTGAGCTGTCGTTGTCCTCCTTTGCCACTTCGGGCTTCCCCTCCATGTAAGCAGAAACCTGGATGGAGCATTGAAAAAGAAATGGAAGGAGTGGATGGATGATTTTGCAGGTATTGTGTCCCCTTAACTGGAATGTCTAACTTGCCATGTATGTGATGATTCTGATGTTCTGTGATAAATATTCCCTACAATACGCAATGATCATATGTTTTCCTGAAGAGTGAAAAAACATTAATGAAATATGTTTAGCTAATGGTTCTGCTTTCTATTTTCATTAAATCTCTTGATGGGAAGATTCTAGAAGAGTTTCATGTTTCTTAATCATTATGAGCAGCTGCTAAAAGGGTTGTTCAAACTGGTTTTGTCAGCCCATGTCAACCTGTTTGAAGCTTGCATGCATGCATGTTCTTCCTAATGATGCATCCACGGCTCCAGGGAAAATAGCATACCAAAATTGCAAGTTGTGAAACTTCAGGTCCGTCAATAAACGAGAGGCAAGCTTGCAGCTGCAATCATCATAAAAGAGGTGATCTCTGCATATTGCTTTTCTGCATTTTTGAAGAAAGGCAGAATCATGTTTCTTATTTGTGTCATGTATATTGGAAGCTATGCATTCTTGTTGTCATGTATATTGGAAGCAATGGCGCTCAATAGTCAACACTACTGCCTTGAGCTTGTTTAAATTTAAAAAAATAATTGGTACTTACTACAGTTTATTGAACATTGTAGTCGTGATAAGGATAGCCTTTCTGTTTGATTAATTTGAGATCAGCTATAGTAGTGATGACTTTTTCATTTTTTGGTCAAATGTGGTTCTTTATTCGTCATATTATTATGCAACTTTTGAGTATGTCAATTGAGATAGTTATTTCAGTCTTAATTGCATATTACTTTTGTTTTTTTTATCTCAGCCTACGTTAGAGTTTAGGTTGCATAACCTACGTCTCCCGTTCGAGAGTGCTTATTTATAAATATGCTGGAATGGCATATTTATAAGTAAACAGTCTCAAATTGTCCAGGTTTTTTGGATAGTTCGAGGATATGTGGTTCGGGCAAGTTCCTGAGCTATTGTAGAACTCCAGATTAGATTTTGGTAGCATCTCCTTGTTGTTATCTAGACACACACCCCTCTTAACCTGTTGTCGAGACATGTATCAGGAGAACAGCGGGGAGATGCTGCCGAAATTTTCTCTGGAGTTGTACAACGGCCTAGGAACTTGCCCGAACCACATATCCTCAAATAGGATTATAGTAGAGGAGGATGAAAACAATGCGAGGCGATGCGCCTTGAAGAGGATGGGTGTGGCTCTGAGGCACTTCAGAGTCTGCATGCACAGTGAGTACGTGCTGAAAGGTTGTACACCATTCGAGAGGTATCCGTTCACGACTCCCGATGTTTGGGAGGAGTTCACGAGGATCAAGAGTACGACCGAGGCGAAGGAGCTGAGATAGAAGAACGTTGCTATCCAGAGGTAGAACACATACGCGCACCACCTCGGTTCAGGTGGCTACGAAGGGAAGAAAGCAGAATGGGCACGAGTAGCCGAGGAGTGCACGAACTCCGGGACAGTGATGCCTTACTCGCACATATATATGTGAGGAGCGGGCACGTGACTGGGTATTAGCGAAGACAAAGAAAACCACGGACTGGCAGCTTGTAGTAGCAAACCCCACGAACGTGCAACTTGTCTCCACCATCGTAAGATATCAAACTTAGTACATTGCAGTCAACCATTCTTGTTGTATTCAGATCTAATTTGTACTCGCTTCTTGCAGGAGGAGGTAAGCCAGAGGAAAGAGCAGGGGACCTTTCTTATACAAGGGTCAAATGACATCCTATCCTCTACGATCGGGAAGCTCAACCATAAGGGTCAGGTACTTGCTGTAGGGTCGGGGCATACGAAGAAGTCCTACTTCAAAAATGACGCTGGGAGTACCAGATCAAGTTCATGGGAGGCACGCGTGGAGCGCCTCAAGGACACGCTCAGGGAGCAGCTGAGGGAGGAGATCAAGGAGGAGATGAGGGTAGAGATGATGGCACGTGAAGAGTGCCTAAGGGCTGAGATGATGGCGATGATCTCCCAGAGCCAGATGCCCCTACCTATCGTAGATAAACCGGTGCCCTGACCCAGTAGCTATGATTCTAAAACCATAATTTCGGTCCCCACCTAAAGGTAATAATTAATTTTGCCTGACTTAAAGGTGCGAGGATAACTCTCGCAATGTTTTCTCTTAAGTTGCACACTTCTTGCAGGCGCCTACTAAGTGCCAGCTCACGCTGATGGAAGATGGATTTCCTGTTGAGGCTGCACGCGGGGTTGCATTTCCATGCAAGGAGATCGACACAGTACATGGTCAGCCTTTGGCGAAGGGATACATGAGGGTCCAGGTGGACTACGTCCACGAAGCCTTCTTATCATATGTGCTCGAGTTCCCCCCAATAAAGACATCACCACTCTCGGGCAAGCGTTGATGTCGTTTATCAAGTGGCCCATGACAGGCGTCGTACTGGTCAAGGTAAAAAACCTCGCATCTTCTATACCATTCCAGTAGTATTGCAACATGTTACTTAATTATGCGCGTGCTTTGTAGGTTCCTATTGTACCTGCGCCTGCTCCCACGACCGTGACGAGTCCTGCACAGAGTATAGAGCTGGTGCATAAAAGGACTAGCATGACAGCCACAGAACCACTGGAGGCCTCTGCTAAAAAGGCAAGGCTCACAAAGGCCACAGCTCCCCCTCATGGACATGAAAAGCCCACTGCCCTGGCCTCGGAGACTCCTTCGGCCCAGAAAGGAGAGCCGGCAAAGGCCACAGAGAAGCCTCATGATTTTAAGGCCTATGTACATGGAAAACCCCTTCTGCCTCCTAGCAAATTGAATGCTCTAAGCATATGGACTCGACAGCTCCATGGATGGTACGTTGACAAAGTGAAAGAGAGCGAGCGGCGTGTCGACTTCAATGTTAGATACAGAAAGGGACATTTCCACCGTGAGGAGGATGGGACATTCCCAGTCAGTTTTGAGGATCTGTTCCGTCTGTACCAACTGTTATCCATCGACATTGCCACTGTACGATCCTGGACACTGTGAGTATGGCACCATGTAGCACGACCTTATGACTTCCATAGGATTTTGCATTATGCTTTTTAACATTCAATACGAGTTGCAGGGTAATAAGGCAGCGAGTCGTGACAAATCGACAACTAGTTGGGTTTGTCGACTCTGAGCTTGTGTCCGCGACGATGGCTAGGCTTCAACCGGAATGAGTTGCCGGCTACATCATGAGGGCATTGGAAGCTGAGTCGAAGAAGGACTTCATTCTACTCCCGTACCACGAGGAGTAAGTACTACTTCACCGTTCAATTACTTGTACGCACTAAAACCGTATGTGAACTTATTTCCTTCGCTACATACCATTTAATAAGCAAACATTTGGTTCTACTCGTGCTCTTTCCGAGTGACAACAAAGTGTGCACTTTTAATTCGATTGCGAAGAGACCGATGGCCTACACGATCAAGCCTCCTTTGGAGCAGTAAGTGCACTACTCTTATCTAACACTTTCTGTACTTAACTACGTTCATTATTTTTTTACTCAACGGCATCTCTGCAATGTATATAGGGGTTTCTTGGACTTCGTCGTAGAAGGAGGGACACACGAAAACAAAATGGGCTCCATGCTGCAATATGTGCACTTCAAGGTACAAGTGGCTACCATATATAAGATTTAGATTTTCTGACATAATTTCTTCATCTCTTAATTTGTTTTTCTTTCTTCATAGTGCCATCAACAGGGTAGTGACGACTTCTATGGTTTGTACATCGTGCATCACATGGTGATCTTTATTGCCGGCTCAGACTGTTTCCCTAAGGTATATGTAATGCATAATAATACAATTAGCCTTTCACATAGAAATTTGAAAACTTAAATTAGAGCACTCATTTCTATTTTGCAGCAAATCAATATCCCCTAGAAGAGTGTAGACAGCATTGCACTCAACAAGATACGAGACCACTTATGCCAGTGGTACTGGATAGAATGCATGTCGGAGGACGGACTATTTAGAGTTCCCAAAAGCTCCTAGTAGACCATATGTGAACAATATTACATATCTGAATGCGATTGCATGTGTACTGATGGTTAAGCATGTTTGAGTTCTATTTTGTGAACGAATGTGATATGTGTTTGTTGTAACAAAGTGTTCGTGTTCTGCGAATGTGATATGTTGTCTACAATTGTTGTGTGAATATGATACGTGCATATTGTGTGAAATATGTGCTGATTGGAGGGTGAATTGGAAAATAGCACACCACACCCCTTCATCTCTATCGGTTCTCACTAGAAAATGATAGATTTGAGGCGGTCATCTCTATCGATTCTTTGTAAGAAGCGATAGAGATGATGGACTCATCTCTATCGGTTCTTTGTAAAAAGGGATAGAGATGAGGCCGTTATCTCTATCGGTTCTTTGCAAGAAGCGACAGAGATGAGGATGTCATCTCCATGGATTTCTAGAAGTGATTAGAAAGAGATGAGGAACTGCTATTATAGTCGGTTCCTCATCTCTTTCTAATCACTTTGTGTCGCCACCAGAACCGACTGTGATGATAAAAAAGAACCGATTGTGATGTATAAATGTGTAGTAGTGGTAGGTCTTTCATGTCTCACTATGTGTGAGGCATAGAGATCCACTCGGGACACCTCTTCTGTTATGAATGCACAAATGCAAATGAAAGAAATTAAATTACAGTTTGCATTCTCAGCATCATGACATATCCATAAGCATTCACATAATCTTTAAATTCATACCCTTAGCATTTGCTTCATCATAAGCAACTGTATAATCAAAAACATAATCATATTCCTAAATATCCACATACTTGAAATTATTAGCAAAGCAAGCCACCATTCCTCCTAACATTTAATCTACATGATATACTTGCCTCCTAACCATGAGGAGTAGAGTGGTGCGAAATTGAGGCCACTCCCGAAGTTACGCCACCTGAAATAACATTTGCATACATTTCAATACCATACAATCACAACATTTCAACGTCGCACCTACGTTCAATCCAAACATTGCTTTCTCACATGAAGAACCAAATTCTATTCCTTGATGTCCCGATAACAGAAAGGCTACAAATTCTAACCCAAAAACCCAAATGGAAGCATAGACTATAGGTGAGATACCAAAGCTTACTCTCAAGTTTCAACTTGCTCAACATGCCCCAAAACTTCACTTAGCAAAAAAACCAAAACCTAGCCCAGATTTTTCAGCATGCTGCCACCTAGGACCACTAGCTTCAAAGTAACATAACTTCTAGCATACGAATCCAAATTCAGTAAACAAAGACATTTGTGGAATCTACAGAAAATTTTCTAGCTTTCTCTAGTTATAGGTATAATTTAATTTAACCTCTAAATAACCCTAAACAGCACAAATTCGAAACTACTGTCAACAGCAACAAGTTCTGTACAGTGGGCACACAATTGATCATATCTTCTAAATGGCTAAACCAAAAATCGAGCTCTTAGACTCTAATTATACTTTAGACCACGATCTACAAATTCTTCTACAACCATCCCTGTGGGAAATGACCCTAGGGACCTCAAATCGTAGATCCAAAATGAGGGTTTGCACAGGTCAACAATTTTAGAACTATCCCCACATCTAAATCCACCATTTCCCGCAAAATCCACCAAATCCCCAAACACTAGAACATCCAAATCCCTCAAATCTCCTCCTAAGAATAGAACTAAACACATGCAAGACCTTAGGAAGCCCTCACCTTTACTTACCCTCAAATAAGATCAAGAAGAGGGAGGGAACTTCGATTAGGGGCTGCTGCAGGGAGGCGTCAAGGGGGAGTTGCTGCAGGGGGAGGCGCAGGGGATGGCGCCAAGGAGGGAGGAGCTACTGGAGGAAGTAGAAGACTGCCCTAAGCTTGCTGCAGGGAGGAGAAATGCAAAGAAGAAGAAGGATAGGGAGGGGAGTTGTCAGCTAGGAGGAGAGCCAAGAAAAAGAAAAAAGAATTAGTTAGGGGATTAGGTGAGGGAAGAAAAAAAAATAGGTGGGAACTGTCCTCACAAGAGCTAAAACCCAACTACTGTAGCCCACAGACAGGCTCACAAGACCCCGTCTGAAATTTCCTTAAGCTGAAAGATTAGCGATATTACATTCTCCTCCCCTTAAAGGAATTCAACCCTGAAATCCCAGAACGCCAACTAATTGAGGGAGATCGATCCACGAATTTGAATCACCAGATACCCAGAAGGAACAACTCTGGACATTTCTCACGCATGATAGACTCAAGTTCCCAAGTCGCTTCCTGCTCGGATTGATTTGACAAACTTCAGCATTCTATTTTTCAACACCCGCTCTGATTCTCCCAGTATCTGCACTGGGTGAGATTCGAAGGTGAGATTATGCTCAATGACCAATGGCTCAAGCGGAACAACTAGATCTGAGTCATGCAGGTACTTCCTTAACATGGATAAATGAAAAATATTCTGCACTCCTTGCATCGATTCTGGAAGCTTCAACCGATAGGCCACTTTACCAACTCAGGCAATAATTAGAAATGGCCCAACATATCTCGGGCTAAGCTTCCCTTTAGAACCAAACCGAACAACACCCATAGTGGGAGACACTCTTAACAACACATTGTCCCCTACCTCAAACTCTAATTCTCGTCTCCTCACATCAGCATAAATTTTCTGTCAACTCTGAGCTGTAAAAAAGTTCTGCCTCACCTCTATCACTTGATCAATAGTTTGCTGAACCCAATCTGGGCCAAGAACTGCTCTTTCCCCTACTACATCCAAGCATATGGGGTGAGCGGCACTTCCGCCCATAAAGCACTTCATAAGGAGCAGCATGAATGCTCGCATGATAGCTGTTATTATAAGAAAATTCAACAAGGACCAAATGGTCTTCCCAACTATCCTTCCATGCCAAAACATAGGATCTAAGCATATCCTTCAATATCTGAATGGTACGCTGAGATTGCCCATCTTTTTGTGGATGGAAAGCGGTGCTAAGGTGAAGCTGCGTGCCCGAAGCACTCTACAAACTCTCCCAAAACTTGGAGACAAACTTTGCATCACAGTTAGAAACGATCATCTTTGGCACACCATGAAGTCTCACTACTTCTCAAACATAAGTAGGAGCCAAATCGCTCGTAGAGTTTGTTGTGCAAATAGGAATGAAGTGAGCAAACTTGCTGAGACGATCCACAATAAACCAAATAGCATCCTTCCCTCACTGAATACAAGGTAAGCCAACCACGAAATCCATAGATATGTCATCCCAAGGCCAAACATGAACCTCCAAAGGTTGAAGCAACCCCGCGGGTCGCTTATGTTCGGCCTTCACCTTCTGACAAATCCCACTGCTACACACTGAGCAATGTCAACCCACATCCTTTTCCACTAGAAGCCCTTTATCAAATCCCGATGCATTTTGTCTCACCCGGATGAATTGTATACGTGGTACGATGGGCCTACTTTAGGATGTCATCCTTAACTTGAGACTTTTGGGGTACACAAAGGCGGCCTTTGAACCACAAAGCACCAACTTCATCCATGCTGAAATCCCTAGTTTTGCCCTCAAGATTGCGCTTTCTCACTTGTTGGAGCAACCGATCATGCTATTGCACCTCAGACACATGCTCTAGAATTGCTGATTCCAGAATCATCTGAGTTTCAGCTTGCACGGTGCCCGCAAAACAATAGCAGACTCCCATACTCTCAAAATCAACAATGAGACAGCCAAGAACAGGGGCAATACCTTGCGACTAAGCGCATCCGCCACCACATTAGCCTTGCCCTGATGATACTGAATTGTAAGATCATAATCTTTTATCAACTCTAGGCACCTTCTTTGCCTAAAATTTAAATCTTTCTGAGTGAAGATGTACTTGAGGCTCTTGTGATCAGTGAAGATATCACATGATTCGCCATACAAGTAATGCCTCCAAATTTTCAAGGCAAAAAAGACCACTGCGGCTAATTCGAGGTCATGAGTGGGGTAGTTTTGTCCATGCTTTTTCCACTGCTTTGATGCATAAGCAATAACTTTTCCCATTTGCATAAGCACACAACCAAGACCCACGTGAGAAGCATCAGAATAGACAGTGAAGCACTCTCCTGGCTCAGGAAGGGTGAGAACAGGTGTAGTTACTAACTTGTCCTTCAAAGTGCAAAAATTGAGCTCACAATCAGCAGTCCACTAGAATTTCACCCCTTTTTGAGTAAATTGAGATAGTAGCTTGGCAATAATTGAGAAGTCTTCAACAAAGCGCCGATAGTAACCAGCTAACCCAAGAAAACTGCGCACTTCTTTGACATTAGAAGGTCTCTCCTAGTCCACAACTATAGAGATCTTACTAGGATCAACAGAATGCCTTCTTGGTTAATGATATGGCCAAGAAAACCCACTTCTGAAATCCAAAAGTCGCATTTCTTTAGCTTGGCAAAGAATTGATTATCCCTTAAAGTATCTAGCACAAGCTTCAGATGGTGCTCATGCTCAATCTCTGACTTGGAATGAATCAAAATTTCATCAATGAACACTACCATAAAATCATCAAGATATCTGTGCAGCAAACTATTCATCATCTCCATAAAAATAGCAGGGGCATTGGTTAGTCCAAAAGACATAACCTTAAATTCATAATGCCCATACCTAGTGAAAAAGCCATCTTTTCAATATCCTGCTCCCTCACACGAATTTGATTATAGGCCGATTGGAAATCAATTTTAGAGAACACCTTTGCTCCCTTCATTTGGTCAAATAAATCTTCAATTCAAGGTAGAGGGTACTTGTTCTTGATGGTCACCAAATTTAGAGCGCAATAGTCAAAGCACATGCACCAACCTCCATATTTCTTAGCGACAAAAAGAACAGGCGCTCCCCAAGGTGATACACTATGCTAGATCAACCCCTTAGATAATAGATTATCCAATTGCTTTTTCAACTCATCTTGGAAAGGACGAGCCAAGCGGTAAGGAGACATAGAGTTAGGTCGGGTGCTCAGAACAAGATCAATTTGAAATTCCACATCTCTTTTTGGTGGCAAACTGGGTAGCTCATCTGGAACACATCAGCAAATTCCTTCACCACAGGAATCTCCTCAATAGCTACCGAAGTACTTTGCTTTTCTGAAATGGCCAAAAGTGTCCCCGATCTCAACATACGACTGCCAGGAAACAAACTGGTCAGCACAAAGAGAGAGCTGGATGGTACACTACGCTGGAAGACCAACACCACTCCTGATGGAGCCTACAAAGTAACTGTCTTCCAGTAACAACATATTTTGGCATGGTACTGATGCAGCCAATCCATACCCAAGATGACAACAAATAGGGCCAACTGAATAACCATCATATTAGCAAAGAAATCCTCATCATCAATGGAGATGGTGCAACCCGGGCATACCATCGAATTCGTAATGAGACCACTGATGCACACTAGGGTTGTCCTGATCTTCTGATGAGAACGATACGCTGAACCACAAGATCAGCAACCAAACAATCGCAACGTCACCACACGAGGCGAGCAACCGAATCAAAGATCCGATCGATCTTTGTACCTGCTGCGACCAAGAGCATGCAAGAACAAGGTGATAGCAATTTTAGTCCAATAATCTCAAGGAAACAAGATTGAGATTCTATTTCTCAACTCGGGTGGTCTAGTCGACACACGCAAGATTGAGGAGGAACGCACACAGGGTCTACCAAAACACAACAAAACCTCAAAAATGAAGAACAGGGGTGAGAACCCAATATAAAGGGGTACCCACACAAGGGGAGCCGCTCAAGAGGAGTGCGATAGCCAGGAGAGGGGTGCCGGCCAAAGGAGGGGTGGAACCTTAAAAGTACATGGGCCTTGGGCCCAAAAGAAAGGTGGCGCAGCACCTGGAATTTCTGTCCTGTTAGATTGTTCTGTGATTTCCCTTCGCTCCATGAGGATTTTGGCCTCGGGATCTGATCCATTGGAAAGGTTGTCTCGATATCTTTCAAACGAGTTGTCGAACGTCGAAAACGAAGTTCGGATGTGGCCGTGGCGTCCGTTTGAAGTACTGCTGCTCCTGGATGGCCGAACCGTACTCGGCGACGAATTGGGCTTTATCTTGGGTCTTCCTTGGCGCGTGGGCTGTCCTCGGTGGATGTTCTTGACATGCTAGTCCAGCAAAGGTGGATGGAAAGGACTTGCTTCCGGATTAAGCCCTCTAGACGTCGTAGACGAAGTAGCGATCGTAGAGGAAAAAGGGGCAGCGGTTGTATCCTTGGTTGGGATGTCCTCATCAACCCCCTAGAGAACTGACTATCACAGACTTAGCAATACACTGCATACCCAACTTACCCCTTCTAGCAAACTCAATCGACCCAAAGGAATAGGATGCTCCTGAATCAAAGAGAACAAAAGAATCCTCAAGTAAGATACCTGATACCACATCTAGACGTCTGGCTGACTCAGTTGCCGGCAGAGCGTAAACACCTGGTGGCGCCGGGGTGGCGGGAGCCACAACACCCTACTGGGGGAGCACCGAAACTGGAGGCGGTGCAACAAACTGAGGGGCAGCCGATAGCTGTGGATGCCAGAAAGCCAAAGGTAGTACCCACGTGGAAGACTGCAAAAGAACAGGAGCTGCAACTAACATCTGGATTGACCCTCTGGACGAGGCAGTCGGAGTAGGAGTAGATGGCATGGGCTCCCACTTGATGATGCCACTAGGATTCAACCGGCAAACTCGCCCCATGTGACCAGGTCGGCTACAATGATGGCACTCCCCTGACCCCGAACACTCTGCAGCGTGATGCCCACCACCGCAATTGAAGCAAATCATGCCTTGCCCTGGGACAGGGTGAAAGGCCAACCGTGGGGAGGATGATGAAGACGGCTGAGGCTGCTTTGCCTTAGCCCCCGAGGAGGAACTCTGTCCCCCTTGAACTTCTTGGAAGTAGGTCGCTGAAAAGACCCACCTCCCCAACCAAAACTCCTCTTCTGGCCACCATTAGAAGTTATAGGAACTCCCGAACCACCAGGGTTGAGCTTATCTTTGGAAAGCACTAATCCAAGCTCTATGCCCTTAGCCTGCTCCACCATAGAGGCGAAGTCACGGGGAATAGCTGCCCCCATGACAACTTTGAACTCCTGGTTATGGCCCCGATGGAACCTCCGAGCCTTTTCACGATCATTAGAGGCCACGGCTGATACGAATTGGATAATGTTGTTGAACTCTGCCTCATACTCAGCCATAGACTTCCTCCCTTGGGAGAGGGTAGTCATAGAATGCTCCATCCTCTCAACAAAGGACTCCGGGTAGAACTTTGCGCAGAAGTGCTCGGTGAAGACCTCCCAGGTGACCAGTCAATGGGCGGGGGTCCTCGAAGCAAGTACCCCCTCCCACCGATATCCGCGTGGTGTCGACTTTTGTAGTCGGCAATGAATTTATGGGGTAGGCGCTAGATCTCAAACTCGAAGGTCACACAAGACAAAGGTTTAGACAGGTTCAGGCCCTCGACGGAGGAGGTAATAGTCCTGTGTGCTAGGGATTATGTGGATCTCTTGGATCTAAGATTGCTCCTTCTTTTGTGGTTGCCCGCCCTCTCCCTTATATAATGGGGTGGGGCAGTTTACAGAGTCCCGATTGGTTAAGAGATTCCGATTAGTTACTTGGATTCTAATCGGTTACAAGATAGAGTTTGCATCTTTATCTTATTCTGCTAACAACTCGGATACAATCATAGCTCTTATATCTAAACATTCATTCAATTATCTCTACAGTATATCCCCTTGGGCACGGCGCAAGGCCTGGCGCGGAGTTTATCCTCTAGGCCTTCCACTCGGCCCTATCTCTCTCTCAAGCACTTCTGGGCCGGTTATGAGGACACATAGGTTCTTATATTCCACAATAGCCTCCGAGTTATTCATGATCCGATTGCTATATCTTTTATCTGGTTCTCAACTTTGGATCAACGTTCTCAGCTTCTAGCATAAACCTCTGACTGGTTTCTTCTTTGATTTGAATGCTTCTTCTTGCAGCAAGGGGATTATGAAGGACTCGAATATAACCTCCGGTTTTTTTTCCAACTGATTATAATCTCCCGTCCGATAGGTTTATTATGGGTAACTTCGTGGACCTGACCCATGTCTCATATGAGAATTAGACATTTCTTCCCGCTCGAGGTGAAACCCTAATATCCTTCCTCTTCAAGGACCAATACCGGACAGTCTTCGAAGTTGTTTTGACTTCCTGTGCTAATTCATTTTCCGAGAACCTCTTTGGCTTTTGAAACTATCTTAACTCCAAGTCTCCTCGGTTTTTGATGTCATTACATCTTCGCATTTACTTCAACCTAGCTGTATCAGCTATAAAAGGCGAACCAATGCTTTTAGAATTTATCCTTTCTTGCTTAGTCCTCCATCTTCTTGCTCCGAGCTCCACCTTCTTCTTGAGGGATCTTCATGGACGGTCGGGACCCTGAACTCGCCGAGGAGTGGGCGCTCTTCGAGTTCACCATGGCCGAATGGGCGGAAGACAAAGCCGTCGCCCTCGACCGCGCAGCCGTCGACGCCTTCCTCGAGATTTTCCCTACCCTTGATAGGGCTAGGGACGCTCTCGTGGAGGCGCTTGGACGTGTTCGCCGTGGAGAAGTATAATATTTTTGTAAATGTAAGAAAATATTTTCCCAAGCATAATGCCTGGGGAACTTATATATAATAAAGAAATACCATTCCAAGTGATTTCCATGATTGTCGTTAGACCACTTAAACCCAGCTTGGGGTATATCGAAGCTTGCATGGCTCTTTGGTCGGGTGATATCCATATCCGACTGTCGCAGGATATATCTTAGGTCCAACTTGGGACATATTAGGATTTGCACGGCTCTTGGCCGAGTGATACCTATATCCGACTACTGTAGGATATAGCTCTGGTCCGACTTGGGACATATCATACTCACGTGGCTCTTGGCCGAGTGATACCTATATCCGACTACTGTAGGATATAGCTTAGGCTCGACTTGGAGCGTATCATATTTTCTTGGCTCGTGGCCGAGTGATACCTATATCCGACTGCTGTAGGATATAGCTTAGGCTCAACTTGGAGCGTATCAGGATTTTCTTGGCTCATGGTCGAGTGATACCTATATCCGACTGGTGTAGGATATAGCTCTGGTCCGTCTTGGGACATATCAAGGTTTATCCGAATGGTATCCGTACTCGTTTATTACGATGCATAGCTTATTGACCCATCTTGGAGCGTACCATTGGAACCGTGCCTTATCAGGCTCAACCCGTGATATATGATTCCGCCATGTGATAACTAACTAGCGACCCATCATGGGGTATATCACAAGAAGATATTTTTAATCCTACTGGACGATACCCACGTCCCACTTGGTTCGGTAAGTGGTTAAACATCCCATCGTGGGGAGCAACGTGTCCTCAATGTGACTTGGTCAAACCATGACTGCCTCCGTATATCAGGACACCGAGCTAGCAAATCATTACGAAGCATAGAGCAGGGTTAGCTGTTCTGCAATTTTTTTCCTGCCGATTCGGCGAAAACCTAATTTTCCCCCTTTTAAGACTAAGTCATGCATTGCCCGATGGTTCATTTCTTCATCGCGCACTTATGCCCCTTCCGCTTCCTTGCCTCTCTGACTCTCCACCGCTAGGGTTAACTGCCGCTGCGCTCGCATTTTCGCGCTATCATTGATCTTTCCTCCGAAAATGTCTTCTCATTCCTCTAAGGACACCTCCTCGCTGCCTTTGCCTCAAGATTGGACCACCTCGATAACAACGGAAGAGAAGTTGCAATCCATGGTGGAAGACGGGGTTCTTCCAGCCCTGACTTTGATCTCTGCACGACCGGCCGTAGGTGAATCCATCCCTACCCCTCGTTTTGAAAGAGATTGTGGTTTTTGAATCTTTCTTCCAACGCGGGCTGAGCCTTCCTGTCTGCGCTTTTCTTCGCGGTCTTCTTTTTTCTACGGTATTGAATTGGTGAACTTGAATCCCAATTCTATCCTACAAATCTCCCTCTTCGTCCACCTCTGCGAGGCATTCTTGGGCATCCGCCCCCATTTCAATCTCTTTCGCCACTGTTACCTTTTAAAACCTTATCCCTCAAAGAGCGACCCCAAGGTAATTGGGGGAGGCAGATTCCAATTACGGGAAGGATTAAAGAAAAATTTCTTTGCCATTCCCTTCAAATCTTCAAATAAAGGCTGGCACCAGGAATGGTTCTATTGTGCCAATCCTGATCCTGCTCTCCCCTCTTTTGTCGGGCGCCGGCCTAAGGTGTCCCTTTCTTGGGTATCTGCTCCCAATGCTGGCGACATGGACCAGGTGCAGGATCTTTTGGCGTTGATTGAGAAATTAAAAGAAGACGGTCTCACGGGAGTTGGTCTAGCCCTCCATTTTATCGCTCGCTGGGTACAACCGCTAAAAGAGTGAGTCCATCTAGGATATGAATTTGAAGGGAGGGACGATCCGACCCGGGAACTGCCCGAATCAGCGTCAAAGGAGCAAGTATATGTTCGGGTAGGCGACTTTTTCATCCCGAGCGTAGAGATGTCCACCGCCAGATGCCCGAAGTCCTTCACTGCATCAAATCCACCTCCTGAGGTAAGAAAGTTTAGCTGATAGACTCCCACATTCGTCTCTGAATGACCTTTAATAGTTATAATACTCCTTTTCAAGATTGATTGGCTTTCTTCAGTGACGCGCCTCTCCTAGAAATGCCTGTTCATAAGAGCGCTCAGTAGAAGTGACCTGCGAGCTCCCAAGCCAGAGACCCGGCCACCAAGAAGTGGAAGAAAACTATTATCAAGGACTCCCCGAAGCCTCGGCGCCCGACTGGTGGTCCCAAAATCCAAGAACCTCCAGTTCAAGCCCCGGTGCCTTCAGTTCCCCTTCCGCATAAGCCCGGTGTCCAGCCGAGTCCAACTCCGAGTGACTCGAGCGCTCGGGAAGAGCTTAGGGTTCCAGATCATAGCACCCTAACTGGTCCCTCCAGAAGTGGTTCTACCGCTCGCAAGAAACCCCTAATGAGAATAAAGAAGTCCGATAGGTTGGATGTCCTATCGACTCTTATTCGACGCATTTTGCCGGCTTATTCACCGATCATTCTTCTTATAGGAATCCTTCGTATGATGTTCCTATCGAGACACCGTCTTGGTTGAGGAAGCCTCACAATCTGCCTCGCTTGGGGACACTGGGGCGGCCTTTGAGCCACAGCCGCTTTCATTGACACCCCGTACTTCGGCATCGGGTCCTGCTGCTTGAGAGTTCATCTCTCGTCCATCCCCCGAGGTTGAAGATATCCCCCGAGATCCGCCGACTCTTGCTCGCCCTCAACTTATAATGCAAACCGAGTGGGTTGATGAGGAAGATGGCTTGAAGTCCCTTGGCGACTCGGAGGAGCAGAAAGAAAGGAATGACTTTTACAGTCATGCCGCCGCTTGCGCTCGCCTGGCCCGAGTAATAATTTCACCACTCTTATCAACTTTTTGCTTGTGCCGGTTAGCATGTTGTCACCTTTCCTTGCGATGGTTACAGAAATTGGGAGAACGCTCTGCAAAGAAATCCGAATATCTCCAAAAGATGCTCCCGGAGGTCAGGATGCGCCAGGAATACCTGGCCAAATTGGAGCAGATCAAAACTAAACATGCAGCCGAGCTGCAAAATCTCCGATCAGAGGTCCAAGCCCTGCGGCAGGAGAAGGAAACCCTGCGACAGGAGAAGCTAGATGTTGTCGGCTCCCTTCGAGGTAGATATTTCCTGGACCATCCCGTGTTCTCGTTTAACCATCTGGTCTTTTGATCTCCTCATCTTCGTGTCAGTTCGAGATTCTACTGTTGTAAAGCTCCAAGAGCAACTTAAGGCCTCAGAGGTCTCCAAATTGAAATCGGAGAAGGCACTAGAAGGTACGCTCAGCAGCTTGGCCCTCCCTTGTCTTCATTGTCTTCTTGGTACTTCTTAATAATCTGTTTCGCTTGCAGCCTATAAGTTCAAGACGCGGGTGCAACAAGCCGCTTATAACAAGAGGGTCGAGGCCCTTGAAACGTCTTGTGCTAAGCTTCGCGAGGCCTCTGACCCGTTGCTGAGGTTGCTTCATCCCGGAAGCGAGAGGCCGCTCAGTAGGGACCAAGTTATCTCCCAACTAGAGGAAGCCCCCAAGGAGCTTAAGATACTCTTGAAGGAAACGACGACCAATGGCGCTAGCCAGGCTCTAACGATCAACAAGTCACTTTATCCCCGAGTGGATCTTGAGGCCATTAAAGATGGCTATGCCTGTAACGTGGATGAAGACCGAGCAGCCGAACTCTGGGAGGAAGTTAAGGATGCTTCTTCGGCTGTCACGGAAACCTTGGACCTGTGAACGAATATTTAAAAGTGTTTCCTTGATCTTGCAAGTTTTCTTTAAATATGCTATTATGCTCGATGAGGCCATCCGAGTAGTTTTGACATCTTAAATATCATGTCCGACTAGTTCAGCCCCCAGTCTCTGGGGCATGGTTCATGACGCATGTCTCAAAGTATTAAAATTCGTAGGAGCAAAGCACTCAGACGCATAATTTTCGAGAAGATTATACGAAAACAACTTTAAGGGCAAACATTCATTCATAAAGAAGCAATTGAATTACAAAGTTCAAGTGAAAAAACGACGTAGTTGTTCTATGTTCCAGGTGTTGTTGATAATTGTGCTGTCTTCACGCTTGAGCTTATAAGCCCCAGGACGTATCACCTCATCGATGACGTAAGGGCCTTCCCAGCTTGGGGAGAGCTTATGCTCGCATTTCTGATTCTTTCTAAGAACCAGATCTCCTTTGGAGAATGCGCGGCTCCTTACATTGTGACCGTGATAGCGACGTAAGCCCTGAAGGTACTTTGCCGACTGAATTGTTGCAACGTCCCTGGCTTCTTCCATTTTGTCGAGGTCTTCTAGCCGACTTTCTTCCGACGCGACCTCCTCATAGCTCCTAACCCGCGGGGATCCGAATTCTAACTTGGTGGGGAAGACCGCCTCTGAGCCATACACCAGGAAGAAAGGTGACTGCCCGGTTGCTCTTCTGGGGGTGGTTCGCAGCCCCCAGAGTACCAAAGGCAATTCTTTGATCCACCGAGTGGCGTATGGTTTGAGACGATCAAAAATCCTTGCCTTTAGGCCTTGTAGCACCATGCCGTTGGCTCGTTTGACCTGCCCATTACTTCGGCGGTGTGCTACTGATGCGAAGCAAATTTTTATGCCGAGTTCACCGCACCAGTCTTGAAATATGCCACCTCTGAGTTGGGTGCCGTTCTCCGTGATGATTCGGTTTGGTACGCTGAATCTAACCACGATTTCATGGAAGAATTCTTTAGCCCTTGCGGCGGTGATTGTGGCGACTGGCTTGGCCTCAATCTATTTGGTGAATTTATCGACGGCCACGAAGAGATGAGTATAACCACCTTGAGCCTTCTTCAAAGGTCCCACCATGTCAAGCTCCTAGACCACAAATGGCCAAGTAATTGGGATGGTCTGTAGTTCCTGTGCCGGTTTGTTCACCTATCGTGAAAAGAATTGACATCCTTCACATGTCCGGACGATGTCCTCTACATCAGTGAAAGCAGTCGGCCAGAAAAATCCCTAATGATAAGCCTTGCCGACTAGGGTTGTTGATGCCGCGTGATTCCCACAAATTCCCGAGTGGATTTCTTTGAGAAGATCTCTTCCTTCTTGTTCTGATATGCACCGTCGTAGTACACCAGAGGAGCTCTTGCGATAGAGTTCTTCCCTGATTACCACGTAGCTCTTACTTCGGCGCATTATTCGCTCGGCCTGCATGCGGTCTTTGGGTAACTCGTCCTTCGTCAGATAGTCCAGATACAGAGCTGGAGCTCCAGTCGGGGGTAATGATCAGGACTTCTGCTTCTACATTCTTCTCCACTGGGATGTCCGACTTTGATCGAGTGCTTATTGTGGGCTTATGAATTTCTTCGACGAATACTCCCACGGGCACTGTGGTCCGACCGGATCCCATTTTTGCTAGCTCGTCGGCCGCTTCATTGTCCAGGCGGAGCACGTGAACAAGTTCCAAGCCGTCAAAGATGCATTCAAGCTTGCGTACATCCTGGCAATAGGCAACCATGTTGTCTCTAATGCAGGACCATTCTTTTTGCACCTGATTGACCATGAGCATTGAATCTCCACGAACCGTCAAACGTCGGATACCGAGTGATATGGCGATACAGAGCCTATGGATGAGTGCCTCGTACTCGGCGGCGTTGTTCGACGAGAGAAAAAGTGTTTGAAGAACGTACCTCAACCGTTCTCCACTTGGTGATATGAACACTATGCTAGCCCCCGCGCCGCTGAGCGTGAGGGAACCATCAAAGTACATCGTCCAATACTCGAGTTCCTTGACCTCCGCCGGGTGTCGACTTTTGTAGTCGGTAATAAATTTATGGGGTAGGCGCTAGATCTCAAACTCGAAGGTCACACAAGACAAGGGGTTTAGACAGGTTCAGGCTCTCGCGGAGGAGATAATACCCTAGTCCTGTGTGCTGGGATTATGCAGATCTCTTGGATCTAAGATTGCTCAAAGGGCAATATGCTCTGGGCGATATGAGGTGTGCTATGGTCTATGGCTTGATCGCTCTATGCTTGGATGATCGGATCCTTATGTTGTTGCCCGCCCTCTCCCTTATATAGCGGGGGTGGGGCGGCTTACAGAGTCCTGATCGGTTTGGATATTCCGATCGGTTACAAGATTCTAGTCAGTTAATAGGATAGAGTTTACATCTTTATCTACCCTATTAACGACTCGAATTACAACCGTATCTATCATATCTAAATATAAGTTCAACTTCCTTTAGGATATGTCCCCTTGCACATGGAAGCGGGGCCTGACGCGGGGAGTATCTTCTAGGCCTCCCTCTTGGGCTTGTCATGAGGGTACCCGGGTTCTTATATTCCACAGTAGCCCCTCAGTCCTTTGCGATCGAGTTGCCGCCTTCCTGGTTGCAGCCCAACTGAATCATGTTTCACGCCGAGTGCTTCCAGTTCTTGATGCAGCTTCCCGACTAGTTTTCCTTTACGGTAGGAGTGCCTGTTGTAGGCAAAGAGATCGTGAAGGACTCAATAGAAACTCCACGCGTTAAACATTCCGAGTGGTTCCTAGCCCCATTATTGGAATTACAGCGATCGGCTCATCTTGGGACATCTTGTATCCCAAGCGATATCACGAAGTCAAAACGCTTTTCCCGCCGAGGCAAAATTCGATGCCACTCCTTTAAATTCATTAAATCGCGAAGTTCTTGATGTAAATCGTTGAGCGTTAGCTCACACACATCGCATCAAATTTAGTAGCCACGAAATCATGTATATGCGAACTTAGGCAATGTAAAAACAATTCACTCGGATGTGATGTCAAGCGGTGTATATATAATTTTAGAGTTTTTACTCTTTTTCCTTATTGATTTTGAATTCATCAGAGTGGTTTGACTCTTTTTGTTTAAGCACTCTGCCCGACTATTCTAGCCCCGGGCGTTGGGAGTCGACTCATGGCTCTTTTCGAGCACGTGTTTTGGGTGACTAAAGTTCGCCGTTCATGGGGTTAGAGCTTCATAATTTGGAGTTATCGCTTTTCGGATTCACTCATGTCGTTAAGCAAAGAAGAAAAATACAACTCAAAAGATGTGCGCATGCATGCGCTATTAGAGTGTAGCCCCGACTTCTTTGCTTAGTTGTGGGTCAACTAAATAGCAAGTCAAGAAAGTCAATAATTTTATTTATAATGACATAATTGTGTAAAAAGCGACTTAGCTGCTTTATGCTCCATATGTTGTCGACGATCGTGCCATCTTTGCTCGGGGCGCAGGCGAAGGCTTGTAGATGAGCTGTAGGCGGCGCTCGGGGCGCAGGCGTGGCTCGTGGCCGTCTTGAAGGTGGCACTTTCGCGCAGCGTAGGCTCGTGGCCGTCTTAGAAAGTGGCGATCGGCGCGGCGTAGGCTCGTGGCCGTCTGAAGGTGGCGCTCGAAGCGTGGCGTAGGCTCGTGGCCGTGCGAAGGTGGCGCTTCGGAGAACGCGGCGTGAGGCTCGTGGCCGTCTTGGCCGTGTGGGGCGCAAGTGCGCTTCACCTACCGGCTTTCTGATTTCGCTAAATTGCGGCCGCCGTCACCATGGCCTTGATCAGGCCACGATCGGGGCTGCGGGCTATCGATGCAATCGCCGGGTCGGTTTGTCGGCGTCTTAGAGGCGACGGCGTTACGCGTGGCGTGCGGAAACGGCGATCTCCCAACACGGATTGCGGGAGGTCCTCGTGGACATTGCGGTCGCGAGATCGAAGCGATCGCTTTGCACCTCCTTACCCTTACGAAGGCGATCTTCCCCGCGGCTTCTGTTCTTCTTGTTGGCGTTGGAGATCGGTCTTACGCTCTTCTATCGCGATGATGCCACGAAGATCGCAGCAATTCCTCGCGACGCCGGTGGTTTGCCGGCCAAGTCAAAGTGACATACGAGATGGGTTGGCTTTGATCTTTACGGATCGGATCTGGTTTTGGACCCGAACGGACAAGCTCTCGCGCGCATCTGCGATGAAGTCCGGTTTCGGCGGAAGGCTGGCGAGAGGCAGGTGGCGGCGAATCCACGATTCTTGCCATCGAGTGTGTGGGAAAAGATTATAGCGCTTCCCTACAGCACGCCAACCGCCGACTTTTGTAGTCGGCAATAAATTTATAGGGTAGGCGCTAGATCTCAAACTCGAAGGTCACACAAGACAAGGGGTTTAGATAGAGTTCGGGCTCTCGCGGAGAGATAATACCCTAGTCTGTGTCTTTGGGATTATGCGAATCTCTTGGATCTAAGATTGCTCAAAGCGCAATATGCTCTGGGCGATATGAGGTGTGCTATGCTCTATGGCTTGATCGCTCTATACTTGGATGATTGGATCCTTATGTTGTTGCCCGCCCTCTCCCTTATATAGCGGGGGTGGGGCGGCTTCGAGTCTGATCGGTTTGGAGATTACGATCGGTTACAAGATTCTAGTCAGTTAATAGGATAGAGTTTACATCTTTATCTACCCTATTAACGACTCGGATTACAACCGTATCTATCATATCTAAATATAAGTTCAACTTCCTTTAGGATATGTCCCCTTGCGCATAGCAGCAGGGCCTGACGCGGGGAGTATCTTCTGGGCCTCCCTCTTGGGCTTGTCATGAGGCTACCCAGGTACTTATATTCCACACCGGGTTTTGAATTTTTGTCCACTCGGCAGTAAAGTCCGTGAGCGCGTGAGACTTGATGGACGTGCAAGGCTTGAATAGGATGTTAAAAGCTCCAAGCTCGACTGCCCACTTCGCAATTCTCCCAGTGGCCTATCGGGAAGGAGGTGACCACCGAAACAATATGCTCTTGGAAGTAGTGCTTGAGTTTGCGAGATGTAAGGAGTACGGCGTATAATAATTTTTGCACTTTTGGATACCGCACCTTAGATTCACTCAAGACATCACTGATGAAATAGACCGGGTATTGGATCTTCTGCATGTGACCCGGCTCTTCCCTTTCTATGATGATTGCAGCGCTGACTACGCGAGTTGTTGCCGCGATGTAAAGTAACAGATGTTCCCCTAGCATTGGTGAAACCAAGACCGGGGGTGTCGTCAAGAAGGGCTTTAAATCTTCAAACGCTTGCTGTGCCTCAGGCGTCCACTAGAACTTGTCCTGCTTCTTGAGGAGTTTAAAGAATGGCATACCTCGCATACCTAGTCGGGAAATAAACCTGCTGAGTGCGGCCATGCATCCTATAAGCTTCTGGACGTCTTTTTGGCAAGTCGGCGGTTCCATATTTGATATGGTCTTGATCTTTTCTGGGTTGGCCTCAATGTCTCATTGGGATACGATAAACCCGAGCAGTTTTCCCAAACATACTCCGAAAACACACTTCTCGGGATTAAGCTTCATGCTGAAAGTCCTTAGACTTTCGAACGTCTCGGTTAGGTCGGCGATAAGGTCCTTCCTCTCCTGAGTCTTTACCACGACATCGTCCACATATGCCTCCACATTGCATCCGAGTTGGGCATGAAAACACCGCTGTATTGCGCGCTGATACGTTGTACCTGCATTTTTCAACCCAAACGCCATCGTGGTATAGCAAAAGGCCCCAAAGGGCATGATGAATGAAGTCTTGATATGATCTTCCGCCTTTAGGCGAATCTGGTGGTACCCTGAGTACGCATCGAGGAAACTCAAGATCTCGCACCCGACGGTTGAATCAACCACCTGATCAATTCGAGGTAGCCCGAATGGATCCTTCGGACATGCCTTGTTGAGATCAGTATAGTCAACGCACATGCAACAAGTTTTATTCTTCTTTTGAACTAGTGCAGGGTTTGCCATCTAGTCGGGATGATACACTTCTTTGATAAAACCTGCAACTAATAGCTTGGTGATCTCCTGCTTGATGGCGTTCCGACGACCTGGAGTGATCCGCCGGAGTCTTTGCTTGATTGGATTTGCCTTTTCGTCGACGTGTAAAGAATGATCGATCACCTCCCTAGGAACACCCGGCATGTCAAATGGTTTCCAGGCAAAGATGTCCTTGTTATCCTGGAGGAAGGTGACGAGCATGCTTTCCTATTTACCCTCGAGCCCTATCCCGATCAGAGTCATTTTGGATGGATCTTTATCCCTGACGTGGCCTACTTCTTGGATGGGATGCCGCCGTCTTCCTGCAACGTGGCAGCCTCCGCTTGGATATTCTTCCCCACGGCGGTTGCCTCCTTCAGCTCAGCAAGTTCATAGTTCTCTCGGTCGCATTCCAAAGATCACTTGATGTCACTGTGAACCGTAATGACGCTTTTGGGTCCTGGCATCTTCATCACCAAATAGGTGTAGTGCGGGACGGCCATGAATCGAGCCAGTCCGGGTCTTCCCAAGATAGCGTGATACGCTATCTCAAAATCCGCTACCTCAAAATTTATATACTCGATCTGATAGTTGTTTTTGGTGCCGAAGGTGACGGGCAAAGCAATCTACCCGAGTGGAAACGAAGACGCCCGAGGATCACCCGTGGAGCGGTGAGAGCTCGACCTTAGCTTCGGGCGGGGGCGTTCATGTCGTCGAAGGTTTTGGCGAACAGGACATTGAGTCCACTCCCTCCATCAATCAAGACTTTCTTGAGCTTTACATTGCGAATAACAGGGTCGAGCACTAGTGGATACATACCCGGATGTAGGACTCGGTTGGGGTGATCCGAGCGATCGAAGGTGATCGGGACTTCAGACCACTTTAGATCTTGGGGTTGCGATTCCACGCATTGATCTCGGCGGTAAGCTTTTGCTTCTGCTTGGACTTGTATCCGGTGGAGCCCGCGTATATGTAGTTCAGCTCGTGCTCAGGTTCTTGGTAATCGTCCTCGCCTGGAGGGTCTTTCTTCTTGGCAGCCTCATCCTTCACGGGAGCTGGTTGCTTGTTGCTTTCACGCGCAAAATGCTTTAGGGTAAAGCAGTCTTTGGCGACGTGCTTTCCTTTAAGGTGGAAAGGATAGATCGCATCCATGACAGTGTTGTAATCGGACGCCTCCCTCCATGTAGCTCGGGGCCGATCGCGTTCTGCTACCGCAACTAGCTCCTCGCCTTCCCGTTTTTTGTCTTTGTGCTTGGAGGACTCGGCCTTGTCGCCTTTGTTCTTCTGCTGCGGGCGATCTTCTTGGATCTCGACCAGGGCGTCTGAGGCCGTGGCATAGCAGTCGACCAATGCAAATATCTCCTTTACGGAGGCCGGTGGTTTCCTAGACATTTTCTTGATCAGATCAGGATCGTTGACCCCTTTCTGAAAGGCTGCTACCACCACCGCATCGAATACATCCCTGATGGTGTTTTTCTTCTGAATGAAATGTCAGATGAAATCTCTCAGTGTTTCGTCTTTCTTCTGGTGAAGCTGATATAGGTCCCATGGGGTGCCAGGCCTCTCATAGGTTCCCTGAAAGTTCACGATGAATTGGTTGCAGAGATCGCTCTAGGAGTCCACCGAGTTCGCAGGAAGTCCTGTGAGCCATGATTGAGTTGAAGGGGTGAGATTGACCGGAAGATAGTTTGCCACCACGTTTTGATTCCCCCTAGCCGCTTTAACCGCCAGGGCATAGACCTGCAGCCAAGCTTTCTGATCTCGATCCCCATCAAACTTAACGATGCCCTTGGGGTTGAAACCTTCGGGCTATACTACTCGGCGTAACCGAGAAGTGAACGCTCAGATTCCATCAATGGATCTATCGTCATGATGAGGGGGAGTCCGGCGTGGCGAGCCTCTGGCTCGGCGATTGTCATCAACGCATCGGGGTGGAGTTCGACAAGGCGAGCCCAGGATTCGACGATCGTCGTTGTCGTTTCGACCGCGGCGATGATGGTCTCCATGGTCATCGCGGTCGTCGTACCGTCGATCACTTCGTTGGTCGAGGCTGGTACCGAAACGTTCATGGTCGTCATAGTGCCAACATCGTTCTTCCTTGTCCTGCTCTTGCCATATGGCGGTGATGTCTTGGCGGAGATCGCGGTTGAGATTTCGGCGAGCGTCTCCGACTGGTCGCGTGGGGCGCTAATTGCCGGTACTCCGACTGGTAGCAGTCCGACAGTTAGTAACGAGAGTAGCCGCGTGGGAGCGTTAGTGCGCTCCCCTACCGGCTTTTCTTGATTCTGCTGAATCGCTGCCACCATCACCATGGCCTTGATCTGGGTCACGATCGGGGCCGCCAAGCTATCAGATGCAATCATCGGGTCCAGCGTGTCGAGAAGCGTCTTGGAGGCGACGATGTTCTGCAGCGGTGTGTGGAAGACAGCTTGGTCTCCCAATCTGGATTGTAGGATTTCCTCGTGGACATTGCGTCCACGAGATCGAAGATATCACGCTTGTGCCTCCTTACCCTTACGAAGAAGGCGATCTTCCTCCGCGAGTTCTTGAATCTCTTGTTGGCGTTGAAGATCGGTATTTTGCTCTTCTATTGCGAAGATGCCACGAAGATTGTAGCAACTCCTCGCGAGGCCGACTGGTTTTCTGTTCGAGTCATAGTGGCATACCTGAGATGGGTCGGCCTGATCTTTACCAGATTGGATCTGGTTTAGGTCTAGGCAGATGAAGGTGGTGATGATTTCACTGATTGCTGCCATCGAGTTTGTAGGAAAAGATTATAGCGCTTCCCCTACCTGGCGGGACATCTGTCGAATTTTGTAGTCGGCAATGAATTTATGGGGTAGGCACTAGATCTTAAACTTGAAGGTCACACAAGACAAAGGTTTAGACAAGTTCATGCCCTCGACAAAGAAGGTAATACCCTAGTCTTGTGTGCTGGGATTATGTGGATCTAAGATTGCTCCTTCTTTTGTGGTTGCCTGCCCTCTCCCTTATATAATGGGGTGGGGCGGTTTACAGAGTCCCGATCAATTAAGGGATTCCGATCGGTTATTTGGATTCTAATCGGTTACAGGATAGAGTTTACATCTTTATCTTATCCTGCTGACAACTCGGATATAATCATATCTCTTATATCTTAACATTCATTCAATTATCTCTAGGGTATATCCCCTTACGCACGGCAGCAAGGCCTGGCGCGGAGTTTATCCTCTGGGCCTTCCACTCGGCCCTATCTCTCTCTCAAGCACTTCTGGGCCGGTTATGAGGACACCTGGGTTCTTATATTCCACACCAGGCCCTTCAGCTAAAAGGCCACGAATTGAGCCTTCTAGAGAGAAGTCATCTCGAGGACTCCAAATTGCCTCTCCATGTAATGCAGCCAGTCCACTGCCTGGACTGGCATGCCCGCACCATCAAAGGTGTCGAGTCGGAGAGTCAATCATTCACGAAGGCTCATCCTACAATCCAGCACATCTGGGGCAGCTACAAGAACCGCTGCAGGTGGAGGCACAGTAAGAGGAGAACTCAATTTAAAAGAGAAACTCGCTTTTGTCACCTTAAAATCAAGGCGCTAAACTTCACTTAGGGGAGAACTCAATTTAAAAGAGAAACACTGCATAAATCTTTTATAGATGCACTCCCTTTTACCAAACAATCAATCCACTTCCACACAACAACCATCATTTTCTCAAGAGAAAGTGAACTCATTTCCCAGCAGAAAATCGCTTCAATAGAAAAAGTCACTTATAAAACAACCAGAAGAATCACCTTTAAGAAACATTCTCAAACACCGCACACATTTTAACTAAATATAACTCTAGTCGAACTAGAGATACAATTAATCCCAAAACAAGAATGTAACACCCTAGCACCCGCATGCCCCAAATGTTAGACCAACAAAAATCATCAAATACTACCAAATTACTAAAAATTTCAGCACGACCTCTACGCAATTAGAGCAAAACAGCCAAAGAACAACATAATAGCAACTACGACATAACCATTCAAGCATAAAGTAAAGCATAGCAACAACATCATACCATAAACTTGAACTAACATCACGTAAGTAATTTAAGGGAGGTGAGGTCGACCAAACAAACACCCATACAATTATAATCTTTTTACATAAGGAGCTACACCAAAAGCAAGAACTTAATCCATAACCACTAGTAAAACAAAATACATCGCTTTCTTAACTACTCAAAAGCCTAGAGTAAGTGATAACGAGTGAATAAAGTGATGCTAAGCCCTCTCCCATAAAGCCGCCGTGATGGTACCTAAAATAAAACTTCACAAAATAAGCGTGAGTTTAAAACTCAGCAAAGAGTATCATACTATAACAATTAACTTAAAACAAGAGATTAGAGCAATTCAAATATGGTAATACCCTTGCACATAAGAACAACATCATAACTTAACGTTCCTTACTCTTTAACCATGCAATGCACATGCATGCTCATAATGCACCTTTTCATAGCACATACCGGTATTGCTGGGTGCTCATCCATTGGTATGCACCGTCTCATTCCCATCCAGCCCGTGGAGGGGCCTACCAAGGTAGGTCTTTCATGTCTCACTACGTGTGAGACGTAGAGGTACACTCGGGAAACCTCTTCTCTTATGAATGCACAAATGCAAATGAAATAAATTAAATTGCAGATTGCATTCTCATCATCATGACATATTCATAAGCATTGACATACTTTTTAAATTCGTACCCTTACCATTTGCTTCATCATAAGCAAATGAATAATCAAATTCCTAAATATCCACATACTTGAAATCATTACCAAAGCAAGCCACCACTCCTCCTAACATTTAATCTGCATGAGACACTTGCCTCTAACCGCGAGGAGCGGAGTGGTGCGAGGTTGAGTCCACACCCGAAGTTACGCCATCTGAAATAACATTTACATACATTTCAATAACATACAATTACAACATTTCAATGTCACACCTATGTTCAACCCAGACTTTGCTTTCTCACATGAAGAACCAAAATCTATTCCTTGATGTCCCGATAACAGAAAGGCTACAAATTCTAACCCAAAAACCCAAACATTGGAAGCATGGACTATAGGTGAGCTATCAAAGCTTACTCCCAAGTTTCAACTTGCTCAACATGCCCTAAAACTTCACTTAGCAAAAAAACCAAAATCCTTGCCCAGATTTTTTAGCATGCTGCCACCTAGGACAGTTAGCTTGAAACTGATATAACTTCTGGCATACAAATCCAAATTCAGTAAACAAAGACATTTTTGGAATCTACAGAAAGTTTTCTAGCTTTCTGTAGTTATAGGAATAATTTAATTAGACCTCTAAATAACCCTAAACAATACAAATCCGAAACTACTGTCAACAGCAACAAGTTCTCGACAACAGGCACACAATTGATCATATATTCTAAATGGCTAAACCAAAAATCGTGTTCATAGACTCTAATTAAACTTTAGACCACGATCTACAAATTCTTCTATAGCCAACCATGCAGGAAATTAACCTAGGGACCTCAAATCGCAGATCCAAAATGAGGGTTTGCATAGGTCATAAATTTCAGAACTATCCCCACATCTAAATCCACCATTTTCCCCCAAATCCACAAAATCTCCAAACCCTACAATACCCAAATCCCATAAAACTCCACCTCAGAACAGAACTAAACCCATCCAAGACCTTAGGAAGCCCTCACCTTCACTTACCCTCAAAGAAGGTCAACAAGAGGGACGAAACTTCGATTGGGGGCTGCTGCAGGGAGGAGGCACCAAGGGGGAGCTGCTGTAGGGGGAGGCGCAGGGGATGGTGCCAAGGAGGGAGGATCTACTGGTAGGAAGAAGAAGACAACCCCAAGCTTGCTGTAGGGAGGAGAAAACTAAAGAAGAAGATGGATAGGGAGAAGAGCTATCGGCTAGGATGAGAGCCAGGAAAAAGAAAAAATAATGAGGGGTTACGGGGATTAGGTGGGGAAGAAAAAAATGGTGGGAACTCTCCTCACAAGAGCTAAAACCCACCTACTGTAGCCCACAGACATGCCCACAAGACCCTGTCTGAAATTTCCTTAAGCAGAAAAGATTTGTGATATTACAAAAACTGCCAAATATTACATTGGGTTCGGTTGTTTCCTTTAACCGATAATACCAAATATAACTCATTTTTTGTACGCTAAAGAGCGCAATCCAATCATACACCCTTTGGGGATATAGATTCCACAATCATAACTTAAGCTAAATTTCTTAGCAAAGACAAATGAATGTCATTATTCAATGAAATAAAGCATTTAAAATCCACTAACATATTACTTCATGATTATTCATACTTTCATCCTCATTTTCAAGCCTCAATGTTAACCCCAAACTTAGCAACATTCACACTAATTTATGGAAGCTCTAATACATATAATAGAGAAAGCCTTAGCCAAAATATATTCATCCAAAAGATTATATGAACAAACCAATCCATGTACATTTAAACATAAGTTCACCTTAAATCCCACCATCTCTTGTATTCAAATATGCTTACCATTAAAGGTTACAATATCACAATTTGCACCTTGAGAAACCCTATCAGGATTTAACACAATTTACATAACCAATTCTTCCTTTAGTTACCTTTTCCAATAATTATAACGAAAATTTACGATGCTTGTCATAAAACATCAAACCAAGTCTACCTCATCATGATCAACACAAAGGATTAAATCATAAGAGGCTACATCAACATTATTCTAAGTCTGTAATCCATGACGAACCTTCAATTGTCCAACTCCATAATCGAAATTTTAAGACATCTCTTTTCAATGACACTTTTAGTATGATCAACATCAAACTTCCATACAACCCATAAGTCCAAATTTCTGTATCTAAAGCTCATTGAACCAATAAATAATTCCAACAATTGAATATTATCTCCATGAGATATAATTCATAAATATGGCTCTCTAAGACAGTAATTTGCTAAGGATAAAACCATACACTATGACAATCATTCCATGTTTCTTCATTCTTTGATTACAACATTGTTTTTATTCATTCTATCCATATATTGTCGGGACCCGTATATGAAAATCCGGACCCTCTGTGTATTCTGCACAAGTCCAGGATTATGCTAGTGCACACAGGCTCAACATTGATGAATATCACAGTCATACTTAACGGTAACATAATAAAGACTTTATCAATATTAAATATAATTGTTCGACGACCTCATGGTCAACCTTACATAAATACGCCTCATAGGGCTAAGACTGAAAGTAAATAAATAGCAGCGGAAATGAACACAAGCGTAGAAACCCCTCGATCTGCCACAGGCAACTGACAAGGTTCGCACCCTAGTTATTCGCCTCTTCCTGATACTCTTCCTCAAAAGCAGGCGTTGCTTCTTCTCCAACTGGTGATGTTTTGTTGCAAGGGGGGTTATGATGAGGACATCCCAACCAAAGATACAACCGCTTCCCCTTCTTCCTCTACAACCGTTACTTCGTCCCCGACCGTCGTGTTTCGCCCGCTACTTCGTCTACAATGTCTGGAGGGCTTAATCCGGAAGCAATTCCTTTCCATCCACCTTTGCTAGACCAGCACGTCAAGAACATCCACCGAGGATAGCCCACGCGCCAAGGAAGGCCCAAGATAAAGCCCAATTCGTCACCGAGTCCGGTTCGGCCATCCAGGAGCAGCAGTACTTCAAACGGACGCCACGGCCACATCCGAACTCCGTTTTTGACGTTCGACAACTCGTTTGAAAGGTATCGAGGTAACCTTTCCAATGGATCTGATACCAAGGCCAAATTATTCTTGGAGCAAAGGAAAATAACAGAATAATCTCACGGGACAGAAATTCCAGGTGCTGCACCACCTTTCTTTTGGGCCCAAGGCCAATGTACTCTTAGGGTTCCACCCCTCCTTTGGCCGGCGCCCCTCTCCTGGCTGCCGCACCCCTCTTGGGCGCCCCCCTTGTGTGGGTACCCCTTTATATTGGGTTCTCACACCTGTTCTTCATTTTTTAGGTTTTGTTGTGTTTTGGTAGACCCCGTGTGCGTCCCTCCTCAATCTTGCGTGTGTCGACTAGACCACCCGAGTTGAGAAACAAAACCTCATCTTGTTTTTCTTTGAGATTATTGGATTGAAATTGCTATCACCTTGTTCTTGCATGTTCTTGGTTGCAGTAGGTTCAAGGATCGATCGGGTCTTGATTCGGTTGATCGCCTCGTGTGGTGACGTTGCGATTGTTTGGTTGCTGATCTTGTGAATTCATCATATCGTTCTCATCAGAAGGTCGGGACAACCCTAGTGCACATCAGGTTAGTACATAAAGCACTCAACAAGTTGCGCAAAGAATGCAAGTCTAATATACTATATGCATGGCTTATTAAAAAGAATAGGCTGACTTGGTTAATTTGCATAAACAATATTTATAAAATAATAGCATAAATAGATTGAAGGACAGTAAAACAAATAATAACAATAATACATTTTCCATTTGTTTTCCAATAACCAACTCATAACCTTATTCCACAATTCATATCCATACCCACATTTGTTTTTAATGAAAACTAACCCTTGACTGTAATCACCGAGCAATGCTCTATACCGCGAGCACGACTATTCGAATAGGTTTTACACTCTGCAGAGGTTATGCACTTTACCCACAAGAGACAACCACACACCACAAAGGCGAGTGATTATAACAAAGCCTTTCCAATGCTTATCTAAACCAAGTACTATCCGCTAAGGTTTCAACACTAGTGGGACTGGTTACCACATCCAGGGCCCCCCTCTTGCGCCATGTGAGCATACCAGTGCGAGGACTGGTTACCACTACCTAGGCCTCACACCACCACATATGTACAAAAGTTAGACTCGACAGATTAATCAGCTAGGTCTGTCCCATAACAGACATGTGGTTGTATGAATGACTCTATTCAAATTCCTGCAAGCTTAAGTCCTTAATTGACCAAGGCAAGACTAACTAAAAATCATCATAACTATGAACCAACCGTTATCATAAAAAGCAATGCGACCGCCTGAGTGCCACATTGGCCCACCACAAATACATGCCGCTTGCCTCAATCTAAATCATTTTACCACCCCGGTTGATTACCATGCACCATGTGCCATCAACAACAACAACAACATTGTGTGACAATACCCGACACACAATTTAGTAAACATGTTCCATAACCATTAAGCAAGATTAACCACTTTTACATAAAATGATGACTCGTTGCATGGCTAAGCATTCTACTTGCGGTCTAACTAACCACATTGGCAATTATAGCTACCAATTAGTATTAAACCATTTTAGGGTGAAAAATGAAATACGACATATAATATGGCAAGGTGAATGTAACTCAAAGTGGATAATAACTAATCCCAATATACTCGAAACAATAATACTTGAATTAATATGCAATACTTTGAAACAATATAATATTTAAAGCATAGGTTCAACATGATCTAAGCAAAACTTGCCTTCAAATATCTCCGACTCCTGCTCTGGACCTTGCTCAAGTGCTGGATCCTCAAAGCAAAACTCATCGGGCAACTCGACATCTACGTGAAACGAACGAGAAAGCAATAAATACCAAAAATAGAGAGCAACATCAACTCCAAAAATGAAATAAAATTCACCATTAAATAGAGAGTGATTTTAAAAAATTTTAGAAACTAGAATCACCTCAATCGGAGCTATATACAAAAGATATAGATATTCAAATTTGAAATAAAAGATAAATCAGATAATTGGAAAAACTGAATTAACCGAAATATTTTTATACGGAAAATAGCATTTATGATGTCATGCTGATGTCAGCACTGAATATGATTTTTGGCTAAATATTTTTCTAAAGAAAAACTATATATGACGTTACACCGACGTCAGCGGACACTTGGCCCAATCGGGTGCTAACACGCGGCACAATCACGGCGCGACACGTGTAACCGGCGTATGGACTCTGTCCATGGCCGGTCCTGCTCCACGGTGGACCGACAGCACTATGCCCGTGCACCGGCTGATGCAAGCACACACGTGGCACCATTGGATGAATGACATGTGGCACAGATTTAACGGACACGATTACACACACCGTGGCGATGATCTCGACCGTTCATTTCAGATCGGACGGTGGAGATCAGAGGCGATGACGCCAACGAAACCGACGGCGACAATCCCTAGGTTTTTGCACGACACATGGTAGCACGGAATTGGCCTAGCGCGCGGTGCGATCACACCCGTTCGGTTTGAATCCGACGACTCAGATCTGACGACACAGTGGCACACGCGGGGACATGCGGCACGATCTGCACCGATTAGCGTGGATCCAACAGCGATGGCAGGCAGAGCAATAGACGATGACGCAACAAAATCTGAACCGCATGATTAAAATCTAACAGCTAAGGTTGATGGAGCTGTTTACTGTAGCTAAGGCGACGTGGCTCGATCCTTACCGCTGGTTGAAGATCTAACGGTCGACGAAGCTTGCGACGCTGATGGCAGCACGGCGGCGAAGTCTTCACTAGACTTGGGGATGATGACCACGGCGACAGCGTTCTAGGGTGACTCTGGCGACGCTTCCTCCTCAGTTCGACGTGGCTGGGTGAGGGCAACACTCCGATGACCTTGGCGGCGACGGACAAAGACCAACGGTGGCGAAACGAGGCAAAAACTCACGGCGGCACCAAGCACAACTACGGTGAGCTTTTATGGGCGAATGATGGTGGCTCGGGATGCGCATGCTAGGGCTACAGGTGCATCTTGACGTGCGCAACACTGGGCTGGCGGCGGCGCAATAAATAGGACCCTCGACTTCCGTGTATGGCGCGAAAACAAATTTCGAGTCACACAGGATACGGCGGCACAACGGATTCAGATGAGCCGATGTGGCGCGATTACAAACGTCCACGTGAATCCGATCGAATGGCTAACAGCAAGCGGCGGTGCGGCACGATCACAACCGATCCAACGGTCGCGCGGCTAGGGTTCGGCAGGGCGGGTTGCGTGGGCTGGCGAGCTGGGTTGTGGTGCAAGGAAAACAGGCCAGACCGAGGGGTTTCGGCCCAACACTGTGCATCCAATTTTGAAACCATTTTTGAATTAAAATAATTCAGATAAATAGATAAAGCCAAAATACATAGCAAAATACCAAGAAAATCCCAAAAAATCCAAAAAAATACTTGGGACATTTGGAGCTTAAATAAAATATTTCCAACCAAAGATCACTAATAATTTTCTCTGAATGATTAAAAGATAGCAAAAGGCTTTATTCAAAAATTCCAAAATGAATTAAATAAAACCTCAAAAATTCAATAACACAGAAAAATCATAATAAATCCAAAAAAGAAAATTTTAGGATGTTACAAACCTCCCCCTTAACGGAATCTCGACCCCGAGATTCAGGGCTGACTAAGGAATAGGTTTAGAAATTCTAACTTCAGATCCTCCTCACGCTCCCATGTAGCCTCACTCTCGGAATGATTGCTTCACTGCACTCTGCAGAAATGCACTGACTTGCTTCGGGTTTTGCGATCTGCTACATCTATAATCTTGATTGGTTGCTCCTTGTAGGTTAGGTCTTCTTGCAGATCAATTGACTCCAATGGCGTCTGCTCTGTGGACACTCGAAGACACTTCTTCAATTGAGAGACATGAAAAACATCATGCACCCCTGCCAACAACTGCGGTAGCTCCAATTGATATGCAACCTCTCCTCTATGACTCAATATTTCAAACGGACCAATATACCTTGGTGCAAGCTTCCCTTTGGCATGAAACCTTTTTACTGCCTTAAGAGGGGTTACTCTGAGATAAATGAAATCACTAGGTTCAAAACTCAACTCTCGACGACGATTATCAACATAACTCTTCTGCCTTGACTGAGCAGTCTTCAACCTTTCCCTAATCCTGATGATTTGCTCTTCGGCCTCCATTAAAATATCTGGCACAAAAACCATACACTCCCCCGTCTCATTCCAATTTAGTGGGGTACGACATGATCGACCATACAAGGCTTCAAACGGTGACATTTGCAAACTGGCCTGATAACTGTTATTGTAGCTAAACTCAGCATACGGCAAACACTTATCCCACGATGCGGCGTAAGCTAAAGCACAAGCTCTCAACATATCCTCCAAAATCTGATTGGCTCTCTCGGTTTGATCATCTGTTTGCGGATGATAAGCTGTACTGAAATTCAGGCGAGTTCCCATTGCTTCATGCAACTTATTCCAGAATCTTGAGGTAAACTGTGTACCTTTGTCTGACACTATTTTCTTCGGTATTCCATGCAAACACACAATCCTTGACATATACAATTCTGCCAAATGATCTCCTGAATATGTGGTCTTTACGAGTATGAAATTGGCAACTTTGGTCAAGCAATCGATTATGACCTATATTGAATCATATCCACTCTGGGTTCTAGGCAAACCGGTAATAAAATCCATGCTGATTCCTCACACTTCCATTCAGGTACTTTCAATGGTTGCAACAACCCTGCTGGCCTCTGATGCATTGCCTTCACCCTCTGGCATATATCACACAAAGCGACATGCTCAGCAACTTCATGCTTCATATTAGGCCACCAAAATCTTACTTTTAGATCCTGGTACATCTTGGTACTTCCTGGATGAATGGAGTACTTCGAGTCATGAGCTTCTTCAAGAATTAATTGCTTTAATTCCTTCTTATTTGGCACACAAATCCGACCTTTCGTCCATAAAGTTTCTTGCTCATCCAACGTAAAATTCTTCGCTTTACATTCATCCATCTTGGACTTAATCCTCTTAATTTTGGCATCATCTTTCTGTTCTTCTCTAATTTGATCCTCCAAGGTTGGCTTTACCTCTAGGGTAGCTACAAACCCCTTTGGTACCACTTCCAATCTTAATTTCTGAAAATCCTTACACAACTCAGATTGATCCTTCTGCACTAACATGCTACCACTATAACTCTTTCTGCTTAAAGCATCGGCTACCACATTAGCCTTTCCAGGGTGATAATGAATCGCTAGATTATAATCCTTGATTAACTCTAACCATCTTCTCCACCTCATATTCAGGTCTAACTGCGTGAAAATATACTTCAAACTCCTATGGTCTATGTATATCTCACATCGATTCCCAATAAGATAGTGATGCCATATCTTTAAGGCATGCACTACTGCATCTAACTCCAAATCGTGCGTCAGGTAATTCTCCTCATGCGACCTCAACTGCATTGATGCATATGCAACAACCTTACCATTCCGCATTAGCACACATCCAAGTCCTTGACGCGAAGCATCACAGTAGATATCAAAACTGTTCTGAATATCTGGCAACACTAATACTGGTGCATATGTTAACCTTTTCTTTAATTCTTGAAAACTTTTATCACAATCTGGGGTCCATAAAATTTCTTCTCCTTCTTGAACAACTGCGTAAGGGGTCTAGCAATTGTTGAGAATCCTTCAATGAATTGACGGTAATAGCCTGCCATTCCAAGAAAACTGCGAATCTGAGTCACCGACTTCGGCTGTTCCCAGTGCAATACTGCCTCAACTTTACTTGGGTCGACTGCAATGCCTTTAGCAATCATCAAATGACCAAGAAATTCCATTTTCTTTTTCCAGAAATCACACTTACTGAATTTTGCATATAATTCTTTCTCTCGAAGCTTTTTAAGAACCAGCCTCAAATGTGCGGTATGATCTTCTTTTGTCTTGGAGTAGACAAGAATGTCATCTATAAATACAAAAACAAACTTATCCAAATATTCCATGAAAACTTTATTCATCAAGTTCATAAAATATGCAGGTGCATTTGTCAATCCAAATTGACTATGAACTCATAATGTCCATATCTTGTTGAAAATGATGACTTGGGTACGTCCGTTGTGCGAATCTTCAGCTGATGATATCCCGATCGAAGATCTATCTTGGAGAAAATTCCAGCTCCTCTTAATTGATCAAACAAATCATCTATCCTGAGTAGTGGATACTTATTCTTTATTGTCACTTCATTCAAAGCTCGGTAATCAATGCACATTCTCATGTTTCCATCTTTCTTTCGAACAAATAAAACAGGTGCTCCCCATGGCGACGAACTTGGCCTCACAAAACCTTTTTCTAACAACTCCTCAATCTGTTTCTTCATTTCTACTAACTCATCCGTAGGCATCCGGTATGGTCTCTTGGCAATTGGGGCTATTCCAGGCACCAATTCAATCACAAACTCAATATCTTGATTAGGTGGCATTCCAGGTAAATCTTCAGGAAAAACATCTGAATATTCATTAACAACTAGCACTTCTTCAATGCTGACTGCTTTAGCACTATTAACCATCATCTGACCATTGCGAACGGCAGTTGCTTGAACTTCCACTCTTTCACCTTTTGGGCTTTCAATAGACATTACTCTTCTACCACAATCCAGCACAACCTTGTGCTTAGACAGCCAATCCATTCCAAGGATAACATCTAATGATTGAGTATCCAAAATAATAAGGTTCGCTAGGAACTCTACTCCATTCATGAGCATCTTAACTCCCATACATCCTACGTTAGATAGCAGTTCTGATCCAGAGGCTTGGACCAAAAGCTTGCACTTAAGGATTATCATTTCTAACCCATTCCCAGCAGCAAAATCTCGAGAAATAAAGGAATGCGAAGCTCCAGAATCAAATAAAACTGTAGCATGTACTGAATTAACTAGAAACATACCCAGTATGACATATTATGCTTCCTGGGCTTCATCAGTCGTGATATGATTAACACGACCCCTCACCGTGGCTTGAGTCGTAGCTCTAGATTGAACAGCTCCACGGTATCCTCCTGGTGCAGGCGTCTTGGCCGGCGTAGATCCAAAGTTGAAGCGAATAGGCATAACACCTCCTCTCTTCGGACAGTTATTGGTAAAATGTCCTGGCTCATTGCAGCTAAAACAGCGCCTGACTGCTGACTATTGATTTCCTCCCGAAGCATTATTGATCTGAACAGGTGTCTAAAAATTCTGGCCACTAGGACGAGGTGAAGAGGAACGCGGTATGCTACGCTAGCACAAAAAAAAATCTACCGCGAAACCAGAAAGCTACTCGCAAGAAGGGGATCATAGATAAGATTACCACTAGACGCGCAGTTGCGGAATCCTTCGCGCGTCGATGTAGTGGATCGTTCTCGCCGCAGTCGTTGCGTCGATGTAGTGGATCGTCCTTGCCTTGCCGTGGATCGTCCTCCCACGCCGCAGTCGCAGCAGCGTCACCGCAGTAGTCCACACGCCCGAGATGGAACGCCGCGCGTCGTGTGCAAGCACACAGTCGCTCGGCGAGGGCAGCGAGAGGAGTAGGCTAGGGTTTCGAGTGAATCACTCCTAAACCGTGGAAAGCACACCGCACCCTCCTCCTCCTCCTTATATAGCCACGAGATGAAACCTAAACTAGGGCCCATCAAAGATGCTAAGCCCACGAGGTTCATTAATTACGGATCCAATCCAAATTAATGCGTCCCACCATTAAGTGTGTGACCTGCGAGTTCACATACGTTTGGACATGGATTCGAAAACTCCTTTTCAATCCAATAGTTGGTAGTGGCTTCTTGCAAAGTGTGCCAACTCCCAAACATACTATGATCAAATCGGATGTAACCTATCAAAAGTACTCATGTAATAATCCCTTTGCCAAGTATATGAAGATTGATCTCAAGGCGAGAAGCATGTCATCCTTTGATGATTCAATCCATCTCTCGTATCCGTGATATATTAATAAGTTGTGATTGACTCCTCAATCACGGAATGGCCATGCACTTCCTTAATCATATCACACGAGTGGCCTTGTCATATATCTCCGTTTCATTGGAGTGGCAAATTCTATCTTGATCTTACTTCCCTCGCACGTTTCATAGTAAACATGAAAGCTACCTTTATAACTATCCGGTTAGGAAGTAGTGTTTATAGCCCCAAGGAAAACTATTACACATGTAGGGAATATGACAATCTCGTGTCTAAGGATCATACATCTACTAGGTATGAGATACACTCGATGACACATAAGAATGAAACATTCTCGCAGTTGTCCCATTGCGGGTCTATCTAACCCATGTTCTTCAACATGCGTCCACAATGTATAGATGATATCTCCATATCCCATGATCTATGAAGCATGATCATCGATCACTACATGTGCTTGATCTATTCATCGTTTCCTATACGATGATATCCGATCAGAGATATTTATCGAATTACATCATTAAGTAAAGAGCTTCATAAGCAAGTCACATACTTGTTGATCAATACAATGATATACATTCATTGGACCAATAATCATATTATTATTCATAAACATAGTCATGTTACAATCATCTAAATGATTGCCTCAAGGGCATAACACTAACAATCTCCCACTTGCACTTGAGTCAATCAATTAAATATCTAATACCAATAGACCTTGTGTGCGCCTCATGCTTAGGTTGTGGCAGTGGCTTTGTCAACGAATCGGCCACATTGGCTTCCGTATGTACTTTGCATATTCTCACGTCACCTCTATCCACAATCTCGCGAATAAGGTGAAAGCGACGGAGTATGTGTTTAGACTTCTGATGTGATCTAGGCTCTTTAGCTTGTGCAATGGCACCACTATTATCACAATAGATGTCCATTGGACTAGAGGCACTAGCGACCACACCAAGCTCTGTGATAAACTTCTTAATCCACACAGCTTCCTTTGCGGCCTCCGAAGCCGCAATGTACTCCGCTTCTGTCGTAGAATCGGGCACCGTGTTTTGCTTGGAACTCTTCCAGCTTACTGCTCCTCCATTATGTGTAAACACAAACCTAGATTGCGATCGGAAATCATCTTTGTCAGTTTGGAAGCTTGCATCGGTGTAACCCGTTGCAACCAGATCTTCCTTACCTCCAAAAACAAGGAACATACCCTTAGTTCTTCTCAAGTACTTGAGATATTTTTACGGCTATCCAATGACCATCACCAGGATCCGCTTGGTATCTGCTCGTGACACTTAGAGCATATGAGACATCTGGGTGTGTACAGATCATGGCATACATAATAGACCCAATAGCTAAAGCATAGGGAATCTTGCTCATCCTGTCTCGCTCATCAGATGTCGAAGGACACTGATTCTTGCAGAGACTGATGCCATGTGACATTGGCATGAAACCTCTCTTGGATTCATGCATATTGAACCTTTTCAATATCTTGTCAATGTACGTTTCCTGACTTAATCCAATAAACCTTTTTGATCTATCTCTATAGATTTTTATGCCCAAGATATAGCATGCTTCTCCCAAGTCCTTCATTGAGAAACTCCTTTTCAATGAAGTCTTAACATCTTCAAGCATAGGAATGTCATTCCCGATCAATAATATGTCATCCACATACAAAATCGAAATACAAGTGCGCTCCCACTAGCCTTCTTGTAAACACAAGGCTCTTCTTCATTTTTGATAAAGTCAAAACCTTTGACTACTTCATCAAAACGAATGTTCCAACTCCGAGATGCTTGCTTTAACCCATAAATGGATCTTTGAAGCTTGCATACCCTTTTAGCATATTTAGGATCAACAAAACCTTCAGTTGTATCATGTATACATCCTCGTAAAGATTCCCATTAAGGAATGTCTGTTTTGACATCCATCGCCATATTTTATAATCAAAATATGCAAGAATAGCTAAAATGATCCGGACAGACTTGAGCATGGCTACCGTGAGAAAGTTTCATCATAGTCAACTCCTTGAACTTGTTTGAAACCCTTTGCCACCAACCGTGCCTTATAGATCTGAACATTTCCATCTACGTCTATCTTTTCTTGAAAATCCATTTGCACTCAATGATTTTTACACCATCGGAGAGTCGACCAAGTTCCAAACTTGATTGCCATGCATGGATTGAATTTCGATCTCATGGCTTCAAGCCATTTTTCGGAGTTTGGGTCCATCATTGCTTCTTCATAAGTCGTGGGCTCATCATTGTCCAACAATAATATGTCACTCCCATATCTTATAGGTACATGGCGTGGCCTCCCGACCTATGTGGGGTGGAGTCTCTTCCACAAAGTTGTACAACACTTTGTACATCTTGTGAAGGTTCGATGGTAGCTTGAACATATTCATGTGATTCTCGAACTTCATCAAGATACACATCACTCCTACTGATTTCTTTTGAAAGAAACTCTTTCTCCAAAAGACACCATTTCGAGCAACAAAAACTTTGTTCTCGTTTCTTTTGTAAAAGTAATATCCTTTTGTTTCTTTAGGATACCCCACAAAAAGCATTTTTCTCGATTTAGGTGCGAGTTTATCGATTGTAAACGTTTTACATAAGCCTCACATCCCCATATCTTGAGAAATGACAACATGGGTCTTCTCCGTCCATATCTCATATGGCGTCTTCTCAACGGATTTTGATGGGACCCTATTCAAAGTGAACGCAATTGTCTCTAGAGCGAAACCCGGAAGGATAATGGCAGATTTGTTTGGTGATCATTGACCGAACCATATCTAATAAAGTTCGATTCGTCGTTCGGACACGCCATTCCATTGAGGCGTTCTGGCGGAGTAAGTTGCGAACGATTCCACATTGCTTTAGATGATCACCAAACTCTTGGCTCAAGTATTCGCCACCACGATCGGATCGTAAGTGTTTTATTGTTTTGCCAAGTTGATTTTGTACTTCGTTCAAACTCTTTGAACCTTTCAAAAGTTTGATTTATGCCTCATTAAATAGATATATCCATATCTCTGAAGTCATCGATAAAAGTTACAAAATCTGAAACCCACCCCTAGCGATCGAGCTCATTGGTCCACATACATCCGTATGTACTAGGGCCAATAATTCACTTGCTCTCTCACTAAAACCTGTGAAAGGGCTTTTGTCATCTTGCCAAGTAAACAAGATTCACATGTTTCAAATGATTCAAAATCAAATGAGGTTAGAAGTCCATCACCATGGAGCTTCTTCATGCGCTTCTCATTTATATGACCTAGCGACAATGCCACAAAAAGGTAGGGTTCAAATCATTAGGCCGATGCCTTTTTACATTAATATTATAGACAGTTTTTCTTGAGTTCAAGAACGTACAACCCATCCACCATGGGGCAACGACCATAATACATATCATTCAAAAATATCAAACAAACAAAGTTCTTTATTCTCAAATCATAACCTTCATGTTACAAACAAGAAGATGAAATAATGTTTCTACTCAAAGATGGAACAAAATAACAATTATTAAGTTCTAAAACTAATCTCAAGGCAAATGCAATGGGTATGTGCCAACAGCAAGACCAAAGAACTCTTGCTTTATTCCCCACGCGAAGATCCACTTCTCCTTTTGCCAAGTCTCTACTCTTATCATTACCGCAACGAATTGCAAATGTGAGCAACCGAACCGGTATCATATACCCATGAGTGAGTGAAGAAGTAGCAAGATTAATTTCTATAACATTAATACACAAGTGGAAACCACATTTCCATTCTTCTTATCTGCCAGTACTTTTCGCAGCCCGTTTCCAATGCCCCGATTTCTTGCAATAGAAGCATTGGGTATCGTGGAGGGCCAACTTTAAGCTTCAAGCTTAGTTTTGAGGCTTGCGATCTCATCTTGAGCCTTGCCCTTGCCCTTGCCCTTGCTCTTTCCGTTCCCCACCCTTAGCCTTCCTCTTTTTGAAAGCGGTTGTTTTCAACCATCATCACATGATTGGGTTTTTCTTAATGCTTTCCTCGCACCTTGAGCATCCCATGTAGATCGGTTAGGCTCTTCTCCATGCTATTCATATGAAAATTCATAATGAATGGCTCAAAGCTCTGAGGCGTAGACTGAGAATAACATCTGTGGCCAAACCGAGGCTAAGGGAAACTCAAGTTTTTCCAATCTCCCAATGTAACCAATCATCTTGATCACATGAGGACTGACCGGACTGCCTTCAGCCAGCTTACAAGCAAATAAAAGCTTTGAGATACCATACCTCTCAGCTCTTGCTTGATTCCCAAACATGCCCTTCAAGCCTACAATCATATTGTAAGCATCCTGGTCCTCATATTGCTTTTGGAGCTCAGAGTCCATGGTGACTAGCATGAGACAAATGACCTCTCTGAAGCATTAACATGCTTTTCATATTCAACCTTCAAATTGCAGCGACATTTTCGGTTGGTTCATCAGAATTGGATTCTCTAGAACATAGTCCTTCTTTTCATGCTTGAGAACAATTCTCAGGTTGCGATACCAATCAACAAAATTAGTTCCATTCAGTTTTTCCCTTTCCAAAACTGATCTCAAAGCAAAACCAGGTGTAGCAGGAGTAGGAGAAGGTGCCATTGAACTACAACAAAAACATGCAAAGATTCTAAGCACTATGTTTATGTAAAACTTTTATTAAACTTTTTAATTAAAGACACTTCTATTTTATGTCCCTTTTATAGACACATAGTGAGTATTCAAGATCCATATTCATCAAACACTAGTGAGCTTTGGCATCACTGCTAGAAATTTAATGACATAGGTAAGCAACACCTTTGCTAATTACATCATATGTAACTGTATGAAAACAAGTAATGAATGCCTCCATCAACTTGACTCATGGCCAGTCAACTGCCCCAAGGGCTCACATGAGGAGGAGCACTTCCGTATCTGGTGCCAATTAAGAAACTACCTCATGTGTGTTTTCCTAGACACCACTTGTCTTGTATAGGTTCCTTCATTATCAAATCAAATCCCAACCACTTATGTCCTCAAGCCCAAAACCGTTTTGATAGCTTGATTAAATCTACCATTGTTATGCGTGATGTGTCCAACACATCCCTATCATCTATTGAGATAGCCATTGATATACTACTTTGGCAATCATATCAATAACGATCTAAATTCTTGATAGGTGCAACAATTGGATGGACAATTTGATTTAAAATTTTTAACTATAGGGATGAACAAAGATTACTATGAACATGGCATCACATGCAATGAGCATAAAGAAAATAGCAAGGATTAAACACACATCCACAGAAAATCAAAATAAGCTGTGAAATAGCATGGCCCTTAGCATTAAGATCTCCATCATCATGCTTGTTTGTTCACCTAGCCACCTTGCTTGATTTGTTCACCTAGCCATCTTGCTTGATACCATCGTCTTCATCATTATGGATGCAACTCCTTACAACTTTTGATAATGAATTTTACATGAGGGTTTGAAGCATCACAAGTCGACATGCAGGTCGTTATACAATTTAAATAGCCTTATGGCTTGATCCCATATGGATACGTTTCAGAAAAATTTTTTAGAGGCATGTCTTCTGACATTGGAAAACGCCCTCAAAATTTCCACGGATCAACCAGATTGACCCAATCCGATCTAATATGATTGGCTTGGTCCCATATGGATACATTTCAGAAACCCTGATGGCGGTAACCCGACCGGTATGGGTAACGTCGTACCATGAACGGACTCACCCAAATCAATATTGAATCTGTTTGCGCTTACCATGGATCAACCAGATTGACCCAATCCAACTCAATCTGATTGGCTTGGTCCCATATGGATACGTTTGAAACCCCGATGGCGGTAACCCGACCGGTAAGGGTAACGTCGCACCATGAACGGACTCACCCAAATCAAGATTGAGTCGGTTTGCACTTTCTCAAACCCTAAACCGATCGATCTCATCGATGGTCGCCGTCACCAATTCATCACATGAATCGGTGAACATGTAATAGATCCAATCTACTAACCTTACACATCATATGTGCAACATCCGGATCACAAAACTATACGAGATGGCTCGATACCATCAAGAGGAACGCGTATGCTACGCTAGCACAAAAAAATTCTACCGCGAAACCGTAAAGCTACTGCAAGAAGGGATCAAAGATAAGATTACCACTAGACGCGCAGCCGGAATCCTTCGCGTCGATGTAGTGGATCGTTCTCGCCGCGATCATTGCGTCGATGTAGTGGATCGTCCTCGCCTTGCCGTGGATCGTCCTCCCACGCCGCAGCCGCAGCAGCGTCACCGCATGAGTCCACACGCCCAGAGATGGAACGCCGTGCGTCGTGTGCAAGCACCGTCGCTCGGCAGGCGGCGAGAGGAGTAGGCTAGGGTTTCGAGTGAATCACTCCTAAACCGTGGAAAGCACACCGCACCCTCCTCCTCCTCCTTATATAGCCACGAGATGAAACCTAAACTAGGGCCCATCGTGCTAAGCCCACGAGGTTCATTAATTACGGATCCAATCCAAATTAATGCGTCCCAGCCCATTAAGTGTGTGACCCTGCAGGTTCACGTACGTTTGGACATGGATTCGAAAACTCCTTTTCAATCCAATAGTTGGTAGTGGCTTCTTGCAAAGTATGCCAACTCCCAAACATACTATGATCAAATCGACAGAACCTATCAAAAGTACTCATGTAATAATCCCTTTGCCAAGTATATGAAGATTGATCTCAAGGCGAGAAGCATGTCATCCTTTGATGATTCAATCCATCTCTCGTATCCGTGATATATTAATAAGTTGTGATTGACTCCTCAATCACGGCATGGCCATGCACTTCCTTAATCATATCACATGAGTGGCCTTGTCATATATCTCCGTTTCATTGGAGTGGCGATTCCATCTTGATCGCTTACTTCCTCTCGCACGCTTCATAGTAAACATGAAAGCTACCTTTATAACTATCCGGTTAGGAAGTAGTGTTTTATAGCCCCAAGGAAAACTATTACACATGTAGGGAATATGACAATCTCAGGTCTAAGGATCATACATCTACTAGGTATGAGATACACTGATGACACATAAGAATGAAACATTCTCGCAGTGTCCCATTGCGGGTCTATCTAACCCATGTTCTTCAACATGCGTCCACAATGTATAGATGATATCTCCATATCCCATGATCTATGAAGCATGATCATCGATCACTACATGTGCTGATCTATTCATCGTTGTCCTATACGATGATATCCGATCAGAGATATTTATCGAATTACATCATTAAGTAAAGAGCTTCATAAGCAAGTCACATACTTGTTGATCAATACAATGATGTACATTCATTGGACCAATAATCATATTATTATTCATAAACATAGTTATGTTACAATCATCTAAATGATTGCCTCAAGGGCATAACACTAACACGAGGTGCGAAAGAAGGCATCTTAAAAATTGCCTTGGGCTGAAACCTGACAAACTGCTGCGGTTCAACTCTCAATTTTTACTTGCCTTGGCGAGCTCCTTGTTGTGCTATCCTGCGCTAGCGGTTGTCATCTAACTCGTTGCGCTTGTCTTCCAGAATAAGGGCCTTGTTCACTAGTTCTTGAAAATCAGGAAAATTATGGGTATTAACCCAACCTGCAATCCTGAATTCAGTCCTTTCATGAAGCGAAACTGTCTTGCCTTATCAGTTGCTACATCTTCATGCGCATAGCGAGCAAGCTGAGTGAACCGGTTCAGGTAGTCAGCCACAGACTGGCCTCCCTGCTTGATGGCTCTAAATTCTTTCTTCTTTATGTCCATGACACCTTCAGGAACATGATACTGACGAAAGGCTGCAGAAAATTCTTCCCAAGTGATCTCTTATGGGTTCTCCTGTGATGCACAGTAATTCTCCCACCATTCGACAGATGTGCCTTCTAGCTGATTAGAAGCATATAGCACCTTCTCATTTCCCTCACACTGGGTGATGTGCAACTTCCTTTCAATCGTCCTTAGCCAATCATCAGCCTCAATTGGGTTAGCATTCCCAGAAAAAGTTGGCGGATGAGTCCTCATGAAGTCTGACAGCTTCGAGAATGGACGGTTCCCATTATTAGCAGCTTGATTTGAATTATTGGTGACTGCTTGATTAGTGAAATGCCGCATTTGTTGCATCATAGTTTGCATAAGCTGAGTTTGCGCAGCAAGGAAAGCTCCAAAATTGCCCATATCAATTAGTGGCACTACTTGAGGAATTGGCGACTCATTTTGACAGCTTCCACTTCCACCAGCTCTGTTGTTTCTGCGAGTCTGAACCATCTGCTAATTACTCCAAGGTTTAGAGAAAAGAGGGAAATAGCATAGGCAAGTAATATAAGATCTTATGTGGGGGAAAAGCTTTAACTCAGACTATAAATATATTAAACTTTATTTAATACTTGGTATGGCTGCTCACAAGTGCCTAAGGGCAATGCAACGCATACTGCACACTCAAAAAGACCATAAAAACTCTCATTAAGCTAGACAAGCATCTCTAATCGACTAATGGCAAAACTCTAAACTTGAACTTATGCAACTCGAACACTTGAGTTACTACTACTAATTACTCAAGACTCTACCTAGTCACTAAGCCATCCTGGATGCGGGCCTCCAGGTGGATACTACGGTGGATGACGCGGCATTGGGGCGAACTTATTCCGATGACCGGGGGTCTCGTTGGATGACACTGATCCCTGAGTCTCCGGCTCGGGCACAAGCTCCTCTGGATCCTCCTCGGACTCCTCCAACTCAGCTGCCTCCTCCCTGAGGTAGAGAGCCTCCTCCAACTCAGCTATCCTCTTAGAAGCCATCCTCCTAGACTCCCGAAGATCCTTTTCAGCCTTCTCCAATGCTTCATATACCTCTGTAAGCTCCTGGTTCGTAGCCTTTGTGAGGGTCTCCTGTGCTAAAGCAAAACGTGCTAGGTGGATGACGGTGGCATCTTCCATCCCTTTGATCCTGTCCTCAGTGACGACACTTCCATTGGGATGATACTTGAATATGGTAGACTCCAACTCTAAAGCGTAGTCTCGAGCAAGGCGACGAAGTGCAAGACGGGCGGCCTCTTGGATCCCATACTCAAACGTGGATCTCCTCGCTGAAATGTGGACGGGGCGGCTCCTGATGGTGTTCTCCCTGGTGTAGACCATGATCTTGCAGATTGTCCCTCTTATTTTTCCGTTCATGATCCAGTTGGTACCACGATAGATAGGATGATCAAAGCCTCCCAACAGCTGCAGCATCCTCCAAAGCTTAGCCGCAAATCCTCTTTTACGCTCTCCATAAAGACACTCCATCTCAACCTGCAGAAAGCGGCTCTCGTAAAAAGCCTCAACCCAAAACTTAGAGAAAAGACAAAAATTCAACAAAGGTGGAAAGTAAGAAAGAAGGGATAATTCAAGATCATTTTAATCTTTCAAGTTAATTTTGCCTTTAGAAAATAGTTTTGGACATCCTAAGACGACAAACTATCTAGGGCTTGACCTACAGTCAGTATGGCTCTGATACCACCTCTGTCGGGACCCGAATATACAAATCCTGACCCTCTGTGTATTATGCACTAGTCCAAGATCACGCTAGTGCACACAAGCTCAACATTGATGAATATCATAATCATACTTAACGGAAACATAGTAAAGACTTCATGAATATTAAATATAACTGTTTGATAACCTTATGGTCAACCTTACATGAATACACCTCACAGGGCTAAGACTGAAAGTAAATAAATAGCAGCGGAAATGAACACAAGCGTAGAAACCCTTCAATCTGTCACAGGCAACTAACAAGGTTCGCACCCTAGTTACTCGCCTCTTCCTGATACTCTTCCTCAATAGCAGGCGTTGCTTCTTCTCGAACTGGTGATGTATTGTTGCAAAGGGGGTGAGTACATAAAGCACTTAACAATTTGCGCACAGAATGCAAGTCTAATATACTATATGCATGGCTTATTACAAAGGATAGGCTCACATGGTTAATTTTCATAAACAACATTTATAAAAGAATAGCATAAATAGAATGAAAGACAGTAAAACAAATAATAACAATAATACATTTTCCATTAGTTTTCAATAACCAACTCATAACCATATTCCACAATTCATATCCATACCCACATTTGTTTTTAATGAAATCTAACCCTTGACTGTAATCACCGAGTAATGCTCCATACCGCGAGCATGGCTATTCGAATAGGTTTTACACTCTGCAGATATTATGCACTTTACCCACAAGATACAACCATATACCACAAAGGCGAGTTATTATAACAAAGCCTTTCAATGCTTATCTAAACCTAGTACTATCCGCTAAGGTTTCAACACTGGTGGGACTGGTTACCACATCCAGGGCCCCCCTCTTGCGCCATGTGAGCATACCCGTGCAAGGACTGGTTACCACTACCGGGCCTCACACCCCACAAATAGTACAAAAGCTTTGACTCGACAGATTAATCAGCTAGGTCTATCACATGTGGTTGTATGAATGACTCAGTTCAAATTCTTGAAAGGTTAAGTCCTTAATTGATCAAGGCAAGACTAACTAAAAATCATTATAACCATGGACAAACCATTATCATGAAAAGCAATGCGACCGCCCAAGTGCCACAAATACATGCCACTTGCCTCAGTCTCAATCATTTTACCACCCCGGTTGATTACCATGCACCACATGCCACCACCAACAACAACAACATTGTGTGACAACACCCAACACACAATTTAGTAAACATGTTCCACAACCATTAAGCAAGATTAACCACTTTTACATAAATGATGACTCGTTGCACGGCTAAGCATTCTACTTGTGGTCTAACTAACCACATTGGCAATTATAGCTACCAATTAGTATTAAACCACATTGGCTAGGGGTTCGTCTTGACGTGCACGACACAGGGGCGGCGGCGGCGCATTAAATAGGACCCTCGGCTTCCGTGTAGGGCGCGGAAATGAATTTCGAGTCTCACGAGATACGGCGGCGCGACAGATTCAGACGAGCCGACATGGCACGATCACAGATGTCCACGCGGATCTGATCGAACGGCTGACAGCAAGCGGTGGCGCAGCACGATCACAGCCGTTTGATCAAAATCCAACGGTCGCGTGACCCTAATTTTTATTTAATGCAATGGTTTTTAATTATGAACAATAATACATTTAATCATTACTCACTATAGAATAATCTATGACAATAGAAATTTATTTAGTTTTAAACTAAAAATAACAATTATATTTAATTGATTCAACTCACCTGTTCTCTAGAAGTACTTCATTCTATATGTCACATAAGTACATACTAAGTAACATGCTAAACAATACTTCATACTACTGACAATTTATTTATAGCATTTTTCTTTCCAATAAATCCCAACCATATTTCACAACTGAACTCGACTCTCAAATCCCAAGATGACAAGACCCAAACTCTGACATGCAAAAGTTCTCCAAAATAAATTTTAAAATTGAGAACTTCCACGAAGGAAGATGGTTGAAAGGATATTATTCACAAAAGAAAAAACAAAGTGATCAAGTAATCTTTTCCTGGTAAAGTCACAAAACTTAAATCCATACAACTTAAGTATTGCACAAAAAATTCAATAACTTCTCTTAAATGGGGAGAATGTCAAACACATGAAAAAGGCAATAATTTTCTCTGCAAAACATCCAACGTTAACCAACAAAACCAATTTCTAGAACTATAGTAATAGCAACCAATAAAGACTTATTCACTAAACTCTTTTTCTTTGTCTCCGACCATCGATGACATAACAAAAGTAACCTTCTCAACATAATCTCCGATCTATGACGTATTAGACAACAACTCTCTCCTACTAGAGGTTTCTAAACCAACGGTGGTGGCTCTACCGGGCCACACCCACAACCACGGCCCTTACCATGATCAAAAGAACATAACCGAAACCATTCGGCACAACTATTTCACATAAACACAATAATTCAATTAGCTCTTTCATAATCATAGCAATATGCATCATCATAACATTATGCGTCATTGTATTCAGCATTCATCATCAAAACTAAAAAAAACATTAAAATGTAATGTAATGATTACCCATACCATTTCTACTATGCATCGAGTGTGTCAAGTTTTAAGTTAGTTAATCAACATATATCAGATTTTAAGGTTATTATTTGTAACATCCCAAAATTTGGGTTTTCAAGAATCTTTTGTTTAGTTCATCTTTCCAAAAATCCCCGCCGAATTTCTCGCTTTAATAAAGCTTAATCTGGAATTTTCTAATTCTAAAAAAATTTAATTTGACTAATATAAACTTCAATTCAAATAAATTTAGTTTTATTTAAGTTCATTGTACTTCAAGGAATCTTCTGTAATTTTTTGAGATTTTTCGGAGTTCGTTTGCTATTCATTTGGATTTATTTGGAATTAATTTAAATTAAGCCTTTTGTTAAATTTAATTAAATACTTCAAAATTTTAAATAAATTTTGGTTAAAAATATTTTATTTGAGATCTAAATGTCTTAAAATATTTTCTAAAATGTTTTTAGAATTTTTCTGGTATTTTTATTGCTCTAAAAGAATTATTTTAATTTTTGAAATTATTTTAATTGGAAAGTGGATTAAATCTGGAATTTCTGGGCCCAATCATTCCTCAATTCCCACACCTCCACATGTCAGCTCCCGAGCCGGTCACGTCGTCGCCCAACCGCAGCCCTCCGATCCCCAAAACGAAGCACTACAATGTGCCACGTCATCAGTAACTGTTCATTACGCGCAAGTTGTTCGATCCAAATTTGGTTTTTCATCATGTCTCCTTGTATGGCACGACTCCCAAACCTATATCAATGTTCTAAGACCCCTCCCACACACCCATAATCCCCAGAGCACCTCCCAAACCCAAAAAGTCACAACCGTTCCTCTTCTGGTGCGCCGCCCTCGTTGGCCGAAATTGGTGTCGCATTCCCCATCGTTCCTATGAGTTTTTCTGAAATCCACTTGTGTCATATTGTGCCGTATGGTCTAATCTACCTCTCCACCAAATTTGGTACAGTTTCATCTGCAAAATAAAAAGTTACGGCCGTTCCAATCCCTAATCTTGTCGTCGCTTGTTCTCCTTTGTTTTTGCAAATTTGACCGTGCCCTTTTTACTGTAGACTCATCTTAATGTACTCTACACGGTACTCACCCTAAATCAATGTTTTGTCTGTGGGATTTTTACAGAAAATTCAATCTTCCCCAATCAGACTGCGTACGTACAGCTGAAAACTTCCTCGTGCGTTCCCTGTTGATCTAGAAGGTAAAACTCCAATCCTTTCAAGTCATATTGTGCCTTAGGGTCCCAGATAACTCTCTGTAAAATTTGGTTAGGTTTTATCCATTATTTTAATAGTTATGACCGTTTGATCTATTAGCTTTAGCAGTCGTTCGTTAGTAGTTTGTGATCTGTCCATTGGGTTGCCACCAAATCCACTTATACCGTTGAGCTCGCCTTGCTGCATTCTATGTGGTGCTCACTTCCCCTTTGCTGTTCCATCAACCGAAAATTTTAATATTCGTTAGCCGCCGCCTTTCGTTAGTGCCGCACGCCGTCTTTTGCCGCCAACCATCTTAGTTCGCCTTGGTCGTGTCATCATGTCCAATAGGCCATCATTCTCTGGTTTGCCCATCTTTAGAGTTCATTTGGTCTTCGGTTGCCATCAATGCCATATTCTAGAATCTACCCGTCGTCTTCGATCTAGCTCCTTTCATTATCGGATCTTGTTTCAGTTAGCCACCCTTGGTAGTCTTTTATCGCAGAGTCAACCCTACCTATCCTATCCCTATGCCAAGTGGATCTATCCGCGCATCGTTCCTCTCAAACCCTAACTTAACCTTGGGTCCAATCTGTTATTGACGATGCATCATGTCATGTAAACCTCGCAACTCGTAGATCAATCCTGAGCCATATCATAACCTTGCTACCATATCATTGTACCGATAATCGACATCTTATTTTTGCATGAGCGTCCTGTCGTTGCTTCGCTATCATCGCATATGTGCATGCACGCAAAAGCCCTAGTGCAATATCATCATCCTCTCTATCGCCTTATTGTAATCTAACTCCATCACTTATGAGTTTAGCCTTGTATTCATTTCCTCACTGCCTTGTCATCATAAAGCCTCTTGATCGATGTATGACTGATCTCAGATCGAATCGCATGAATGTCGACCCCACTTGTCCATGTCCTATTCTTGAAAATCTAATTTGCCATTGACCTAGAAGTCATTCGTGGACTTGGTCGATAGACCATTGGCCATATGTCATATCCTTGTGCCATATCTAATCTATTAGTCTATCTTTCTTTTGTTTGACTGTGTATCTGTTTAGTCAACAAAAGTCAACATTGAGCATCAGTTTAGATTCATTGCGAACTAACGTATCTTTATGGACCCGGTTTATAGATCGAGAGCCCATATGTCATTGTCTATCCATTCAAGATAATAACTTTAGAAGAAATATTCTTTAGAATGTTATTCTTTTTTTCTCAGTTATCAGTCTTTTCCTTTTCGGTGTATTCCGAAAGCTTGTTCTTTTTGTCTAATCTCTGATCTAATCCATTCAAGTTCCTAAATTCATCTAAGCCTTTGTGATCCAATACTATCCGTTCTCAATTTGGATTTTATTTGATTTATCTTTTGAGCTGGTTTGTATTTGCTTCTTCTTTAATCGTTAGATGCATCGTCCAGAAGTTGTTCTAAGGAGCTGAAGATCAAGAAGGTAAAGATTGAAGATCGAAGATCAAGAATCAAAGATAAAGAGTAAAGAACAGTAAAAATCGCAAGGGCCAGGCAAGTTGTGCTTCGATCATGTTGAACCCATGTTTATAAAGATGCTATATTGTTTTACCTATTGCATATTATTTCTAGTATATATTGTTTCATATTAAATTGGGATCTATTTAATCTATCAAATTGATCTATACCCTACCTTGCCATTGTATGCCATGATCTAATTGTCACCCTAGGATGGTTAATTAATAGTTGGTTAATATTGATAATCAACATGGGCTGGTTCGACCGTCGTAGATTGCTTAGCCATGCCATGTCATCACATGTGTTGAATCATCACTGATTAATCTTGACTAATGGAATATGGAACAATGTTATAAACTTGTGTGTCATGTGTGGTCACACAATGAGATTGCGTTGTGGTGACGAGTGGATGTCACGCAACGAGGTTGACTTGTTGATAGCATGTGGTGCTTGGTAATCAACTGGGGTGGTAATGATTTAGATTGGGGCAAGTGGCAAGGGGCAGTGTGCCAAGGTGGGCCAGATTTGGCAGAGGGTATGTGGAAGTCTTGCCCTAGTCACCCTAAGGACTTAACCTTGCAAGCCTTTGGCCTGAGTCTTACTTGCAACCACGTATTTGGTATGGGACAGAACTAGTTGATTAGGGTTCTAATAACTTTCCTCTGATACCTCGGGGTGACAGTACACGGAGGTGTATCTGTGTGGGGGAGCGTACCTGTGCTATGGGTTGGTGCCTATCCAACGGTGTTGGCCTGTACTATACTCCAGCTCTGTGTGAAGGGTGTGATAGTGAGGGCAATACCGGAGAGGTTCATTGGTTAAGGTAGAGGTTTCTGAAAGGCTTGTTGCGGACAATCACCTATGTGGTGAGCGGCTGTATCTTGTGAGTAAAGTGCATAACCTCTGCAGAGTGTAAAATCTATTCGAATAGCCGTGCTCACGGTATTGAGCAATGCTCGGGAATTACAGTCAAGGGTTAGACTTTTGTTAAAAAAAACTTATTGGATGGCAGGATGCCATGGAAAGTGGAAATTGACTTAGGATTGGAAACTTGGTTTACTTTAGAAATGCTGAATCTATCTATTACTGTTATTTGTTTTACAGTCTTTACAATCTATTTATTGTATTTGTTCATAAATGGTGGTTATTGCAAAATAGCCATAATAGCCTTCTCCTTTGGAATAAGCCTTGCATATAGTTACATAGAATTGTATTCTGTGGACAACTTGTTGAGTGCTTTATGTACTCACCCCTTGCAACACACAAAATCATCAGTTCAAGAGAAGACTACAACTTCGAAGGAGGAGAAGTTCCACGAGGAGGCGAATATCTAGGAGTTGAACCTTGTCAGTTGCTTGTGATATATTGATGGGATTCGTCGATGTTCTTCATTCCGCTGCTGTTTATTTATTTTGAGTTGAAGCCACGAAGGCCTCACAAGTGTAAGTTTGACCTTAAGGTCGTTCAACAGTTCTATATTAATAGATGAAATCTTTATTTATTATTCCGCTGTGTATGATTGTGATATTTCATCTATGTTGATACTGTGTGCACTAGCGTGATCCTGGACTAGTGCTGAATACACAGAGGGTCCGGATTTGCATATTCGGGTCCCGACATTATCCTATGGCAAAATTTAAAAGAGTATATATCTAAGCCATGTTTCTAATTTCCCAAGTAAAAATTTTAGTTCACCCTAGAGTAATTTGCTAATTTCACACACCATGAACCTAAAGACCGCTCTAATACCAACTGTAACACCCCAACATTTCACATGCACTGAATGTCACTACATCATGCCATGCTTACAAATAATACCACTATTCCAATATTAATTTCAGCAACCATATAGGCTCTCTAACACAGTTCAGCAACAACATAATCTCGATATTAATCATTAGACACCAACTAGAGGTTACTCACAAGAAAAGAAAATGAAAGTAACAATAACAATTATAAATATTTTGCTTATCTCTTGTCGTAGCCACCAACGTAACACAATATTAATATATATACATAGCAACACACATTCTTAATAAAATCGATTAGGGTCTCACAAGATATTAATTTCTACTACCAATATTCCAAGACTACGATTGTATAATTTGTTCCATGAACTAAGCATGACCACAAGCTAAAAAACAGTATGAGGATAGTATGGTAGCAAACTACGTGAAGGTGCTACTACCCCTTTCCATGCATGCCAGCCTCATTTGAAAGATCGAAATGGCGATCAAAGGGGGGTGAATGATCCAAAATAAAATTTTCCCCCACTCAAAGTACTCCAAATAATCTCGCACTAAAAATCTGAAACACGCAAAGATTTTCCTTCAAAATGGTGTTTCTCAGATTCGCACACCCTCCAAAACCCAAAGAATTAGACAACTATGTGTACCCCTAGCTTGCATGGATGAGAACCATAAATCATGTGAGGGATTTTTAATCACAATCCTGATTGTCAAGTGTCCAAACAAAGAGGAATCAACTCAAATACTACTTTTCTAAAAGAGATAAAGCTAAAACACCAAAGTCTCTTTCCAGAAAAGTAAAAGCAGATTTTCCAAGAATTGTCCTCAATTGGAGCAGGTGGGTGGTGAGTTTCTGCTGTTCTAAAATTTTTGGAAATTTTTTTCCCTATGAGACGATGAGTCATGAAACACTTCACCAAAAATCACCTCAAAAAGCCTTGTACAATAAACATGAGAAATCAATCAATACAAACAGTCAGGAACTTTGACCAGAAAGTTTGAGGCTCGGTTTTCCCTTTGTCACGCTCAAACAGTGCAACCAGTGGACTAAACAATTTTTATAAAGATGGATAAATGAGTCGTTCACCTTCTCCAACAAGAATCACTGAAAAATGATTTTTCTAGAGGTTTATAAAAGTCAAAGACTGACTGCTGCATGAAGAACCAGTTCTGGACAGATTTGCAATTCAATAAGAACTTGATCTCTAGTCTATCCTAGGGTGCAAGAAAGATGTAAAACCAAATGAACACACTCAAGACATCCTAGAAGAACAGCATTTAGAAGGAGGGGAGGCAAATCCAAATTACGAGAAAGTAAATTGCGAGAATGTAAATGCAGGAAAGTAAATGCTGAATTTAAATTGCATAATTTAAATGTGTAATGTAAATGCGAAAAGGAAATGAAACATGAACATAAATAAAGAAAATTTCATTTCTGGAAGGAGAGGTTACAAAGCCTCACATTTCATGTGGGCAAAGCTCAAAGGAGCATCAAAAACCTCAAAACCTTCAAGGGGGGAAGGCTACCCCTCCACCCCTATTTATACAACTCTTGGGCCACTTACCACCCTTGGATGAGCCTCTAAACCCTAGAGCATCCATCAAGGGCTAGGATTTACCCACTCAACCAACCATGCAAGGGTTTTCTTGCACGGTTCTCAAAGCACACTACCTAGACCCGCTATCCTATCAACTAGACCGTAATCCGACGGTCCTCATCGATCCGAGTAGCATCTAGATAGCATCACATCCATTCCTTGTCTTCATGGTTTGCACGGACTCCGTCTCCGATCATCGTCCGGCGATCCCTGACCATTTGTACCTCCGACGCTCCTCGCCTAGTCCCGGCCATCCTTCGCCTCACCATGACCTAGCACCGTCGTCCTGCAACCATCAAAAACAAGGAAACTCCTCACATAGCAATGCCCACAAAGATGTGCAATATATCCATCAATGTCCACTCATTAAAATTCATTTTTCCTCATTCTGGCCGGTAGCACCGGGAAAACAGAGAAGACATCAAATTGCTTCCAATTGAAAATATATTTCAAATCAAACTCAAACAAGAGCAACCTAAGCTCAAATTTAGTCAAATACTCATCACAAATCTGGATAGACCTCCACATGGTCCTTCAATCTCCCCCTTGATGAGTATATTGACAAACATAACAAAAGGCATATGATTTGAGTTTGTAGAGGATGAAGAAGAAAGCAATTTTTTAGTAGCAAAGTCAATCTTGGTCCAAAGATAAAAATTGGAACCATGACCAAGTTGACGAAGAGGAATTTAGATTTTAGAGTTAAATTTAAGAAAGAGCAAGTTTTCAACAAAAACTCTAAAATCCAACTAAACATGTCAAATGTGATTATAAGATTATGATCCAATAGAAGTAGTAGCATAGTTTTACAAAGATCATAATAACCAAATAAGCATTCACATTTTTATCTTTTTAGTGATGCCTTTTCTACATTTTCTCCCCCTTTTGGCAATATAGGCATCAATTTTTTTATGTATGTATGAAATGCAATCGAAAGAGCTTTGAAGATTATCCAATTGATCAAAATGGTAAGATATTACACCAAGCTTGTCAATTTCAGAATATGACTAAACTAAGACATGTCCAAGACCAATACATTTTGTGAAAAAGCTTAGTTTTACAATATTTCATTTTAGCACGATTTGAAAAGTGCAAAATTTAGTAAAGTTTCAAAGCTAGAAGCAAAACCACTCAAGGATCAAATGAAAAACTTAGAGTTCAACCTACTCAACACTTTGGGGAATTTTGAAGTGCATATAAGGTCTTTCAAGCTCATTTTTCAATTTATGCAAATTTTTTAAGACTTTAAAAACATAGTGGGGTGCAAATGTTGGACATTATTTGCATTCTTTACCCACTTATATGTTTGATATTTGCATTTTTTTTAAATTGGCTCAAGCCATTTTCGATCATCTCAAGAGTAACTCTTAAGAGAATGATCTTAGTCATACACAATATATTCCAAGTTCATCCCAAGTGCAATGGGAAGCAATCTCGTGAATATAAAGTGTTGAGATCAATTTTGCACAAAAAGAGTCAATTTTTTTAATTTTCAATTTAGCACATATGAGCAATTCTGAAGGACTCAAAAATGGATCAAACAAATTTCACCCAAGTTGCCATAAGGACTCTAGAGAAATCCAAAATTTCACAATTCATGGTAAAAACCCCCTAGAGAAGAAACTTAGTAAGTAAAAGCACCATGTTTCGTCAAGTTTTCATTTAAAGATTTCAAATTTTTCAGATTTTAATAAGCTTAGCATGATAAACGGACTTGGACATATCTAAGCTAGTGATTTTCTTCAAAAGATATAGCATGATGTATTTCATGAAGATTGAGTCAATTGCATAATAGACAAAGCTCATAAAACAGAAAATGCAGTCTAAATGCAATGCATGAACAGATTCCCAAATTCCCCCTCAACAAATGAATTAATTTTAAGCTCAAATCTGGTTAAAGTTGAGTTATTATCAAGATTAGGCATAAGGTCAACCCAAATAAACTCAATAACAACCAGAAAAACAGAATGAGGAGAAAAAGTCGAGAAACTGCAAAACTGGATGGCTATTGAGCATAGATAAGATAGAAGAGACTCACTACGGCTCAGACTCGCTCTTATCTTCCCCAGTGACTGACATAGGGAAGCTGACTCTAGATCCCAACTAAGGAGTGCACACAGACCCTATCTACCCAGGAGACCCAATACCTGCTAGACTTATAAGACTGTGAGGGAACTCAACCTAGAGAGAAGAGAGAACAGCTAATCACGCATGATAGCAACCTAAAGCACAAGATAAGAGGTCCGTGCAAAGCATGCCAGAAGTCTAAGTGAGTGAACTCAAATCAAGAAAATAAGCCCAAAATCACCCAGAAGAAAACACAAGAGAAAAGAAAAGTGAAGAGAACAATATTTTACATAATATACAAACCAGCTCCCCCTCACGAAAGGCCGTAAGGGCTCACGACTCCAAGCTCACTCCTCAAGGCAACAAATCTGGAGCTATCCAACAGCTTGGTGAAGATATCGGCTAACTGGAGGTCACTCTCTACAAACTGAAGCGCGATATCTCCTTCTCCACATGGTCTCTAAGGAAGTGATATCTAATATCAATGTGCTTGGTCCGGGAATGTTGCACTGGGTTTTTAGCAATGCAAATAGCTGAAGTGTTGTCACAGAAAAGTGGCACACTCTCTATCTCTAACCCATAGTCCCGTAAGGTCGATCTCATCGAGCACTGGTGCGACAACATACTCGGCCTCGGTGGATCAGTGCAACTCGGATCGCTTCCTAGATGACCAAGAAACAAGAGAAGTGACAATGAATTGGCAAGTGCCGGAAGTGCTCTTCCTATCTATCCTACAGCCAGCAAAGTCGACATCGGAAAAGGCTCTAAGAGATAGACAAGAAGAAGAAGAGTACCAAATACCATAATCAGTGGTAGCACGAAGGTACCTGAAGATGCGCTTGACCGCCTGGCGGTGAGAGGCGCGAGGAGAAGCTTGAAATCGAGCGCATAGACACACAGCGAAATGTATGTTCGGCCTCGAAGCAGTGAGGTACAAGAGGGAGCCGATCATACTTCGAAACTCCTTTGATCAGCAGGCTCACCATCCTCATCGGGCTCGAGGACAGCAGTGGTGGCCATAAGAGTCATCACCGGCTTCCCATCAGACATATCGGCACCTTAGGAGGTCACGGGTATACTTGCCTTGATGCAAGAAAGTACCCTCCCGAGTCTGCTTGATTTGAAAGCCAAAAAAGTAGCTCAACTCTCCCATCATACTCATCTCAAACTCTGTGCTCATCACCTCAGAAAACTGAGACACAAGCGAATGAGACGAGCCACCAAAAATGATATCGTCCACATAAATCTAGACGAGAAGAAAATGTGACTCATGGTGTATGATGAACAGAGTCTTGTCTACTACGCCCATTTTGAAGTCATGGCTGAAAAGATAAGACTTGAGCCTCTCATACCATACTCTGGGGGCCTGCTTGAGTCCATACAAAGCTTTGGAAAGCTTGTATACATGACTCGAAAACTTGGGGTTCTCAAATCCTGGAGGTTGTTTGACATAAACCTCTTCCTCAATATAGCCATTGAGGAGTGCACTCTTGACATCCATTTGATAGAGCTTGAAGCCCCGAGATGCAGAGAATGCAAGCAGGATCCTAATAGCCTTTAGTCTAGCTACAGGGGCAAAGGTCTCCTCAAAGTCAAGACCCTCAACCTAAGAAAAATCCTATGCAACTAGCCTATCCTTGTTGCGAATGACAACCCCATCCTCACTCTACTTGTTTTTGAACACCCACTTGGTCCCAATGACATTATGACCAGATGAACGTTATACAAGCTGCCAGACTTTGTTCCTCTCGAAGTTTTCAAGTTCCTCATGCATAGCATTAGTCCAAGACTCGTCAGATAATGCATGAGTCACATCCTTCGGCTCAAACGAGGCAACAAAGGCAGAGTGAAGGCAGAAACTGGACAAACTTGATTTTGAGCGAGTGACTTGCTCAAACAGATCGCCGATGATCTGATTAGGTGGATGAGAACGATGAATATGATGGGGATGTCCAGAAGCAGAAGTGGCCTCTACCTCATGAACAGAAGAGGCAGGAGCAGAGCCACTAGCTGAATGAGAGTCAGAAGGCAAGGGCTGGCCTTCCTGAGGTGCAGAAATGGAAACAGGAGGCACCTCAGGTGTAGAGGGGACTGGATCAGGTGGAACACCATCATCTCCATCATCCTCATCCTCTATAAAGATGGTCTCGGAGGAGGAAGAAGAGCCTGAAATATCGGGTCTAGCTCCTGGGCTAGCCTCATCAAAGGTCACTTCACAGGTCTCTATGATCCTATGCGCATCACAACTCCAGACCCTATAGCTACGAGAATAAGTCGAATAACCCAGAAAGATACCATCAGAAGAATGAGACTCAAACTTATCCAGGTTACCAGACTTCAAAATAAAACACTTGCAACCAAACACACGAAAATGAGAAACACTGGGCTTTCGCTCATACCTCAACTCGTAAGAAGTGCGGTGCAAATGTGCTCTAAAAAATACACGATTAGAAACATGGCAAGCAGTAGCTATAGCCTCAGCCCAAAACTTCCTAGGAGTACTGTACTCGTCTAGGATCGTCCTAGCTATTTCTACCAGGGTCCGGTTCTTCCTTTCCACTACGCCATTTTGCTGAGGGACGTAGGGAGAGGAGAACTGATGCTCTAAACCAAACTCCACACAAAAACTCTCAAAATAGGAGTTCTTGAACTCCGTGGCATTGTCACTGCATATAGCTCATAGGGCACTAGGGAGCTCAAAAGACAACCTATGAACCAAACCCCTAAAATGGGTAAAAGTCTCATCTTCGAGGACATGAAAAACACCCAAGAGTACCTCGAAAAATCATCAACAATGACAAGAACATACCACTTCCCACCCACTGACTGCACTCTAGCTGGACCAATAGTGTCCATATGTAAAAGCTGTCCTAGTGCATCAGTCATCACAACAGTGATTGGGGGATGAGAAGCAGCAATCATCTTGCCATGTCGGCAAGGAGAGCAAACTAAGTCTTTGACCATTTTGAGTTTAGGCAAACCACGAATGAGGTCATGACTGCTAACTCGGGTTAAATGATCAAATCCAATGTGACCAAGTCTCCTATGCCAGAAGGAGAGATCACGGGACTCTGAAGCAATCAAACAACGGAGAGAGTCTCCAGAAGAAGCAGAAAAATAAGCACGAAAGACTCTCCCATATCTAGAAATCCCGCAAACTAACCCTCCTGAAGAATTGAGGATCCTACAGGCGCTACTCTTGAAACTCACCTCGAAAGAGTCATCAATAAGCTGAGAAACAAAAAGCAAATTGTATTGCAGCTTACTCACTAAGGCAACATCTTTAAGAATGAAATTGTTATTAATGCAGATGGTACCTTTAGCAATGACTCTACTTGAAGAAGCATCCCCGAAAGTGATCAACTCATCACCGGGGAGTCGAACTAAGGAAGAGAACCATCGAGAATCTCCGGTCATATGACGAGAACAACCGGAGTCGACAATCCAAACATCGCCCTTCCCCATCCGACGAACCTGATCAAGACACAAGAGAGAAAGATGACTCAGTACTGGGATAGAGTGAAGACTTGGGAACCCAATACTGAACCACACGGCGCCTCAGAGTACCAGTCACAGAAGAAAACTGGACTCGAGTGTCTCTCTAACGTTTAACCCTAACAAGATCAGTAGCAACTCTAGTAGATGATCTAGGAGCTGAAACTGGGTTGGCCTGCCGTGGTGCAAAAGCCGAACCACCCAGTGAAACTGCCTAAAACTCCTACCAGAAAACACCTCACGCCATTGATATCTACCTCGATGAGAAAAATGAGGAATATCAAGAGGATGACGGAAAGACTGACTACGAATAGCTCCAGGACTAAAACTCAAAGAATTAGCATGAAAACCGAGTCCTGGATGCTACCCAAAAACAGGCGACTCTCTAACCTGTCTAAAAGCAGTGTGTGCCTTAGGAGCACTCAATGTCTGGGGATGACCCTGAATACCCTTAAGGGCAGCAACACACTCACGCCGATTGATCTTGGCGCGCCTGAAGTAGAAATCTACTAGGTGACCATCCTTCTTATAGAAGGTGCATGTGTACTTCACCTTGCTAGAGGCAGAAGCAACAGGAGTAACACCCTTCTGGTCAGAAGTCCTATGGACAACCCCAGCAGACCTAAACACTGTGCTACTCACTCTGGGAGCTACCACAATCTCACCACTCTTGGAGCCGCGCACAATGGTGGGAGGATGTGCCCGAGCGTGCTCCAAGGGATCAATTCCTAGACCTTGATTGAATCTACTAAACTTGGATTGGTCAAGAATAAGATTGAGCTTCTTCTTGCCTCCAACAAACTTCTTGAGAGTGCTCATAAGATACTGGCAATCTTGAGGGCTCTCTCAGCACGTGCATAAAGATGAGCTCTCTCAGCACGTGCATTTTTCTCCCTCAGCACAGCTGCCTCAATCTTGAGGGCCTCACAAGAAATGCAAGAAGCATTTCTAATTCTATGAGCTTGGTCTTCTAATTTCTTCCTAAGCTCGACATGGATTTTATCCAAGTCCCCCTCAATCACAGAACATCGCAAGCAACTTTCTTGTGACTTATCTAGTAAGTCCTTAGCAAGTTTAGCACACTTGACATTTAAGGATTCATTGTCAAGTTTTAGTTGCCTACAGCCCTCACATGAGTTGACTGGGTCCTTAGAAGCATAAATTTCAAGTTCATCATTTCTAGAAGAAAGCTTTCTAAGGTGATCGCTCATGGCATCAATTTCAGCAAGCAATTTAGGGCAATTTGAACATGAAGGAGTAGAGTGAGCATGAAGAAACTAGCCTCAACAGGAATAGCATCAACAGAACTAGTGCTAGCATTCTTCAACCTAAGACCATCAAGTTTAATAAGCACACTATCATGTATGGTCCTTAGTTTCTCTAACTCCTCAAGCACGGCATCACACAAAGAACAATCATAAGTGACTCGAGAGGGAGAAGATTTAAGAGAAGCTAACTCCCGAGTCAAGGTACCTACTTCCTTCTCTAGCTCCATACACCTAGCTCTAGCTCTAGCATGAAATTTTCCTAATTTGCAGAAAGCTTCATTGAGTTCGTCATAAGAGGGTACCTCGTCCGAGTAGCTGTAGTGCTCGGAGTCGCTGATGCCGTTGGCGTCGGCCATGAAGCACATGCCGAAGAAGTCGTCACCGCCTTTCTTCTCTTGCGGATCATCCTTGCCCTCATCGCTCCATGTCTCCGTGTCGGAGAGGTTGATGTCGTCAAGCGCGGCGAGGACACGGTGGAAGAGCTTCTTGTTCTTAGAGAAGTTGCGGTACTTCTTCTCACGTGCCGGCTCGTGAACTGGAGGCTTCTTGTTGCGGTTCTTATCAATGCAGTCTTTCTTTGCCGAACCGTTGGTGTCGTTCTTTGTCTTCTCCAGTTTGGGGCAATTAGCCTGAATGTGGTTGGGGCCACCACACTCGAAGCATGTGATCATGCCACCTCTCTTTCTCTCTCTCACCCTTTTGTATGCATGAGAAAACTTGTGAGCAAGAAGAGCAAGCTCATTTTCTGGAAATTTTTCCAGTTGGTCATCGCTTAGCTCGCAAAGGGCGGAAAGAGAGAAACCAGTAGAAAGATTAAGGGAAGATCCAGTGGGATTAGTGACCAAGGCCATCGACTGTGATTTCATCTTGGGAGAGACGACATCGATCTCATGAGTCTTGAGACGGGAGTAAAGCCCATCAAGAGTCAAGGTCGACAAGTCGGTAGTGTCCTTGATGGTGGTCACTTTAATTTCCCAAACTCGAAAATCGAGTGCGGTCAAGAAATGTCGAGCATTATCCGAATCAGGGTATATACAACCAACTGCTCGAAGATCGCTCAAAATCTTTGTAAGACGACCGAAACACTCATCAAGACTCTCACCAGCGTGTTGTTCAAACTTGTTGTACTCACGCTTGTACTGATCCTGCCTCACGGTCTTGATTTGAGTAGTACCCTCATGGTAAGCATCGAGGGTCACCCAAATCTCGTGAGTGGAATGGAGGTGAGAAATCCTATCATACTCACTGTGGCTAAGACCGTGTATGAGAATGTTCCTTGCCTTAGCGTTCACCTCAACGTTAGCCATATTGCCGGCCGTGACGTTTTCATCAGCAGGAACCTCATACGGGAGTTTCACCTTCTGCCATATCAGTAAGCCCTGGGTAGTGATGTATGAATCCATCCGTGATTTCCAAAATTGAAAATCGACTCCAACAAAAATAGGAAGCTTGGTGGAATACTTGTCCATCGCCAAGGCTCTTGAGACCGGATAAGATCTACGGAAGAGCAAAACCGGCTATGATACCAATCGAAAGATCGAAATGGTGATCAAAGGGGGGTGAATGATCCCAAATAAAATTTTTCCCCACTCAAAGTACTCCAAATAATCTTGCAATAAAAATCTGAAACACTCAAAGATTTTCCTTCAAAATGGTGTTTCTCAGATTCGCATACCCTCCAAAACCCAAAGAATTAGACAACTATGTGTACCCCTAGCTTTAATGGATGAGAACCATGAATCATGTGAGGGATTTTTAATCACAATCCTGGTTGTCAAGTGTTCAAACAAAGAGGAATCAACTCAAAGACTACTTTTCTAAAAGAGATAAAGCTAAAACACCAAAGTCTCTTTCCAGGAAAGTAAAAGCAAATTTTCCAGGAATTGTCCTCAATTGGAGCAGGTGGTTGGTGAGTTTATGCTGTTCTAAAATTTTTGAGAATTTTTATCCCTGTGAAAAGTTGGGTCATAAAACACTTCACCAAAAATTACCTCAAAACGATTTGTATAATAAACATAAAAAATCAAACAATACAGACAGTCAGGAACTTCGACCAGAAAGTTTGAGGCTCGGTTTTCATTTCATAGCGCTCAAACGGTGCAACCAGTGGACTCAAAAACTTTTATACAGATGGATATATGAGTAATGCACATTCTAAAATAAGAATCACCGAAAAATTATTTTTCTAGATTTTTATAAAAATCAAAAACTGACTGCTGCACGAAGAACATGTTCTGGACAGATTTGCAATTCAATAAGAACTTGATCTCTAGTCTATCCTAGGGTGCAAGAAAGATGTGTAAAACCAAATGAACACACTCAAGAAATCCTAGAAGAACAGCATTTAGAAGTAGGGGAGGCAAATCCAAATTACGAGAAAGTAAATTGCGAGAATGTAAATGCGGGAAAGTAAATGCTTGAATTTAAATTGCGTAATTTAAATGCGTAATGTAAATGTGTAAAGGAAATGAAACATGAACATAAATGAAGAACTTTTCATTTCTGGAAGGAGAGGTTACAAAGCCTCACATTTCATGTGGGCAAAGCTCAAAGGAGCATCAAAAACCTCAAAACCTTCAAGGGGGGAAGGTTACCCCTCCACCCCTATTTATACAACGCTTAGGCCACCTACCACCCTTGGATGAGCCTCTAAACCCTAGAGCATCCATCAAGGGCTAGGATTTACCCACTCAACTAGCCATGCAAGGGTTCACCCAAAACCCACAACACATAATGGGTTTTCTTGCATGGTTCTCAAAGCACACTAACTAGACCCGCTATCCTATCAACAAGACCGCAATCCGACGGCCCTCATCTATCCGAGCAGCATCTAGCTAGCATCACATCCATTCCTTGTCTTCATGGTTTGCACAGACTCTGTCTCAGATCATCTTTCGGCGATCCCTGACCGTCTGTACCTCCGACGCTCCTCGCCTAGTCCCGGCCATCCTTCGCCTCACCATGACCTAGCACCGTCGTCCTGCAACCATCAAAAACAAGGAAACTCCTCCCATAGCAATGCCCACAAAGATGTGCTATAAATCCATCAAAGTCCACTCATTAAAATTCATTTTTCCTCGTTCTAGCCGGTAGCACCGTTAAAATAGAGAAGACTTCAAATTGCTTCCAATTGAAAATCTATTTCAAATCAAACTCAAATAAGAGCAACCCAAGCTCAAATTTAGTCAAATACTCATCACAAATCTGGATAGACCTCCACATGGTCCTTCATCATTGTACCTAAAATATTAAATAAACAAGTGTGAGTCCAAGACTTAGCAAAGCACATCATAGAACAATAACATAACTATTTAACACATTTAAATAAGTGAAGGTGAGTCCATGACTCGACCAATACATAGGAAAACAATATCATACCAATTTTCAACTTTATCACAATAATCATCTTTGGATGAGTCCACGACTCAATCACCTAAACATTTATCACAATTACCTCATTAATCATCATTCATCATTAGCTAATGTAATGCAATGCAAATATGCTTGCATGCTGATATACACCTTTCATAGCTTATAACGGTATAGTTGAGTGCACACTTGTCGGTGTCGCACTCATTCCCTTCCATCCTGTTGAGGGGCCTACTGATGTAGGTCTTACTCAAGAGCACTCAGGTCAAGTCATATAGCTTTCTCACTGACTTAGTGTTGGAAATATTCCCTAGAGGCAATTATAGAGATGATTATATTTCTATAAATATTCATAAACTATGAGATTGTTCTTTGAATAACATCATGCATATTAATTAACAAGTACGTGACTTGTTTGTGAACCTCTGTATTCATATTTGTGATGTTCATTCTAAAAGGGGGTCCCTAGTCGATAATCATATGAGGACACATATGAGTAGTGTCGGGACCCGAATATGCAAATCCAGACCCTCTATGAGGATCACGCTAGTGCACACAGGCTCAACATAGATGAATATCGCAATCATACACAGCGGAAACATTATGAAATACTTCATATATTAATTAGTACCTATTGAATGACCTTATGGTCAACATACATGACTATGCCTCGCAAGGCTGAATAATAAATTAAACTACTACGGAATGAAAACGTAGATAAACCTCCTAGTATACCACAAGCAACTGACAAGGCTCGCACCCTAAACAGTCGTCTCCTTCTAGTACATCTCCTCCAGCATTGGTGTAGACTCCTCAACTGATGATATTTTTGTGGGCAAGGGTGAGTACTTAAAACACTCAACAAGTTGTGCACAAAATGCCACTCTACCATAGCTATATGCAAGGCTTATTCCAAAGGAATGGCTAATATGGCTCTTTTGTAATAAGCAGCATTTATGAACAAATACGATAAATATATTGTAAAGATAGTAAAACAAATAACAGTAATAAATAATTTCAGCATGTCTCTAGTAAACCAAGTTTTCAATCCTGAGTCAAGTTCCAACCTTCCATGTGGCAATTGTGCCATCCCAACCAAGTTTCCATTTAATTAAGCTAACCCTTAACTGTAATTCCCGAGCATTGCTCAATACCGTGAGCATAGCTATTCGAATAGATTTACACTCCGCAGAGGTTATGCACTTTACCCACACGACATGATTGTCTCTTGTTGCCAAGCTATTGACACACTTCCTTTGGTTTATCAGCGGAGAGATCATGACAAAGCTCTGCCTTAACCCAGTATTACCCGCTGAGGTTTCAACACTGAAGGGTTAAACCACCACAATAGGCCCCCCTCTTGCGCCATGTGAGTTGATCCGTAAACCCGGGGCTCACACCACCGATGGTAGTACCAAAGCTAAAACATTGCAAATTAATTAGCTTCGCTGTCCCATACTAGACATGTGGTTGCACGATTGACTCAGGTCAAAGGCTTGCAAGGTTAAGTTCTTAAGATGATCGAGGCAAGACTTCCACATACCCTCTGTCCATCGGGCCCACCTTGGCATGCCCGCCCCTTGCCACTTTCCCTAATCTAAGTGATTACCACCCCAATTGATTACCAAGCACCATGTGCCCTCAATAAGTCAACATCGTTGCTTGACATCCCTCGTCACTACAATTCAATCTCATCGTGTGACCACATATGACACACAAGTTCACTAACATGTTCCATATTCCATTAGTTAAGATTAATCATTGATGATTCAAGTACATGTGATGACATGCCATGGCTAAGCAGCTAACACGGTCTAACCATCCCATGTTGATTTTAGTATTAACCAACAGTAATGAACCAATCTAGGGTGACAAATAGATCATGGCAACAAATGACAAGGTAGGGTATAGATCAAAAGGTATATTAACTTAGTCCCAATTTAATTTGAAACAATTGTATACTTGAAATAATATGCAATAGGGTAAAACAATATAACAATTTTATAAATATGAGTTCAACATGATCAAAGCACAACTTGCCTTAGAAAAGCCCTTATTCTTGCTTTGGACCTTGTCTTGAGTCGATAAATCTTCCTCGGATGCGTTGCACAATTCGACGTCTACGCGAAACGAAAGAGAAAAGCAAATAAACACCAAAATAGAGGGCAAACAGACTCCAAAAATAAATAAAATTCACTATTAGATAGAACTCAATTTTAAAATTTTTTAGAAATTTGAATCACCTCAATCGAAGCTCAAATAAGGGAGAACGACTCTCGAAAGATTCAAATATTCTGAAAATCATAAAATTTGATAAATCAGAAATAAACCAAATTATTTTTAAGACAAAAACCCGATTAGTGCATCACGTGACATCAGCACTGGGCCAGACTAATCACGTGTCGCCATGTGGCCCCGGTCCATGCACCCGGTCCACGGACCTCCTTTGGTCCACCGTAGACATGGTACACGACACCTCGGTAACCTCACCGCCACGCGTTCGCACGCCATTGGCTCGTGGATCAGCGCGATCTAGACCGCATGTTGAGATCCAACGGTCAAGATCCTAACCGAGCAGTTCACTATTGATGGAGTGACGCGGTGCGATCTCGAGCGTTGGGTGACAATCTGATGGTTGGCGAAGCTCGATCCTGGCGATGGCGGCATGATGTCGCGGCTTCACCGGACGCAAAAAAGACGACGATGAACTCGGTGAAACAGCATCCTCCGGCGACCAAGAAGTAGCGGCTCTGATGCGTCTTGACGCAGCGTTCCCGGATCTGGAACCAACATGGTGGCTCCTGGCTTGAAGGCGGCAAAAAACAAAGAAAACGAGTGGCGACGCTTCCGAAACTTCGACGAGCTAACATGCGACAACGATGGCGGCACTAGCGACAACAGCTAGGGCTACAGATATGCAATGGAACGGCGAACCTCGGGGGTCACCCACACCTTAAATAACCTCGAGGAGCACACGAAAAAGGAAACCCTAAATATATGCGGCGACGACGGTGAATCGACGATGAACTCGGAGTCCCGATCAGAGTACGACAATCGAGGACCGTCCGAGCTGCGACGAACGGCCGAGATTACTCCCGAGACGATACGATCCGATCCACTCTTTCCAAATCCAACGGATACGATCTAATCTATCCTAATCTAATGCAACAAAACCTCTACCGCTAGATCTTGATCCGACGGTTCGCACGCGCTAGGGTTTCGATCTTCATCAGCAAATCCTGGGTGTCCGATGAAAACAACGGTCGTAGATCTTTCTTCCAGAAAACAGGCCAACGGGACGCACAACTCTGGGTCACGCACGAACACAGTAATGGGCTCCAGCCCATTATTGTTAAATTGATTTTCCCCGCATTTTTTAATTAAAATAATTCCATAAATTAACTTAATTAGTTTTAGGCAACAAAACTATCAGAAAAAATCCAAGAAAATTCTAATAAATACTTTGAGACATTTTCAACTGAAATAAAATATTTTTAGCAAAACTTTATATTAACTTTATCTATATTTAATTAGTTTTCACAAAAGGCCAATATACTTGATTTAAAATAAATCCAAATAAAGTCCATATAAATCCAATAAATTTAGAAAAATCATAAAATGCATAAATAACAATAAAATAATATTATAGGAAAATTTTGGGATGTTACAAGTAGACTAGCATATGTATTGCTCGATGACCATGTTTCACGGGTCATAGATATGGAGACATCAAACCAATAATATGGACACATGTTAGAGAACATGATGTTGGACATCGACCCACTATGAGACACTGTGAGAACGTTGTATTATTTTGTGTCATCAGTTGGTCTCATATACGATGTGTATGCTATATCCTTCGATATGAGATTGTTGCATGTTCTCAAGATGCGTAATGGCTTATGTAACATCCCAAAATTTGCTTTTATTGGATTTGATACGATCAACCTTTATAATTGATTTTTCTGAGATTTTATTTAATTCATTTTGAATTTGTTAAAATAAGCCTTTTGCAATCTTCTAATTATTTAGTGAAAAGTGTTGATGATATTTTGTTGGAAATATTTTATTTGGGTTCTAGATGTCTTAAAGTATTTTTTGGAATTTTTCTAGATTTGTTCTAGTATTTTTGCTATTTATTTGGGCTAGATTTATTTATTTGAATTGTTTTTATTCAAAAATGATTCAACATCCGAAAATAGTGTTTGGGCCAAATCTCTTCGGTCCGGCCCGTTTCTTTCGCACCTGCGGCCCGCATTGGCCTGCCCGCCACTGAAACCCTAACTCTAGGATTGATGACCGTCGGATTGAGATCCAATGGCCGTGCCTTCTCTGCGTCGCTCGTGTGTTTCAGGCCATTGAATGCCACCGCATGGATGGTTGCGATGCCGCCACGTCACTGTTCTGTATCCCTGTCGGATTCCAAAATTGTATCCGAGCGAACCTCGTTTCATGCGAGATTCACGAAAGCCGAGGGCCCTATTTAATGTGTTGCCGCCACCTCTGGGTTGCGCACCACGAGACACACCCATAGCCCTAGAGCACGCCCATCGAGACACCGTCTTGCGCCCATGCAAGCTCGCCGTAGTTGCCACTTCATGTCGTCGCGGTTTTCGTCTCATTCCACCGCCGTTGAGTCATCTCCACAGCCGCCAAGACCCCCGCTAAGTTCGCCGTGTCGAGACGCTTCGGATGTGCCAGCTAACGTCGCCAGAGGTGCCGCAAAACTCCGTCGGCCACATCTTCGTCTTCGTCTTCGTCTCTGGTGAACCTGCTCTACCGCGCCATCGCTGCTGTTGCACGCTTCGTCAGCCATCGAATCTGGTAATCACCATCGAATTTCTTCCACGTGTTGCCTGCCAGGGTAACCACATGGCCCACTTCTCTTTACCTCGCATCGCCACATCGTAGCCGTCAGATCCTCAGTGTGCATCCCGGATTGTGCCACGTGCCGTCCACGGGGCTAGCCACATCGCCTCGTCGTTTCAGTTCTCGCCACCATCGCCACCGTCCGATCAGACCTGTATGATTGGGATGGTGTCACATGTCGCCTCTGTAGTAACTCAAAGCCGCGTCGCATCAGCTGATCTCGACTGTCCATTTTGAATTGAACGGATAGGAACGCACCAGCACCACGCCAGTCGCGTATCAGCGTGTGTCGCGTCGTGATTGGCTAAGTGTCGTCGCGTCAGTCGGTGCACGGGCACAGTGTCACCGATCCACCGTGGACTAGTGCCGGCCATGGACTGAGTCTATATGCCAGTGACACGTGTCGCGCTATGGTTGCGTCGCGTGTCAGCACCTGATTGGGCCACATGTTCGCTGACGTCAGCATGACATCATATATCGCTTTTTCTGTAGAAAACTATTTCAGCCAAAAATCATTTTTGTGCTGACATCAGCATGATGTCATAAATGCTATTTTCTCGTATGAAAATAATTCGGTTTTTCCAATTTTCTGATTTATCTTTTATTTCAAACTTTGAATAGCTATATCTTTTGCATATGAGCTCCGATTGAGGTGATTCTGATTTCTAAAAATTTGTAAAATTAATATATATTTAATGGTGAATTTTATTTAATTTTTGGAGTTGATCATGCTCTGTGTTTTTGGTATTTATTGCTTTCTTGTTCGTTTCGCCTAGATGTCGAGTTGCCCGGTGAGTTTTTCATCGAGGATCCAGCACTTGAACAAGGTCCAGAGTTGGAGTCAGAGCTATTTGAAGGCAAGTTGTGCTTTGATCATGTTGAACCCATGCTTTAAATATTATATTGTTTCAAAGTATTACATATTAATTCAAGTATCGTTGTTTCAAATATGTTGGGATTAGTTATTGTCCACTTTGAGTTACATACGCCTTGCCATATTGTATGTCGTATTTCATTTGTCACCCTAGAATGGTTTAATACTAATTGGTAGCTATAATTGCCAATATGGTTGGTTAGAACGCAAGTAGAATGCTTAGCCGTGCAACAAGCCATCACTTTATGTAAAGATGGTTAATCTTGCTTAATGATTATGGAACATGTTTATTAAATTGTATGTCAGTGTTGTCACACAATGTTCTTGTTGTTGATGGCATGTTGTGCATGGTAATCAACCGGGGTGAAAAAATAATTTAGACTAAGGCAAGCAGCATGTATTTGTGGTGGGCCAATGCGGCACTTGGGCAGTCGCATTGCTTTTTATGATAATGGTTGGTTCATGGTTATGATGATTTTTAGTTAGTCTTGCCTTGGTCAATTAAGGACTTAACCTTGCAGGAATTTGAACTGAGTCATTCATACAACCATAGGTCTGTTATGGGACAAACCTAGCTGATTAATTTGTTATGTCTAGACTTTGGTAATGTCTTGACAATGTGGGTTCTGGGTGTACGAGTAGACTCACTTGGCGCAAGAGGGGGGCCCTGGATGTGGTAACCAGTCCTGTCAGTGTTGAAACCTTAGCGGGCAGTACTAGGTTTAGATAGGCATTGGAAAGGCTTTGTTATAATCACTCGCCTTTGTGGTGTATGGTTGTATTTTGTGGGTAAAGTGTATAACCTCTGTAGAGTGTAAAACCTATTCGAATAGCCATTCTCGAGGTATTGAGCATTGCTCGGTGATTACAGTCAAGGGTTATGTTTTATTAAAACAAATGTGGTGTGGTTGTGGAATTATGGATTAAGGTTATGAGTTGATCTTTGGAGAAACAAATGAGAAATGTATTATTGTTATTATTTATTTTATTATCTTTCAATCTAATTCTGCTATTCCTTTACAAATGTTGTTTATGCAAAAATAACCATGTTAACCTATCCTTTGTCTAAGCCATGCATATAGTATATTAGACTTGCATTTTGTGCACAACTTATTGAGTGCTTTATGTACCACCCCCTTGCAACAAAACATCACCAGATGGAGAAGAAGCTACGCCTGCTTTTGAGGAAGAGTATGAGGAATAGGTGAATAACTAGGGTGTGAATTTTGTTAGTTGCCTGTGGTAGATTGAAGGGTTTCTACACTTGTGCTTATTTCCGCTGCTATTTATTTACTTTCAGTCTTATCCCTGCGTGGTGTATTCATGTGAGGTTGACCACAAGGTCGTCGAACAATAATATTTAATATTGATGAAGTCTTTATTATGTTATCGTTAGGTATGATTGTGATATTCATCAATATTGAGCATGTGTGCACTAGAGTGATCCTGGACTAGTGCAGAATACATAGAGAGTCCGGATTGGCATATTCAGGTCCCAACAGCTTACTTAGGGGTCGTCAAATGCTACTACATAACTGGGTAGTTACAAAGATGGCTTTCGGGATTGTCATGAAACATGCTGCGAGGTGTGGTCGATCAAGATAGGATTTGCCCCTCCATACAACGGGAGAGATATCCTAGGCCTCTTGAGTGGTCGGATTCCGAAAACTCATGGCCATGCTACTCGAGTAAAGAGTTACTCGAGTCATCGAGTTAACTCGATGTATTCAAAGAATCCGAGTCACGAGATCGAGAAAGAGTGGTCGAGCCATCCAAATAAGGATGACAGCAACTCGCCTTGAGTTTGATCGATATCGTGAGGCAAAAGGAAATGCATATAGGACATTGTTGAGGTTCGTTTGATCTTTACATGTATTCAGGAGTCAGTAAGTCCTGCTAAGGGCCGCTATCAACTATTGGTTGAATGCTCAATGATCAATTAGGTATACCTGATGGTCGAGTAGGAGTACTCAACAATCGATAAGGGTACTCCAGCCATGTCCGAGTGCACGTGAACCTATAGTGTCTCACGCTTAAGGGGTTGTAACCAATTCGGATAGAGATCCGAGTTGTAATGGGCTTAGAATTCCTCATAGGCTTCAAGGGTTGAAACCCGTTATGGGACGTCTATATAAAGGGAGGAGATGGTGGCTTTGCGACGAGAGAGAGAGAGATACACAAAGAGACACATTAGGAATTTGAATTTATCGAAACCCTAGCCACCACCCCTCCTCCGTCCAGAACCGTGTGTTGACTTTTGTAGTCGGCAATAAATTTATGGGGTAGGCGCTGGATCTCAAACTCGAAGGTCACACAAGACAGGGATTTAGACAAGTTCAGGCTCTCGCGGAGGAGATAATACCCTAATCCTGTGTGCTGGGATTTTGCAGATCTCTTGGATCTAAGATTGCTCAAAGCGCAATATGCTCTAGGCGATATGAGGTGTGCTATGCTCTATAGCTTGATTGCTCTATGCTTGGATGATCGGCTCCCTATGTTGTTGCCCGCCCTCTCCCTTATATAGCGGGGGTGGGGTGGCTTACAGAGTCCTGATCGGTTACAAGATTCTAGTCGGTTAATAGGATAGAGTTTACATCTTTATCTACCCTATTAACGACTCGGATTACAACCGTATCTATCATACTAAATATAAGTTCAAATTCCTTTAGGATATGTCTCCTTGCGCACGGCAGCAGGGCTTGACGCGGGGAGTATTTGCTAGGCCTCCCTCTTGGGCCTGTCATGAGGGTACCCGGGTTCTTATATTCCACACCGTGTAGCCAGCGCTAGCACCCTGGAGCGTGGTGTTCCTGTCCCTTATGTGTGGATACCAGCGAAGCTTCAATGCTAGGACGACCCACAACCTGCGACAGTCACAAGGAGCTGTTCGGTAGGCGCGAGGCTAGTATGACTACATCTGCACCAGCGCGCTTCAATGACTCTACTTCTGCTACGGGTCTGCGCATCTAGTGGTAATTCTGTGATCTATGACTTGCAGTGGTTCATTGATTTCGTGGTAGAAAATTTTGTTTTTCGCTAGAGTAGCCTACCCGTTCCCCAACACTTTGCTCATGCACTCTGTATTAGTTATATGACTCTTTTACCGACCTGGCTCATCTGCACTCTTCATGATATGAATGCAAGTGATGCAACACTTTCTAAAAAAAACTATTCTCCACATACCAACATCACCAAATAATCATTCTCAACATGTATTCTCCATCATAACATCAAGATCTCAAGCACAAACAATAACAATGATCAACCACAATAATGTAAAACATCAAGGTAAAATTTATCAATTCAAAAAACAATTCATCTTAACTAAATTATCATTCTACCATGCACTTGCCTTTTTACCCGCAAGAAACAGAGTGGCATGAGATTGAAGCCACTCCTAAAGTCACGATTCCTGAGTAGAAGTGGTGAGATTCTACAACCCAACAAAATCTGAATACCAAATTTATTTTCAGTTGAAAGATATGAAAAAGTCAAATTCGGCTCAATAGTAAATTTGCACTGTTTAGTGCTTTGTCAATTTCATATCTTTCAAACACTATTTTGGTTTTCAAAATTTACAGGTGATGAGACCATGCTCGTCATGGATATGACCAACGCGATATCAGTTTGGCGACACTTCACGGCATCCTCTGCATCGTCTACATCTTCTAGGATGCCTTTCCATCATGGAGGGGAGGAAGCATCCAAGAGTGCCAGCTTTCAACATGCCTTTATATGCTGGAAAGAAATATTGAGCTTTGTGGATGATTTTCAGGTGAATCCTCTAAATATTCTTCTTGTGTTTACAATATATAAAGAGGCGGAGTAACTATTTTATTTAATTAAATGCAGGGCCTATATGAGAATATTTTGTGTTGAGAACAAGCTAAAAGGTGAGCTTGAGTCAAGGACGACTGAAATTCAAAAAGGGGAGGATGATGAGGACATCACTACTATGGATACGATCACATCGGGTTGTACCAACTCAAACACGTCATCCATGGGCAAAGAAGAGAGAGATATCAAATCCATCACATTTTGAAATCCAATTCGGCCTCCGGATACCAGCATAAAGTAAAACACGCATAATTTTTGCATGCGGTGTCCGATTGGAGAGTTCTTGTACTTGATCGAAGGCTTACAATGAGACCTTCCAATGGGTCTGTCCCCAACTTCAGATTCATCATGGATCAGTCGGAATCATTAAAATAATGTACTACAATATTATTTTGGGTTGTTTCGGGCCTTGTAACTGTGTTGGGGCCTAAGCCTAAGTTGTGTGCGCACCCCCCTTGCTGCACACAACCCTAGAACAACCCTCTCACATCCCTCCCTCTCATATATTCAGTAACCGCCGCTTTAGACACTTAGGTTTTGTTTGATTAGTTTAGCCAGGTGCAAACTTTGAGTCTTCGAGTTGTGCTGGACAGCTACCTTGTCAAGACCTTCAATAGAACCCCACCTTATTTTGGCCTTCAATTCTTATTTGGAATTTTAGATTGCTTTTACTATTGTTCTTGCTTGTTCTTCGGTTGCTTGCAGGAATTGAACCTCATGTTCAGGTTGATCGTGCACACGACAAGATCAATAACCCTCCGGAGTTGGTTTAGCGATTACTAAGCGCGCATCGTCATCGTACGTTGTTGTCGAATCATCAAAGTCAGTTCGAAAAAATCGATAGTTATCGCTCTCATTGAAAGATCGGGATAATACTTTACATCATGTGGTATCAGAGCACCAAGTTTCTCGGTGAGAGATTTTGTACCTTAGATTAGTTTTTGTTTTCTATTCTAAGTTGAAAATTACTCCTCAAAAATTCAACCTTTAGACTCAATTTGGTATTTTAGTGAGTTTTGTTAGGTTTTGAGCCATTAGAGTCCTTGTTTTAGTTGCTGATCGTTTTTCCTTCGTGTAGTTTTTCTTTCAATCTGTCCAGTACTTTGTTTTATTCATAACTTTTGCATACGAGCTCAGATTCTAGTGTTTTTGCACATTCCTAAAACCTGGGAATGATCTCTACAAAAACCTAGTTGGGCATGGACTCTACTTCTGGACCCAAATTTGTTTAAACTGAATGTCAAAGTTGGTGAAGCAAGTTGTACTTTCAGTCCAGATCGGTTCGATATTTTCATCATAATTCTCAAATCCGAACTCCGATTGAGAAGTTGTTATACTTTCCTGAATCCTTGAAGAGTCCTCTACAAAAACGTTTTTGGGTGTCCTTTGTGATTCAAACTCCTTTAAACCGAATTTGATTTGGATTCGGATTTTGTCAAATCTGCTCAATTTAGGTCAATTATGTGCACCTTAGTGTTTTGGCTATAACTTCTATGTACAAGCTCTAAATTTGTTGTTTGTACACTTGTTTTAAAGCATAGAACATTGCCTTCAATTTCTTACATTGTGAGCAAGTTAGATTCAGTCAATTTCATTCTTTAATTGTGGCAACAACTTTGTTGCACTGTTCTAGCCGAATTTGGGTTTGTTACTTCAATTTGTGTTGTAGCTTGTTCATTTCAGTTGGTTGAGTCCAATAGCATCCACAATCCACAAAAGCCAAAAATACCAATACACATACCTTTGGGAAACAATTCATCCTTTGCGAACACTTTGATCCCAATTGAGACTAGCTATTTCATATAGCTTGGGGCTGCTCTACTCGATACATTGTATAATCTTGATTTATCATATCATACTATCTTGTGACATCAAGTTAGGGATTCCAAAACTTTGTTCATACTAGTGTTGGCCGAAAGTCACTAAAAGAAGGAAAAGAGAAAGAAAGAGCCAAAAGGCCAAAAAGAAAAAGAAAAAGAAGAAAAAATAGTGGCCGGCAGCACTACATTGAGCGAAACCCTAATTTGTGTTTATTATTTTTCAAATTGTGCAATTGTATTAATTTGTGAGCAATATTGTGCCCTTTCACCTTTTCTGAAGCAATTAGCTAGCATCTCTCTATAACTTATGCAATACGAGCTTTGGTGCTTAAATTATTATTTTTAGTTCATTCCATTGGTTGCATTAAGTTCCATCATCTTTGTTCGTGAGTTTCCTTGAAATTCACTTATATCTTTGAGATCAGCAACTAAGGCTTGTGAATTCTAGTTTGGGTCATTACTTATCATTACAATAACTAGAATTATCTGATTGTATAGGTAATAAGTATAGCCTACCCAGCTCCACATATTCTACGCTCATACGTTTGTTTGGTCCCTTGGCAATCGCTTTATCCAAGCTTAGGAGAACTTTTGACACCGTCAATGGCCGACAACTCCTGTAGCACGGTAAGAACTTGTAAGAGCTTTGATTATGGCTTGAGAGTTGAGCGACTTTTCTCCACTTCCAAGTAGTTGATAGGGAATTACATAAACCTTTGTGTTTCCCTTTTTGCTACTAACCATTTCAGGTGAGAAGAGTTCACTGCATCATTCTCCACAAACGAAGGGAATTCTTGCTCACTTTGAGGGGACGACGAGGATCATCACCGAGGGTCTTAGTGAGGATGTACGACTCACTAATAAGCGAATGTCCCTGCAAGAAGACCGTCTCCGGTCCATCAAGACTACTCAGGGAGTTGCTAACACTACCCTTGCTACTATTTTGTCTAGACTTGATATGCTTGCAGCAGCTGCCCCTAGAACTTTCAGTCCTCTGCCTCGCCTCCTAAGCAACAACAATGGTGTACTACGTGAACAACGGGTTCCCATTGCTGCCCCGGCTTCCCAGCATGGACTTGCTGCCTCGGTCGCCCCACCACACATCGCCACGGGTTCATCACCTGATGATGACTAATGTAAAATCAAGTTTGAATTGCCTCCTTTTGGTGGAAAGTTTGATTACTAATGCATATATTAATTGGGAGATTGCGGTAGACAAAGAATTTGCAAACTATGACTTATCTGAAAAACAAAAAATTAGTGCTGCAGTTCAAGTGTTAATGTCAGGTGCAATATATTGGTAGAAGCATATATCTAGACATGATAAAAAACCTAAAACTTAGAATGCCATGAAAAGACTTATGAGAAATGATTATGTTCCTGAATATGATCCTGACTATTTGATTACTAAACTTAAACACTTAAAATAAGGTTCTAAAACTATTATAGAATATTTTCATGAATTGCAAAATTGTTTGTTGCGTTGTGGTTTACAAGAATGTGAAGAAGCTACTGAGCTTAGGTTCATACGTGGACTTAACCATGAAATTCAGGATGTTCTTGTTGATGAAACACATAGTTGTCTTTCTGACTTGATTAACTGTGCTTGTAGAACTGAAAACATGCTTGTTGAATATTTGAAAGAGCCTTTAGCTCTTTTTGAGGTGCCCATTGTTGCATCTTCTGTTGTAGCTAACATTTTGCAGAAAAGTTAGCACCATCGGGATAAGGATGAAGAAGAAAATGTGCAGAAAGAGGAAATCTTTGCTGCTCCATACGTATGCAAAGTGCTGGAAATTGAAGTTGCACCTACAACCATTGAGAATGATTTAGAAGGTAATGTGAAAGGTATGGATTGTATACATGGTGAAAATCATTTTGAAGAGACAAAACTGTCCATGAATCATGCTATCGTAGAGCAACTTTTAATGGAACCCATTGCTGATTTGGTTGCTATTCCTGGTGATAAAGAAGAGTTGTGTGATAATGCTTCACTTATATCCACACCACAACTAGTGAATGAACATGAAACAATTATATTTGAACTAAACACTTGCGCTGAACATAAACATGTTATTCACATTGCCAGTGAAGAAGATGCGTTTAAATTGATGTCTTCTTTAAATACTTTAGGTTACATTGAATTTGAGGTTCCATGTGATCTTAGATAGATTCAAGGAGAAAATTTTTGTACATTCTGATTTGCCATGGTTATCGCGAAATATCTTTCATGTTGTTGGCAAACATCGTGATAAAGGAGAATACAAAGTGCATAGAGTATACATTTGTTCAAATCTGAAACCTCTACTTCCTATGCAACAATGTATCAATTTGATAATTTGAATATCATATCAAGTACCCCTACTTTCGTTTATAGTCTATATGATAGTTTTTAAGAAAGGGAGTGTTTGGGTGATTGTCATTCACGAGCCATTTATTTGATCACAAAAGATATGCATGTTGCTTTGCTCTTTTTCGCTACTAACATTTTGCACGAGAATATGATGGAGTTGAGGACGACTCCAATTCAAGAAAGGGAGAATGATGAGACCATGCTCGTCCTAGATATGAACAAACGCTATATCAGTTTGGTGACACTTCACGGCATCCTCTGCATCGTCTACATCAACTAGGATGGCTTTCCTTCACAGAGGGGAGGAAGCATCCAAGAGTGCTAGCTTTCAACATGCCTTTATATGCTGGAAAAAAATTGAGCTTTGTGGATGATTTTCAGATGAGAATATTTTTTATTGAGGACAAGCTAAAAGCTGAGCATGAGTCGAGGACGACTCAAATTCAAGAAAGGGAGGATGATGAGGATATCACTACTACGGATATGACCATATTTGGTTGTGCCAACTCCAACACGTCATCCACGGGCCAAGAAGAGAGAGATCAAATCCACCACGTTCTGGATTCCAATTCGGCCTCCTGGGATAGCACCGACTTCAAATATGAATAACTTTTGCATACGGACTCCAATTTGGGTGATCTTGGACTTGATTGAAAGCTTACAATGAGACCTTATCAATGGATCTAATCCCAGCTCTAGATTCATTGTGAATCAGTCAAAATCATCAAAACAATACACTACAATACAATTTTGGGCTGTTTCGAGCCTTATAAGCATGTGGATGCCCAAGCCCAAGTTGTGTGTGCCCCCTGGCTGCACACAACCCTAGGATATCCCTCTCACGTCCATCCCTCTTATAAACTCAGTAGCCGCCGCTTTAGACACTTGGGTTTTGTTTGATTAGTTTAGCCAAGTGCAAACTTTGTTTCTTTAAGTTGTGCTGGACAGCCACCTTATCAAGATCTTCAATAGAACCCCACCTTGATTTTGCCTTCCATTCTTATTTGCAATTTCAGATTGCTTTTACTGTTGTTCTTAATTGTTGTTCGGTTGCTTGCAGGAAATGAACCTCATGTTCAGGTTGATCGTGCCCACGGCAAGATCAATAACACTCCGGAGTTGGTTTAGCGATTGCTAAGGTGCATCGTCGTCGTACGTTGTAATAGGATCGTCAAAGTCGGTTCCACAAAATCGATCATCGAAAGATCGAGACACAACTTCACATCAGAGATAGCTGTAGACAAATAATTTGCAAACTATGACTTATTTGAAAACCAAAAGATTAGTGCCGCAGTTAAAGTGTTAACGTCAGATGCAATATATTGGTGGAAGCATATATCTAGACATGATAAAGAACCTAAAACTTGGAATGCCATGAAAAGACTTATGATAAATGATTATGTTCCTGAATATGATGCTGACTATTTGCTTACTAAACTTCAATGCTTAAAACAAGGTTCTAAAACTGTTATAGAATACTATCATGAATTGCAAAATTGTTTGTTGCGTTGTGGTTTACAATAATGTGAAGAAGCTACTTAGCTTAGGTTCATGCGTGGACTTAATCATGAAATTTAGGATGTTCTTATTGATGAAATATATAGTTCTCTTTCAGATTTGATTAAATGTGCTTGTAGAGTCGAAACCATGCTTGCTGAATCTTTAAAAGAGCCTTTAGCTTCATTTGAGGTGCCCATTGTTGCACCTTCTGTTGTAGCTAACGTTTTGAAGAAAAGTGAGCACCATCGGGAGAAGGATAAAGAAGAAAATATGCAGAAAGAGGAGAACTTTGCTGCTCTATACGTATGTGAAGAGTTGGAAATTGAAGTTGCATGTACAACCCCTGAGAATGATTTAGAATGTACTGTAAAAGGTATGGACTGTATACATGGTGAAAATCATTTTGAAGAGATAAAACTGTCCATGAATCGTGCTATCGTAGAGCAACTATTAATGGAACCCATTGCTGATTTGCTTGCTATTCCTGGTGATAAAGAAGAGTTGTGTGATATTGCTTCACTTATATCCACGCCACAACTAGTGAATGAACATGAAACATATATATTTCAACTAAACACTTGCGCTGCACCAAAACATGTTATTCACATTGCCATTGAAGAAGATGAGCTTAAATTGATGTCTTCAATAAATACTTTAGGTTACATTGAATTTGATGTTCTGTGTGATCTAGATAGTTTCAAGGAGAAGATTTTTGCACATTCTGATTTGCCATGGTTATCGTGAAATATTTTTCATGTTGTTGGCAAACATAATGATAAAGGAGAGCACAAAGTGCATAGAGTATACATTTGTTCAGATCTGAAATCTCTACTTCCTATGCAACAATGTGATCAATTTGATAATTTTAATATCATATCAAGTACCCCTACTTTCGTTTATAGTCTATATGATAGTTTTCAAGAAAGGGAGTGTTTGGGTGATTGTGATTCGTGAGCCATTGATTTGATTACAAAAGGTATGCATGTTGCTTTACTCTTTGTCACTACTAACATTTTGTAGGAGAATGTGATGGAGTCGAGGACAAATCCAATTCAAGAAAGGGAGAATGATGAGACCATGCTCGTCCTGGATATGGCCAACGCGATATCAGTTTGGTGACACCTCACAGCATCCTCTTCATCGTCTACATCTACTAGGATGGCTTTCCTTCATGGAGGCGAGGAAGCATCCAAGAGTGCCAACTTTCAACATGCCTTTATATGTTGGAAAGAAATATTGAGCTTTGTGGATGATTTTCAGGTGAATCCTCTAAATGTCCTTGTGTTTACAATGTATTACAATACTGTTTTGTGCTGTTTCGGGCCTTGTAAGTGTGTTGGGGCCTAAGCCCAAGTTGTGTGTGCTCCCCTTGCTGCACACAACCCTAGGACGACCCTCTCAGGTCCCTCCCTCTCATATATTCAGTAGCCGCCACTTTAGATACTTTGGTTTTGTTTGATTAGTTTAGCCAAGTGCAAACATTGAGTCTTCGAGTTGTGCTGGACAGCCACCTTGCTAATACCTTCAATAGAACCCCACCTTGTTTTGGCCTTCAATTCTTGTTCACAATTTCAGATTGCTTTTACTATTGTTCTTGCTTGTTCTTCGGTTGCTTGCAGGATTCGAAACTTGTGTTCAGGTTGATCGTGCCCGCGGCAAGATCAATAACCCTCCGGAGTTGGTTTAGCGATTGCTAAGGCATATCATCGTCATACGTTGCAGTCGGATCGTCAAAGTCAGTCCCACCAAATCGATAGTTATCGCTCTCAACGAAAGATTGGGACACAAATTTACATCAACAGGGTTGTAGATGCTCACCTCCCCTACGTATGGTAATTTTTAAGAATGTTTGAAAATATTTCATGTGTTTTGAACAAAAAGATGGTTTACACAATATATAGTAACAACTTGTATAATAGATAGTAATATATTATTTTCTGGACAGTTTAAAGCAATATATGTGTAATCATTCCTACCATGTAAAATCATATATACAAGCTTTTAAAAATTCTCAAAAAATTACCATAAGTAGGGTAGGTGAGATTCTTTCTACATCCCAGTAAAATTTGAAGACCAAAATCAATCTCATTAGAAAGATATGAAATTAACAAGCGCTAATCAGTAATGAATAGTAGTTTTTTTCTTTTCATATGTTTCAAATGAAAGTGAGTTTTGTCTTCAAATTTTACGGGGTTTTAGAAGCTCACATACCCTACATATGGTAATTTCTTGAGAATTTTTTACAACTTGTATTGTAATGTCGCAGTTCTTTTTCCAGGTTAAGGAAATTTCAGTCGGGATGTGGGTCCCCCTTGCAAACAATCTCAGGAGTTTTGTGGGCCTGTCTGTGAGCTTTAGGGTTTTAATTTTAGGCCGTGTAGGGGAATTTCCTAATTTTCTCCCCCACCTAACCCCAGTCCCACCTTTTTCCCCTAAATTCTATCTTTTCTCCTATCCACCTCCCCAAAACCGAAGCTCCCTCCCGCTCCTCCTTCTTCCCCTAAGTCTTCTCCTCCATGTTGTGCCTCCCCTGCAGTAGCTCCTCCATGGCGCGTCCTCCCTGCAATAGCTCCCCCATGGTGTCTCCTCCTCAAGCAGCCCCCCAACCGAAGCTCCATCCCTCTTCTTGATCTTCTTTGGGGGTAAGTGGAGTTAAGGGTTTTTTTTGGGGCATGTGCATGCTATTCTTAGGGGCATTTTTGCTTGTTTGGGTGCTCTAGGGTTCATGGATTTGGGGATTTTTGGGGAGGGAATGGTGGTTCTAGGGTTTGGGGAGAAGTTATGAATTTTCGGGTTGTGCAATGGATGTTTTTGGGGCTGCGATTTGAGATCCCTAGAGCCATTTCCTGAGAGATTGGCTACAGAAGAAGGTGTACATCGTAGTCTTGTGATTAATTAGAGTCTAAGAACATGAATTTTGGTTCAGCTGTTTGGAAGTTATGGCCATTTTTGTGTTTGCTGTCCAGAGTTGCTGCTGTTAGCAGTAGTTGCGGATTTGTGTTGTTTAGAGCTAATTAGAGACAAATCAAATTTTATCAATATCTAGAAAAAGCTGAGAAATTTCCTGTAGATTCTAAAAATGTCTTTGTTTGCTTAATTTGGAATTGTATAAACATAGTTATGATCTATTGAAGTGAGCAGTCCAGATTTAGATCACGGCTGGAAGATCAGACTTAGGGCAGTTCTGTATCTGAAGTTCAGGTCGTGTTTCGGGGCCCTTTTGGTCAGTTCCAAAAGGGTTGGATTTTGTGAAAAACATGTATGATTGTCTTAAGTTTCATTAGAGATCAAGAATACGAATTTGGTAAAGCAGATAGAAAGTTATGGCCTGTTGAAGCTGTCGGTGTAGATTCTGTTTGCTGCTATATTCTGTCTCAGTTTTATGTAGTTTATGGCTGTTTAGTGGCCAAATTAAATTATTTCAATAACTAGAGAAAGCTAGATATTTTTCTGTAGTTTTCAAAAATATCCTAGATTGCTTTATTTGGAGTTGTATAGATTTAGTTATGAATTTCTGAAGGTTGCTGTCCGGTGAGGTAGCAGAATGGTTTTTCACGGTAGGAAACGAAAAGCTATTTGGTTTAATTGATGAAGTTGATTAACTAGAATTTGGTGAGTAACCTTCGGTAGTTTTCATAAAGTTTATAGTTTCCTTTGTTTGTGCTCTTGGGTGAGAAATTTTGGTCATTTGACCGTCGGGATAGCAAAGGTGTCAGCTGTCCGGTGAGTGAGATGGTTAGAACCGGGGTAGTGCGTAGAGGCGACGTCATTGTATTTGATGTATGAATTGTTGTTGAATGATTTTGAAATGGATGCATAAATATATTGCATGAGTTGTGACTTCGAGAGTGGATTCAACCTATACATATATTGCAGGAGTTGTGACTTCGAGAGTGGATTCAACCTCACGTCACTCCATTTCTTGTGGGTAAAAAGGCAAGTGCATGGTAGAATGATAATTTGGTTGTGAAATAATTTTTTTTAGATTGATAGATATCACCTTATTGTTTTATATCATTAATGTTAATCATGTCATTATTTATGCTTGTGATCTTGAGATTATGATATTGACTACATGATGTGGATGGTCACTTGGGAATTGTTGGTACGTGGTGATTAGTTATTGAAAAGTGTTGCATCACCAATTGAAAAGTGTTGCATCACTTGCATTCATATCATTAAAAGTGCATATGAGCCAGGTCGGTAAAAGAGTCATATTACTAATCCGGAGTGCATAGGCCAGGTCAGTGAGAAAGGTATATGACCTGACCTGAGTGCTCTTGAGTAATATCTACTTTGATAGGCCCCTCTACTGGGATGGAAGGGAATTAAAGTGTGATATCGACGGGTGTACACTCAAGTTATACCGATATAAGCTATGAAAGGTGCATATGAGCATACAAGCATATTTGCATTGCATAGCGTTGCTAATGATGAATGATGGTTAATGTGATGATTGTGATAAATGATTATGTGGATGAGTCGTGAACTCATCCAATGATGCCTAATGTGATAAATGTGACAACTGGCATGATATTGTTTCTTACGTATTGGTTGAGTCGTGGATTCACCCTTGCTTGATTTAAATGTGACAATTGGTTATGTTATTGTTTTATTATGCACTTTGCTGATTTTTGGACTCACGCTTGTTGTAATGTTTTTCTTTTAGGTACCTCAAGATCGGCATCTGGGAAAGGGTTTTACCCCAACTTCCACACTTGCTATCACTCACTTTAGACAACTATGTATTTAAAGTTGTTGTAATAGATATCATCTTGTAGTCTAGCTTTCTTTTGTGAGGAGTTTATGGTTGCATGATTGTATGCTTGTTGGAGCTTATGTCTCTTAATTTGTTCATGTGATTTTTGGTTCATGTTCATAGTATGGTTATGTTGTCGTTCATAGTTATGTTGTAGCCATATTATGTTGTTGTTACTTAGTTTAAGTGTGATAGATAGTTATGTGGTTGATATAGGTTGTACTCTGCTCTTCCATGATATTTATGCTCATATGGTTATATGGTGACAATTCCTTGTTGTTATTGTGTTGAATTTGACTCTAAATGAATAGAGGTCATGCTGAATTTTTTTTAGCAATTTCGTAGTATTGTTGGTTGTCACTGTTTGTGGGTGTAACATTCGGGGCACGCGGGTGCCAGGGTGTTACATGTATATATGGTTTTCACCGATTTACACAATAAAAGTGGTGTACTGCAAAATGACTGGTGTGTGTAGGATTTTACTGCTGAACAGACGTTTAACATTTTTACGAATGGTTCTCAATTGATTTGATCATCTATTACAACAATGTTTACGATCGTCTATATAATATTTTACTACAGGGTCGACAAATATAGCTAAATTCTTGTTTTGATATTTCACTTCATTTCAGTTTAGTAACATCTTTTGTAATAGCAAGTAATATGTTATTTTTTGGAAAGTAAAAGGTAACATATCTTGTGTAAACCACTATTTATTGTGTAAGTTTCAAGAAAATCACATGTACAAGTTTTCAAAAATCCTCAAAAAATTACCATAAGTAGGGGAGGTGAGATTCTACATCCCTGTAAAATTTGAAGACCAAAATCAATCTCATTTGAAAGATATGAAATTAACAAGTGCTAATCAATGATGAATAGTAAATTTGTTCTTTTCATATCTTTCAAATGCAAGTGAGTTTAGTATTCAAATTTTACAGGACTATAGAAGCTCATATCCCCTACGTATAGTAATATTTTAAGAATCTTTTAGAACTGGTACATATAGTTTTTACTAACTTTTACAGCCAAATGACAGATCTGTGTAGGATTCTCCAATTATACTGTATGATAAATTTCTAGTTGTAGATGTAGTAATTTCATCTAATAAAAATTTTCCAAATTATTTTACCTATTAGCAAAATTACTATTTAATAGAGAGACTTATACCATTTTATGCCTCTCATTGTTAGTAAGCTACTAGTGAAAACAATTTGCAAATCGGAGTTAACAATAAAATTATGTAGCTAAAACAAAGAGAAAACAGATTCATGTACAAACTCCAAAATGCAGTTACTAGTTGTTTTGACCACACAACTGATTCATCAGTTGTTCTAGAGTAAAATTTATTCATGATTCCCTACCAGGTTGCATTTCTCTATATGGTGTTGTTTCCATGCGCTTCTCAGTACGTTTTGGCCAGCACGTGCAATAGCCTAATCTGAGTGTAAGCGCAGATTAGCTCTACCATATGTATATATATATATATATTATGCAACTATGTCAAAATCATACATCAACAATTTATACATCAAACATAACAATGTCGCATCTATACACAACCCTGGTTATAACCATGTCACTCATCGGACAGCTCACCCCTTTGTTGTCCTAGATGTCACACAATCATAATTTCTAACCAAAAGCCCAAACATAGAAAACCATATACTTTATGAAAATTGTAGGAGATTTTCTACATTTTTCTAGTTATCGACATTTTTCAATTAATTCATCTAAACTCTTGTTTCAAGTCCTAAATATCGAACTGTTATCACGCTGGATAGCATACTTCACAATTTCGTAGTTATTTTTATACAACTCTAAATAAAGCAAATCATGATATTTCTGAAATCTCCAGGAATTATATAGCTTTCTCTAGTTAATGAAATAATTTAATTCGGCCCCTAGATTACCCTAGTCTGTAAATTACCACGAGTACTTCCAGTAAAGATCAAATTCTAGACAGAATGCTTCAATAGGTCATAACTTGTGGAATATATGAAACCAGGTATTTCCATGACCAGCCCAGCATCGCCTGAGGAGAAGACATGCCCAAATAGAAGGCCCAAAGGATAAGCCCCACGCCAAGTTGTCGTACGGAAGGGAGCACATCCTATAGACAGTTGAATATGTATTTGGATATGAAAGATACGATTGTAATCCGAGACGTTAATAGGATAGATAAAGATGTAAACTTTATCCTGTAACCGACTAGAATCCAGTAACCGATCGGAATCTCATAGACCGATCAGGATTCTGTAAGCCGCACTACCCCATTATATAAGGGAGAGGGCGGGCAACAACAGGGCATCAAGCCTTAGAGCACAACACACATCTCATATCGCCCAGAGCACATTGCGCTTTGAGCAATCTAGATCCAAGAGATTCATATAATCCCAGCAATAGGATTAGGGTATTACCTGCACCATCGAGGGCCTGAACCTATCTAACCCCTTGTCTTCTGTGACCTTCGAGTTTGAGATCTAGCGCCTACCCCATAAATTTATTGCCAACTACAAAAATCGACAGTTGGCGCACCAGGTAGGGGAAGCGCTATAATCTTTTTCTACAGTCTTGATGGCAGCGATCGGCGAAATCACCGCCACCTTCGTCTCCGGCCAGGCTTTCTGCTTCGGAAGCCTGGACTTCATCGCAGATGTGCATGGAGAACTGGCCTGCCTGGACCTAAACCAGATTCAATCTGGTAAAGATCAGGTCGACCCATCTCAGGTATGTCGCTTTGACTTCGCCGGCAAACCAGTCGGCTTTACGAGGAATTGCTACGATCCACGTGGCGTCTTCGCCATTGAAGAGCAGAAGACCAATCTCCAACGCCAGCAAGAAGCTCAAGAAGCTGCAGAGGAAGATCGTCTTCGCAAGGGTAAGGAGGTGCAGGCGCGTTCGCTTTGTTCTCGCGGCCGCAATGTCCGCGAGGACATTCTGCAATGCAGGTTGGGAGACCAAGTTGTCTTCCATACACTACTGCAGAACGTCGTCGCCTCCAAGACGCTCCTCAACACGCTGGACCCAAAGATTGCATCTGATAGCCCAGCAGCTCCGATCGTGGCCTAGATCAAGGCCATGGTGACGGCGGCTGCAATCCAGCAGAATCTGGAGAAGCCCGCAGGAGAAGCGCGTTCGCGCTCCCACGCGGTTACTCATATCGCCAGCAGTCGGACTGTAACCATTCGGAATGCCAGTAGTCAGCGCCTCACATCACCAGTCGGAGACACTCGCCGAATTCTCAACCGTGACCTCCGCTAAGATATCACCGCCAGACGGCAGGAGAGGGACGAGGAAGAACAACGCGGGCACCATGACGACTACGAGCGTTTCGGCACCTGCCACGATCGACGAAGTGATCGAAGGTACGACGACTACGACAACCATAGAGACCATCATCGCCGGGGTCAGAATGACGACGATCGCCAAGTCATGGACTCGCCGCGCCAGACTCCACCTCGACACGTTGACGACCATCGCCGAGCCAGAGGCTCACCACGCCGGTCTCCCCCTCATCATGATGAGAGATCTATTGATGGGATCCGAGCGTTCTCTCCTCGGCTACGCCAAGTGGTATGGCCCGAAGGATTCAATCCCAAGGGTATCGTAAAGTTTGACGGGGAGCGAGATCCGGAAGCTTGGCTGCAGGTCTATGCCCTGGCAGTTAAGGCAGCCGGGGGCAATCAGAACGTGATGGCGAATTATCTGCTGGTCAATCTCACCCCCTTGACTCAAGCTTGGCTCACAGGGCTACCAGCGAACTCGGTGGACTCCTGGAGCGATCTCTGCGATCAATTCATCGCGAACTTCCAGGAAACCTACGAGAGGCCTGGCACCCCGTGGGACCTATACCAACTTCACCAGAAGAAGGATGAGACGCTGAGAGATTTCATCCGGCGTTTCATGCAGAAGAAGAACACCGTCAGGGACGTATCTGATGCAGTGGTGGTGGCGGCCTTTCAGAAAGGGGTAAGTGATCCTGATTTAATTAAGAAAATGTCCAGGAAACCCCAGACCTCCGTAAAGGAGATGTTTGCGTTGGCCAACCGCTACGCCACAGCCTCAGACGCCCTAGCCGAGCGCCAAGAAGATCGCCCGCAGCAGAAGAACAAGGGCGACAAGCCCGAGTCTTCCAAGCACAAAGATAAGAAATGGAAAGGTGAGGAACTAGTCCCGGTAGCCGAACGCAGCCGGCCTCGAGCCACGTGGAGGGAGGCACCCGACTACAGTACCATCATGGAAGCGATTTGTCCTTTCCACCGCAAGGGAAAGCATGCTGCCAAAGACTGCTTCACTCTGAAGCATTTTGCGCGGGAAAGCAACAAGCAGCCGGCCCCTGTGAAGGATGAGGCGGCCAAGAAGAAAGACCTTCCAGACGAGGATGACTACCAAGAGCCCGAGCAAGAGTTGAACTACATTTATGGGGGCTCCATCGGATACGAGTCCAAGCGGAAGCGGAAGCAAAAGCTTACCGCTCGGGAGATCAATGAGGTGGAACCGGTGACCCCCCAGTATCTTAAGTTGTCTGAGGTCCCGATCACCTTCGATCGCTCGGATCACCCTAACCGGGTTCTACATCTGGGTAAGTACCCTCTAGTGCTCGACCCTGTCATTCTCAATATAAAGCTCAAGAAGGTATTGATCGATGGAGGAAGCAGACTCAACGTCTTATTCGTTAAGACCTTCAACGATATGAACATCCCCCACTCTGAGCTAAGGCCGAGCACTCAGCCGTTCCATGAGGTGATCCCTGGGACGTCTTCGTTTCCACTCGGGCAGATTTCTTTGCCCGTCACTTTCGATACCAGAGACAATTACCGGACCTAGTATGTAAGTTTTGAGGTGGCCGATTTCGAGACAGCGTACCACGCTATCTTGGGAAGGCCCGGTCTAGCTAAATTGATGGCCGTCCCGCACTACACCTACTTGATGATGAATATGTCGGGACCCAGAAGCGTCATCACGGTTCATAGCAACGTCAAGCGATCTCTGGAATGCGATCGAGAAAATTGTGAACTTGTTGAGCTGCAGAAGGCGACCGCCGAAGGGAAGAAAATCCTAGTAGAGGCTGCCACGTTGCAGGAAGGAGGCGATGTTCCGTCCAAGAAGCAAGCCATGTGAGGGATAAAGCCCGGCGAAGAAACCAAGAGAATTATTCTAGACCCGTTCGATCCATCTAAGACGACTCTGATCGGGATAGGACTCGAGGACAAATAGGAAGACAAGCTCGTCACCTTCATCTGGGCTAACAAGAACATCTTTGCCTGGAAACCATCCGACATGCCGGGTGTTCCTAGGGAGGTGGTCAAGCATTCCCTGCACGTCGACGAAAAGGCAAAACCAATCAAGCAAAGGCTTCGGTGGTTCGCTCCAGATCGCCGAAACGCCATCAAGCAGGAGATCACCAAGCTTTTAGCCGTAGGCTTTATAAAAGAAGTGTATCATCCCGATTGGTTGGCAAACCCTGTATTAGTTCAAAAGAAGAAAAAAACTTGGCGCATGTGCATTGATTATACTGATCTCAACAAAGCATGTTCGAAGGATCCTTTCGGGTTACCTCGGATTGATCAGGTGGTTGATTCAACCGCCGGTTGCGAGATCCTGAGTTTCCTTAATGCCTACTCAAGGTACCACCAGATTCGCCTGAAGGCGGAAGATCATATCAAGACTTTGTTCATCACGCCCTTTGGGGCCTTTTGCTATACCACGATGGCATTCGGGCTGAAAAATGCTAGCACGACGTATCAGCGTGCAATACAGCGGTGTTTTTATGCCCAGCTCGGACGCATTGTGGAGGCATACGTGGATGATGTCGTGGTGAAGACTCGAGAAAGGAAGGATCTTATTGCCGACCTGACCGAGACGTTCGGAAGTTTAAGGGCTTTTAGCATGAAGCTTAATCCCGAGAAGTGTGTTTTCGGAGTATCTTCGGGAAAACTGCTCGGATTTTCGTATCCCAACGAGGCATCGAGGCCAACCCATAAAAGATCAGGGCCATATCAAATATGGAACCACCGACTTGCCAAAAGGATGTCCAGAAGCTTACAGGATGCATTGCCACACTCAGCAGGTTTATTTCCCGACTGGGTATGCGAGGTATGCCATTCTTTAAACTCCTCAAGAAGCAGGACAAGTTCCAATGGACTTCTGAGGCACAACAAGCGTTTGAAAATTTGAAGACCTTCTTAACAACGGCCCCGGTCTTGGTTCACCGATGCCAAAGGAGCCTCTACTACTTTACATCGCGGCAACGACACATGTAGTCAGCGCTGCGGTCATTGTAGAAAGGGAGGAGTCGGGCCACGTGCAGAAGATCCAACACCCGGTCTACTTCGTCAGCGATGTCCTGAATGAGTCCAAGGTGCGGTATCCGCAAGTGCAAAAATTATTGTATGCTGTACTCCTGACATCTCGCAAACTCAAGCACTACTTCCAAGAGCATACTATTTCGGTGGTCACCACCTTCCCAATAGGAGATATACTTCACAACTAGGAGGCCACTGGGAGAATTGCAAAGTGGGCCGTCGAGCTTGGATCTTTCGATATCCTATTCAAGCCTCGCACTGCCATCAAGTCTCAAGCGCTCGTCGACTTCACGGCCGAGTGGACAGAGCTTCAAAACCCGGCGTTTACCAAGGAACTCGAGTATTGGACGATGTACTTCGATGGTTCCCTCATGCTCAGTGGCGCGGGGCTGGTATTGTACTCATATCGCCAAGTGGGGAAAGGTTGAGGTACGTTTTGCAGATACATTTTCCTGCATCTAACAATGCCGCCGAGTATGAGGCACTCATCCATGGCCTCCGCATTGCCATATCACTCGGTATCCGACGTTTGATGGTTCGCGGAGATTCAATGCTCGTGGTCAATCAAGTGTAGAAAGAATGGTCCTGCATCGAAGACAACATGACAGCCTATTGCCAAGAGGTACGCAAGCTAGAAGGTAACTTTGACGGCCTGGAACTCATTCATGTGCTCTGCCGAGACAATGAAGCGGCCGACGAGCTAGCAAAAATGGGATCCTGCCGATCTACGGTACCCGTGGGAGTATTCGTCGAAGAAATTCATAAGCCCACGATTAGCACTCAGCCAAAGTCGGACGTCCCAGGGGAGAAGAGCGAAGAGGCTGAAGTCCTGGTCATTACCCCCGATTGGATGACTACATATCTGGACTATCTGATGAAGTACGAACTACCCGAAGATCGCGTGCAAGCCGAACAAATAATGCGCCAAAGCAAGAGCTATGTGGTAATCAGGGAAGAACTCTATCGCGAGAGCTCCTCTGGTGTACTACGACGGTGCATATGAGAACAAGAAGGAAACGATCTTCTCAAGGAAATCCACTCGGGAGTTTGTGGGAATCATGCGGTGTCATCAACCCTAGTTGGCAAGGCATATTGTCAAGGATTTTTCTGGCCGACTGCTGTCACAAACGCAGAGGACATCGTCCCGACATGCGAAGGATGTCAGTTCTTTGCGCGATAGATGAACAAATCAGCACAAGAACTACAAACCGTTCCAATCACCTGGCCATTCACGGTCTGGGGGCTCGACATGGTGGGACCCTTGAAGAAGGCTCAAGGCGGTTATACTCATCTCTTTGTGGCCGTCGATAAATTCACCAAGTGCATTGAGGCCAAGCCGGTCGCCACAATCACAGCCGCTAAGGCCAAATAATTCTTCAACGAAATCGTGGTTAGGTTCGGTGTTCCAAACCGAATCATCACGGACAATGGCACCCAGTTCACAGGCGGCGTATTTCAAGATTTGTGCGGCGAACTCAGAATAAAAATTTGCTTCGCATCAGTAGCGCACCCCCGAAGTAACGGGCAGGTTGAGCGAGCCAACGACATGGTGTTACAAGGCCTAAAGGCAAGGGTTTTCGATCGTCTCAAACCATATGCCACTCAGTGGGTGAAAGAATTACCTTTGGTACTCTGGGGCTACGAACCAGCCCCAGCAGAGCGACCGGGCAGTCACCTTTCTTCCTGGTGTATGGTTCAGAGGCAGCCCTCCCCACTGAGTTAGAATTCGGATCCCCGCGGGTCCAGAGCTATGAAGAAGTTGCCTCAGAAGAAAGCCGGCTAGAAGACCTTGATCGACTGAAAGAAGCCAGGGACGTCGCAACAATTCAGTCGGCAAAGTATCTCCAGGGCCTACTTCGCTATCACGGTCGCAATGTGAGTTGCCGCGCATTCTCCAAGGGAGACCGGGTCCTTGGAAAGAATCAGAAATGCGAGCATAAGCTCTCCCCAAGCTGGGAAGGCCCTTACGTCGTTGATGAGGTGGTACGCCCTGGGGCTTATAAGCTCAAGCGTGAAGACGGCACGGCTATTAGCAACACATGGAACAAAGAACAGCTACATCGCTTTTTCGCTTGAACTTTGTAATTTAATTGTCTCTTTATGAATAAAAGTTCGCTCTTAAAGTTATCTGCGTCATGAACCATGCCTCAGAGCCTGGGGGCTGGACTAGTCGGATATGATACATCAAAAAACCACTCGGATGATCTCATTAAACATAACAGCATATCTAAAGAAAACTCGCAAGACCGAGGAAATGCTTTCACATATATTTAATTTATAGGTCCAAAGTTTCTACAACGGCCAAAGAAGTATCCTTGACTTCCTCCCAGAGCTCGACGGCCCAATCCTCGTCTACATTGCAGGCGTAGCCTTCCTTAACGGCCTCAAAATCCACTCGGGGGCAGAGCGACTTGGTGATCGCCAAAGCCTGGCTAGCACCATTGGTCGCTGTCTCCTTCAAGAGTCTCTTAAGTGCCTCGGGGGCTTCCTCCAGTCGAGAGATGACCTGGTCCCTATTGAGCGGCCACTCGCCTCTGGGATGAAGCAGGCTCAAGAGCGGCTCGAAGGCTTCACGAAGCTTGGCGCAAGACGTCTCAAGACCTTTTTGTTAAAAACGGCGTATTGCGCCCACGTGTTGAACTTATAGTCTGCAAGCAAGACCAAGTATTAAGAAGTGCCAACAAGGCTATGAAGACATGGTAGAGCCAAGCTGTTGATCGTACCTTCTAGCTCCTTCTCCGACTTCGATTTGGAGATCTCCAAAGCTTTAAATTGCTCCTGGAGCTTCACGATAGCGGAGTCCCGAGCTGACACGTGGATAAGATAAGGCTGGACAACAAAACAAAAGCACAGGGCGGCCCAGGAAATAGTACCTCAAAGAGAGCCAACGACATCCAGCTTCTCCTGCCGAAGAGCCTCCTCTTCCCGCAGCGCCTGGACCTCTAATTGAAGAACTCGCAGCTCGGCTGCATGACCAGCCTTGATCTGCTCCAGCTCGGCCAGATATTCCTGGCGTGTTCGGACCTCCGGGAGCATCCTTTGGAGGTACTCGGACTTCTTCTCGGAGCGCTCCCCTAATTTCTGTAAACCATCACAGAAGAAGGTGATGATAGGCTAACCGACGTAAGCAATGAGACGGCGAGAATAGAAAAACTTATACCCAGGCCAGGCGCGCACAAGCAGTGGCATGACTATAAAAGTCATTCCTCTCCCTCTCCTCCTCAGAGTCGTCCAGGAGCTTCAAGCCATCCTCCTCATCAACCCACGCAGCTTGCATTATGAGCCGGGGGCGAGCAGAAGTAGACGGAGCCCAGGAGATCTCTTCAATTTTGGGGGAGGGACGGGAGGCAGGCTCCTGAGCAGCAGGGCCCGATGCCGGAGCAGGAGTTGGAGACGACGGCTAGGGCTCGAAGGGCGCTTCGGTGTTCCCTGGCGAGACTCCCTCGACCAAGACATGAACCTCCAGGGGCCCGGCCTCCGCAAGGGCCCTAGACGGCATCCCGACAAGAACATCAAGTGAAGGATTCCTACGAGAAGAACTGTCAGTAAATAAGCCAGTCAAATGCGTCAAATAAGAGTCGATAGGGTAACAAACCTGTCGGACTTCTTCATCCTCATCGGGGGCTTCTTCCGAGTGGCCGAGCTGCTCCCGGAGGGACCACTCGGGCGCTGCCGACTGGCACCCTGGGCTTCCCCCGATCACCCGAGTCCCCCGGAGGCAGACTCAGCTCTGCCGCGGGCTCGCAGGAAAAGGGAGCCGAAGGCACCAGAGCTTGTGCTGATGGGTCCAGGATCTTGGGACCACCAGTTGAGCACCGGGGCTTCGCAGGGTCCTTGGCCGCCGTCTTCTTCCCTTTCTTGGCAGCGGGATCTCCCGCAGAAGAGCTTGCAGGCCACTTCGGGGAGGCGCCTATACGAGTGGGCATCTCCGGAAGAGGCGCGTCACTGAAGAAGGTCGCCCGATCCTGGAAAGGAAGATTAAAATTTAGAAGTCATTCAAGAGACGGACGTAAGAATCTATCGGTAAAACTTTCTCACTCAGGAAGTGGATTCGATGCAGTGAAGGCCTTGGGGAATCTGGTGGGCATCTCGACGCTCGAGATAAAGAAATCGCCTACACGAGCAGAAATCTGCTCTTTTGTTATCAAATCGGGCAATTCCCTGGTCGGATCGTCCTTTCCCTCAAACTGATACCCTAGGTGGACGCGCTCCTTCAGGGGCTGAATTTGACGAGCGATGAAGTGAAGGGCAAGACCAACCCCTGTGAGGCCCTCTTCCTTTAACTTGCCAATGAGCACAAGAGGTCTTGCACTTGATCCATGTTGCAGGCATCACCGACAGAAGACCAAGAGAGGGACACCTTCGGCCGGCGCCCGACGAAGGAAGGGAGAGCTGGATCAGGGTTGGCGCAATAAAACCACTCCTGGTGCCAGCCTTTACTCGAAGACTTGAAAGGAATAGTAAAATACGATTTCTTTAGCCCCTCCCGAAGTTGTAATCCGGCTCACCCAATTACCTTGGGGTCGCTTTTGGAGGGATAGGGCTTTAGAAGGTAAATATGGCGGAAAAGATCAAAATGATGGCGGATGCCCAAGAAAGCTTCACAAAGGTGAACAAAGATAGAGATTAGCAAAATAGAGTTGGTATTAATGTTCACCAACTCATTGTCATAAAAGAAGAGAAGGCCGCGGAGAAAAACACAGGCCAGAAGACCCAGCCCGCGCTGGAAGAAGGACTCAAATACCACGACTTCTTCTGGATGAGGAGTGGGGATGGATTCGCCGGCAGCCGGCCGAGCGGAGATGAAGGACAAGTCAGGGAGAATTCCATCATTCACCATGGATTGCAGTTTCTCCTCTGTCGTAGTCGAGGTCGTCCAATCCTGGGGCAAAGGCTGCGAGGAGAAAGGAGAAGACATCTTCGAAGGAGAGATCAATGGCAGCGCAAAAATGTGAGGGCAGCAGCGGATAACCCTAGCGGCGGAGAAGTCGGAGAGACAAGGAAACGGAAGGAGCAAGAGTGCGCGGTGAAAGAATGAACCGTCAGGTGACGCATGGCCTAGCCTTTAAAGGGGGAAAAAATTAGGTTTTCGCCGAATCGACGGGAAAAAGATTGCGAAACGTCTCGCCCTTCCTTATGCTTCATAATGATTTGCTGGCCCAACGTTCTAACTTACAAAGACAGTCGTGGTTAGACCAAGTCATATTTGGGACATGTTGCTCCCCACGTTGGGGTGTATAATCACTTACCGTGCTAAGCGGGACGTGGATATTCTCCAATTTGGATAAAAAATATCTTCTTGTGATATACCCCATGCAGGGTCGTTAGGTGGTTACCGCATGACGAAATCATATGTCACAAGTTGAGCCTAAACGGGCGCTAATCCAATGGTATGTCCCATGAGGGTCGAAAAGCTATTCGTCGTAAAAAACGTACGGATACCGTTCGGATAAACCTCGATATGTCCCAAGTCGGACCAGAGCTGTGTCCTACACCAGTCGGATGCAGGTATCACTCGACCAAGAGCCACGTATTTATGGTACGCTCCAAGACAAGCCTAAGCTATATCCTACACCCGTCAGGTATAGGTATCACTCGGCCAAGAGCCACGTAAGCATGGTGCGCTCAAAGACGAGCCTAAGTTGTATCCTACATCAGTCTGGTACAGGCATCGTTCGGCCATGAGCCACAAAAGTCTTAATACACTCCAAGAGAGCTTATGTTGTATCCTACATTAGTCGGATACAGGCATCATTCGGCCAAGAGCCGGGCAAATCATCATGTCCCTAATCGGACCTAATATATATCCCATGCCAGTCGGATTTGGATGCCGCTCGGTCAAGAGTCGTGCAAATCTTAATACGATGCGCTCCACGTCGAGTCTGAGCTACATCCTATGGCAGACAGATGTGGATATCACCCAAGGAACCATACAAGCTTCGAAATGCCCCAAGCTGGGCCTAAGCTACGTTAGAAGGTAGTCATGAAGAACACTTTAAAAAGGTACTTTTTTTATTATATAAATTTCCTGGGCATTATGCCCAGGAAAAGATCCTATTACATTGGCGGGGGCCCTAGACTTCCCCGCGACGCGCCCGGCAAAGCACCTCCACAAGAACTTCCTTGACCTCATGAAGGGTCGGGACGATCTCGAGAAAGGTCTCGATGGCGACGTGGTCGCGGGCGACCACCTCCTCTTCGGCCAGTTCTGCCATGGTGAGTTCGTAGGACTCCCATAGCTCGGCGAGCTCCGGATCTTGGTTGTCCATGAGATTTCTCGAGGAGAAGATAGAAGCTTGAAGCAATAAGGAGGAGGACTAAGTGTGAAGGAATACATCTTGGAAGCATTGGTTCGCCTTTTATAGCCGATGCGGCAAGGTAGAAGTAAATACGGAGGTGTAGTGACACTAAAAACCAAGGAGACTCGGAGTTAAGATCATTTTAGAAATCAAAGAGGCTCTTGTTAAAATGGAATAGCATGGGAAATCAAAAACGACTTCGAAGACCATCCGGCGTTGACCCTTGTAGATTATGATTAGTTGGAAAAAATTGAAGATTATATTCGAGTCCTTCATAATCCCCTTGCTGCAAGAAGGAGCAAAGAAGAGACCTGTCAAAGGTTTACGCTGAAAGTTGGAAATGTTGATCCAGAAACAAGGCCCAGACAAAAATGTCTCAATTGGATAATGAATCACACGGGGGTTACTGTGGAATATATGAAACCAGGTATTTCCATGACCGGCCCAGCATCGCCTGAGGAAAAGACAGGCACAAATAGAAGGCCCAAAGGATAAGCCCCGCGCCAAGTTGCCGTACGGAAGGGGGCACATCCTATAGACAGTTGAATATGTATTTGGATATAAAAGATACGATTGAAATCTGAGTCGTTAATAGGATAGATAAAGATGTAAACTTTATCCTGTAACTGAATAGAATCTAGTAACCGATCGAAATCTCATAGACCGATCAGGATTCTGTAAGCCGCACCACCCCAATTATATAAGGGAGAGGGCGGACAACAACAGGGCATCAAGCCTTAGAGCACAACACACATCACATATCGCCCAGAGCACATTGCGCTTTGAGCAATCTAGATCCAAGAGATCCATATAATCCTACCACACAGGATTAGGCTATTACCTCCACCGTCGAGGGCCTGAACCTGTCTAACCCCTTGTCATGTGTGACCTTCGAGTTTGAGATCTAGCACCTACCCCATAAATTTATTGCCGACTACAAAAGTCGACATAACTTTTAATCTGCTCAGCCAAATTTTACATTCTTGTACTCTACTAAAACTTTAGATAATAATCTTCATCTTTCAGTACTTTTGAACCCCCTGAAACTGACCCTAGTTGCTCTAAAACTCGATCTGAATATCAGATCCAGAACTACCCAAAACAACTTGGTAATCCCCCAAACTACACCTACCAGGAAAAAATGCCATGTCCTCACCCTAACACAGCACCAACACCCCCAAATACATACAGTACCCATACTACCAAAATCAACCTAAAAAGATGGATCAACATTGTCGGCGAATTCCCCTCGGATCGCAACCTTATGATCCTCCAGTCCCTTGGCTCCACACAGGGCAGCAGCACGAGGAAGGAGGAAGGGCTAGGGATGGTGCACCGGGGGACGACAAGTGTACTGCACGGGGGAAATTAGGGGCGCCTGGATAGGGGTAGATCAAGGGACAGCGGCTAGGAGGAGGAAGAACAGGGGCTGCAGCTACTAGGGAGTGTGGGCGAGGAGGTAGGGGCAGCTGTAGGGAGTAGGGAAGGGGAAGGGTGCAGCTGGGGGGTTGTGGGGGACGGGTGCTAGGCTTTGGATAGAAATCCCCTCCCTTCTTGGCCCATCCGGCCTGCCTGGCCATTCCAGCCCACGACGGGTCAATTCTGTAATATCGCAATTCATTTTCTATTGGAGTGGGTCCGCCTGAGGACTTTAGAAATTGAGTTAGTCCCTTGTGAGAGGGGTTCTCCAATTAATTTCCCCTCCCACCTTATTTCTTCACATCCTTATCCATTATTGTCTTCTTGCTGTCTCCACCTCAGCCGATCACCTCCTCCCTTCTTCTCCCTCCAGCCGACAGCTCCTCCTCCTCCTCCTCCAAGCCAGGGTGCCTCTTCCTCCCTGGAGCAGTAGCCAAGGCTCCTCTTCCTCCTTCCTAGCCGGCCAAAGCTCCACCAGCCGGTGTCCTCCCTGCACCAGCTGAGTTCCTCTAGCTAGTCCTCATCTTCTTCCTACCTTGCTCTTTGGAGGTAAGTGAAGGTGAGGGCTTCATAATGACATGGATGGCTTTAGTGCTATTCTTAGGAGGGTATTTGAGGGATTTGGATGTTCTAGGTTCGGAGTTTTGGGGTGAAAGTGGAGTTAGGGCTGAACTTGATTTATGTTTTTTCGGACTATTCAACTTCCTAGTTTAGGGCTAAGATTTGGGGTAGCTAGAGATTTTTCGTGAGGGGACGAATGTAGAATAAGTTGTAGATATTTGTATCATGTTTATTTAGAGTCCAAGAACTTTATTTTTGGTTCAGCCGTTCAGGAGATATGATTATTTTCATGACTGCTACCCAGAACTAGTTGCGTTGTCAGTAGTCTCGGTTGTATGATATTTTGGGCAATCTTGAGCCAATTCCTGAGGGGCTGGCTATATAATAAATTGTAAATTGTTGTCTCATGTTTAATTAGAGACTAAGAACACGAACTTTGGTTTAGCCATTTAGGAGTTACGATCGTTTTTGTGTCTGCTGCTCAGAGTTTGATTACCTGCTGTTTAGAGTTGCTACTGATTTGAAATAGCTTCGGATATTTGTTGGTTTGAGCTAGCTAGATGTTTTTCCTAAGAGGTTGGTTGTAGAATAAATTTTAGATCGTAGTCTTGTAATTAATTAGAGCCGAAGAACAAAATTATTGGTTTAGCCATTAGAAGATATCATCAATTGTGTTCCTGCTGTTCAGATCTGATTCCTGCTGCTGTGGTATCAGATTTGTGTTGTTTAGGGGTAATTAGAAGCTTTTTCTGAGGGGCTGATTGTTGAAGAAATTATAGGTCATTGTCCTATGTTTAATGAGAAACCAAGATTGCAAAGTGTGGTTCAATAGGTTAGAGGATATAGTCCTTTTTGTGCCTGTTGTTCGAAATTTATTCCTGCTAGCAGTAGCTTTGTTATTATGATGTTTAGGGCTAGTTAGGGGCTGAATTAAATTATCCCTATAACTAGAGAAAGTTAGAATATGTCATGTTGGTTCCAAAATGTCTTCGTTTACTGAATTTGAAGTTTCATGATAGAAGTTATGCGAGATGGAAGGTAGCTGTCCTGTTTTGCAGCTTCTTGAAATTTGGGGGCTAGACTTGTTTTTTGCTAGAGGGAGTCTTGGGGTTATTGAGCAAGTAGAGGTTAGTGATTCTTTATGTTTGAACGCATGCAATTGTTATTTTAGGTGGAGTAGCGTCGGGAGTTGCTTTAACGTCGTACCACTCTGCTCCACACTGTTAGAGGCAAGTGTATCATCACTACTATAGAACAGGCAATCCTTGCCGGCATATCACAGCCGGTTGGGCTAGAGCTGGTAGTGATAACATATCACTGCGGGTTCAAAAGTTCGGCCAAGGGGAGAACTTATCACTACCGGTTTGTGAAACTAACCGACAGTGATAACCAGATATCACTGCCAGTTTATATCCAAAACCGATAGTGATACATCACTGCAGGTTCGGTTACTACCCGACAGTGCTATCAGAATTTTCACTGCCAATTTTACACCAGAACCGGTAGTGATAATTATTTTCCGATGTGATAATTATTTTCCCGCGCAATCCGAGCTTACCACTGCCAGTTCTACGTAGAACCGACAGGGATAAGTATCTTTATTTAGGTGGGTGTCCCCTCCCCCGACTGACCATAACAGAGAGGAGCTCTGTCTTTGCTTAGTAGGAATGATTTTGGTGACTTGCTGCTGAAAATTGTTCCAAAATTTATCTCGTATTTCTCTCCAATGTTAGTAAATTGATCTACAATATATTTGTAGTTAGATTTTACTTTATAGATTGCTCTAGATTCTGATAATTTGTGATTGTATGGTGTGAACATTTTAGGTCGGTAGAGCTAAAATTAAGATAGAGATAATTTAGTGAATAAATTACAATTCTTATTCATTTTAATGATATAGTGGATTTTTAATTAATGAAAATTACTAGATGGATCATTATATCTAATTATAATTATTTTAAATAATAAAACATTGTTATATGGAATTTTAAAAGTGAAAATTGCTAGATGAATTTTAAATAGTGAAAATTGCTAGATGAATATTTAAATAATGAAAAATAGTAGATGGATTTTCCAATAATGAAAATTGCAAGATACATTTTTAAATCTAATTATTTACAAATATATCCTTTTTTCAATTATATGCTTATTTTCAATTATATGCTTATTTCGTGTATGTTAATTTAATTTATTAGCACTACATAACAAATGAAATGAATAAATCATTGAAATAATAAAAAATTGCTATATGGATATTTCAATAATGAAAAAAGTTTGATGTATTTTAATATAGTCAAAATTGGTAGATGGATTTTTAAATCTAATTATTTACAATTATATTGTTGTTTGCAATAATATCCTTATGTGATGTTTATTGATTTAATTAATTAGCACTGCATGACTAATATAAAGAATAAATTATTTTGTGATCATTTTTTGATTTACTGAAATTTAGTTTGATATAATTAATTGTAGATGGACCGAAGGTGGATGTATGACACGGACCGTTGCGGTCCAGAGTTCTTTAATGGTGTGACTTGTTTTCTGAACGCGGCCGCGGCGCACAAGTCGAAGAAGCTGGCAGACTATATGTACTGTCCATGCGTTGATTGCAAAAATGAGAAGTTGTTTTCTACCATAGAGTCGATATGTGCACACTTGCTTCGAAGGGGTTTCAAGGTTGGCTATACCTGTTGGACCGAGCACGGTGAAGATGAGATTGTACATGAGGGCAACACATTGATGAAGATGACAGAGACAACGATATGATGGCGATCGAAGATACGTTCGTTGATAGCCACAAAGACGATCTAGATCAAATGTTGCATGATGGGGAGGGGGATTTCATGAGTGAAAGATAGTTTCAAAAGTTTCAGCGTATGGTAGAGGACTCCACAACACCATTGTACCTGGGCAGCAAGGAGGAGCACAAAAAACAGCATAACGTGCTTACACTACTGCAGTTGAAGGCAAGCAATGGTTGGTCTAATAAGAGCTTCACTGAGCTGTTATGTCACTTCGAGGACTTGCTTCTAGAGGGTAACGTGTTGCCTGCAACTACCTACCATGCCAAGCAGGTTGTCTACCCATTGGGACTAGAAGTACAAATAATACACGCATGTCCAAATGATTGCATATTGTATCGCAATGATTTTGCAGACTTGGATGCCTGTGCTATTTTCAAAGCAAAGTGGTATAAGGGCAACGATGATGATACCGATACAATAATGTCGGGGTGAAGCATAAGAAAAACAGATCCCCCCGTAAGGTGGTGTGATATTTCCCTATAATCCCCTGTCTGAAGCGATTGTTTGGGAACAAAAGGTATGCCCAATTGTTACGATGGCACGCCGAAGAGCATAAGAAGGATGGAATGTTCAGACACCCTGCTGGTTCTATGCAATGGAGGAACATCGACAGAAATTATAAGAAGCACTTTGCATATGATGTGAGGAATATAAGGTTCGGGTTGAGTACGAATGGGATGAATCATTTTGGCAACATGAGTAGTCGTCATAGCACTTGGCCAGTGACTCTATTTATCTATAACCTTCCTCCTTGGATTTTATGAAGCGGAAGTACATTATGATGCCACTAGATCCAAGAGCCCATGCAACCTGGCAACGATATCGAGTGTACCTCAAACCATTGGTTGAAGATCTTTTAATATTGTGGAATGATGGAGTATAGGTATGGGATGAGTATAAAAGAGAGAACTTTATCCTACGCGCATTGTTGTTACCATCAATGAATACCTTGCCATTGGTAACCTATCGGGCCAGACGAAAAAAGGCTTCAACGAATGCGTCCAGTGCTTGGATGATACAGCTAGACGGTGGCTGAAGAACTATCGAAAAATCGCTTACATGCGGCATCGTAGGTTCCTCCGCAAGGATCACCCATACAACAATAATAAGAGAGCTTTTGATGGGACAAAGGAGACTACCTTAACTCCGAAGAATCACACTAGAAAATAGATATTTACAACCGTAAAGGATCTTAAAATTATTCATGGAAAGGGAGCCGGCAGTACATCTATCTCGAGTTCTTGTGATAAGGCTCCTTCGTGGAAAAAGATATCAGTATTTTGGGTCCTAACTTATTGGCAGCACTTGGAAGTTCGACACACAATCGACGTCATGCACATTGAGAAGAACGTGTGTGACAACTTGCTTGGTATCTTATTGAATATACCTGGCAAAACAAAAGATACCCTCCAAGCACGGATGGACCTCGAAGATATGAAACTCAGGAAGGAGCTGCATCATGAAGACATGGATACAAGCAAAAAGTACCTTCCCGTAACCTGCTACACTCTGAGTAAGAAAGAAAAAATTAGCATGTGCGAATGCTTGCACGGAGTCAAAGTTCCGTCTCGTTACTCTGCCAACATCTTTAAAGAGACTAGTCTTAATGAAAGACTTCAAATTAATTGGTATGAATTCTCACGATTGCCATGTGATGACGACACAGATACTTCCAATTACAATTAGGGGCGTTCTGCCAGAGAAAGTCCGAGACCAAATTATAAAGTTGTATTCATTCTTCAACGCGATTTCACAGAAGGCCATCGATCCGTTAAAACTAGATAAGCTACAGGAAGACATGGTTCACACTCTGTGCAGGCTTGAGATGTCTTTCCCTCCAACTTTTTTTGATATTATGGTCCATCTCATTGTTCACATTATGAAAGAGATACAGATTCTTGGTCTCATGTTTCTACATCAGATGTACCTTGTAGAGAGGTTCATGGGGTTATAAAAGAAATATGTTCATAACTGACATCGACCGGAAGGTTACATTGCCGATGGTTGGGGAACCGAGGAGGTCATTGAGTTCTGCGTCGATTATATGGATCTCAAACCTATTGGTGTGCCTGTATCTCGGCATGAGGGGAGGCTACGGGGAAAAGGGACTCTAGGAGAGAAATCACTCCGTACTAGCAATCTAGCTTCGTTCACACAAGCATATTTCGCAGTTTTGGGACAATCAGTTGTGGTGGCTCCGTATGTCAACAATCACAAGAGCATGCTATCCAGAACAAACCCAGGGAAGTTAGAGGTTTGGATCGCGAGAGAGCATAGAGAAAACTTCAATGATTGGATGTGTAGACACATGATGTATACGGAGACAGAGTGCGATCAGTTGAAAGTGTTGGCTCAGGGACCACGAACTACAATTCGGACATTCAAAAGATACGACATAAATGGTTTTACATTTTATACAAGAGCACAAGATAAAAAGAGCACCAACCAAAACAGTTCTATCCGTATAGATGCCTATCTACTACGGATTCATAGAAGGGATTTGGGAGCTTGACTATGGACCTTTGAAGGTCCCTCTCTTTTGGTGCCAATGGGTCAGACTTCTAAGGGCGTGAACATCGACAAGTACGGTATTACTACTGTGGACTCAAACTCGTCGGTTATAGGGAAGAACCATTCGTACTCGCTAATTCTTTTACATAAATCTTCTTTGTAACTGACCCGGCTAACAAGGAGCACCACATGGTTATTCAAGGAAAAAGAAGGATTGTCGGAGTTGAGAATATTATCGACGAGGAAGAGTACAACCAATTTGATGAGCTTCCTCCTTTCGGAGAGGACATTGACCTAAGTCTCATGGAAGAGAGTGAGGAAGCTACGTACATACGCCGCGATCATAACGAAGGTTGAATCGTAGCTTAGTTGTACTAATTAAAGATATATATGCTTTCTATTGTACGAACGACATGTTTATTCTCTCATGTGTAACAATTAATGTTTTATATGAAGTAATGGAATTTTTGCATTTGTGTGAAATTATTTATAACATTTGTGTGGATTTTTAAAGCTTTATTTGACCACCGCATTTGTGTGAATTTTGGAAGCATTATTTGATTTTCAAATGATTAAAACTATTAAAATAGTGAAAAATCTAGATTTTTACAATTTTATAACTTGGTAAAAATTAGGGAAAATATTTATTTCAAATAGTAGATGTCCTGCAATATGCCTCCAAAAATTTACAAAAAAATTGGATCAAATTTGATAGGATTTCAAAAATCCCAAAGCACCCAACCTTTGAAATGAAATAAATTAAAAGTTTCACTTAACTGCCAGAGACCAGCTTATCATTGCCAGTTGCCTCATGAAACCAGCAATGATGTGGCTTATTACTGCCGATTGCTAGTTTCAACCGGCAGTGAAAAGTACTATCACTTCCGGGTGTAGCTACACCAAGAAGTGATAATCTAGTATTACTACAGTTTGCGGAGTGGGCCGATAGTGATAAGGCCACTATCACTGCCAGCACTCTTTCTGGCCTGGCAGTGATAGACTATCACTGCCAGTTTTTGTGGCAAGAAGGCAGTGATAGTCCACCCCTATAAATTCAAAGGCCGTACCCCCTCCTCTCAGTTACACTCTAACCTAGCGCTGTTGCCTCTCCGTCGCCACCTCCTCGGACCTCCCCGTTGTCGACTCAGACCTCCCCACCAGAACACCGCCCTGCCATTGTAGTTCTTCCCCAAGGCCGGTACAAGGTGGCCTTTGGTCTCCCTCACGGCTCATTTGGCGCCATTGCAGGTCTTCCCGCCATTGCAGTTCTTCCCACGCGCAGCTCATTTGGCCTCCGATCTCCCTCATGGCTGCGTGCCAATGGCACCGCCACCCTCTGCAGGTGGTGGCCCGCTGCGGTGAACACCGGTCGACGCCAAGACCTTCCCTAGCTGCGCCACACTTCTGTGGAGCTCATCCCACCGACGGTGCCCCCTCTCCGGCCACCTCTCGCCGCCGACAGCCACCGCTTTCCTCTCCTTTGCTCGACCTCTCACTAACAGGAGGGTCCCTCCGGTCAGTCTAACATGGCCGGCCCAGTTAAAAACCAAAAGGCGCTTTCCAAATCAGGAGGCGTATTCTGTACTTCAGCACAATTTTTCAAACCGACTTAAGTTCAAATGTTTGTAACATTTTCTAGGGATATCCAAATGAAGCAAACTCAGTTTCTAAATTTGAGTTTTACAATAAGGATTTGGAATATGCAATAAAAATAAATATGTTACTTGCAGTTTAATCATTTAAGTAGAGGTTGAATAAAGGTCCCATTTTAGGTGTTACGAAGCAACTAGGTAATCCAAGGTTCCAAAAATCATGGAATAAATCACACATGTTACTGCAACATTATATGCTTGATTTGTGTAAAAACATTTAGATTTTAATGCAATTAGAATCAAAAATTGGTTGTACAAAGCCTCTTTTGCATGCAAGAATCAAATGGTACAAACATGAATCAAATGAGCTCAAATTTTAGAGAGACCAGTTTAGTTACAATCGTGGGGTTTCAAAGATCATAAGCATACAAAAACATTTAGGTTTTACCTTGGTTTGCACTAATTACTCAATAGCCGAACATGCATGGAGAAAAATGTTCAAATAGACGTAACTTCCGCAAACGAACCTCAAATTCGACGAAACCAAAACCTATGACCTTAAAATGTCATGCCCTTACTTGATATGCAAAAATAATATCAGTTTGAAGAATTTTGAATTAAGTCCATATTAAGCCTTAATGATCATCTATATAAAAAATATCTCAAATAAGTGCAAAATATCACGGGATTAACATCAAAACACTCCTAGGGATATCCCCTAATTACTAAAAAATAGTTAGAATATCTTATACGGTGTAGCCGCAATCATAAAAAGAAAACTAGACCGCAAACGTACAAACAGCATGGTCGTTTAAGCCTTTTCGCAAGGCCGTAAAATATCGTGTATTAATACAAAATACTGAGAGAATAGCTCGAAAACATTATTTGATATATATACTACTATAATCTAGAAAAATATCATAATTAGAACTTTCTTTGCATCTGAATCCAATCACAACAAAAACCCTAAATGTTCAGAAACTACACAGATTTGATATCACTTAAGCCTTTTCAGTGGCTCGTAAAACAACTCGTCTAAACATACATTTTGAGAAAGTTGGTTCAGAAAAACACTTTAGTATATGGACAACCAAATTATAGAAAATATCCAAATTCAAACTTGCTTATCATATAAAATCTGTTAATGCAAACACCCTAAATGATAATGTTTCCAGAGCCGTATTATATGAACAGTTGTTTAGAAGTCTTTAACCAGGTAACCGCAATGTAAGAATGACCATATGATCATATAGTAGTAGTCAATAACTTAAATTTTAGATCTAACTTGTAGAAATCGCTCCCATGCATTAACACTTAAGGTCAAGTACTATACATGCAAAAACCTTAGTGAATTTTTTCCTCTTATCAATCCAAACAATTTTAGCATTAAGAATTCAAAAATATAGATAAGAAGAAACATGAAAATAGCCTCTTGAATTCTTGAACCACCTCATGTAAGTTCATAACTATAGTCTTTGTAATCAACCACTTATGCAAGCAAAGCATAAGTAATACATCATGTTCTTATTGGTAAGTTTTAATTTGGCGTTTACATCTGATTTCTTTTTTCCCTATTTGATATGATGTTATTTTTTTTGTCTTGGTTCTTATTATTCGACACATAGACAGAGATATTTCAGATTCGATTAATAACGACATCGACTACAATCCCTATTATATTCCAGAAGAAGAGCAACAAGGCAAGCACCCTCCTTTGACCATTTCGATTAATAACGACATCGACTACAATCCCGATTATATTCTAGAAGAAAGGCCTTAGGTGTTTTGCATTTCCATTAATATGTATAAAGTTCAAAAAAAAAAGATGTATATGTGTATATGTTCTTGAAAGATGTATACGTGTCTTTCACATATTTGTAATATTTGTATGTGTCCTTGAAAGATGTATGTGTATAAAGATAAAAAAAATATATGTGTATATGTTATTTTAAGATGTGTATGTGTCTTTCAAATATGTGTATTAATTTTATTTCTTTGAATTGATAAGTTCAGCATAAAAGCAGAAGAATAGTGTAGCCAACAACTCGGCTATACTTAGGCTCATATACTTTAATGTCTATGTTCATTTCCTCATTACGTCTATACTTAAGCTCATATACTTTAACATCTATGTTCATCCTGCATGCAAAACACATAAGGCTAAGTATTAATCGTACACTACACATAATGTCTATGTTTTTGTTGACATTTTGGAGACATCTAAGGACTGGAATGCAATTTGTACTATAGTTAAAATGATTGCATGTGTTAATATATTGTATCAACATTCATCTTATGACTTTGTTAATTTGAAATTTCTGATAAACTTGCTAGGAATGGCCTCTGACCAGGGACAAGTTCCAGAGGGAGTTGGGCCCTTAAATAGGATGAAGGAGGAACGGGTAGCCCAAACCATAGCCCAACGTACTACCTGAACTTATAGGATCCTGACATGGAGTAACCTGGCGCCATTGCCATGGACCAACCTGGCATCACCAACGTAGGCGAGGTAAAGTATTAGTAGATTGTGGTTCCGAAAACATTGTAGGTCAGACGACTAATAAGAAGATCAAATTGCAAGCTCAAACGTGTGATGAACAGAGGCAGGACGTAGGTCGTGGTCCGAGCAAGATGCCTAAGGGACTTTATAATATAGTGAAGCTCTCAGCAGTTGGGGAACCTGCTATACCTGGGTCTTCGTTGGGGCCGTACAGGATATCATGCGAGGTTTTTGCTTGGGATGATGTGGCCATCAGCTACGGATCACGGACTGGCCGCTGAGGTGACCAGTGGGTGGTTCCCAATGACCTGAAGAACTCGTTGTGGGACAAGCTAAAACAAGTGTTCCAGTTCCCCCAAAGAACTGAGCTAGTTGCAAAGAAACGTGCACTATGCATTATGTGCACAACGTGAAAGAATTGGAAGATGACACTAAATAAGAATTGTGTGAAAAAGAATGAAACGCCAAATTTTGACACGTACCCAAAGTTAAGGGAGTTTTGGGAGGACCTTGTGGAGTACAAGAGGTCTGAAGAAGCACATATAGTAAGTCAAAAGAACAAGGCAAACGCGGATAAGAATATTTACCCTCACACACTAGGCACATGTGCGTACGTGAAGAAATATCAGCATGGGGTAGGTCCGAAGAAGAATTAACCAGCAGCAGTGTCATTCCTACAACGGCCGAGTTGAGCGAACGATCGAAGCACTGGTTGCTTGGGAGGGGTGCTTCTATCTCGGATGATGGTAGCTTAAGATTCAGAAGCGATAGAGACCATGAAGTGTCGCAGAATCACAGATGCTCACATGCAGTCTTCCCAACAATCTTTCAGGCCACGAAGGGAGAATGATGAGCTAACCGTAGCCTTGGGTAACAAGGAGCACCCTGGTCACACCCGAGGAGTTGGTTTGGTGCTGTGGAAAGAAGGCTTCCCTTCAGATGCATGGTTGTATTGGCGTCCGAAGAGAACAAGAGAAAATCAAGTGGATCATCAAATAAACGTTACTATGGCGACAGCATTAGACGAACAGAGAGCAGAACTAGATCACGCTGTGGAGCAAGCAGTAAACAAAGCTCTCAACTCACAACCACCACCAAATGACAGCCCTGACATCATCAATCCCATTGCTCGTAGGAGCAGCTGCGCGTTCACATGGATTCCCGTAGATCATAGACTCCATTTTCCTACGGATGACATCATAGAAGCGATACCGCGCAAGCTACATTTGTTCGCACATGGCATTACCATCAAGGTGGCTGAGGGTAGGGTTGGCCATGCCAGGACTTGCAGGTTTTGCACTATCGCCCGATACCACCGGGATTCACTAGGGTCGAAGTGGACAATGTAGTCCGCCAATACAATAAAATGGAGGTAGAGATCACTAGCGAGGACAGAAATAACAAACTAGAAGGAAATATGCATGGCTTCCTCGCGTGGCGCAAGAGCTTGATTAAGTTTGGCTCTGACGATGAGGAAGACGAAGATGATGATCAGCCGCACTCTCCACAATGAGACCTCCCTCCCTTGTCGCCACCATACAAAAAAAGTCCAACACCTCCATTGGCACCTCCCAAAAAAGTCCAACACCTCCCGCCGGCACCACCCAGACAAAGTCTAACTCCTCGCCAGCACCACCCAGAAAAAGTCCAACACCTCCGGCAACATCTGAAAAGAGTCGAAGACCAGCACCACCTCAGAAGTTGGCACTGTAGTCTAAGAAATCTCAATCATCTGTGAAGCCAGCACAACCTCAGAAGAAGATACCAGTTGAGATGACTGAAGAAGAATTGAAAAAGCATGTAAGCGCTAGCGTAACATCTCACTTTAAAAAGGTGCCATCACCTAAGAAGACTAAAGTTGATGCTAATGCACAAAAGTTTTTCTTAAGTATTGGAAACATGCAAAAGACGGGGTGGGCTTCTGAACCTTGCGAAATGTTAGACTATGAGTGCATATCCAGAAAGCAATACTTGAAGGCGGCTAGTGCCGACGCGTTGAGGTCGAAAGCTCAAGGAGATGCTGCTCTCCGAGATGTTCACGAGAAAGGTCTAAGGTGGAAGTTCTTTATGGAGAAACCGCTGATTGAACCAGCTCATTTGGACCACCTAACAACACAACTGCGGCGCATCCACCAGTGGTACATGCAGCACTCCAATGATGGAATGGAGGCTTTCGCAGTCAGATACACAGAGCAGGATTTTCACAATGGGGATAACATCTTCTGTGTGGGTTTCGAGGAGTTGTATATGTTGTACCAGCAAGATGCCCTAGACTTGAATATACTTAGACTGTGGACTTTGTAAGTCTCTACATATATTATTGTGCTTCCTTGTACTGTTTAATTGCATGTCTAACTTCTTTCTTATGTAGAATGGAGATACAGACTTGTTGAAGAAATGGCAATGAAAATTTAGAATTTCTATATCCGGGGCTTCTCAACGAGAAGCTTGTGAAGGACAATCCACAGTATAATGAAGACTATTTATTTAATACTTTCTTGAAGCTGCAATACAAAACCTCCATACTATTACCATATAACATTAAGTACTTATTTCCCTACTTCTAATATCGTTTTAATATTTTTGCGTAACACGTACGATGTGGGAGTAATTGACTACGTTGACATATATATGCATATTTCACTATGTCCTCCTCGTCATCTAGTTAGATGCTAGCAGGATTTTTTTCTTGGATTCGAGGAGGAAACCAACTAATCTATATCAAGACTTTTGGGACATGCTGAACAGGTAAACTCGATTGTTGCGTTATTGCTCTAGCAATATTCCATTTAAGTTTAATTACTATTCAAAATCATTCACAGGGTATTCGCACGATACTGCAAAAAAAGTGTTCGATATCGTCCCTGTAGGAAATATGCCCAAGAGACCAATTATGAAGATGATTATCACGTATTTATGCTTATGTTGTTCCATTAATAATGTCATATTATAGATCATCACGTATGTGACTTGATCATGAAACTTTGTAATTTGATTATGACATTATTATAAATTGTCCCTTGTTTATTTATTGGGTAGGACACCAATAAACTTTATTCAAAAAAACAAGCACATGAATTGATTGATAATCACGTTTCATGGATTATGGGTATGTGATACCATTCAGTCATGTGAATGCATGTAAGTGTACATGCTATTAGACTGACCCGCTTATGAAACACCTTTTGAGGATTTGGTTAGTGTCATAAGTTGTTTCATACAATGATAATGATTGATCCTTAGACCTGAGATCAACACAGTTTTCTACATGAGGATGGTATGCTTTGATGTTGTCTAACGTTGTCCGTAACTGGATAATCATAAGGACAACACTCGGGTATACATTGAATCATGCAGAGGGAAGTGTATAATCAAGATGGAATTTGTTCTCCTCATACTGAGTGAATGATATCAATAGGCCACTCGATGAAACAGACTAAAGAATGTGCATGGCCATGCCCGAACGATTAAAGTTGTTAATCGATCGATCTTGTTAGTCTATTTCAGATAATCGAGAAAATTGGCTTAACAGTACAAGGATGGCAAACCTCAACCTTGAGTTAAACCATGATATCAAAGTGACAAAGGGATCAACATGTATTCATTGAAGGTTTGTCGAATAAATGACATTCATGCAATTTGGGTAGCGATATGTTCTGCTAGGAGCCGCTTGCGACTAATAAATCGGAAAAAAGAGTTTTTCGATTTATTGCCAACATAGTATGAACCTAAAGGGTCACACACAAGAATAAGCTCAAGACAGATTTATGAAATCTTCTCTTGTGACATACATGTCAATGCGATTGAACATGATATCTGGTTATTTATAAAAGTGTTGCGAATCTGCATAAAAACTATGATTTTTTATGCTGAAATCACTGTAGCAGTGCTGATTTTACAGTACGCGAGGCTATAAATTCGCATCCAGGAGTTCAAAAAAAATTTAGAGAAAATAGAGAGGAAAAATTTAGAGAAAAATTTGAGAAAGGTGAAAAGGTTTCACCTGAGCCAGAAAAGTCACGGGAGTCGTATCATGCGGTACTAGCATACCGGGGTACGGTGTCTGGTGCCTGTTCGTGTGGATACCTGAAGGTCGTGGCTGCTACTGCCACGAAGATCCGACAGAATCCACTTCCGCTGCCACGTCCTGGCGTTGAAGCTACAAGCGGCTAGCTTCATATTTGTACTCCTAGACCACGGTACGCATACGTGTACTTTTCGTTTTATCGCTTTTCTTGGTTCTAATGCATGCGATCGATCCGGGAAAGGGAATAAATTTTTGAAATTTAATGGGTCTTTCCACCCCGATTTCCCAACAGTCCCTACAGGAAACATTTTGAAATAATAACCAACTTTGCATGCATGAGGCAGGACTCAGGAAACAATTTTATATGCATACTATGTATGTACAAATATACATTCAATTGTCACAGAGAGTGTTGGCTATAACGAAGCCATGGTACATAATTACACATTGAAGCCTACTTTTCTTTGTTTTAACATATATCATCATTAATTAACTTTCTCATTTCTTCAATAACAGCGCTCTAAGCTGAGAACCAATAAGTTATTATTGGCAGAAATTATAGTAATTCAAGAACATATCGCAGGATTCATTCATGATGAGATATTCATTCCAAATGGCGAGTTCCACGAGCAGCCTCATGCCTGATTCCTTCGATCTACACCCACTCGTGACATGCCTACTTCGACACCTTGTACTGGAGTCGGTGCAAAATCAACGTGAATGAGATGTAGTCAAACTATATTTGTAAACAAACTATTGTAAAAACCAAATATTGTGATGTTTTAATACATTTGAATTATGATTTAACGATGCTTTATATTCAACATTAATACACTGTAGAAAAATATTGCATAAAAATAAATAATGCAATAAAAACATTCGATGTAGGGCTTATCATTGCCGGTGCTTGGACAAAACCGGCAGTGATATATATATATATATATATATATACTCTCGGTTGTTAGTTTGAATGGGCAGTGAAAGTCCAGTACCACTGCCGAATTTTGGTTTGACCCGACAGTGATAGTTCAATATCACTATTGGTTATACTACGAACCGGCAGTGATATCCCTTATCACTGCCATTTCCTGAGTCGGTATTGATAATCCCAAGTATCACTGCAGACCAATCACTGCCGGCTCCAATAACCAGTAGTGATGGAGTTTTTGAGCCGGCAATGATGTACTGTTCTGTAATAGTGCATGTAGATTAAATGCTAAGAAGAATTGTGGCTTGCTTTGCTAATGATTTCAAGTATGTTGATATTTAGGAATATGATTATGCTTATGATTATTAGGTTGCTTATGATGAAGCAAATGCTAAGTGTATGAATTTAAAGAATATATCAATGCTTATGGATATGTCATGATGATGAGAATGCAATCTGCAATTTAATTTATTTCATTTGCATTTGTGCATTCATAACAGAAGAGGTGTCCCGAGTGGGCCTCTATGTCTCACAAGTAGTGAGACATGAAAGACCTACCTCGGTAGGCCCCTCCATGGGCTGGATGGGAATGTGAGGATGCACACCGACAGGTGTGCACTCAGCAATACCGTTATTTGCTATGAAAATGTGCATCATGAGCATGCATGTGCATTGCATGGGTAAAGAGTAAAGAACGTTAAGTTATGATGTTGTTCTTATGTGCAAAGGACTTACTATATTTGAATTTCTCTAATCACTTAATTTAAGTTAATTGTAATTGTATGATACACTTTGCTGAGGTTTGAACTCACACTTGTTTTGTGATGTTTTATTTTAGGTACCTCCATAGCGGCATTATGGGAGAGAGCTTAGCATTACTTCATTCACTCGTTGTCACCTACTCTAGGCTTTTGAGTAGTTAAGAAGGCGATGTATTTCGTTTTACTAGTGGTTGCGGATTAAGTTCTTGGTTTTGTTCTAGTTCCTTATGTAAAAGATTATAGTTGTATGGGTGTTTGTTTGGTCGAGCTCATCTCCCTTAAATTACTTATGTGATGTTAGTTCATGTTTATGGTGTAACATTTGTGTTTTTCTCTCAGTATCAACTTTCTTCATCTGTGTTTTGGGGAGGGCCAGTAAGTGGAATTGTAGGCTGTCAATTCTATTGGTGTGGGAGGAAAGAATGGAGCACTTATCCACCTATTTTTTTTCCTCCCCAACCAATCCTCCCCATTTTCTTTGTCATTCGGCAGCCCTCATTTCCCCCAACCGAACCAGCCTTTTTCTTGGAGTCTCCTCCCACCTTTGCTCTCCCCAACCAGCAGCTGCAGCAAGGGAGCCATGGCCTCCTCCTCCTCCTCCTCCCTCCAAGGCCGGTGAAGAAGCTCCCCATCCCCTTTGGCGGCGCTGCAGCAGCCCATCCTCCCCAACTCGGCAGCAGCTCCTCCTCTCCTTCCATCTCCCTCTTTGGTAAGGGCTTTACCCCATGGATTTTTCTTGTGAGCTCAGATCTGAGTCTCCTAGGCAGTATAGAGGTGGTTCTAGGGTTCTAGAGTTGAAAATTTTGGAGGAAACTAGTTCTATTGGAAGGAAGGTTATTTCCTGTTTTCGGGCAGATTTGTGGTCTGTCTTGCAGCGCGTGTTTGGAGTTCTTGCACTGGTCTAGTGCTTGGCCGGCAGTAGAGGTTGTTGTAGATCTTCCTCCCTCTTTAATTTGAGTACAAGAACTCGAAAATCCATTAAGCCAATTAAAAGTTATGGGTATTCTTCTACCTGCTGTCCAAAATGGGTGAATCTGGGAGCAGGAAGATTGATCTGTGTTTTCGAGCCATGTGCAAGCCGAATTAATTTTTGTGGTTGCCTAGAGAAGTGTAGAGCATTTCCTGTAGTTTCTGAATATGTACTTGTTTGTGTGATTTCGAGTTAGGAATCAAAAGTTATGATTATTCCAACTTGCTGTCCAGGAAGTGATGTTTTCTGGAAGTCCAGGTTTGTGGGCTGTGTTTAAAGGGCTTGTTGAGGGCTTAAGCCCTAGCTCCTATTTAAGGGGCTGTAAGATATCTCTAGATGGGTCTCTTATGCTCATTTAAAGTATAATAACATGAATTTTGGATTAGCCAAATTAAAGTTACGCTAGTTTTAGCGGTCGCTGTCCCATATTGAATTCTTGGCAGATTGGGCAGTTTTGAGTATAGAGCGTCTCTGCGTATTTTTTGAAGTAAGATTGTTGCATGTTTGAGTCGTATTTGCAAATGTGTTTTCCTTGCAGGTGGAGTAGCCTCGGTGCGGCTTCCTCGTCGCATCACCCGCTCCTCGCGGGTAGAGGCAAGTGTGAGCGGCATCCCGGCTCGATGCGGGTGTCGCCTCTTCTTTCTCTTTCTCTTTTGAATGGTTGATTTAAACAGAGACATAATTGGTGCAATGAATAAGCTTGAATTAATGCAATAAGTAAGTTAAAGTGATGCAAATTATTTATGCGATTTGCATTTATGCATTCATAAAAGAAGAGGTGTCCCACTTTGATGCGGGCCTCGGTGTTCACGCTGTGAACACAAAAGACCTACCTCGTAGTTCCATACCTTTAGAGTATGGGAGCGAGTCGATAAGTGTAGGCACCCTCCACGGGATGGGGATGAGGGTGCACACCGACGGGTGTGCACCGGCAATACCGATATGAGCTCCATAAAAAAAAAAAAAAAGCATGCATGTGCATATCATTGACATAGTTGGAGAAAGAGTTGTATGAAATGAGTTAAAATGATGAGTTGTGAGTTATTACTTACATGTTCAAATTGTTTATTGTAGTATTGAAAAAAATTTAGCTATGTTGCTATTTGCCTGTCACTTCACCTTCTTGAGTATCGAACTCACTCTTGTTGCTTGTTGTTTATTTTAGGTTCCTCCCGAGCGACGCCATGGGGTTTGGGCTAGAACTTCACTCACGTCATTCTCACTGTAGCTCAAACTGTTGGGATACCTTTCTTTTGGTCAGGTGTTAGTGGTAGAACATGCTTTTGTCTAGTTAGGTTGTAAGTAATTAATGGGATTATGTGTGTCCCAGTGTTTGGCTCCCTAATTTGTGATATTGGTTACCCTTTGAATGTTGTTATTCCTCTTGAAGTTATGCTTAAATTGCTTATGTTTACTTAGGAGCATGAGGTTGATTGATGTCATGACCCCTTTGTGAATCTTACTTGTTGTTGTTACTAGATGATATATTGTGTCCTTTTTGTTTGCTGTGTGGATGTCCTAGATTTAGGGAAGGTTCTGCCGAAATATTTTTTTTTTTTATTTTGTTTTGTGTCTTGGTGGTGGTTCGTATGTTGAGGGTGTAGCATCCGGGGCACAGGGTGTGCCGGGGTGTGACAGTTGGTATCAGAGCGGGCATTAGGTCCGTGGTTTATGAATTTAGCAAATTACTCTAGAGTAAACTAAAACTTGACATAGGTTGGTGAAGTAATTAAAATTTTGACACACATTGGAGCACAGTAGGGAGGGTATGGTAATGCATTGCATCGCGCTTGTATGTTCTATGTGCTTATTGATATTGCTATTTGCAGTCGCTAACTTATTGTCATTGCTATTCTGAGGCTTGAGTGGTTCTTTTGTGTGGTTGTGGTAGCTATGCCAAGGGGTAGAGGCCGTGGTCGTGGTGGCCGTGGCGGGTGGGAGGCACCCATCTCGTGTGGACGTTGAGTCGATCGGCCGAGGGAGCGGCTCGCTCAATGCCCTCATTCGATTCATCTCGGTGCCGGATGGGCGGTGGTGTAGGGGTAGATGCCGCGGCTGCGGCTCTGCTCCAAGCTTTGCGAGAGAGGTCCAGAGCTACGTCGGCGAGTTGAGACGGCCCTGCGGTGTGCCTCCCCTGCAGAGTCCTGTTGTGGCTCGGTTGTGCGCCGGATGTCGGGATGAGCCTACGGAGTGGATGTCTCTTCGACTCGACACCTTTGATGGTGCAGATGCGCCATCCAGCGGCGGACTGGTTGCGTTATATGGAAAGACAATTGAGTCTTGGAGATGACTTCCCTCGAAGGTTCGGTTTGTGGCCTTCGGTGAAGGGCCAGTGATATTTGGTGGGGGCATCCTTGCTGCGAGGACCCCCACCGAAGGGGTAGTCACTTGGGAGGACTTCACCAGGCATTTTCAAGCTAAGTATTACCCGGAGTCCTTCCTGGAGAGGATGGAGTCTTCCTTGACCACTCTCTCTCAAGGGAAGAGGTCGGTGACTGAGTATGAGGCGGAATTCAATGGTATTGTCCGCTTCATACCCGCTGTGGCAGAAAATGATCGAGAGAAGGCTCGAAGGTTCAGAAGGGGCCTCAATCAGGAATTTAGGGTGGTCATGGGGGCCACAGTCCCCCGTAGCTTTGCCTCCGTGGTTGAGCAAGCTAGGGGCATGGAGCTCGAAATGGAGCTCTCAAAAGAGAAGCTCAATTCTGGTGGGTCTGGAGCTCCTGTGGCCGGTGGTGGCCAGAAGAGGAGTTTCGGTGGAGGAGGTGGGTCTTTCCAACGACCTGCTTCCAAGAAGTTCAGGGGGGGACAAGGTTCCTCCTCGGGGGCCAAAGCAAAGCAATCTCGGTCGTCAGCTTTGTCCACCCAGCGAGTGGCCTCTCGCCCGGTTCCGGGGCAAGGCCTCATGTGCTTCAAGTGCGGTGCTGGGCACCGTGCTGCAGAGTGTTCTTGGGTGGGCGAGTGCCACCATTGTGGTCGTTCTGGCCATATGGGACGCGTTTGCCGGTCGAACCCCAACAGCATTATCAAGTGGGAGTCAGCCATTCCTCCTCCGACTCGACTGCCTCGTCCAGAGGGTCACTCCAGATGATGGCTGCAGCTCCCCCGCTTCCTCAGCCTCCTGTGTGGGCACCGCCTCCGGCTTACTGGCATTCTCAGCCATCAGCTCCTCCTTTGGTGGTCGCACCACCTCCTGTTGCGGCGCCACCTCAGCAGGGTGTTGGGGCTCCCACCGCCCAAGCACCACCAGGAGTTTACGCCCTGCCGACCGCTGAGTCGACCGGACGTCCAGATTTGGTCACAGGTACTTTACTTGTGGATTCAGTTGATGCTTTTGTTCTCTTTGATTCAGGTGCATCCTATTCTTTTGTGTCGATCGAGTTTGCCAGAAGGGCTAAATTGGGGATGCAGTGTATTGCCAAGTCTGTGGTGGTTACTTCTCCGGGTGGGCTTATTTCGAGTTCGATGGTATGCCCGGGTTGTGTTATCACCATTGATGATGAAGACTTCTGTGCTAATCTGACGGTTATTCAAATGGCCCCGTTTGATGTCATCCTGGGTATGGATTGGCTACATCATTATCGTGCTAAGATTTGTTGTTACTGGAAGACAGTCGCCTTACAGGCTCCCTCGGGAGTGGAATTGGTCTTCCAGGGTAGTGTTCCATCAAGCTCTCTCTTCATGTTGTCTAGTTTGTTTCCTAACCGTCGTATGTTGAAGTCAGGGGTGCTTTGGGCACTATTAGAAAATTCAAGTTCTGTGTTGGTCATCGAGGAGATCCCTGTGGTGAGGGAATTTGTTGATGTGTTCCCAGAGGAGTTGCCCGGTTTGCCACCAAAGAGAGATGTGGATTTTCGAATTGATCTTATTCCAGGCACTCGGCCCATATCTTTGTCTCCGTATCGCTTGGCTCGTCCTTTTCAAGAGGAACTGAAGAAGCAATTGGATGATCTGCTAGCTAAGGGGTTGATCCAGCGAAGTGTGTCACCTTGGGGAGCGCCCGTTCTTTTTGTTGCTAAAAAGGATGGGGGTTGGCGTTTGTGTATTGACTACCGCGCTCTTAATTTGGTGACGATCAAGAATAAGTACCCTCTACCTCGGATTGAAGACTTGTTTGACCAATTAAAGGGAGCAAAGGTGTTCTCTAAGATTGATCTTCAATCGGGGTATAATCAAATTCGTGTGAGGGAGCAAGATATTGAGAAGATCGCTTTCTCCACTAGGTATGGGCATTATGAGTTTAAGGTTATGTCTTTTGGACTAACCAATGCCCTCTTTGTTTTCATGGAAATGATGAACAGGTTGCTTCATGAGTATCTTGATGATTTTGTGGTGGTGTTCATCGATGATATACTCATCTATTCCAAGTCAGAAGAGGATCATGCTCATCATTTGAGACTTGTACTCCGTTTGTTGAGGGAGAACCAACTCTTTGCCAAACTGAAGAAGTGTGAGTTCTGGATATCAAAGGTGGGTTTTCTTGGTCATATCATCAATCAGGAGGGTATCTCTGTCGATCCTAGGAAGATCTCTACAGTTGTGGACTGGGAGAGACCGTCTAATGTCAAAGAAGTGCGTAGTTTCCTTGGGTTAGTGGCTACTACGGCGTTTTGTTCAGATTTCTCAATCATTGCCAAGCCATTATCTCGCTTGACTCGAAAGGGTCAAATTCGATGGGATCGCTCGGTGTGAGCGCGTCATCATGAAGGAAAATCGGTATCTCGCTCCTGTTCTCACCCTTCCCGAGCAAGGAGAGCGTTTCACTGTGTATTCTGATGCTTCTCTGGTGGGCCTCGGCTGTGTGCTTATGCAAGGGGGCAAAGTCATTGCTTATGCATCAAGGCAGTTGAAAAAGCATGAGCAGAATTACCCAACTCATGATCTTGAGCTTGCCGCAGTTGGTCTTCGCCTTGAAGATTTGGCGGCATTACTTGTATGGCGAGTCATGTGATATCTTCACAGATCATAAAAGCCTCAAGTATATCTTCACTCAGAAAGATTTGAATTTAAGGCAAAGAAGGTGGCTGGAATTGATCAAAGATTATGATCTTACAATTCAGTATCATCCGGGCAAGGCAAATGTTGTGGCAGATGCTCTCAGTCGAAAAGCATCGCCTCCGGCTCTCGATTGTCTTATTGCTGATCTTGAGCATATGGGAATCTCGTTTGGTTTTGCCGGCGCTATGCACGCTGAAACCCAACTTATTCTGAAATCAGCCATTCCTGAGCGTGTGCGTGAGGCACAGCGGCATGATCGCTTGCTTCAGCAGGTGATTAAGCGCATTGCTGAGGGCAAGTCTGGGGATTTCAGTTTGGATGTGGATGGTGCACTGCGATTTAAGGGCCGCCTTTGTGTACCCCAAAAGTCTCTAGTCAAGGGTGACATCCTAAAGGAAGCTCATCGTACCCCGTATACGGTTCACCCTGGTGAGACTAAAATGTATCGGGATCTGAAAAAGAATTTCTGGTGGAAAAGAATGAGGGTCGACATTGCTCAGTATGTAGCAGCTTGTGGGATATGTCAGAAGGTGAAGGCTGAACATAAGCGACCCGCTGGATTGCTCCAACCTTTGGAGATTCCTGTTTGGCCCTGGGATGACATATCCATGGATTTCGTGGTTGGCCTACCTCGTACTCGACGAGGAAAGGATGCTATCTGGGTTATTGTGGACCGTCTCAGCAAGTCTGCTCACTTCCTTCCCATTCGCACAACAAATTCAGCAAGTGACTTGGCTCCTATTTATGTGCGGGAAGTAGTGAGACTTCACGGCGTGCCCAAGACCATCATCTCTGATCGTGATGCCAAGTTTGTCTCCAAGTTCTGGGAGAGTCTGCAGAGTGCTTTAGGCACGCAACTTCGCCTTAGCACTGCTTTCCATCCACAAACCGATGGGCAATCCGAGCGTACCATTCAGACCTTGGAGGACATGCTTAGATCTTGTGTGCTAGCTTGGAAAGGTAGCTGGAAGATCATCGGCTCTTCTGAGTTTGCTTATAACAATAGCTTCCATGCAAGTATCCGAGCAGCTCCCTATGAGGTACTTTATGGGCGTAAGTGCCGCTCGCCCCTATGCTGGGATGCAGTAGGGGAAAGATCAATTCTTGGTCCAGATTGGGTACAGCAGACGGTTGATCGAGTGGCAGAGGTGCGGCAAAACCTCCTTGCAGCTCAGAGTAGACAGAAAAGTTATGCTGATGTGAGGAGGCGGGATCCGAGTTTGAGGTGGGGACAATGTCCTGTTGAGAGTGTCTCCCACTAAGGGCGTGGTTCGATTTGGTCTGAAAGGGAAGCTTAGCCCAAGGTTTGTTGGGCCGTTTCCTATTATTGCCCGAGTAGGGAAGGTAGCCTATCGGTTGCATCTTCCGGATTCTATGCAAGGAGTGCATAATGTCTTTCATGTCTCCATGTTGAGAAAGTACCTTCATGACCCAGATTTGGTTGTTCCGCTTGAGTCATTGGTGATTGATCAGGATCTCACCTTCGAGTCTCGACCGGTCCAGATTCTGGGAGAATCAGAGCGGGTATTGAAGAACAAGATGCTGAAGTTTGTCAAAGTCTTGTGGTCGAATCAATCTGAGCGAGAAGCAACTTGGGAGCTGGAGTCTCACATGCGTGAGAAGTTTCCCAATTTATTTCTAGCAGGTTTGTGATGTGTTTATCTTCTGCGAATTATTCTTTCGACTTGTCATCGTTCGAGAATTCGGGTCGAATTCATTAAGTGGGGAAGAGTGTAACATTTGTGTTTTTCTCTCAGTATCAACTTTCTTCATCTGTGTTTTGGGGAGGGCCAGTAAGTGGAATTGTAGGCTGTCAATTCTATTGGTGTGGGAGGAAAGAATGGAGCACTTATCCACCTTTTTTTTTTTTCCTCCCCAACCGAATCCTCCCATTTTCTTTGTCATTCGGCAGCCCTCATTTCCCCAACCGAACCAGCCTTTTCTTGGAGTCTCCTCCCACCTTTGCTCTCCCCAACCAGCAGCTGCAGCAAGGAGCCATGGCCTCCTCCTCCTCCTCCTCCCTCCAAGGCCGGTGAAGAAGCTCCCCATCCCTTTGGCCGGCGCTGCAGCAGCCCATCCTCCCCAACTCGGCAGCAGCTCCTCCTCTCCTTCCATCTCCCCTCTTTGGTAAGGGCTTTACCCCCATGGATTTTTCTTGTGAGCTCAGATCTGAGTCTCCTAGGCAGTATAGAGGTGGTTCTAGGGTTCTAGAGTTGAAAATTTTGGAGGGAAACTAGTTCTATTGGAAGGAAGGTTATTTCCTGTTTTCGGGCAGATTTGTGGTCTGTCTTGCAGCGCGTGTTTGGAGTTCTTGCACTGGTCTAGTGCTTGGCCGGCAGTAGAGGTTGTTGTAGATCTTCCTCCCCTCTTTAATTTGAGTACAAGAACTCGAAAATCCATTAAGCCAATTAAAAGTTATGGGTATTCTTCTACCTGCTGTCCAAAATGGGTGAATCTGGGAGCAGGAAGATTGATCTGTGTTTTCGAGCCATGTGCAAGCCGAATTAATTTTTGTGGTTGCCTAGAGAAGTGTAGGGCATTTCCTGTAGTTTCTGAATATGTACTTGTTTGTGTGATTTCGAGTTAGGAATCAAAAGTTATGATTATTCCAACTTGCTGTCCAGGAAGTGATGTTTTCTGGAAGTCCAGGTTTGTGGGCTGTGTTTAAAGGGCTTGTTGAGGGCTTAAGCCCTAGCTCCTATTTAAGGGGCTGTAAGATATCTCTAGATGGGTCTCTTATGCTCATTTAAAGTATAATAACATGAATTTTGGATTAGCCAAATTAAAGTTACGCTAGTTTTAGCGGTCGCTGTCCCATATTGAATTCTTGGCAGATTGGGCAGTTTTGAGTATAGAGCGTCTCTGCGTATTTTTTTGAAGTAAGATTGTTGCATGTTTGAGTCGATTTGCAAATGTGTTTTCCTTGCAGGTGGAGTAGCCTCGGTGCGGCTTCCTCGTCGCATCACCCGCTCCTCGCGGGTAGAGGCAAGTGTGAAGCGGCATCCCCGGCTCGATGCCGGGTGTCGCCTCTTCTTTCTCTTTCTCTTTTGAATGGTTGATTTAAACAGAGACATAATTGGTGCAATGAATAAGCTTGAATTAATGCAATAAGTAAGTTAAAGTGATGCAAATTATTTATGCGATTTGCATTTATGCATTCATAAAAGAAGAGGTGTCCCACTTTGATGCGGGCCTCGGTGTTCACGCGTTGTGAACACAAAAGACCTACCTCGTAGTTCCATACCTTTAGAGTATGGGAGCGAGTCAGTAAGTGTAGGCACCCTCCACGGGATGGGGATGAGGGTGCACACCGACGGTGTGCACCCGGCAATACCGGTATGAGCTCAATAAAAAAAAAAAAAAAGCATGCATGTGCATATCATTGACATAGTTGGAGAAAGAGTTGTATGAAATGAGTTAAAATGATGAGTTGTGAGTTATTACTTACATGTTCAAATTGTTTATTGTAGTATTGAAAAAAATTTAGCTATGTTGCTATTTGCCTGTCACTTCACCTTCTTTGAGTATCGAACTCACTCTTGTTGCTTGTTGTTTATTTTAGGTTCCTCCCGAGCGACGTCATGGGGTTTGGGCTAGAACTTCACTCACGTCATTCTCACTGTAGCTCAAACTGTTGGGATACCTTTCTTTTGGTCAGGTGTTAGTGGTAGAACATGCTTTTGTCTAGTTAGGTTGTAAGTAATTAATGGGATTATGTGTGTCCCAGTGTTTGGCTCCCTAATTTGTGATATTGGTTACCCTTTGAATGTTGTTATTCCTCTTGAAGTTATGCTTAAATTGCTTATGTTTACTTAGGAGCATGAGGTTGATTGATGTCATGACCCCTTTGTGAATCTTACTTGTTGTTGTTACTAGATGATATATTGTGTCCTTTTTGTTTGCTGTGTGGATGTCCTAGATTTAGGGAAGGTTCTGCCGAAATATTTTTTTTTTTATTTTGTTTTGTGTCTTGGTGGTGGTTCGTATGTTGAGGGTGTAGCATCCGGGGCACAGGGTGTGCCGGGGTGTGACATATGGTCATGATGTAGTTATAATATATGGTTATCGCTTTGTTTTATCTACTTCATTGTCTATGATATTGTGGTTGTGAAGTGATTATTTCTTATTGTACGCTTGCTGAATTTTACCCCAAATGCGTAGGGATCATGCTCAAATTTTTAGTAATTTTGTTGAAAATGTTGTTTGTTGGTGTCTGTGAGTATAACATTCGGGGCACGTGGGTGCCAGTGTGTTACAAATTCCCCAAATAAAATTTGTTCCTGAGATATTACAAATCATCAGCTTCAAAAGGATTAACATTTCTTGAAAACGTTGGCGAACGAGTCATCATGAAATCTGATAACTTTGAATAGGGATGAGGTCTATTTTTGGCACCTTGAGTTGCATTGTTGGTTGTAGCTTGACTTGTGATATTCCGCACTTGTTGCATCATGGTATGCATCAACTGAGTCCATAGATCAAAAAACTGCCGAAATCTTAGAAGAGATTTTGGATTCCGGCCAGGGACGGGATCCAAAATCTCGAACAGGTAAAAAAATTTAAATTGCTAAAGTAATCTTCGATATTTCGTAGAGATCTCACCGAAATCTCCTTTTTTTACCTGTTTTTTACTTTTTATGGCTAGATTTGGTCCAATAAACCTTAAGAAAGTGATAATCCATGAAAATTTGTTGAAAAACCGAATTTTTGAGACATTTTAAAACTTTGGCAGAAACATTATCAGAGTTTTATAAAATTGTGCAAGCTTGATCATAATTTGAAAAAGTTTTCGTACTATCTTTAGTAGTGTAGGATCACACAGAAAGTTTTTCAAAATAATTAAACTCCATTTGTTATCTTTAAAAAATCAAAAATAGAATGAACATAATTGGGATAGTAACCTTGTAAGAATTTTATAAATTTCCTCAAATGTGATCATGATCCAAAATTTTTATGAGAGATTAATAACTGATCATTACCATTATTTAAAATTTTTAGCTTTTTTTGTTTGCTCAATCAAATCTATGTTTGCATTGAACTTCATTTGTTATATTTCAAGAATGAAAAACAGAAAGAACATAAATGGTACAGTCCTCTTGTAAGAATTATATAAATTCACTACAGTTTGATAATGCTTCAAAATTGTATAAGATCTTAATAGTTCCCTATAAACCTTATGTAAAATTTTCAAAAATTCTAAACCTTTTTGATTGCTAAAGAAAATCTATGTATTGATCATTAGGCTTTTATCAGGATGTAGCACTGTTAGAATTTTTGTAACTTCTTGATGCTTGATCATCATATGAAAATTTTAAAGAAATACTAATGATACATAGAACTACCCAAAAAAAATTCAAAATTTTATAATTTTCTAACATGGTTTGAACTATTTTTTATTTGGTTGAAATTTGCCGGTAAGGCTTTTATTAGGACAGTATCACTGTACGAATTTCGAAAACTTCATGAAGCTTGATCATCATCTGAAACTTTTATGGGAACATCATTGATGAATCATAACCAAGCAAAAAAAATTTAAAAATTTTCTAACTTGGTTTGTTCCATTTTTCATTCGGTTCAAACTTGTCGGTCAGCATTTTATTAGGACAGTAGCAATGTTTGAATTTTTAAAAATTACTCAAATTCGTTAACCATCTGGAATTTTTACAAAAAACATTAATGGTGCGTCAGAAACCTTCAAAACAAATTTCAAAATTTTTTGACATTGGTTGTGCCATTTTTTGATCGGTGCAATTTCACCAATATCTCGACAAATCTCGCGCGGGATTTCGGGAATTTCGGCTGAAATTTTGTTTTTCCTGGTAAAATAAAAATGGATTTGAATTTTTTATTTTGAATTTCATCCGAGATTTACCCAAAATTCTATGATCTCAGCAAGACTTTGGATTTCGGTCACTAGCGAGATTTCATCCGAAAACGAAATTTGAATCGATGACTGAGTCTGAGCAGCAAGAAAAGCTACAAAGTTTTGTATATCCACTTGAGGCTACAAAGTTTTGTATATCCACTTGAGGCATTTGTTGAGGGAATGTTCCTTCATTGGGATTGTCATTGGATCTGTACCACTTCTAGTAGCTCCATTGTTTCCACGAGTCTGCATTATCTGTTGATCACTTCACAAGATTAGGGAAGAGGGAACAGGATAGACAAGAAACAAGAATCCTAATGTGGGGAAACAGGATGAACCCAACAACTTATGCTGAAGGATCGAGATGGCGATCAGAGGGGGTGAATGATCAGAAATAAAAAATTTCCCCAAGACAAAACAATCCAAATCAAGCCCTCAAACAAAACAATCGAATGAAGCAAATTAAAAGGAGTATTTTTCCCTGTGAAGCCGGTATGACCGGAGATGGTGCGGTATGACCAAAGATCGGTATGACCGGAGAGGGTGCAGTATGACCGAATATCGGTCTGATCGGAGAGGGTGTGGTATGACAAGGCTCAAGAACAGCAGGAAAAATCAGTACAAACTCGAGAAGCAAAAATGATCCAACTTTCTATTCGATGGTCAAAAACTCATGAAACTTGGTAGATGTGATCCTAAGGATGTCAGGAACTCATTCTAACCTTCAATCGCAAGGATTGACATTAAAGTTCTAACCTTTTTAACTTTTAAGGAAGAACACACAAAGTTTGAGTAAAAATTAAAGAATTTGTTCAAAGACTTGATCGTGGGTTTTTGATGATCAAGATGATCTTAGATGACTTCTCACATGTCACATGTAGAGAGATCAAAACCGGTTTATTGCAAAGAAGTTTCATGGAGTTGCCTAGATGAATTAGATATGATCTGAAGAAGATTCATCCATCAATCACCATCCTTGGCGCAAGAATGAAAACATGTAGGAGGGGAGGCAAATCCAAATTGCAAGAATTTAAATGCGGAATTTAAGACATAATGTAAATGCGTAAAGGAAATTAAGCATAAGGAAATGTGTTTTGTATTTCTGGAAGGTAGGTTTAGAAAGCCTCACAACAAAGTGAGCAAAGCTCAAAGGAGCACCAAAAACCTTAAAAACCTTTAAGAGGAGAAGGCTACCCCTTCCCCTCTATTTATACTATTCTTGAGCCTCCTACCACCTTTGGATGAGTCCCTCAACCCTAGGGCACTCCATCAAGGACTAGGATTGACCCAAACAACCAGCCATGCATGGGCTAACCCAAAACCCATACACATAACAGGTTTTCTGTCACGGTTTTCAAAGCACACTAACTAGACTCACTATCCTATCAACTAGACCGTGATCTGACCGCCTTCCTTGATCCATGTAGCATCTAGCTAGCATCTTCTCCTTTCCTTGTCTTCTCAGCTTGCCACGACTCCATCTCCGATCATCTTCCGACGATCCACGACCGTCTGGACCTCCGGAGCACCAACCCTAGTCCTGATCACCGTTCACCTCACCATGATCTAGCTTCGTTGTCCTGCAACCATCAAAAACAAGGAAACACCTGACATAGCAATTTCCAAAAGATATTCAATCAAATTCAACAAAAATCACAAATTGATATTCATTCTTGCTCATAATGGTCCTACCGCCCCCTGGATGATAGCACCGCTCGCCGGTCATACCTCCCCCTGGCTGGTATGACCAACCTCCAAAAACCCGAAAATCCCCTCTTTGGAAAAATCACACCAGCCTGGGGTCGATATGACCGCACATGGCCGGTGCTACCGCACTCAGGCCGGTCATACCATCCCCCTGGCCGGTATGACCGCCAATGCTGGCCAACTAGCAATCTTTTCCTTCAATTACACTTTCCATCTCAAATCAAAACACCACATGCTTAATTAATTTCAATAACTTATCACACACAAGGATAGACCTCCACATGGTCTTTCATAAGCAAACTTTATTAATAAGTTGGTATGGTTGTTTACATGCACTACCAAAGAATGGTACACAACTATTGCTACATATGGGTTGGTTCCTAACTTTTTAGGAAAAACCAATTGTGATAGATGATTTCAGAGAGGGTGTTAATAATAATCACAATCAATTATCAGTTTTCTAACATGAGAACCAATTGTGATGTACCATGCACATCACAATCAGTTCTTACATAAGAACCGATTGTGATGAACACGTGTACAACACAATTGATTCCAAACTAAGAACCGATTGTGATGTGCATCATACATCATAATAGGCTCTGACATGAGAACTGATTGTAATGTGTCGTACAAATCACAATTGGTTCCTACCTAAGAACCAATTGTACCATGCACATGCATATCACAATCAGTTCTAACATGAAAACCGATTGTGATGTGCATCATACATCACAATCGGTTCTTTGTGATGTGCCTCATTAGGTTATTTATACTCTTGGACTGAACTCTCCTCTGTTGTTGTTTTAGAGGAAGAAAAATCGCCACCACACCAAAAAAACACCACATACTCTTGTTGGAAGCAATACTTGGGTGAGAACTTATGAAATCCTTGTGGTTGGGTGTTAAGAGGGTAAGTTGAAGCCCTAGCTTGAGGAGATTTTCTCTTATTTTTCCCTCATTTGTGATTTTCTTCCAAAGGTGAGTATTCCTTCAAACCCCTTCAATTTTGCACTAGGTAATTCAATATATCGCAAAGAGAGTTTAGGTTGCATTGGAATTGTGTGTATCCTATCAGATTTCAAACCATTTATTTGACAATGCAAACACACATCCATTTATCTTTGTAGTACTCTTGTGTTAATCTGGAATTAATTATTGTTATTGTAATATGATGAATGTTAGAGTTTAGGTTGCGTAACCTACGTCACCCGTTTGAGGGTGCTTGTTTATAAATATGCAGAAATGGTATATTTATAAGTAAGCACTATCGAATTGTCCACATGTTTTTGGACAATTTGAGGATATGTCGTTAGGCAAGTTCCTAAACTGTTGTACAACTTTAGAGAAAATTTCAGCAGCTTCTCCCTGGTGTTCTTCGGATACACACCACTCTTGACTTCTTTTTAAGATGTGTATTTGGAGAACAACGGGGAGATGCTGTCGAAATTTTCTCTATAGTTGTACATCCGCTTAGGAATTGTTTGAACCACATATCCTCGAATGGGATTAGGACCTAACCTAATTAGAGATTATGAATCATTTTTGGTATGTACTTTGTGTAGCATCGCAGTTCTTTCTCGACTGAGAGTTTGTGGTTTTGGGTTTAAATCTTTTGAGAGAGGTCCTCTCATATTTTTTCCCCAACCCCACCCCTTCTTTTTCCCCCTCCACTTAATCCCCATCCAGCGCCTCCTTCCTTTGGCTAAGCTCACCTCCTCCCCTAGTTCCTGGCATCTTCCTCCTCCCTGGCTTCTCCCTGGTGGTGCCTCCTCCCTCCAGGGCAGCAGCAGCAGCCACAGCAGTAGCCCTCCCCCGAGCTCCTCCCTGCAGCAGCACCCTCTTCCTTCTTCCTCCCTCTTGGTGGTGAGTGGATTCAATTTTTTGAGGTTCTTGCTGTGCTAATAGAGGTTCTAGCTAGTGGGGATGGTTCTAGGGTTCTTGGATTTGGGGATCTTGGAGGGAAAATGGCTCAAGGGTTGGAGGGAATACTGTTTAGATTTCGAGCTGTGCACAGACCGGTTTTGAGACTGTGTTTTGGGCAAGAAAGAATCACTTTTTGAGTAGTTGGCTGTAGAGAAAGTTGTAACTCGTGTTCTTAGGTTTCATTAGAGTACAATAACACAAATTTCCATTAAGCCAATTAAAATTTATGACCTTTTTAGTGCAGGATGCTCTGATTTAGTTCGTGTTGGTAGCTGAGATTTTGAACTTCTGTTTAGAGCTATTTGCATGTCGAATTAGAATTTTTGGTTGCCTGAAGAAAGTTGAGAAATTTCCTGCACATCCAGAAAATGTCCTATTGTGCTTTATTTTAGTTTAGGAATCAAAAGTTATACTATTTTGAAGTTACTACCCTAAAACTGCAATCTGCTGAAAAATTCAGAATCTGAACTGAAACTAAAAGTGCAAGTTGAGGACTTTAGGCTCAGTTTATGAATAAATGTCTAGGGGTTAATAGTATTTTATCCTCTTGTGGTCATTTAGAGCCCAATAACTCAATTTTTAACTTAGCCAATTAAAAGTTATGCCCATTTTAGTATAGATTGTCCTGAGTTAGGTTTAAAATGTGCAGTCTCTGTTCATTTGTAATCTGGGAATGTTTGGCACATCTCCTGAATTAATGGATATGGGGAAATGGTATTTTATCCTTTTATGGTAAATTAGAGCATAAGAACACTTATTTTGGTTAAACCAATCAAAAGATATTCTTGTTTTAGTAAACCCTGTCCAGACTGAATGTTTAACACTTGTAGCCTCTGTTCATTTCAATTCTGGGGCTGTTTGAGTCATATCTTGATTGGTTGGTTGTAGAATAAAAGTTAGATTATACTCTTGTGATCTTTTATAGTACAAGAACTCAAAATTTAGCTTCGCCATTTGGGAGATATGTTAAATTTCGTGCATGCTGTCCAGAAATCCTTAATTGTTGGAAATTGGGGGCTATTTTGAATTAGGGTGTAGAAGTGTTGTAGGTTGTGTGAAGTATGTAGTTTATGAAAATGTATTTGCAAATGCTATTTTCAGGTGGTGTATCATCGGGAGTGGTATCGTCCTCACGCCACCCCCCTCCCCGCGGTTGAGGCAAGTGTATTGTGATGAATACGGCTTGGTGGCCGTATGATTACTTATTGTTGTGATCTAATCGTATGATATGATGCGTTACCATGTCTTATTCTTGGATTTGATTAGACTAGTATAGATGATAACTTATGAAGGTGAGAATTGGTTATGTTTATGCATTTGGATATGATTATGCAATAATGTTATGAATGAATGCAGTTTGAAATTATTTCTGTCAATTGCATTGTGCATTCATAATGGAAGAGGCGACCCATTCTGATGTGAGCCTCTGTGCTCACACGTAGTGAGCATGAGAAATCCTACCTCGTAGTCCCATACACATGGATGTATGGGAGCGAGACAGTAAGAGTAGGCCCTTCCACGGGATGGAAGGGAATGAGAGGGTGCACACCGACGGGTGTGCACTCGGCGATACCGGTATCAGGTAAGAAAAAGGGCATTCATGAGCATGCATGTTGCATCCTATGGAGGAAGAAATGCTAAATGATGATTTAATGTGTTTTTTTTGTTACATGGTTAAAAGAATTTTGCATGAATGTTACTATCTGTTTATGTCCTGTTGTATTGTAGCAATACACTTCGCTAAGTAATGAACTCACGCTTATGCTTTGATGTTTTTATTTTAGGTACCTCCAGGGCGGCATTTTGGGAGACGGGCTCGCACCCTTCACTCACAATGACTCCATATTGTTAGAATAGGGTAGCATCACTTTTAGAAGTGGTGCTAGATTAAAGAACTTGTTCTTTTGGATGGTTAGATTTGTAAGTGGCTTGTTGGCTCGAGGGCTTAAATGCTTGTATCCTTGGTTATGTGGTGGTTACACTCATAGTTCCTCTTTTGCTTCATAACTGTCTCTTGGGTAGATTTACTCTTCCATGTTACTTGTTGCTTAGGATGATATTCTGATTTGCAATGTGTATTGAATACTATCTTTTGTCTGCTGAGTGGATGTCCGTATTTTAGGGGAGGTGGTGCCGAATTTTTTTTGTTAAGTCGGCAACCTTCTAGTATGTTAGTGGCTTTGCATGTTTTTTTTCTTTTAATGTCTGGTGTTGGGTGTTGTTGAGGGTGTGACATCCAGGGCACGTGGGTGCCGGGGTGTTACACTTAGTTGGTCAACAGATAGACATTTCTTCAAGATCATTCAATTCCTCAACTATGTTAATACTTCCACCCTTATTTTCTTTCATTGAAATCAAAAGGATTTCAAGCTTACTGCATTAGGTAATTCGATATCATTGTTGATGTTTTGAATGTATATCTCCTAAGTAGGGAACTGAAAGCTCTTAAGTACAAAAGAATGTATCGGGAGTAAAATTATATATGTTGGAACCCGTTCTCTATTTTACAAAGGTAATTAAATAATGTCTGAATATTTGAAATAGCTAGCTGTCGCTCCAGTTTTTTCTTAATTTATTGTGCGTAGTTTAATTGAAGATAGACCGTGAAGAATGGATGTATCAGAAAAGACATGTGAGTGCTGAATTTTAGAGGGGTGTTAAGGAGTTCAAAAAAATTGAAGAAGAAGACATGGTGAAGAGGGGTGTAAACTTCATATATTGTCCTTGCTTTGATTGCACCAATCTCAGGAGATTTAACAACTCATCTCAAATTGAAGACCAATTGATTCGACATGGCTTCATGAGGAATTACAAGTGTTGGATCCATCACGGGGAGATAAGTAGTACCCGTTCGATATGCAACGAGACATGCTGGAACCCGATCATGAGTTGTAGTGTGATATGTTTGAGGAGGATAATTTAGAGAAAATGTTGCAGGATGTGGAGGGAAATTACATGGTGAGAGAATTTGAAAATTTTAAAAGGTTGATGGAAGACGATGTCAAGCCATTGTTCTCGGATTGCAAAGCAGAATACACCAAGTTGGGTTTGGCCCTTGCATTGTTCGAACCGAAGGCAAAACACTATTGGATAGATACAAGTTTCAATGCACTTTTAGCTCTTCTATCGGATGTGCTTCTGGAGGAAAACGAGTTGCCAACAAGTATTTATGAAGCAAAGAAGCTACTATGTCTCATGGGAATGGAAATAGAAAGGGTACATGCATGTTCGAATAATTGCATCTTGTATCATAACGTGTATAAGGAATTGCACATTTGTCCAGTTTGTGGTGTACCCTGATACAAAAAAAAGGAGAAGCGTAATAACAAGAAGTGTAAGAGCCAGAGCGACGAAGGTGAAGAGGTTATTAAAGGAGCACTGGCCAAGGTATGCCCATCATTCCCTATTTGGAGCGGTTGTTTGCAAATCCCAAAGACGCAAAATTGTTGCGTTAGCATTATGAATCTTGAAAGGAAGATGGCAAGCTAAGAAACCCCACTGATTTAGCTCAATGGAGAAACATTGAATGGAAACATGAGGAGTTTGGTGCCGAGATGAGAAACATAATATTTGGATTAAGTACCGATGGAATGAATCCATTTGGTAATATGAGAAGTCGTCACAACACTTGGCCAGTTCTATTGTGTATCTACAATCTCCGTCCTTGGTTGTGCATGAAGCGGAAGTATATCAAGTTGTCAATGCTAATCTGGGGACCCAAACAACCGGGAAATGATATTGATGTGTATCTATGAAAGTTCAAGCTTCATTAAGTTGGTTTTGGTGTTAATGACAAATCTAATATTGAGACTAACTCTTTTGATAATCATAATATTGATTAGTATAAATTGTTATAATGACAAATCTTTTATGAGACTCACTCTTTTGTTGAGCTTAACTCTTATTAGTCTCTTTTGGATGAAAAAAATGGAAATATCAAAGGTATGCATTCGAGTTCATATTATCATATTTTGTTGCATTCTTTGATGTTAAATATGTTATGTTTTTATTGATAAATCTAAATGAGACTAATGTGTTTATTGAGTATATTTTTGAATAGTCTCATGAAAAAGAAAAATGGAAATCCAAAAGATATGTATCCAATGCAACTTTATTATTTCTAGATACATTTCTTTGATTCAAGATAAAGGGTGAACTCCACCATTGTTTTAACTTTAAGATATGCAATTTGTTTCCGACTCTATATATAAATGAATGCACACATTTAGGGGAGTTCATGATTTACCTTGATGTTTCAATAGTATTGATCTAATTCATCTTTCTATATCAAAGATCATTACTTTGAAACAACCCCTTGAGTATATTTAACTTGTGTAGTTGTAGTATACTCATGGCAATATAGGATAAACTCCAAAGCAATCAAAAATTGAATATGTGCATATTGATTCAAGTTCAATTATTTGCATGCACACATCTAACAGAGTTTATTCTATAATTAATGGTCTTAAGAGTATTGATCCCTTTCCACTACTCTATATAAATTGGATCATTACTTTTAGATTTCATCGAATTGAGTATATGAAACTTGTGTAGTTAATATATACTCATGACAATTTAAACATAATTTAAATTGTGTTTGATTACTATTCAATCAACAAAAACTAGTCATATGTTGATGGTTCACTTTGTTGATCCTAGGGCAATCGAAAGTTCTTGTGTATATGAAGCATTTGTTGCATTAGTATACTCAAGACACAATTAATCTTTCAATTATTTGTCTTTGGGTTGTGACCAATCATCAAAGGAAAAGATCAAAGGATCTTGGGAGCATCCATTATGTGTTAATGGAGTGCATTGATGATTGAGACAACCGTGTTTGTTGGACTAACACTTTCAATATGTTTAAAATAGGTTAAGTGCAAGGTTGAGATGGATGAATGGGACAAGGATGTCATCATGTGTTGATGAGCATCAAGAGAGGATCCGGAAGCTAAGACAAGGGAAGTTCATCGTGTGTTGATGAACAAGATAAAGATCCTGACATGGAGAGAAGATGGAAATCATAAAAGCTCCAAGTGGATGTGCTAGAGGCAAAGGTATAACTAGCTAGGGCTAAGGATGTGTTCCTAGTCTTTTACCGGTCTCGGTGTTTGGATGGGAGACCGGGTTGCTAGTTAGGTGCCGTACTATTAAAAGGGGTTAAGTGTTTTAGCTTGAGCTTCATCATGTGGTAATGAACTCAATCCGGTTCACTCTAGCTCACTCTCTATTTGGTTCTTGCATGAGCTAAGTATTTGCATGTGTTGCAAATAAGGGAGCTCATGCTTGCTTCTTATTGAATCTTAATTGATTTGGTTTTAACATGGAGCGATGGATTTGCATGTGTTGCAAAAGGGGATAGCTCATGTAATTTGCTTTATGTGGTTTCGCATAGAGATAAGTTTTGCATATGTTGCAAAAGGTGAGAGCTCATGCATCGGTGTCTTAGCTTGTGACTTGATCATGTGTTGATCATCAGAAAGACTAAGATAGGTTTATGCTTTGTGTTTGCAAAATGAGTTTTTGCAAAATGTGGTTTAATTGGATCTTATCTTGGAGCATGTGAGTAGGGTTTGCAAATGTGTTTGCAAATTGGTTTGATCATGTGTTGATCATCACATGGCTCAAAGATATAATCTTGATTGCTCTTGTTTGCAAGATTTATATTTGCAAATGTGTTTTGCAAAATATTGGTGTTCATGTGTTTGACATTGGAGCATGTGATTAGATTTTGCAAATGTGTTTTGCAAAATTGCTTTGATCTTGAGTTGATCATCACATGGCTCAATATTTGATCTTATTGACTCTTGCTAACATGTGGTCATGCTATTTGATCAAGTCTATGTGAGGGATTTTGAAAAATCAGATTTTAGACTTGAATGACTACACTAGAGTTTTGTTTTGGTGATATTTAAAAATATCTATGGTTGCTTAAATCTTGAAAATGAGTGAAGATTGTAGCCCTCGTGATAAGCTTCGCATAGAATAAAAAATCACCTAAATTGGAGTACGGAGTGAAAAGTTATGAGGGTTTTGGTGGCAGAGGGGGCGTCATACCGACCGCCGGTATGACCGGGAGCATTTCGGCCTGAAAATTCCAGCGGAGAGGTATTTTGGTCAAAGGGCAACTTTTATGGTCCGGTATGACCGGACCCCCTCCGATATGACCGGGTTTTCTGAGTAACAGCTAGTTTTTACTAGCCGTTGGACCAGAGGCCGGTCATACCGGCCCTAGGGCGGTATGACCGGGCCTTCTGGGCATTTTTGCCCATTTTGCACCCCAACGGCTAGTTTTTCTTGTGGAGGCTATATAAGGAGCCTTGGGGGCTGGCATTTAGATGTTGTTGGCTTTGTTGAGCATTTGGGTAAGGTTGTGCATGTGTTGCACACTCATATTTGGTTTTTGAGCTAAGAGTGAGCAATAATTGCATGTGTTGCAATTAGGAGGGGATTGAGAGCCTCTTGTGCATGTGTGGCACTTGAGGGAAGCCTTGTGCATGTGTTGGTGATCAACATTGTACATGTGTTACTCTTGGTGTTTGCCGACACCTAGACGGCGTGGAGGTGTCGTTGGTTCGGTGACCTTCTCAAAGAAGATTGTGAGAAGGCCCGACGAGTTGTGAAGGATGGAGCTCACCTACCCGGAGCGGGAAAGAGCTACCACTAGTGGAATCGAGGCGGGTGCTCAATTCGTGGAGCCGGTCCAAAGTGGTTTGGGCTAGCATGAACGTGGATTAGTGGAGACCGGCAAGTCTCTGAATACCACGGTAAAAAGTATTGTGTCTCCTTGTGTATGCATGCAATTCCTTATTTATATTGTTGCAATGTACATTCCTAGAATTAAATTACTTGCTTGTCTTTAGGATTGTAATTTATTGTAAGAGACATAATTAGCTAGTGCACTTAGTGAGCCTAGTTGATTTAGGCTTTAATTTGTCAAAACCTTAGTTTATCGCTTCCGCATCTATTATCATTTAGGTTTTGATATAAGAGCACTTAGGAGAGATTTTAATTAATCGTACAAGAAAATTTTAAAGCCGCCTATTCACCCCACTCTAGTCGACATCCTCGATCTTACAAGTGGTATCAGAGCTTGGTCTCTCATTTATTAGGCTTTACCGCATAGAGAGTAAGGATGGCGACTTGTGGTCTAGTGTACTACACCGATTCACATATTTTTGATGGCTCAAATTATGCTTCATGGAAATTGTTTATGATTTCTCATTTAAATCCATGAGCCCCCAAATATGGTTGATCGTAGATGTTGGCTTTTCTCTTCGGTTGAACGAATTTGCTCCAACTAAAGGAGAAGAGAAATGCCTACATCTCAACGCTCATGCTACTAATGTTTTATTTAGCGTTGTGAGCGTAAATGTATTTAATAAAATATGCAATCTCAAGATAGCTCACGAGATGTGGACAAAGCTTCAAGATTTATACGATGTGTCCACATCCCCAAGCGAGGATTGCATAGAAGAATCGGTGTCAAGAGATGAAACCTCAAGTTCTATCTCAATTGATGAAGAACCAACAACACCATCGACCTCAACCTCTACCTCAAGCGATGATGAGCCTACCATTCTATCCCTTCCATCGCATTGCTTAATGGCAAAAGGTAAAATTGAAGTAAATGATGATGAACCCTCATACAATGACTTAATGGATATGTTAGAGGAGCTCAATGAATATCTTGGGAAGGAGAAAGTAAAGTATAGGATTTTGAAGCTTGAGCATGACTCACATCAAAATGATTATAATATGCTCAAAAGTGAGCATGAGTCTCTTCTCCCCAAGGAACTCATTAAGCCAAAAGTGGACATAGGAATTCAATGTGATTTAGTTGATGATTTGTCATGCTTAAATGTTAATTCTTGCATTTCATCAAAAATTGATATGTCCACCTCTAGTGATGATATGCCTTGTTGCTCTATTTAAAATGCTAGTACTACCTCTATTCTTGTTGAGACTAATCTTGTGGAGGAAAATAAAGAGCTCAAGGAACAAATCACTCAATTGAGAAGTGACTTAGAAAAGTGCTATAAAGGGAAGGCTACCCTCGACGACATTCTGAGCAAGCAACGACGCTTGCAAGATAAGAGAGGGATTGGCTACATCTCCAAGAAGAAGGTGAATAGTAAGACAAGGCATAACGCAAGACATACGAAGAATATCAAGTGCCTTGGATGCCATGAGAAGGGTCACTACGCCTCGGTGTGCCCAAACCAAGAGGATGTCAAGTCAAGGACATCAACCATGAGGCAAATCGATAAGGAGCAAGTCAAGAAGGTCAAGAGAGGGCCAAATAGCGTGACATGCTTCAATTGCCGGAAAAGGGGACATTTCGGTAAGGATTGTCCCTTAGGTAACACTCCTAAGCCTATTATTGTTAATGATCATTATTTGCTTAGGAAGGATAAAAATGACAATGTGTTTGCCAAATTTGTCAATTCTCCTAAGTCTATGCAAAATAATGATAATCATTTGATTAGGAAAAATAAATATAGAAATGTGTATGCTAAAGTTGTTAGAACTCCTAAGTCCATTCAAAGCAATGCAAATAAATTGCTTAGGAGAAATAACAATAGCAAACAATTTTCTAGATTTGCTAGATCCTCTAAGTGTACTCATTATAATGATTATTATGTGCTTAGAAAGGATCAAACTAGAAACGAGTGTGTGAATTTTGCTAGACCTCCTAAGCCTCCTCAATTCAACTCCAATAGATTGCTTAGGAGGAATAATAATCGCAAACCCATTGCTAATGGTGTTAGTTCACTCAATACTATTCATGTTAGGGCTATTTGGGTTCGTAAATCACTTGTGACTAACATTCTTGGACCTAACAAAAATTGGGTACCGAAAAGTGCCTAAAAGAATTTTAGGTACATAAAGTGGCATTGAAGGCTTGGCGTACTAAAAGAAAAGAAGATGATCCCATCATATGCAATTTGAAGCCAAGCATGAAGACGTTCACTCAAATCATGAGCTAATGCCATCTCCGGTAACAAGTATTTAAATTGAATCAGCTAGCTTCTAGCCTTGTGTAGGTTATGTAGCTTTTTCACGAAAATCAATTTAAATAGTTTGTTCATGCTCTTGCTCTTGTATTTTAGTTGTTTTTATTGCATTCTTGAGCAAGTTGTGAAATGGCACATTAAGGGGGAGTGCTAAATCATAACCATGTATATCACATCTCTATATGTGCCCTTATTTATATATGTGCTAATATATATTTTTTAAAATCAAGCCATTTAGCCAAAAGTGAAAAATCTTTGAAACTATTACTAATCTTGTGAAAAACTAGTTGCAAAATGTATACAAATGTTTTCAAAAGGTTTTTCAATAGTTTTTGTCTCTATAAAAACTAATTTCAAAAGAAAATAAGTTTCAAGTCAAAATCTAGTTACTAGTATCTTGTTTTGGATTTAAACTTATATTTTTCATAGAATAAATTCTAAAAGGATTTTGAAAATAGCTCCAAAATGAAAAACATAGAGTTGGTCATTCTTAACAATTCTCGTATTCAAAAGATTTCCAAAAGACCAATCTATCCAAAGTTATTTGATTTTGAAACTCGCCCAAAAACTAATATTGACCTATATTGGTTATATTCTAGCACTTTGTGAGTTTTATCTTTTGGACCGAATCTTGTGTAGTATCTTGGTTCAAAATAGTATTTTAAACTCATACATACTAATTCCAATCAAATATCTTCTTATCTGCTTCATTTGATACTTTTTGGAATGTTGTTGAAAACCATATGCATACATATCCTTTTATATGAGCCTCTTTGGTCAAAAGTCAAAATTATTGCTTAAAAGGCCCATATGTGTGAAAATCTTTATAAAAGTTCTCAAATATGTATTTTAAATGTTTTACAATGCTTTCGGAGTAAAAATCCCTATTTTAGAAACATATTGACAAAGTTGACCTCGAATGGATCTTATAGGATCTTGATTTTGGATTAAATGAAATATTTTCATAAATCAAAATCTATTGAGTTTTTGAAAAAGTGGCCAATACAAAACTCGTAGGGTTGGTCATTTCAAGCATTTCTCTAGTTCAAAGTTTTTCAAAACGACCAACCGTTCAAAAGTTATAGCCATTTGAATTTGGCTAAAATCCTTCATTTGACCCAAAATGACCTATTCTTGCATATTGCGGTTTTTGCAATTTGAATTGGATTTATTTGTATATATTGACTTTAAATATAATTTATAACTCAAATAAATCCATGAAAGTTCAAATCTCTATGAAATCCTAATTGAATTGCATTTTGAGCATTTCGTGGAAATTCAATTTCTTTTCATGCCTTAAAAGCGTATTTTGCCATATCTTTTGAAATAAAATTCCTTTTGAGTAAATTATTTTTGATAAACCTTCTAAATAGTCCAAAGTTCGTTTTTGGAAATTTTCAAATAATTTGGACTTCATTTGAAATTTTTTTGACTTTTCTTCTCTTTGGGTAAAAAATTATGCCAACAAAGCGCATTTTGCCATATCTTTTGAAAGAAAATTTCTTTTGAGTAAATTTTTTTTACGAAACCTTATAACTAATGCAAAGTTCATTTCTCGAAATTTTCAAAACATTTGGACTTTATTTGAAAAAGTTTTGACTTTTCTTCTTTTTGAGTAAAATTCATGCTTACAAAGCAAAATTTGGCATATCTTTTGATTGGAGACTCCTTTTTCGAAACTTATTTTTGGAAAATATTTTCATGATCCCAAAGTTTGTTTTTGAATAGTTTCAAATAAATTAAAGTTCATTTGAAAAAGTTATGAGCTTTTCTCTCTTTGATCAAATGCTGAAAATTCAGACTTTTATATGGTTTTGAGCTGATTTGTGATTTTTGTATCTCCAAATCAGATCATAATTTGGGGGAACCATCTTTGTAAAAATTGATCCTCAATAGTTGGTCTATTATGTCAAATTGTATCAGATTTTTTTGGACCTCATTTGAGCAGTTTTTCATCCATCTTTTGAAGCCTAAATGAAATGTCAAAATCTGAAATTTTTAGTTTGTGAAATCCTTGTGGTTTTCATATCTTTTAATTGGCTTTAAGTTGGAAGAACCACTCAAAACAAAACTTGAGCATGTTTAAATGTATTTGCTCCATGATTTATCTTAGAATCCTTTTTGGAGCTTGTTTAATGAAGTTTTGTATGTTTGAAAAAGGCTCTCCTTTTGGTTATATCATGGTATCATGTTCATCTTGAATTGACATATAATTTTGATCTTTGAGAAAATGAGATTGTTTTAAAACAAATTTCAATGTTTTTCTTAAAGTGTTATCCTCATGCAAAATGATCTTTACAAATAGTATCATTATTAACAATCTTTTCATGTGGTATCAATTGAAAAATGAGCATTACATGTGGTATTACATTAAAATTGATATTTACAAGCTTTATATTTTCTTCAAGTGGTATTACAAGTGATGCTTTTTTAAAACTCTCTACATGTGGTTTTATGATAAGTCGAAGCTCATTTGGATGCTTTTCTAGTTTAAGCGCTATTAAGCTCTCAAAGACTCCTTTTGTGAGTTTGTTTGCAAATTGAAAAGCCTAATAAAATGAGGAGTTTATTTGAATGTGTTTCAAATTTGTTTTCCATGCTTACTCAAAATATGGCCTCGTTTCCTTTTGGTTTACTCTTTTGGGCCATATAAAGAAGAAGTTTGCGAAATTCTTGAATCTTATTGAAAATTCTTAATATTTACAAGTGGTATTTTATTTAAGAATTCTTGTGAACTTCAATAGGTCATATGTATTCATTTCAATCTTGTTATGACCTCATTTCAGAGAATTTCTTGCCAAATCTAATATTGAGACTAACTCTTTTGATAATCATAATATTGATTAGTATAAATTGTTATAATGACAAATCTTTTATGAGACTAACTCTTTTGTTGAGCTTAACTCTTATTAGTCTCTTTTGGATGAAAAAGATGGAAATATCAAAGGTATGCATTCGAGTTCATATTATCATATTTTGTTGCATTCTTTGATGTCAAATATGTTATGTTTTTATAGATAAATCTAAATGTGAGACTAATGTGTTTATTGAGTATATTTTTGAATAGTCTCATGAAAAAGAAAAATGGAAATCCAAAAGATATGTATCCAATGCAACTTTATTATTTCTAGATACATTTCTAAGATTCAAGATAAAGGGTGAACTCCACCATTGTTTTAACTTTAAGATGTGCATTTTGTTTCCGACTCTATATATAAATGAATGCACACATTTAGGGGAGTTCATGATTTACCTTGATGTTTCAATAGTATTGATCTAATTCATCTTTCTATATCAAAGATCATTACTTTGAAACAACCCCTTCAGTATATTTAACTTGTGTAGTTGTAGTATACTCATGGCAATATAGGATAAACTCCAAAGCAATCAAAAATTGAATATGTGCATATTGATTCAAGTTGAATTATTTGCATGAACACATCTAACGGAGTTTATTCTATAATTAATGGTCTTAAGAGTATTGATCCCTATCCACCACTCCATATAAATTGGATCATTACTTTTAGATTTCATCGAATTGAGTATATGAAACTTGTGTAGTTAATATATACTCATGACAATTTAAACACAATTTAAATTGTGTTTGGTTGCTATTCAATCAACAAAGAACTACTCATATGTTGATGGTTCACTTTGTTGATCCTAAGGCAATCGAAAGTTCTTGTGTATATGAAGCATTAGTTGCATTAGTATACTCAAGGCACAATTAATCTTTCAATCATTTGTCTTTGGATTGTGATTGATCATCAGAAAGACTAAGATAGGTTTATGCTTTGTGTTTGCAAAATGAGATTTTGCAAAATGTGGTTTAATTGGATCTAATCTTGGAGCATGTGAGTAGGGTTTACAAATGTGTTTGCAAATTGGTTTGATCATGTGTTGATCATCACATGTCTCAAAGATATAATCTTGATTGCTCTTGTTTGCAAGATTTATATTTGCAAATGTGTTTTGCAAAATATTGGTGTTCATGTGTTTGACATTGGAGCATGTGATTTGATTTTGCAAATGTGTTTTGCAAAATTGATTTAATCATGACTTGATCATCACATGGCTCAATATTTGATCTTATTGACTCTTGCTAGCTTGTGGTCATGCTATTTAATCAAGTCTATGTGAGGGATTTCGAAAAATCAGATTTTAGACTATAATGACTACATTAGAGTTTTGTTTTGGTGATATTTAAAAATATTTATGGTTGCTTAAGTCTTGACAATGAGTGGATATTGTAGCCCTCGTGATAAGCTTCGCATAGAATCAAAAATCACCTAAATCGAAGTTCGGAGTGAAAAGTTATGAGGGTTTTGGTGGAGAGGGGGCGGTATGACCGGACCCCCTCCGGTCATACCGCCCGCCGGTATAACCGGACCCCAAAAGTTGCCCTTTGACCAAAATACCTCGCCTCTGGTCCAACGGCTAGTAAAAACTAGCCGTTACTCAGAAAACCCGGTCATACCGGTCCTAGGGCGGTATGACCGGGCCTCCTAGGCATTTTTGCCCATTTTGCCCCCTAACGGCTAGTTTTCTTGTGGAGGCTATATGAGGAGCCTTGGGGGCTGGCATTTAGATGTTGTTGGCTTTGTTGAGCAATTGGGTAAGGTTGTGCATGTGTTGTACACTCATATTTGGTTTTTGAGCTAAGAGTGAGCACTAATTGCATGTGTTACAATTAGGAGGGTATTGAGAGCCTCTTGTGCATGTGTGGCACATGAGGGAAGCCTTGTACATGTGTTGCACTCGGTGATCAACATTGTACATGTGTTGTATTTGGTGGAGCTCAAGCTAGAGGGCTTGACTTATTACTCTTGGTGTTTGCCGACACCTAGACGGCGTGGAGGTGTCGATGGTTCGGTGACCTTCTCAAAGAAGATTGTGATAAGGCTCGACGAGTTGTGAAGGTTGGAGCTCACCTACCCGGAGCGGGAAAGAGCTACCACTAGAGGAATCGAGGCGGGTGCTCAATTCGTGGAGCCGGTCCAAAGTGGTTTGGGCTAGCCTCAACGTGGATTACTGGAGACCGGCAAGTCTCCGAACACCACGGTAAAAAGTATTGTGTCTCCTTGTGTATACTTGCAATTCCTTATTTATATTGTTGCAATTTACATTTCTAGAATTAAATTACTTGCTTGTCTTTAGATTTTAATTTATTGTTAGAGACATAATTAGCTATTGCACTTAGTGAGCCTAGTTGATTTAGGCTTTAATTTGTCAAAACCTTAGTTTATCGCTTCCGCATCTATTATCATTTAGGTTTTGATATCAGAGCACTTAGGCGAGATTTTAATTAATCGTACAAGAAAATTTTAAAGTCACCTATTCACCCCCGTGTAGTCGGCATCCTCGATCTTACAACCTTGCACCACTGATTGAGGATTTGGTAAAATTGTTGAATGAGGGGGTCGCAATGTGGGATGCATACAAAAGAGAGAACTTCACACTATAGGCTATGATATTTTGCACCATAAATGATTTCTCGACCCTTGGTAATTTGGCGGGTTACACTACGAAGGGAGCCAAAGCGTGTCCTATTTGTGAAGAGAAGACTGATAGCTTTTGGCTATTGAATTCCAAGAAAATTATGTACATGGGTCACCGTAGGTTTCTATCTCAAAGTCATCGATATCGTAAGATGGATGACAAATTTGATGGGAGAGGAAAGTTCGTTCGGCCTCGTAGCCTATAGTGGAAGGCATGTATTTTCACGCGTGAAGGATATCGATGTTCAGTATGGAAATAGCCATAAATCTATTCATTCCAGGACCATTTGGAAGAAGAGGTCAATATTTTAGGACTTACCATACTGGAAGGAGTTATATGTTTAATATTGTATTGATGTCATGCACATTGAGAAGAATATTTGCGACAATTTGGTTGGCATCCTACTAAACATACTTAGGAAAACCAAGGATGGTGTGAATGCTCGCCGTGACAAGGCCTACATGGGAATCAGGCCCAAGCTTGTAGTCATAGAGGAGGATGGAAAAGGTTAGTGCATCCCCGCTACATGCTACACCTTGTCTAAGAAGGAGAAATAAACCTCTGCAAGTGTCTCCAATGTATTAAAGTTCTATAGGACTACTCTGCAAACATTAAGAAGCTTCTGTCCATGGATGATTTGAAGTTAGTTGGTATGAAGCCCCACGACTATCATATCTTGATGACCCAAATGTTTCTTGTTGCAATTTAAAATATTCTGCCAAAGGATGTTAGGTTAGCAATCAAAAAGCTATGTTATTTCTTCAATGCGATTTCTTACAAGGTTATTGATCCTGATGTACTAAACAACTTACAGAGTGAGGTGATGCAGACTCTTTGTCAGCTTGAGATGCATTTCCCCGTCGTTCTTTGACGTTATGGTCCACCTTGTTGTTCACCTTGTTAGGGAGATTAAGATATGTGGAATCGTATTCCTATGTTACATGTAACCATTCGAGAGGTACATGGGTATATTAAAGTCATACGTAAGGAATCGATCGAAGATTGAGGGTAGTATTGTTGAAGGTTATGGGACTGAAGAGGTTATTGAGTTCTGTGTGGACTATCTAGGTAAAAGACAACCAATTGGTGTTCCTATATCTCGTCATGTGGGCAGACTTGGTGGCAAAGGAACCATTGGGTCCAAACTAACGAGTCCACAATTTGATATGTATTATAAAGCACATTTGAAAATCTTGCAACACAGCACAAAAGTTTATCCATACATCCAGCAGCACAAGTTGATATTACGGGAAGAGAATCCACATATGGATGAGCTTTCCATCACGCGAGAACACAACGATCAATTCCTCACATAGTTCAAAGAAAAGGCGAAGCTCTCCATTAGTGAGGATGTCAAATGGTTGGCTGAAGGACCAAGATTTAATGTACAGACATGGTAGTGGTACAATATTAATAGCTACACCTTTTACACTAAAAGTTAAGATGCAAAGAGTACAGACCAAAACAGTGGTGTGAGCATAGATGCTTTTTCTGATGATCACTCGAAAAGAGGATCCTCAACCGCAATGAACTACTACAGGATGATCAAAGAAATATGGGAGCTCAATTACAGATTATACCAAGTTCTATTATTCCGATGTAAGTGGGTGAGACTTCCACACGGAGTGAAAGTCGACAAGAGAGGTTTTACTCTTGTGAATCTCAATAGAATCGCCTACAAAGATGAACTGTTCATCCTTGCGAAGCAAGCAATTCATGTGTTCTACGTGCATGATCCAGCCAATCCAAGGTTGCACGTCAAGAGGCGAATCGTTGGAGTCAAAAGTATCAAAGATGAAGAAGAGCACAACCAATTCGATGAAATAACTCCTTTTGCAGATGGGACATGTCTTAGCGGTGACGACGACACACATGGAACAAATCATATGTTTGTTGATCATTAAGAAGGGTTGTATTGTAAATAAAGAGACTATGTCAATGTATATAATGCTATGTGTTTCAAATATTTGGTTGAAACAGGAGATTAGATTAGCTAGATCTTGCAATGTAAAGAAAATAGAACAATTTACTAGCTCACTACTACACAAAGGCTTATATTAGACGCCTCATCACAGACGGGTTGGGAAAACCGTATGTGATGAGGAACATCACTGATGGTTCTATAGTGAAACCGTCAGTGACATCATCACAGACGGTACTCTTCATAAACTGTCAATAATATACAGCAATATCACAGATGGTTTTAGTATAAAACCGTCAGTGATGACTCCTGTAGCTACCACATACGGTTCTATTATAGAATCGTCTATGATATAATAGTATCACAAACGGTTCTATTATAGAACCGTCTCTGATAACCTCGCTATAAAAGGACACCAAGGAGTAGTTCGGCCCCAAACCCTAGCAAACACGCGGCGATCTCCTCCCAAGCCGACGTCCTCCCACAGTGAACCCATCCCACGTCGGCCTCCTCCCGCACCGATCAACCTCCTCCCAAGGCAGCGTCCTCCCGCCCCAACCTCCTCCCGTGATGATCGACCTCCACCTGCGGCCTCCTCCCCCGCACCGGTAGCTCTTCTACACCCAGGGTAAGTACTGCACCATTTCTGATAAGTTTGTAAACTTATATGCTCGTCTTACATGGTGATCCATCGATCTATATATGTTTTTGCATGGTTGGTTGGTGGTAGATTAACTAATGGTGCTGTTCTCGTGTATTTCTAACATTTTTTCGTATCGACTAAGGCATTTTGGAATGACAAAAATTGCATGGAATTCATATTGATATGGCTGTATTTCTGATATATGATTTGCTACATGTGTTGATGCTGTTACATTCCAAAATGATTATGGCTATCTTCTTGTTATATTTTGGTAATGATAAGGATGTGATATACATGATATACATTGTTGTGTGATTTCTGTGATATACATTTCACATTCTACCTTTGCTAGCATTTTTATTTTTTTGTGCAGCTGGTGGATGAGCTCGGTTCTATGAGGTTGATTGTGCCGATGTTGGGGTGGAGGTACTGGTGGAGTAGCTGGTCTCCTGGCTGGCTCCTCTTCTTGTCCTTTGGTTTGAAGGTGGTAAATGGCAAATGGGGAATGCTGGTTGCTTGGCTGTGCTGGCTGCATTTGCTCTCTCTCTGTTGGCTATGGAACTGTTGGCTATGGAAATGGGGAGATGAACCGAATGCTGGTGCTTGTTGTGCTCGGCTGGAAATGTGGCAATGGGGAGTGAATCCTTTGCTGGCTGCTTCTGCTTTGCTTCGATTGGAAAATGAGAAAAGGGGAATGGATGCTCTACTGGCTTACTATGCTCTCTCGGTTTTGATGAAATGATTTTCAGCTTGGTTATTCATTACCTTACTTGATTGGTTGCTTATGCATAATATGATTATCAGGTTTAAGTGTTCATTATCTATATGATTAACTGATTATTCTCATTACCACTACTTTGATCAGTCCATTATTCTGATATGTGAGAACATTTTATTTTTTATCTAAGTTAATTGACAAGATTGAAATCTGATTTTGGTAAAATAGGCATGGAAAAGCTGTTAGAAGCTAAACAAAAACTTGAGGTGGAGATTGAACAACTGAAGGACAAGTCTGAGTTAACTGAAAAAGTTTATGAGATGAAACAAGAACTGAAAGACATAGATAACAAATTGCAAGATATTGAATCTGTAACATTTGTGTTTTTCTCTCAGTATCAACTTTCTTCATCTGTGTTTTGGGGAGGGCCAGTAAGTGGAATTGTAGGCTGTCAATTCTATTGGTGTGGGAGGAAAGAATGGAGCACTTATCCACCTATTTTTTTTTTCCTCCCCAACCGAATCCTCCCCATTTTCTTTGTCATTCGGCAGCCCTCATTTCCCCCAACCGAACCAGCCTTTTTCTTGGAGTCTCCTCCCACCTTTGCTCTCCCCAACCAGCAGCTGCAGCAAGGGAGCCATGGCCTCCTCCTCCTCCTCCTCCTCCTCCTCCTCCTCCTCCTCCAAGGCCGGTGAAGAAGCTCCCCATCCCTTTGGCCGGCGCTGCAGCAGCCCATCCTCCCCAACTCGGCAGCAGCTCCTCCTCTCCTTCCATCTCCCTCTTTGGTAAGGGCTTTACCCCATGGATTTTTCTTGTGAGCTCAGATCTGAGTCTCCTAGGCAGTATAGAGGTGGTTCTAGGGTTCTAGAGTTGAAAATTTTGGAGGGAAACTAGTTCTATTGGAAGGAAGGTTATTTCCTGTTTTCGGGCAGATTTGTGGTCTGTCTTGCAGCGCGTGTTTGGAGTTCTTTCACTGGTCTAGTGCTTGGCCGGCAGTAGAGGTTGTTGTAGATCTTCCTCCCCTCTTTAATTTGAGTACAAGAACTCGAAAATCCATTAAGCCAATTAAAAGTTATGGGTATTCTTCTACCTGCTGTCCAAAATGGGTGAATCTGGGAGCAGGAAGATTGATCTGTGTTTTCGAGCCATGTGCAAGCCGAATTAATTTTTGTGGTTGCCTAGAGAAGTGTAGAGCATTTCCTGTAGTTTCTGAATATGTACTTGTTTGTGTGATTTCGAGTTAGGAATCAAAAGTTATGATTATTCCAACTTGCTGTCCAGGAAGTGATGTTTTCTGGAAGTCCAGGTTTGTGGGCTGTGTTTAAAGGGCTTGTTGAGGGCTTAAGCCCTAGCTCCTATTTAAGGGCTGTAAGATATCTCTAGATGGGTCTCTTATGCTCATTTAAAGTATAATAACATGAATTTTGGATTAGCCAAATTAAAGTTACGCTAGTTTTAGCGGTCGCTGTCCCATATTGAATTCTTGGCAGATTGGGCAGTTTTGAGTATAGAGCGTCTCTGCGTATTTTTTGAAGTAAGATTGTTGCATGTTTGAGTCGTATTTGCAAATGTGTTTTCCTTGCAGGTGGAGTAGCCTCGGTGCGGCTTCCTCGTCGCATCACCCGCTCCTCGCGGTAGAGGCAAGTGTGAGCGGCATCCCGGCTCGATGCCGGTGTCGCCTCTTCTTTCTCTTTCTCTTGAATGGTTGATTTAAACAGAGACATAATTGGTGCAATGAATAAGCTTGAATTAATGCAATAAGTAAGTTAAAGTGATGCAAATTATTTATGCGATTTGCATTTATGCATTCATAAAAGAAGAGGTGTCCCATTTTGATGTGGGCCTCGGTGTTCACGCGTTGTGAACACAAAGACCTACCTCGTAGTTCCATACCTTTAGAGTATGGGAGCGAGTCGATAAGTGTAGGCACCCTCCACGGGATGGGGATGAGGGTGCACACCGACGGTGTGCACCCGGCAATACCGGTATGAGCTCCATAAAAAAAAAAAAAAAAAAAAAGCATGCATGTGCATATCATTGACATAGTTGGAGAAAGAGTTGTATGAAATGAGTTAAAATGATGAGTTGTGAGTTATTACTTACATGTTCAAATTGTTTATTGTAGTATTGAAAAAAAATTTAGCTATGTTGCTATTTGCCCTGTCACTTCACCTTGCTGAGTATCGAACTCACTCTTGTTGCTTGTTGTTTATTTTAGGTTCCTCCCGAGCGACGTCATGGGGTTTGGACTAGAACTTCACTCACGTCATTCTCACTGTAGCTCAAACTGTTGGGATACCTTTCTTTGGTCAGTGTTAGTGGTAGAACATGCTTTTGTCTAGTTAGGTTGTAAGTAATTAATGGGATTATGTGTGTCCCAGTGTTTGGCTCCTAATTTGTGATATTGGTTACCCTTTGAATGTTGTTATTCCTCTTGAAGTTATGCTTAAATTGCTTATGTTTACTTAGGAGCATGAGGTTGATTGATGTCATGACCCCTTTGTGAATCTTACTTGTTGTTGTTACTAGATGATATATTGTGTCCTTTTTGTCTGCTGTGTGGATGTCCTAGATTTAGGGAAGGTTCTGCCGAAATTTTTTTTTTTATTTTGTTTTGTGTCTTGGTGGTGGTTCGTATGTTGAGGGTGTAGCATCCGGGGCACAGGGTGTGCCGGGGTGTTACAGTTGGTATCAGAGCGGGCATTAGGTCCGTGGTTTATGAATTTAGCAAATTACTCTAGAGTAAACTAAAACTTGACATAGGTTGGTGAAGTAATTAAAATTTTGACACACATTGGAGCACAGTAGGGAGGGTATGGTAATGCATTGCATCGCGCTTGTATGTTCTATGTGCTTATTGATATTGCTATTTGCAGTCGCTAACTTATTGTCATTGCTATTCTGAGGCTTGAGTGGTTCTTTTGTGTGGTTGTGGTAGCTATGCCAAGGGTAGAGGCCGTGGTCGTGGTGGCCGTGGCGAAGTGTGGGAGGCACCCATCTCGTGTGGACGTTGAGTCGATCGGCCGAGGGCGGCTCGCTCAATGCCCCTCATTCAGTTCATCTCAGTGCCCCGGATGGGCAGGCTGGTGTAGGGGTAGATGCCGCGACTGCGGCTCTGCTCCAAGCTTTGCAGAGAGAGGTCCAGGAGCTACGTCAGCAGGTTCAGACGGCCCCTGCGGCTGTGCCTCCCCCTGCAGGAGTCCCTGTTGTGGCTCCGGTTGTGCCGGATGTCAGGATGAGCCTACGGGAGTGGATGTCTCTTCGACTCGACACCTTTGATGGTGCGGGTACGCCAGTCCAGGCGGCGGACTGGTTGCGTTATATGGAAAGACAATTCGGAGTCTTGGAGATGACTTCCCTCCAGAAGGTTCAGTTTGTGGCCTTCCAGCTGAAGGGCCAGGCTGATATTTGGTGGGAGGGCGTCCTTGCTGCGAGGACCCCCACCGAAGGGGTAGTCACTTGGGAGGACTTCACCAGGCATTTTCAAGCTAAGTATTACCCGGAGTCCTTCCTGGAGAGGATGGAGTCTTCCTTGACCACTCTCTCTCAAGGGAAGAGGTCGGTGACTGAGTATGAGGCGGAATTCAATGGTATTGTCCGCTTCATACCCGCTGTGGCAGAAAATGATCGAGAGAAGGCTCGAAGGTTCAGAAGGGGCCTCAATCAGGAATTTAGGGTGGTCATGGGGGCCACAGTCCCCCGTAGCTTTGCCTCCGTGGTTGAGCAAGCTAGGGGCATGGAGCTCAAATGGAGCTCTCAAAGAGAAGCTCAGTCGTGGGTGCTGAGCTCCTGTGGCGGTGGTGGCGGAAGAGGAGTTTCGGTGGAGGAGGTGGGTCTTTCCAACGACTGCTTCCAAGAAGTTCGAGGGGACAAGGTTCCTCCTCGGGGCCAAAGCAAAGCAATCTCGGTCGTCGGCTTTGTCCACCCAAATGAGTGGCCTCTCGCCGGTTCGGGCAAGGCCTCATGTGCTTCAAGTGCGGTCTTTGGGCACCGTCTTCGCAGAGTGTTCTTGGGTGGGCGAGTGCCACCATTGTGGTCGTTCTGGCCATATGGGACGCGTTGGCCGGTCGAACCCCAATAGCATTATCAAGTGGGAGTCAGCCATTCCTCCTCCGACTCAGACTGCCTCGTCCAGAGGGTCAGTCCAGATGATGGCTGCAGCTCCCCCGCTTCCTCAGCCTCCTGTGTGGGCACCGCCTCCGGCTTTCTGGCATTCTCAGCCATCAGCTCCTCCTTTGGTGGTCGCACCACCTCCTGTTGCGGCGCCACCTCAGCAGGGTGCTGGGGCTCCCACCGCCCAAGCACCACCAGGAGTTTACGCCCTGCCGACCGCTGAGTCGACCGGACGTCCAGATTTGGTCACAGGTACTTTACTTGTGGATTCAGTTGATGCTTTTGTTCTCTTTGATTCAGGTGCATCCTATTCTTTTGTGTCGATCGAGTTTGCCAGAAGGGCTAAATTGGGGATGCAGTGTATTGCCAAGTCTGTGGTGGTTACTTCTCCGGGTGGGCTTATTTCGAGTTCGATGGTATGCCCGGGTTGTGTTATCACCATTGATGATGAAGACTTCTGTGCTAATCTGACAGTTATTCAAATGGCCCCGTTTGATGTCATCCTGGGTATGGATTGGCTACATCAATATCGTGCTAAGATTTGTTGTTACTGGAAGACAGTCGCCTTACAGGCTCCCTCGGGAGTGGAATTGGTCTTCCAGGGTAGTGTTCCATCAAGCTCTCTCTTCGTGTTGTCTAGTTTGTTTCCTAACCGTCGTATGTTGAAGTCAGGGGTGCTTTGGGCACTATTAGAAAATTCAAGTTCTGTGTTGGTCATCGAGGAGATCCCTGTGGTGAGGGAATTTGTTGATGTGTTCCCAGAGGAGTTGCCCGGTTTGCCACCAAAGAGAGATGTGGATTTTCGAATTGATCTTATTCCAGGCACTCGGCCCATATCTTTGTCTCCGTATCGCTTGGCTCGTCCTTTTCAAGAGGAACTGAAGAAGCAATTGGATGATCTGCTAGCTAAGGGGTTGATCCAGCGAAGTGTGTCACCTTGGGGAGCGCCCGTTCTTTTTGTTGCTAAAAAGGATGGGGGTTGGCGTTTGTGTATTGACTACCGCGCTCTTAATTTGGTGACGATCAAGAATAAGTACCCTCTACCTCGGATTGAAGACTTGTTTGACCAATTAAAGGGAGCAAAGGTGTTCTCTAAGATTGATCTTCAATCGGGGTATAATCAAATTCGTGTGAGGGAGCAAGATATTGAGAAGACTGCTTTCTCCACTAGGTATGGGCATTATGAGTTTAAGGTTATGTCTTTTGGACTAACCAATGCCCCTGCTGTTTTCATGGAAATGATGAACAGGTTGCTTCATGAGTATCTTGATGATTTTGTGGTGGTGTTCATCGATGATATACTCATCTATTCCAAGTCAGAAGAGGATCATGCTCATCATTTGAGACTTGTACTCCGTTTGTTGAGGGAGAACCAACTCTTTGCCAAACTGAAGAAGTGTGAGTTCTGGATATCAGAGGTGGGTTTTCTTGGTCATATCATCAATCAGGAGGGTATCTCTGTCGATCCTAGGAAGATCTCTACAGTTGTGGACTGGGAGAGACCGTCTAATGTCAAAGAAGTGCGTAGTTTCCTTGGGTTAGCTGGCTACTACCGGCGTTTTGTTCAGGATTTCTCAATCATTGCCAAGCCATTATCTCAGTTGACTCAGAAAGGGGTCAAATTCCATGGACTGCTCAGTGTGAGAGCAGTTTTCTGTCCTTGAAGGAAAAACTGGTATCTGCTCCTGTTCTCACCCTTCCCGAGCCAGGAGAGCGTTTCACTGTGTATTCTGATGCTTCTCTGGTGGGCCTCGGCTGTGTGCTTATGCAAGGGGGCAAAGTCATTGCTTATGCATCAAGGCAGTTGAAAAAGCATGAGCAGAATTACCCAACTCATGATCTTGAGCTTGCCGCAGTGGTCTTCGCCTTGAAGATTTGGCGGCATTACTTGTATGGCGAGTCATGTGATATCTTCACAGATCATAAAAGCCTCAAGTATATCTTCACTCAGAAAGATTTGAATTTAAGGCAAAGAAGGTGGCTGGAATTGATCAAAGATTATGATCTTACAATTCAGTATCATCCGGGCAAGGCAAATGTTGTGGCAGATGCTCTCAGTCGAAAAGCATCGCCTCCGGCTCTCGATTGTCTTATTGCTGATCTTGAGCATATGGGAATCTCGTTTGGTTTTGCCGGCGCTATGCACGCTGAAACCCAACTTATTCTGAAATCAGCCATTCCTGAGCGTGTGCGTGAGGCACAGCGGCATGATCGCTTGCTTCAGCAGGTGATTAAGCGCATTGCTGAGGGCAAGTCTGGGGATTTCAGTTTGGATGTGGATGGTGCACTGCGATTTAAGGGCCGCCTTTGTGTACCCCAAAAGTCTCTAGTCAAGGGTGACATCCTAAAGGAAGCTCATCGTACCCCGTATACGGTTCACCCTGGTGAGACTAAAATGTATCGGGATCTGAAAAAGAATTTCTGGTGGAAAAGAATGAGGGTCGACATTGCTCAGTATGTAGCAGCTTGTGGGATATGTCGGAAGGTGAAGGTGAACATAAGCGACCATTGGATTGCTCCAACCTTTGGAGATTCTGTTTGGCCCAGGATGACATATCCATGGATTTCGTGGTTGGCCTACCTCGTACTCGACGAGGAAAGGATGCTATCTGGGTTATTGTGGACCGTCTCAAGAAGTCTGCTCACTTCCTTCCCATTCGCACAACAAATTCAGCAAGTGACTTGGCTCCTATTTATGTGCGGAAGTAGTGAGACTTCACGGCGTGCCCAAGACCATCATCTCGATCGTGATGCCAAGTTTGTCTCCAAGTTCGGGAGAGTCTGCAGAGTGCTTTAGGCACGCAACCGCCTATAGCACCGCTTTCCATCCACAAACCGATGGGCAATCCGAGCGTACCATTCGGACCTTGGAGGACATGCTTAGATCTTGTGTGCTAGCTTGGAAAGGTAGCTGGGAAGATCATCGGCTCTTTCGAGTTTGCTTATAACAATAGCTTCCATGCAAGTATCCGAGCAGCTCCTATGAGGTACTTTATGGGCGTAAGTGTCGCCGCCCCTATCTTTGGGATGCGATGGGGAAAGATCAATTCTTGGTCAGATTGGGTACAGCAGACGGTTGATCGAGTGGCGGAGGTGCGGCAAAACCTCCTTGCACTCGAGTAGATGAAAAGTTATCTTGATGTGAGGAGGCGGGATCTGAGTTTGAGGTGGGGACAATGTCTGTTGAGAGTGTCTCCCACTAAGGGCGTGGTTCGATTTGGTCCGAAGGGAAGCTTAGCCCAAGGTTTGTTGGGCCGTTTCCTATTATTGCCCGAGTAGGGAAGGTAGCCTATCGGTTGCATCTTCCGGATTCTATGCAAGGAGTGCATAATGTCTTTCATGTCTCCATGTTGAGAAAGTACCTTCATGACCCAGATTTGGTTGTTCCGCTTGAGTCATTGGTGATTGATCAGGATCTCAGCTTCGAGTCTCGACCGGTCCAGATTCTGGGAGAATCAGAGCGGGTATTGAAGAACAAGACGCTGAAGTTTGTCAAAGTCTTGTGGTCGAATCAATCTGAGCGAGAAGCAACTTGGGAGCCGGAGTCTCACATGTGTGAGAAGTTTCCCAATTTATTTCTAGCAGGTTTGTGATGTGTTTATCTTCTGCGAATTATTCTTTTCGACTTGTCATCGTTCGGAGAATTCGGGGTCGAATTCTGTTAAGTGGGGAAGAGTGTAACATTTGTGTTTTTCTCTCAGTATCAACTTTCTTCATCTGTGTTTTGGGGAGGGCCAGTAAGTGGAATTGTAGGCTGTCAATTCTATTGGTGTGGGAGGAAAGAATGGAGCACTTATCCACCTATTTTTTTTCCTCCCCAACCGAATCCTCCCATTTTCTTTGTCATTCGCAGCCCTCATTTCCCCCAACCGAACCAGCCTTTTTCTTGGAGTCTCCTCCCACCTTTGCTCTCCCCAACCAGCAGCTGCAGCAAGGGAGCCATGGCCTCCTCCTCCTCCTCCTCCTCCTCCTCCTCCTCCTCCTCCCTCCAAGGCCGGTGAAGAAGCTCCCCCATCCCCTTTGGCCGGCGCTGCAGCAGCCCATCCTCCCCCAACTCGGCAGCAGCTCCTCCCTCTCCTTCCATCTCCCCTCTTTGGTAAGGGCTTTACCCCCATGGATTTTTCTTGTGAGCTCAGATCTGAGTCTCCTAGGCAGTATAGAGGTGGTTCTAGGGTTCTAGAGTTGAAAATTTTGGAGGGAAACTAGTTCTATTGGAAGGAAGGTTATTTCCTGTTTTCGGGCAGATTTGTGGTCTGTCTTGCAGCGCGTGTTTGGAGTTCTTGCACTGGTCTAGTGCTTGGCCGGCAGTAGAGGTTGTTGTAGATCTTCCTCCCCTCTTTAATTTGAGTACAAGAACTCGAAAATCCATTAAGCCAATTAAAAGTTATGGGTATTCTTCTACCTGCTGTCCAAAATGGGTGAATCTGGGAGCAGGAAGATTGATCTGTGTTTTCGAGCCTTGTGCAAGCCGAATTAATTTTTGTGGTTGCCTAGAGAAGTGTAGAGCATTTCCTGTAGTTTCTGAATATGTACTTGTTTGTGTGATTTCGAGTTAGGAATCAAAAGTTATGATTATTCCAACTTGCTGTCCAGGAAGTGATGTTTTCTGGAAGTCCAGGTTTGTGGGCTGTGTTTAAAGGGCTTGTTGAGGGCTTAAGCCCTAGCTCCTATTTAAGGGGCTGTAAGATATCTCTAGATGGGTCTCTTATGCTCATTTAAAGTATAATAACATGAATTTTGGATTAGCCAAATTAAAGTTACGCTAGTTTTAGCGGTCGCTGTCCCATATTGAATTCTTGGCAGATTGGGCAGTTTTGAGTATAGAGCGTCTCTGCGTATTTTTTGAAGTAAGATTGTTGCATGTTTGAGTCGTATTTGCAAATGTGTTTTCCTTGCAGGTGGAGTAGCCTCGGGTGCGGCTTCCTCGTCGCATCACCCCGCTCCTCGCGGGTAGAGGCAAGTGTGAAGCGGCATCCCCGGCTCGATGCCGGGTGTCGCCTCTTCTTTCTCTTTCTCTTTTGAATGGTTGATTTAAACAGAGACATAATTGGTGCAATGAATAAGCTTGAATTAATGCAATAAGTAAGTTAAAGTGATGCAAATTATTTATGCGATTTGCATTTATGCATTCATAAAAGAAGAGGTGTCCCATTTTGATGCGGGCCTCGGTGTTCACGCGTTGTGAACACAAAAGACCTACCTCGTAGTTCCATACCTTTAGAGTATGGGAGCGAGTCAGTAAGTGTAGGCACCCTCCACGGGATGGGGGGGATGAGGGTGCACACCGACGGGTGTGCACCCGGCAATACCGGTATGAGCTCCATAAAAAAAAAAAAAAAAAGCATGCATGTGCATATCATTGACATAGTTGGAGAAAGAGTTGTATGAAATGAGTTAAAATGATGAGTTGTGAGTTATTACTTACATGTTCAAATTGTTTATTGTAGTATTGAAAAAAAATTTAGCTATGTTGCTATTTGCCCTGTCACTTCACCTTGCTGAGTATCGAACTCACTCTTGTTGCTTGTTGTTTATTTTAGGTTCCTCCCGAGCGACGTCATGGGGTTTGGGCTAGAACTTCACTCACGTCATTCTCACTGTAGCTCAAACTGTTGGGATACCTTTCTTTTGGTCAGGTGTTAGTGGTAGAACATGCTTTTGTCTAGTTAGGTTGTAAGTAATTAATGGGATTATGTGTGTCCAGTGTTTGGCTCCTAATTTGTGATATTGGTTACCCTTTGAATGTTGTTATTCCTCTTGAAGTTATGCTTAAATTGCTTATGTTTACTTAGGAGCATGAGGTTGATTGATGTCATGACCCCTTTGTGAATCTTACTTGTTGTTGTTACTAGATGATATATTGTGTCCTTTTTGTCTGCTGTGTGGATGTCCTAGATTTAGGGAAGGTTCTGCGAATTTTTTTTTTTTTATTTTGTTTTGTGTCTTGGTGGTGGTTCGTATGTTGAGGGTGTAGCATCCGGGGCACAGGGTGTGCCGAGGTGTTACAGAATCCCTTAACACGACACTCATCATTAAGGACTACAGGGCTAATGCAGAGTTGGAAGAAGCTAAACCTGAGCTTATAGAGGTAATATAAAGGTTTCTAGTATTTAATTCGATGTGGTTACTAATAATATACCAAGACACCATTTTCACAACAACATGATCGCTTTTGTAGGGACTAAAAGATATGACTGGACATCAATCGGTTATACTAGAGTTGTCGAACTTCAGATGAACCAAAAAACCTCTGTTGCGAAAGCTATGGCACGTATGATGAAAGACATGAAAAAACCCTAAGGTCTTCTTGTCTTGAACTATGAAATAATGTGGTTTCTAAATGTACGCTTGTTGATATTTGTGGTATCATATTTTGTTAATGTATTGTCACTTGAGCTATGAAATATTTTGTTATCATATTTGTGATATCATATTTGTGGTAAGGTCTTCTAGTCTTGAACTATGAAAGTTTTTTTTTCATACCTCTCTTGGAAGAACTTCTATGATTAGTATCTGTTGTTTGAAATTTTCTTCTCTTTAGATATTTCTAAATGACATTTACAAGACACAACCAGTTATAGATTTTGCAATTGAATATCAAAAAATGCTAGATGCCTTGAGGCAACAGCTTGTCTGATGAGGATGGTATTAAAATATGAACATTTGTAGCACTTTCATCACCTTTGTTATTCTAATGTTAATGGATTCCAAGGCAAAATCCAATTCAATCAACAGTTCATCGTAAAAGTTGTCATACTCTCATTTATCTTCCACTTCATCATCATCCTCCAGTGAGAATACCATATGCAACCTATTTTCACTCTGGTCTTGTATAGGAACTGGATCACTCTGTTCCTATTCCTGCACAAGACTAGAGGGAAAATAGGATACCTATGGTATTCTCATTCGGGGATGAAGATGAAGTGAAAAATAAATCAGAGTATGACAACTTTCACGACAAAATGTGGATGGAATTAGATTTTGCCTTGGAACCCATTAACATTAGAATAAGAAAGGGAATGAAATTGCTACAAATGTTCATATTTTAAGACCATCCTCATCAGTCAAGCTGTTGCCTCCATGATTCTAGGATGTTTTGATATTCAATTGCAAAATCTATAACTGGTTGTGCCTTGTAAATGTCGTTGTAGAAATATTGAAGGGGAATAAAATTTCAAACAACAGATACTAATCATAGAAGTTCTGCCAAGAGAGTTAGGGGAAAAACATATCAGAAACAGTGATAAACTCATATCACAGAGGGTTCTATTTAAAAACCGTCTATGAAAACACATATCACAGACGGTTCTATTTAAAAAACGTCTGTGATATGTGTTTTCACAGTCGGTTCAAAAATCATCTTTGATATGTGTCATATTATCACTGACACATGCTTACAGACGGTTCGAAAAACCGTCTGTGATGACGTTTTCAAACCATCTGTAATAGCCTTGTTGTTGTAGTGTAGAATGATAGATTAGCTAGGGTTCCTAATCATTAGTGTCTTTTATAACCTATAGTAAATATCGATTTGTTTCTGATTGGTTTTTGGCGAAAACATGCTCAAATGATGGAGTTACATATTTTAAGAAGTTTCGTTGGAGCTTTTCATCACTTTCTGAAGTAGTAAAAAAATTAACATCACAATCAATCAGTTCCGAGTGATTTCATTTTTTGTTGTTGGTTTGAAGATGGAACCAATTGGAATGGATTCACATATGTATAAATTCCCTGAAAAAACCAATTGGAATGGCTAATATATCTGTATCGGTTCCTAGTAAAAACCGATTGGAATGGCTAATATATCTATATCGGTTCTTAGTAAAAACCGATTGGAATGGCTAATATATCTGTATCGGTTCGGAATAAAAACCGATTGGAATTGGCATTGCATCTGTGTCGGTTCCAATAAAAATCGAATGGAATTGTTATTACATCTATGTCGGTTCCGGTAAAAACCAACACAAATGTGCTACGGTCATCATAAATGGTGCTGCCTCCACCTAATAGACTCCATTTCCTCATTCGGTCTCCCCCAACCCCTACGCCTCCTCCTCCCCAACTCCATAGAGTGCCCCCTCCTCGACGACCTACAGTGCCCCCTCCGCGGCTCCCTACAATGCCCCCTCACCGGCGACTGGGCGACTACTCGACTCCGCACCCTCCCCAGCTCCTCCATGACTCCTATGCTCCCCAGCGACTCCTCGGTGCTTCACCCTCCCCGGTGACTCCTCGGTGCCGCACCCTCCCCGGCTCCCCAACGACACCTTGGCGCTGCACCCTCCCCAAGTTGTGCCTGTGCTAGATATTACATCTGAAGCAACTGCAGCTCCAAGTGCAGGTGAGCAAATACATGCATGGATGATGCTAAATTGCGAATGTATTTGTTTTGATAACAGTAGTAGAATTTGGGAAGGATGGGTACAAAGCTGGTTTGCAACAATCTAAGGTGCTCAATAATCCATATGCAAAAGAAGTGCTGGGTCAGGAATAGAATGCCAGTGATTATACGCGGCAATATAGGTGGCTGGTTTTAAGCCAAGAATGCTGCCTATTTTCTATACTCCAGAGAAACGTCAAACCCATTGAGACCGTGAGCAATAATGTACTATCGATTGTGTAATATCTAAAAAAAAAATTTAACTCGAGCGGCGGTGGGCTATTTTAGGGTTACTGTGGGTCTTGAGGGCTATCTTTGGGCCTCCGAGAGAGATTTGGGTTGGTGTGGGCTGATTCTGGGCTGTAGGTGGAGCGTCATGGCCCATAGGGGGTTTCCCTAACCCTAGCCTACTCTCCCCTTTCACCCCCCCAAGACACCCTACCTCCCCTTGCAGCCACCCCCTCCCCTTCCAGCAGCCCCGCCTCCCTGCGCCTCTCCTTTCCTCGCGCCTCCTCTTCTTGCACCCTCCCTCCGAGTGCTCCTCCCGACGCCCCTCCTCCTCCTGGCGTCCCCATTCAGGTTTGAGTTATTTTGTGGATCTGTTTTGGTGATTTAATTGATAGAATTTCAGGTTTTTGTGAAGTGATTAGATTGGTTTGGGAGAATTTGTATTGTGGGGCGAGATCTGGGTTCGAGCAGTGCTGATCTGAATTTTAGGCCAGAGATTAAAAATAGTTCCAGTCGTTTTCAGAGGGGTTGGCTGTTGGAAAAGTTGTAGATAATCATCTTAAGTTTATTTAGAGACCAAGATCACGAAATTTGGTTGGTAGTTCAAAAGTTATGGCTGTTTTAGTGACTATTGTCCAGAATCTGTCTCTTCTGGCAGCAGTCGCGGAAAACTGAAGAGTAGGGCTATCCAGATGTTGAATTAAATTTTTTAATGACCAGATTAAGTTAGGAAATTTCCTGTAGATTTCAGAAATGTTATCCTTTACTTCATTTGGAATTGTATAAAATTAGTTATGCTATTTTGAAGTCTGCTGTCCAGTGTGGTAGCAGATTGGGTTTGTGGCTAAAGATGAAAGGCTAAATGTTTTATTTGAGAGAATTGGTTAACATGTTTCTAGTGGGTAATTTTAGTAGTTTCAGAAGTTCTTGGTCCCTGAGGTTTGGTTTATAAGGGTGGAACTTATAACCTTTAGACCATCGGGACAAAGAAAGGCGGTTTTGTTCACGAGCGAGAATGGAATAAAATTGGAGTAGGGCGTAAGTTCGATGTCGCTAAACTTATTGCTTGTGCTGTGAATTGCATTGTGTTGAGATGTATGCAATTTATTTTCAGGTGGTGTGACTTCAGGAGTGGCCTCAACCTTGCGCCACTCCGCTCCTCGTGGTTAAGGCAAGTGTTTTGGAATGGGTAGTGTGTGGTAGGAAATTGTTAGAGATGCTGTGTGTGCCATGGACTAGTTGATGAGTGGTTTGTTATGTTGATGCTTATGTGATGAACGAGTAACTGATAGATTAATTTGCTATGTCTAATGTTAACCAGGATATGATGACTTGATTTATAGTAATGCTATGCCAAGATGAGATAAAATTGCTGTACATGTTGTTTTGGGTTACTAGTACATGTTGCATTCATGGCATGAAATCTGGCCAGGGCGGTGAGAAAGTCCTAACTAGTCCGGTAAAGCCGGTGAGAAAGTTATGACTAATCCGGAGAGCCATAGAGTAAGTCCTACATCGTGATTTCATTCACCGTGGCGAATGGAAGCGAGGAGTAGGCACCCTCCATCTACGGGATGGAAGGGGGAAGAGGGTGCACACCGACGGTGTGCACTCACTATACCGTATATCGCCTTTGAGAGGACATGTGCATCGCATGGCATTGCATCTTATTCAAGGAGATGAGTACGAATTGTTAACGATATTATGAATATGAAAATGATGAATATGTTGTTGTTGCTGCTAAATGATTCTTTCACTCATTTCATTATGCTTGCTGAGTTTTAAACTCACTCTTGTGTTTAATGTTGTTTTTTTAAGGTACCAAAAAGTCGGCATGCGGGATAAGGGATTAGCTACACCTCCTCACGTAGCATTTCACTTTAGGCAATGTTATAAGTTACGATTTGAATTCTTGGATATAAGTAAAGGCCATGAAACTTGTTAAATGGTCAATTGGAGTGCTTAAATCTCTCGTTGGGTTCGTTTTTTTGTAGTGAGATTGGAACTGTTAGTATGAGATTTTGTGGATGTTACATTTATGTTCATTGCTTCTTTAGATGCTTTATATATTGATATTACTTGCCAGGATAGTAACGTTGCTAAATTCATGATAAAAACAGATGTTATGCTGCTGAATTTTCGGTATTAGCAATTGGTAACCTTGCTGGAATTTAGCTTGTTTTGGGATATTTAATTGTTGTAGTTTCTATGTTTGGTAGCATTCGGGCATGATTGATGCCGGGGTGTTACAGTTGGTATCAGAGCGGGCTTTAGGTCCGTGGTGTGAAATTGGAAAATTACTCTAGAGTGAACTAAAATTTTGATTTGAGAAATTAGAAACTTGGCTTAGGTATATATTCTTTAAAATTTGGCCATAGGATATTAATCTTAAAATTTGATATAGGTTGGTTAACTAATTTAAAACTTGACACACTCTGATGCACAGTAGAAAGGGTAAGGGTAATCATTGCATTACGCTTTAATATCTTATTTGAGATTTGATGATTTATATGTGTTGAACATGATGGTGTTATGATGATGTATATTGCTATGATTGTGATTGAGTGGCTTGAAGGAATGTGATTATGTGAATTAGATGTGCTGAAGGGTTTCAGTGGTTGTCTGCGTGGTCGTGGTAGAGGCCATGGTTGTCTGCGTGGTCGTGGTAGAGGCCTTAGTTGTGGGTGTGGTTGGGTAGAGCCACCACCTAAGGTTTAGGAATCCCTCGTATGGGAGAGTTGTTGTCTATGTATGTCTTAGATCGGAGAGTTTGTTGAGAAGGTTGCTTTCATTATATCTTCAATGGTCGGAGACAAAGAGAAAGTGTTTAGTGAATGAGTCTTTATCGGTTGTTATTACTACCGTTCTAGCAATTGGCTTTATTGGTTAATGTTGGTTGTTTTTGTCAAAAAAATTTTTTTGCCTTTGTATGTGTATATCGGTTTCGCGCTTAAAAGAAGTTGTTGTTTTTTAGCGTAACTTAAGTTCTAAGGGTTTATGCTTTCGCCTTTATTAGAAAATGGAGTAGATGATCGCTTGGTTTTTCTTTTGGTGAAAAGAATACCCTTGCAACCATCTTCTTTCGTGGAAGTTTTAAATTTTGAGATTTGTCTTGAAGTGCTTTTGCATGTCAAAGTTTGGTCTTGTCATCTTGTGATTTAATAGTCGAGTTCCGTTGTGAAATATGGTTGGGTTTTCTGAAAAAAAATGATGTAAATAAAGTAAGTAATCATGTGACTAAGCTAATTTGTCAGAGTAAGAAGTATTGTTTAGCATGTTATATAGAATGTATTTGTGCAACTTATAGAATGAAGTTTTTCTTTATTAACTTGTGAGTTGAATCAATTAATTGTAGTTGTTATCTTCCATTTAAAACTAAATAACCCTCCACTATCATGGATTATGCTATAGTGAGTAATGATTAAATGTGTTCTTGTCCATGCTTGAGAATCGTTGCTTTACTTAAAAAATTGGGGTCACACCTGTTATTTCTAGGGTAGGTGACCAATGAGAATGTTTAAAACTTTAAACTTTGATGTGTAGTTAGAACATTGAAATGATGTAATCTACTGTTATTGTTAAAGTAAATTTGGTAGTTGTTAAAAGACATTCTAATATAAGCTGTTGGTAGAGACATTTAATTGTGTTAGTAGATGGCCATAAAGTGAATATTGATTAGAGTCATTTTATGTGTCTGCTAATTATTAAAATAATTGGAAATATGAAATCATGTTCCTTGATGCTAATACAAATCGCGATTGAAAATGTATAGAATTTTCTATTTGATGAAGTTTTAGGACAATGTGATGGTGTAAAGTATCTGGAGTTTGTTGGACTTTGTTGCTAAGTGATAATTTTTTAATGTATCAATGGAATGATTAATCCATGTTGTCATCAAAGAATGAGGAAACATAGAATGATTGTCATAGCGTTTGATTTTACCTTTGCAAATGACTATCTTAAATCCATTCTTATGATATATGTTGCGTAAAGATAATATTTAATTGTTGAGTCATTAATTGATCGAATAAGTTTTTCTTTTATTGAGATGTCAACTTATGGGTTGTATGAAATTTTTATGTTGATTATGTTGAAACTTTTGTTGAAAAGATATGTCTTAAACTTGGTATAGGAAGGTGTGTGATTGATGACTTGTTGTGGTTTGTAGAACAAAAGAAAATGTTGATGCACTATCTTGTCTTGAATTAACTATCAGGTTGAATGTGCTAAAAATATTGACATCTTTCTCTTTGATGATCATGATGAGGTAGACATGGTTTGATGTGTTATGATATGCATCATAAATTTTAGTTATAATTACTAGAGAATGTAATTAAAGGAAGAATTGATTTTGTGAATTATGCTTAGTCCTGATGGGGTTTCTTAACGGGTAAATTGTGAATGTTAAAACCTTTAAGGGTAAGCGTATTAGAATACTAGGGATGGTAGGATTGGAGGTGAATCCTCTTTTAAAGGTATGAATTAAATTGTTCATATAGTCTTTTGGATGAATGTCTTTTGCTAAGGCATTCTATATTATGTGCATTAGATCTTCCTCAGATTAGAGTTAATGTTGCCAAACTGCAGAGTTAACTTTGAGGTTTCAAAATGAGAATGAAATAGAGAATAATTATGAAGTGATTTGTTGATGGTTTTTGAAATGATTTATTTCATTGATCAACGCCATTCATCTATCTTTGCTAAGAGCTCCAGCTTAAGATATGATTGTGGAATTCATCTTTAAAGTTGTATGACTAGATTGCGCTCTTTAGCGTACAAATTAAGCCATTTTTGGTATTATCAGTTAAAGCAAATAACCGAACCAATGTAATGTTTGAAAGTTCTAATTGAAAATGTTTGTATCTCTAGTTCAACTAGAGTTATATTTATTTAAAATATGCGTGGTGAAGTGGTTTTCTATTGGGAAATGTGTTTCACTTTCTCATGAGAGAAAATATGATGGTTGTGTAGAAGTGGTTTGATTCCATGATCGGTTTTCTTTCTCTTTTTGAAATGATTTGCTTTGGTAAAAGAGATGATTTGTTCTGGTAAAAGTGATATGTATCCACAAAAGATTTATGAAGTGTTTCTCTTTTAAATTGATTTTTTTCCCTATGTGAATTTCAGCGCCTTGGTTTTAAGGTGATGAAGTGGTTTATATTGATAAAGAGAATCGAGATTTCATTTTCGTTCGCATGGGAAAAGAAACGGAATGATCATGAAATTTTGTTGAAGTACAGAAGGGATTGTATTCTTTGTCCTTGTTCGTTGAGTGAAAGAATGTGGGCGAGACCTTTATGGAAATAGAAGCTGCGTGGGTTGCTAACAACCCAAGATCCTAGCCTTTGTTATTTGTTGATCCTTGATGGTTTTTGAGTAGTGAGTAATGGGGGTTTCCGCGTGTCTCAGTTTGGAGCTTGTTTAAGCTTTAAAAGTTGACCACTAGGAAGCTGGGTGTAATTAATTTTCCATTTCGGTAGTGTGTCAGAATATTTGGTGACGTTGGATGTAGCTATTGTTATAATATTCAAAAGTGAATGGTTCTGTTGTGATCTTTTTTTTTTATTTCTTGGGTAGTTGTCCTTCGGAGCATGGTAGGCGTACAAAAAGATAGAGTAAATTTTTTATATTGCGAATTTGTGGTGGAAAAAAATGTGCCATAGTGGGAGTTTCTTTTCGATGTTAATGATCCTCTGGTTAAAAGATTAAAAAGTTGAGAGAGACAGAAATCTTTGATTTGGTTCCGGGGGGTACCAGTTTGGAACCTGTAGGTTCATGTCGGCGTATGATTTTGAGAAAGGGACCCATCGTTTGGATCATTCTAAATTCTTGTGTGGGATGCAACGTGTTTCTTTGTTATGAAAAATCTTGCAGAATCTCGATCGCGAGGTTTTCGAGAGTTGTTGGTTGTTGACCCTAGGCACCTTGCCTTTGAGTCCTACCTAGGTGGAAATTTGGGGAGTCAAAGCGGTATTGAAGCATTAAGCGTCAAAGTATGTTATAGTGATTTGGTCACTGTATGATTGGGAAGCAACTTAGAGTTGGAGTCTCACATGCGTGAGAAGTATCCTCGCTTGTTCACTTGTATGTGATGAGATTCATTCCTTGTTTTATTTGTCGCTTAGTGGCATGCCCAGATTCGGGTCGAATCACATTAAGGGGAAGAATGTAATATCTAAAAAAATTTAACTTTCGCGGCGGGGGCTATTTTAGGGTTAGTGTGGGTCTTGAGAGCTATCTTTGGACCTCCGAGAGATTTGGGTTGGTGTGGGCTGATTCTGGGCAGTGGGTGGAGCGTCATGGCCCATAGGGGTTTCCTAACCCTAGCCTACTCTCCCTTTCACCCCCAAGCCACCCTACCTCCCTTGCAGCCACCCCTCCCTTCCAGCAGCCCCTCCTCCCTGCGCCTCTCCTTTCCTGCGCCTCCACTTCTTGCACCCTCCCTTCCGAGTGCTCCCTCCGACGCCCTCCTCCTCCCCGGCGTCCCCATTCAGGTTTGAGTTATTTTGTGGATCTGTTTTGGTGATTTAATTGATAGAATTTCAGGTTTTTGTGCAGTGATTAGATTGGTTTGGGGAGAATTTGTATTGTGGGGCGAGATCTGGGTTCAAGCAGTGCAGATCTGAATCTTAGGGCAGAGATTAAAAATAGTTCCAGTCGTTTTCAGAGGGGTTGGCTGTTGGAAAAGTTGTAGATAATCGTCTTAAGTTTATTTAGAGACCAAGATCACGAAATTTGGTTGGGTAGTTCAAACGTTATGGCTGTTTTAGTGACTACTGTCCAGAATCTGTCTCTTCTGGCAGCAGTCGCGGAAAACTGAAGAGTAGGGCTATCCAGATGTTGAATTAAATTTTTAATGACCAGATTAAGTTAGGAAATTTCCTGTAGATTTCAGAAATGTTATCCTTTACTTCATTTGGAATTGTATAAAATTAGTTATGCTATTTTGAAGTCTGCTGTCCAGTGTGGTAGCAGATTGGGTTTCAGGGCTAAAGATGAAAGGCTAAATGTTTTATTTGAGAGAATTGGTTAACATGTTTATAGTGGGTAATTTTTAGTAGTTTCATAAAGTTCTTGGTCCCTGAGGTTTGGTTTATAAGGGTGGAACTTATAACCTTTAGACCATCGGGACAGCAAAGGGGCGGTTTTGTTCACGAGCGAAAAGGAATAAAATTGGAGTAGGCGTAAGTTCGATGTCGCTAAACTTATTGCATGTGCTGTGAATTGCATTGTGTTGAGATGTATGCAATTTATTTTCAGGTGGTGTGACTTCAGGAGTGGCCTCAACCTTGCGCCACCCGCTCCTCGTGGTTAAGGCAAGTGTTTTGGAATGGGTAGTGTGTGGTAGGAAATTGTTAGAGATGTTGTGTGTGCCTTGGACTAGTTGATGAGTGGTTTGTTATGTTGATGCTTATGTGATGAACGAGTAATCGATAGATTAATTTGCTATGTCTAATGTTAACCAGGATATGATGACTTGATTCATAGTAATGCTATGCCAAGATGAGATAAAATTGTTGTACATGTTGTTTTGGGTTACTAGTACATGTTGCATTCATGGCATGAAATCGCCAGGCGGTGAGAAAGTCCTAACTAGTCCGTAAAGCCGGTGAGAAAGTTATGACTAATCCGGAGAGCCATAGAGTAAGTCCTACATCGTGATTTCATTCACCGTGGCGAATGGAAGCGAGGAGTAGGCACCTCCATCTACGGATGGAAGGGGAAGAGGTGCACACCGACGGTGTGCACTCACCATACCCCAGATACGCCTTTGAGAGGACATGTGCATCGCATGGCATTGCATCTTATTCAAGGAGATGAGTACGAATTGTTAACGATATTATGAATATAAAATGATGAATATGTTGTTGTTGTCGCTAAATGATTCTTTCACTCATTTCATTATGCTTGCTGAGTTTTAAACTCACTCTTGTGTTTAATGTTGTTTTTTAAGGTACCAAAAAGTCGGCATGCGGGATAAGGGATTAGCTACACCTCCTCACGTAGCATTTCACTTTAGGCAATGTTATAAGTTACGATTTGAATTCTTGGATATAAGTAAAGGCCATGAAACTTGTTAAATGGTCAATTGGAGTGCTTAAATCTCTCGTTGGGTTCGTTTTTTTTGTAGTGAGATTGGAACTGTTAGTATGAGATTTTGTGGATGTTACATTTATGTTCATTGCTTCTTTAGATGCTTTATATATTGATATTACTTGCCGTGATAGTAACGTTGCTAAATTCATGATAAAACAGATGTTATGTCTTTGAATTTTCGGTATTAGCAATTGGTAACCTTGCTGGAATTTAGCTTGTTATGGGATATTTAATTGTTGTAGTTTCTATGTTTGGTAGCATTCGGGCATGATAGATGTCGGGGTGTTACAGATTGATTTTAGGAGATTATCCACATAGTTTGACAACAGTGGTTATTATCTGTTGTGTATTTTTAGTTAGAACCTGACTGTTGATGACATAGAATCCAATGGTTGATGCATTTTGGCATGTCTCATGTTAATTGACATTCTATGTTAGCTAACTATATTCTACTGGTAGGTGTTAAATAGTTAAACTGCAGTTACAAACTGTTTAGTCAGGTTCGTTTTTACCCTTAGAAACTACTCAACCTTAGTTGGATCAGCATAGTGTATGGAAGCTTCAGAAAGTTCAAAGCTCATAATTAGATAGTTGAGGTGAGGAATCTAGTTAGCAATATTGGTTCATCTAGATTGAAAACACTTTTGCCCAATAAACCTCAACTGATATGACAATGACACAAGTATGAAAATCAGCATTGCCATATAAGTATTGGTTTGCTTTCTTGGTGCTGCCTGAAATTATTGTTGGTCTACTTTGCACACAGGGAATATGGGATGTTGAACAAGACCTATTAGATTTAGGCCCTCTTTGGGGAGGTGGTGTTTAAAGCCAGCTTCAGCTTCTAAAAAGCCAGTAAGCCCCTGCCCCTCCAAACAGCTCCGCTTTTAAGTGGTTTTTGACATAAGCCAAAAGACATATATAACTAACAAAAGCCAAAAGCTGAAAGATGGGCTAGCTGGACTTGCTTTTGCAGCTTATTGCCGAGGGAAATTAGCTATTTATTAAACGGTTTCTTATAAAAAGCTACAGCTGCTTTTCAACTTAGAAAGCTAACAAGCAGCTTTTCAAAAAATCTACAGCTCCGCGAAACATGCCCTTATTTTCTCAGTGAAATGGGATGTTAACTACATTTTTTTAAAAGCTAGCTGGTTGGCTCTAGCTTCAGCTTATGTGCTGATAAGCTTTGTCCTAGAGCCAAACAAGCCCCTACAGTTTATTACCATAATCTGTGTATTTTAACAAGTAGATGTATCTTTTGTTCCTTTTAAAGGTAAGGTTGTCATAAATCAGTCTATATCTTATACCTAGTGGCGAGGAAGGCCTTTTAAGGCAACCCGATATATGAGAACACTCAAAATCAACTTGAGCATCTTACTAGTTATTAGCGTATGTTACTATTCATTAAAAATGCTTATGCTTATATGTCTGATTATGAGTACATTTGCTATGATATTGTCTAATGTCATGTTTTAGAATATTAGCATATGCTTTATTGTTGCTATAATATGATCAATGCTAGAGTTTAGGTTGTGTAATCTTCATCTCCCATTAATTTGAAGGTGCTTGTTTATAAATATGTTGAAATGGCATATTCATAAGCAAGTAGTCTCGAATTGTCCACGTTTTTTAGATAGTTCAAGGATATGTGGTTCGTGCAAGTTCCTAAGCTATTGTACAACACCAGAGAAAGTTTTAATAGCATCTCCCTGGTGTTCTCTAGATACACACCCTTTTGACTTGCTGTCGAGACGTGTATCTGGAGAATAGCGATGTCGGGACCGGATTTCCAAATCCGAACCCTCTGTGTATAAATTGTGCTAGTCTAGGAAAAGCTAGAACACACAGTGGAAACAGTGACGACAACATATCCATATCACGATTCAAATATTATTAATTAAACAAAAGGGGTATCAGCCTTATGGCCAAATATTACAAGTAAACAGCCTCTTGGCTTGAGTTTAATAAATAGCAACAATGAAATGAAATAATCAAGAAGAGAATTAACCCATCCATTTGCCCACAGGCAATCGACTGGGGTTAGCGTCCTAGCAATCCAGATCACCTTCATCGTAACCACAAGCGTACAAATTGTAGTCACCTTCAGCTTCTGCACACTCTTCTGTGGAGAGGGGGTGTTGCAAGGGTGAGCACAGAATGTACTCCGCAAGTCTTGGAATCATAATGCATGATAACTATATGCATGGTTGAACAATTGAAGGCATAATATGGCACTTTTGGAATAAAGCAATGTTAACTTTAAATACCAATATAATTTCACAAAGCATCACTTGATCAAAATGTAATTGAATATAAATTGAATTTGAAATAACAGCTAATTAGGTTCCAACCACCTGACTGGCTCCAACCGCCAAACTACAACCCGAGTTCCATCCACTCACAGATTCCCAAACCACCATTTTCATTTAAAACAAAACTATAAAATCTACAATGTGCAAGCGTACCTCGCCTGCCCTTGACTGTGGGCTTGGCTACTTAAGTAGTTTTAACTCTGTAGAGTGTGTAAAGCTTTACCCGTAAGACATGATCAACTCTTTTTGCCACGCAATTAACACACTTCCTTTGGTGTGTCAGCGGAGAGATCATGACAAGGCCTTTAAAATGTATAGACCCGCTATTAACCTCGCCCGCTATGGTTTCACTGTTGAAGGGTTACATCCACCCAATTAGAAGCCCCCTCTTGCGCCATGTGGGGAAAACCTGTCTCCATCCACACCCACATTCCACCGACTGGCCATGTCAATATCGAGGCACACAAATTAATTAGCTAGGTCATACCCATATAGACTTGTGGTTGTACAACAGTGCTCGCTCCATGATAACATATGCTTCGATCCTTAATTGACTAGGGCGGAACATTCACTTTCAAGGTCTCATGCATCTGCACCCGCCAAACATCCATCCGCCCTCGTCTAAATCATATTTTCCATTTTATTTTATTTAAATAACAGCAGCAACACCGATTACTACATCTTCACAAATAAGTTTAAATAATGTTTGAAATGATTTCCATAACGACATAATACCGAAACGTTTAAGCCAGACTAAGCAATTCTACCGTCCCATGCTACACTATTGGTTATAACCAGATAAATTAGCTAGTATCATCTAGGGTGACAAAGGTTTGACATGATCAATACCAATGAGGGTATAACAAATCTGGACTTTATCTAATCCTTAAAACTACATTTAAAGTACATTGCGTAAAAGTAAGCATGCATATTTAAAACAACATAAGCATTTTATAAATTTGGATTCAACATGTTCAAGGAAGACTTGCCAGGATCGAAGGGTAGGTGATCAAGATCGTCGGTAGCAACTCCTTTTGGCTCTCTAGAAACTATGAGCAAAAAGCATCAAAATTCAAATAAAATCCAAATAAATTAAAATAGAATACAAAACTAGTACAAATAGATAGATTATAATGTTGTACGAATTTAGGAATAAAATGAGGTAAATCGGACTTAGGATGAAGGAGATCGGACCTTTTGAATCCAAAAATTGACCTCTCGTGGACTTGGAGAAGAAATGATTGCTGATAGAGCTCTGTTGAGAATTTTCAAAGTTTATTTTTACCAGATGTAGATGACAATGAGAGGAAGCTTCAGTAAAAATTTGAGGCCGAATGGAGGTCGGGAGTAAACGGGAGAGCTCGCCGAAAGTTCACTGGAGTTTGGAAAAAATGGCTTGCGCAGGAAGATCCGTTGGATGGATTGGACTAACTCAAAGTTGAGGATGTGAGGAATGAGGAGGGAAAGCTAGGGTTCAATTTATAGGGTGATCGGACAAGCGGATCATTAGAAAAAGCTCACCGAAGTAATGATCAGAATAGTAACGGGCTCGCCGGAGTAAATGAGCGAACGGGTCGGAATTAAACGCGGGTCTGGTCCGGCGGTTACCATAGCACATGGGGTGCAATGTAGCTGACGGGGAAGGAGAAGCAGATCGGGACATAATGAAAAATAACCAAAATTATTAATTTCGAAAACAATTAATTTTCCACGGATAATTCATATTAAATCTGAAAATTAGCAAATAAATTTTATTAAATATGGGAATTTGAAGAGATACCGGTTTCAGCAATAAAAGCATGAATAAATATTTTTGAATAATACAAAATTACTATTTATACCACAATAATTAATTTTTAAATGCTGAAAATGAAATAGGTTTGGGAAAATAGTAAAAAGGTTTTAAAAATTATGGAAAAAATTCTCAAAAATAATTTAGAATATTCGTAACCCAATAAATATATTTTTCGAATTTTTAGATTTTAAATATTCTGTAGAAATTCAATTTTTAAAACTAAGAGTTGTGAAAAGCATTTTAAAAAAAATCTATAACATTCCAAATAAATTCCAAATTGAATAAAATAAATAAAGCAAATCAAATTATAATTTTTTGGATGTTACAAGCGAGGTTATGCTGCCAAAATTTTCTATGGAGTTGTACAACAGCTTAGGAACTTGCCTGAACCACATATCCTCGAATGGGATTATTGATGAGGACATCAATCAGACGGATATGACCGCTGCCACTACTCCCTCTCCGACTGTGACATCTTCAACGCAAAAGGGCCTTAATCCAGAAGCTCATCCTTTCAAGCCCACGACAAAGAACCAATGCCTCAAGCACACACACCAAGGACAGCCCACGCGCCAAGGAAGACTCGTATGAAAACCCAAGATGCCAAAAAACCCGGTTCGGCCATCCAGCAGCACGCCAACTTCAAATGGGCGTAGCTCGGGCTCCCGGACTCCGTTTTTGGCGTGGGACCACCCGTTTGAAAGCTTAGGAGATAAGCTTTCCAATAGATCCAGCCTCACCTTCCAACTCGCTCTAGATAGATAGGAACAAGCAGAACAATATCACAGGCCAAATTTGTCAAGTGCTGCGTCACCGTATTTTTGGGCCCATGGCCTATGCGTAAGGGTTACGTAGTGGCCGACCCTATTTTGGGCGTCCCAAGTCTGGTATCTACCCTATATAATACCCCTGCAATCATACTTTGGGGTTTAGGTTTTGTTGTGTTTTGTAGACCCCGTGTGCGTCCCTCCTCAATCTTGCGTGTGTCGACTAGACCACCCGAGTTGAGAAATAGAACCTCATCTTGTTTTTCTTTGAGATTATTGGATTGAAGTTGCTATCAGCTTGTTCTTGCATGTTCTTGGTTGCAGTAGGTTCAAGGATCGATCGGGTCTTTGATTCGGTTGATCGCCTCGTGTGGTGACGTTGCGATTGTTTGGTTGCTGATCTTGTGAATTCATCGTATCGTTCTCATCAGAAGGTCGGGACAACCCTAGTGCACATCAATTATAACCTAACCTAATTAGAGATTTGGAGTCATCCATTAATCTGTTAATTTACTATAATATGCTAGTATAATTATATGCTATGAATTATCCATTAATGTGTTAATTTACATGATTCATTGTCAACTCAACATAATAGCTATGAATTACTTTCTCTCATGTTAAATATATGCCAGGCGCACATGGAGCCCCTCCACCTCCTTCCGCGTGGCTGCGAAGTCCTCGAGCGTGGATGACGTGATCCCGTAGCTCTCCTCGCAGGCCATGAACGAGACCTCGAGGTGCTCCCGGAGCTCCTGCACCTCTTGCCGTGCGGCCTCCGCCCTCGCGCGAGCGCCGAAGAGCTCGAGCTCGAGGCGTTGAACCATCGCTGACGCGCTTGTGTGGTTCTCGTCGAGAGCTGCGTATGCCTTCTATCGGACGCGGGCGAGGGTCTCCTCCGCCTTCTTCTACTCCTCCTCGACGGCTTTGGAGAGCGTTGTGGCATGGATGTCCCTCTCGATGTTCAGCTCCCGCTCGACCTCCCGAGCCCCGCACTCCCGCTCAGCCTCGACAGCCCGCACGAGCTCGAGAGCTTGAGCCTCTTTCAGACGCTCGACCTCCTCTCGCCCGCGCACCGCGTCGGCCTTGATTTGGGCGGTGTCCCTTGGTTGGCCTCGATCATGTCCCAAAGGGCCCAAAAGCTGAGCACGTGCCCACACATGGCCCTGATCCCTCGGGAGATCAGCCGCAAGCCCTGCAGAAACAAGGGAAATGTCACCACAGTTCCAAGGGAAAAGAAAAGGATAAGAAAGAGGGAAGAGTTCAAGGCAAGCACGCCTACCGTCGACAGCGGGTCCACTAGCATCTACAGGTCGATGGCACCGTCAGGACCTCAGGGTAGAACCGTGAAGGCCTCGTCCTTGGCCCGATCCCCTTCGGCCGGGGGCTTCTGGTCCATGACAGCGGCCTGCTTGGCCTCGACTTCGACCGCCGCAGCAGAAGCCCCGAGGCTGGCCTCCAGCTCGGGGGCTCCTTGGTCGCCCTCGGTCTGCGTGGGCTCGACCTCGCCCGCCGCGGCGGGACCCCTAAGGCTGGCGCCCAGCTCGAGGGCTCCCGCGTCCCCCTCGGCCGCATCCCTCGTGGCCACGTCCCCCTCGGCCCCGTCATCTTCCTCAAAATAAGTGGCGAGTTAGACTCGCCGCGCCCTGGACCGCAGCACGAGGCAGAAGTCATCCTCGTCCTCCTCATCCTCATCCTTGCCCTGGACCACAGGAAAGGTCGGTGCCCCTCAGACGCTTGAACGCTGCGGCGGAGCAGAATGACGGAAAACGAAAGAGGACCATAAGTGGCGCGGCGTCTCCGCGGCGGCGACAGGAAGACTCCTTCCCTGGGTGCTTAGCGTCGGAGGTCGTTGCTCCGGTTGTGCATCTGGGTCCCGCGTGGCGGCTGCCGCCTCCTGCTGTTGGCAAAAAAGCAAAAACGAGTAAAAGAAAAGTTGGAGGGAAACATCAGAGAGGCGACCTCGGGCTCAAGTGTTCCCAAGCTCGGGGGCATTCAACTTACCACAGCCCGATCACCCCACTCGACGTGGGGCTTCTTGGCGACCGACTTCAGGGCATCTGGGGCTAGCATCTTGCTCCCTTTTGCCCTTGCTCAGCCCGGGGAGCGGCAGCATTTGCTTGGCCGTGTCCCAGAGCTCCTTGGTCTCCTGCACGAGCCCGCCTACGATAAACGCCTGAGCCCGAGCTCTCGGGGCCAAAAGTCAAAGCAAGAGGCGTTACCTCGCTGCTCCGCCTCAAGATATTCTTGAGGACGTCGCCGTTGAGGTCGTAGGCGGTGGCAGCCTTCCTGAAGATCTCCTGCATCCTCGAGGCAATCCAGGGCGCCTTCGGTGCTGCGAAGGGCCGAAAGAAACCATTGAGAGCAAGAAAGCTTCGATCGGGCCCAAAGAAACTTGAGGCTGCGTAATGCTTACCATCGTGACCTTCCCGAGTGATGTCATGCTTCCCGGTGATCTCGAAGAAGGGGTGCATCCTCTTAGAGCAGGAACACCCGGTTCGCAGTAGTCGTAAACGACTACCGCCTCTTCACCGCTGCCGCGTCGCAAAATGTGGATGAAGGCGACTGCCGCCTGGTCGACCACCGAATCCTCGGGCTCCGGTGTCTCCCGCTTGCCATCAACCGTGGTGCCATGATAGGGAGGTCGCTCCCCTCGCCTTTCTTCAAATAGAACCATTTCTCCGACCACGGCCCAAGCGAGTCTCGGGTCGGGATCTGGAGGAAGGAGCAAGGGAGTCCCGCCCACAGCCGGAAATAGAGACACCCGACGACGGGGTCCTTCGCGGTGTGGGACAAGGAGTAGAAACGAAAAAACAAAGAGGGGGTGGGAAGGATGCCCAGAAACCCCTCGCAAAGATGAGCAAAGATGGAGACATGGAGAAGAGAATTGGGTACCAAGTTCACGAGCTCGATCTCGCACTGCACAAGGACCGCAGCCAAGAAGTCGCTCTCTGGGGTCCGCAGCCCGAAGAGCATGTATTGCTCCGTGCTCACGACTGCCGCCCCGAGGCGCGCACGTTCTTCCAAACCGAAGTCGCCAGGTGAACGGGTCCAGCAGGCCCAAGGTCTCCATGTTCTTCATCCGGTCCGTGGTGAGGGTGCTCTTCCCGAACTTCGCCATGGAATCAGAAGGGTGGAATTGGAGAAGAAAGGCAGACGCGGTGGCGCAAAGGAGCAGAAAGGAAAGGGCAGAGAATGCGAGCAATGGGGAAGAAAGGCTTCAGAGGGTGGAGTATCCTGGTTTTAAAGACGCCTCGACTGCCGATATTATTGTTGCCTCAAAAGATGTGCCCGCAGCCAGTGGGCAGTAACCGAGGCATCGTGGCCTTTCAAAACCCTGGTACGGACGCATCTCTTTAGCGTCCACTAGCCAAACCTTCTGACTTCTCCGCTCGCGTGGCCCGAGCGACTTTGGGCCCCCTTCGTCCCCTCGTGACGGAGAAGCCCGAACGTCCCAGACACCATCAAGCCCGCTCAGGGACGAAGCACTGAAGCTCGAGTGTCTCCAAGGATGGCCACAACGAAAACACCCGCAGAAGGGGCCTCCCCAGATCCCAAAAGGAGCTCAAGAATTCTGAGCTCGACTAAGGGGACGATCCCTCCTCGAAGACTTCAGACTCAAGAACGCCTAGAGTCTTAGACCGTTTCTTGAGCCTCGGGGGCTGGTTGTCGGGGATCGGTCATCCTGACATGTGTCCAAGCCCCCCCCAGGTCTTTAGAACGTTTTTCCCGAGCTCGGAGGACTGTTCCCAAGCTCGAGCAGAGGTCTCCCTGAGCTCGGAGGACAGTCCCTGAGCTCGGGCAAGGGTCTTCCCGAGCTCATGCTGGCTCCCGCGACCTCCTCGATCTCGGCGCCTTCCACCCGGCCTCCAGCATAGTATTCCCTTTTCTTACGTGACCTCTCCCCCCTGCGTGGGAACTGGGGTCACCAACTCCTCTCAAATCCCCTGCGTGGGAACTAGGGTCAACTGCTCCTATCAGATCCCCTGCGTGGGAACTAGGGCCCAGCGACTCCTGTCAATTCCCCTGCATGGGAACTAGGGTCAACTGCTCCCATCAAACTCACAGACAGCCACCTGACGTCAGCATTCGAGATCAACACCCAGGGGTCTGTAAATTGCTGGGCTACCCCGATCAAATGGGGACAACGACAAAAAAAAGAACAACAAAAGAAGAAGGAAGAAAGAAGAGGACCATAGCACAAGAGACACACTCATACGCTGCAACACCTCGTCGAGCTCCCCCTCGGTCTCCGCTCTCGAGCGGCCTCGAGGTCGAGCTCCCTGTTCATCCTACCCTGAGGAGCTTTTTAGTCACCTTTCGCCTGCGGGCAAGACTGGACTAGAGCTTTTACCCGACCCAGGGGGCTCGAACCAATATAAATGCTGTGTCCCCTGTTCGCCTGTCCTTCTTCCCCAAGCTGTGCACCTACCGGCGCTCCCTCCTTCCTGGACGAGCATGACTTTGGGCCTCGCCCTTTTACTTGATCCTTCCCCCCTTCTTTGCGGTTGATGGTCCCGATCGTCGACAATTGCTATGCAAAGGCAGAACACACATGCACACTACCTCGGTTTTAACGACTATGAAGAGAACAAGACAGAATAGGCACGGCTAGCCAAGGAGTGTGCGAACTCCAGGACGGTGATGCCTTACTCCCACATATGTGAGGAGCGGGTACGCGACTGAGTATTAGCAAGGATAAAGAAAACCTCCGACAGTCGGCTTGTAGTTCTAAACCCCACGATCGTGTGGATTGTCTCCACCATCGTAAGACATTTAACTTAGTACATTGCAGTTGACCCTTCCTATTGTATTTTAGAACTAATTTATACTTGCTTCTTACAAGAGGAGGTAAGCCAGCAGAAAGAGCAGGTGACCTTTTAGAGCCAAGGGTCGAAGGACATCCTATCTTCGGTGATAGAAAACCCCGACCACAAAGGCAGTGTGCTTGCAGCAGGTGTGGGGCATATGAAGAGGTCCTTCTTCCAAGAGAACATTGGTACTGCCTCATCAAGATCATGGGAGGCTTGTGCGGAGCACATCAAGGACATGCTGAGGGAGAAGCTAAGAGAGGAGCTGAAGGAGGAGATGCGGGAGGAGATGATGGCACATGAGGAGTGCTTGAGGGCCGAGATGATGGCAATGATCTTCCAGAGTGAGGGTCATATGGCCTCGCCTCTCGTAGAAAGGCCTGTTCCCCGCCCTAGTCGCTGCGGTTCCAAAAATGATCAGGCCAATCCCTAGGTGAAGGTAATAATTGTGTAACATCCCAAATTTTTGCTTTATTTGAATTTAATGTGCATTTTATGATTTTTCTAAATTTATTGGATTTTTTTTGGATTTTATTTGAATTTAATTAATATTAAGTATATTGGCCTTTTGTGAAAATTATTAAAATATTGAGAAAGTTAAAAAAATTAATAAAAAAATATTTTATTTGTGTTCTTTAAGTCTCAAAGTATTTTCTAGAATTTTTTTGAGATTTTTGCTATTTTATTTGGTCTTGTTTAGTTTATGTAATTATTTCAATTGGAAAAGCTTTAAAAATCCATTTGAACAGAAATGGGCTGAAAGCCCATTGGTTCGCCCAAAGTCAACCCGTCACTGTGCAGCCCAAGTTGCCGTCAGCCCAGTTTTAAGAAGATCAAGCGCCATCGCTGTTGGATCAAGATTGAGAGCTGAGATTTGCTGATGAGGTTTGGAAACCCTAACGCCTAGTTGCCGTCAGATATGAGTGTACGTTTAGGATTGATCGGAGGAGATTAGTGCTCTAGTGCTTACCGACCGTTGGATGTCTGCATGTTGTTCGGATCATTCCACCTCATCACGCATCGTGTCCATCCATCTGACACGTGTATAGCTATGGAGCGTTGTCCCCATGCCAACGTCTCCGAGTTGTGTGCGACACCGCCTTTGACCTCACATCGTTTTTTGACCTATACAAAAAACGAGGGCTTTAAAAGGGTCATTAGCTCCCATTGGTGGATCACCGTGAAGTTGCACAAGTTTTGCCTCAAGTTTCATCACGAGTGGTGGCCGTGTTGCCGAGGGCAAGCTCACCGGAGTTGAACCTTTCCGCCGTCGTGGTTTCCGCTCTTATCCTTTGCCAACAAGCGGATTCAAGGTCGTCATGCCACGTCGCATCGAATCTATGAGGTTTTGTCGCTGGTACATCGTCGCTTTGCCATGTGGTGGATTGTCTTCCTCGGGTCTAGCAATGGCGCTGCTGTGAGATCTCATTGGTCAAAACCCTAATAAGGCCAAGGTGACGTTCCTGCCACGTCAAAAACGTATGAAGGACGCGTTAGCGCCACCTCACCAGTCGTGCCTGTGTGTCACCTGTGTGGCAGCCCTATCAGCTGAAGCGGTGGTCGCCACGTGTACATGTACGGTTGCGTCAGTAGTCATCGGTCCCATCCGTCAGCCGTAGATCGATGTGAACCGAGTCCACAATGGACTAGGGCAAAGCCATGGACCTAGTCCAGACATCTGTGACATGCGTCAAGCCATGATTGGCTAGTTCCGTTCTGACGCAATAATTAGGATTTTCCAGTATAAAAAGAATTTGGTTAATTCGGTATTTTCCAATATTTTGATATTTATGATTTTTTTAATCTTTCGAGAGCCCGTTCCCCCTCATACGAGCTCCGATTGAGGCGATTCAAATTTCTAAAAATTTGTAAAATTGAGATCTATTTAATAGTGAATTTTATTTGATTTTTGGAGTTTGTTTTCTCTATGATTTGGTATTTATTTGGTATTCTATCTTGATACGCGCAGACGTTGAAGGGCTTGAAGCGTTCGAGAAGGAATCGTATATTCAAGACCAAGTTCAGAGAAAGAACAAGAGCTTTTCCTAGGCAAGTTGTGCTTTGATCATATTGAACCTAGTTTATAAAATTGCTATATTGTATGTTATTTTATGTGTATAACTATTTCAAATTAGATTGGAATCTAGTTACTCTGTCCAATTGAACTATACCCTACCTTGTCAATTGTATGCCATAATCAATTGTCCCCCTAGATTGGTTCACTACTAGTTGGTTAATATTAATAATCAACATGGGTTGGTTAAACTGTGTGTTAGTTTGCTTAGCCATGCCACTTACATCACATGTCTTATGAGGTATCAAAAGTTAATCTTGACTAATAGAATATGGAACATTGTCACACAATGATGTTGAGTTGTAGTGACGAGGGATGTTATGTAACGATGTTTACTTGTTGATAGCATGTGGTGCTTGGTTATCAATAGGGGTCGTCATCATTTAGATTGGGGCAAGTGGCAAAGGGCAGTGTGCCAAGGTGGGCAAATGGTATGTGGAAGTCTTGCCCTAATCATCTTACAGACTTAACCTTGCAAGCCTTTCACCTGAGTCAAACATGCAACCACATATCTAGAATGGGACGGACCTAGCTAATTAATCAGCAATATTTTAGCTTTGGTACTACCAATGGCAGTGTGAGTCCCTGGTTTACAAATCAACTCACATGGCACAAGAGGACGGTCCTATTGTTGTGGTTTAACCCTTCAGTGTTAAAACCTTAGCGGGTGGTACTGGGTTAAGGCAAAGCTTTGTAAAGGCTTTGTCATGATTTATCTGTCGGCACACCAAAGGAAGTGTGCTAATGGCCAGCAAAAGGAGATAATCATGTCGTGTGGGTAAAGCGCATAACCTCTGCAGAGTGTAAAATCTATTCGGATAGCCGTGCTCGCGGTATTGAGCAATGCTCGGGAATTACAATTAAGGGTTAGATTTTTGTAAAACAAAAACTTGGATGGGAAGGGTTGGATGCTATTGGAAAAGCTAGAATTTGACTTAGGACTAGATGCCATGTTTACTTGAGAAATAACTGTAAATTATTTATTACTATTATTTGTTTTACTTTCTTTTCAATCTACTGATTGTATTCATTTATAAGTGCTGCTTTATTGCAAAATAACCATATTAGCCATTCCTTTGGAATAAACCTTGCATATAGTTATGTTAAAGTTGCATTATGTGCATAACTTGTTGAGTGCTTTAAGTACTCACCCTTGCCAACTACAAATCACCAGTTGAGGAAGAATCTACACCAGCTATAGAGAAGAAGTATCAGAAGGAGATGAAAATATCACCATTCTTGGGCAAGCACAGATGTCATTCATCAAGTGGCCCATGATGGATGTCGTACTAATCAAGGTACAAATCCCCCAAGTCTTCTCAGTCATTCCAGTACTGCAACACATTACAATGCATGTTTTGTAGGTTCCTATCGTACCTGTACCTGCTCCTGCTCCAACCACCATGACGACTTCTCCGTCCAAGTTGACTCCTATGCAGAGTGTAGAGCTGGTGTACAAAAGGACTAACATGACAACCAAAGAACCACAGGAGACCTCAGAGACTCCTTCAGTCAAGAAGGCAAAGTTTATAGAGGCCACAACACCCTCTGAAATACATGGAAAGCTCTGTGTCCCGACATCGAAGACCCCTTTTATCCAGAAAGCAAAGTTGATAGAAACCACAGAGCCCCCTTGAGATTATAAGGGGTACATACATAAAAAGCCCCTTGTGCCTAGCAACCAATTGAATGCTCTAGACCTGTGCACTCGCTTGCTCCATGGACGGTATATTGACAAGGCGAATGAGGGTGAACATTGCAATGTGAGGTATGGAGGGGGACTTTTCCACCGTGAGGAGCATGGGACATTCCTAGTTAGTTTTGAGGATTTGTTCCATTTGTAAAGCATGAAAGTGATCAATATTTCTACTGTACGATCCTGGACACTATGAATATGGTACCATACAGCGTGAGCCTATGACTGTTATAGGATATTGTATTATGTTTTTAACATTCAACACGAGTTGCATGATAATGAGGCAGCGAGCCGTGACGAGTCAACAAGTGGGTTCATCGACCACGAGATTATGTCTGCAACTATGGCTAGGCTTCAATCGGAGTTCCTTGCCAACTAGATCAAGTGGGCATTGCAGGCTGAGTAGAAAAAGAACTTCATTCTATTCCTGTACCAAGAGGAGTAAGTACTTCTTTACCCTTAAATTACTTGTACGCACTTAAACCGTATATGAACTTATTTTCTTGCACTGCATAGCATTTAATAAGCAACTATTGGGTTTTATTCGTGCTCGCTCTAACTGAAAACAATGTCTACACTTTTAACTTGCTCGAGAAGAGACCGATGGCCTACACGATCAAGCCTATTTTGCAGAAGTAAGTACATTCCTCTAACATAAATTTTTTTTGCCTCAATGGCATCTCTACAATGTATGTATTGGTTTCTTTTCTTACGTTGCTGAAGGAGGATGGCACGATGAAAAACGAGGCGACCAACTGGAGTGGAAGCGCTTCAAAGTACAAGTGCCTAGCATAGAATTAATTTTTTTTACATCTATTATTTCTCTCCTAATTTGATTTTCTTTGTTCATAGTGTCATCAACAGGGGAGCAATGACCTGTGTGCTTCTACGTCATGCATGACATGCTGGTTGTGGTCGGCGGCTCACACCTTTTCCCTAAGGTATATGTACATGCATAATACACGCAGTCTTTACATACAAAATTTAAAACTTAAATTAGTGCAATCATTTCAATTTTGCAGAAGATCGATATCCCCCTCAAGAGTTTACAAAACAAAGATCTCAACAAATTACGAGACAACATATGCCATTGGTATTGGATAGAAGTTATAGCGGAGGACGGTAGGTTTAGTGACCCGACAGGCTCCTACTAGTCCATATATAAACAATATTATATCATCTAAATGTGATATGTGTATTGACTGTTAAGTATATATGTTTGTGCTCTATATTGTGAATGAATATGATGTATATTGTAAAATGTTTGTGTTCTATATATATTGTCAATATGATATGCATAATGTGTGTAATATGTGATATTTTTGGTGCATACTATGTGTAATATGTTGTTTTCAGTGCACATCACAATCGGTTGTCAACTAGAACCGATTGTGATGTGCACCAAAATCACAGTTGGTTCTGATCTAGAACTGATTGTGATGACCATTTAACATTATCGGGCGAAAACTGACTGTGATAGCACCTCCTTATCACTGCCTAATGACTTTGTATCACCAGCAAAACTGATTGTGATGACGGAAAAGAACCCATTGTGACGTACATTCCTGTACTAGTGAAGTCACGTACTTGTTGATCAATCCAATAGATATTTATTCAAAGGATAAACAATTATACTGTTCCATAAATATAAGACGTGATACAATCATTTCCATGATTACCACAAGGGCATACAGAAATTATTCTTATTTAGCTCATTCCATTGGTTGCATTAAGTTCCATCCTCTTTGTGTCTGTATTATCTTGATTTTCACTTATATCTTTGAGATCGGCAACTAGGGCTTATGAATTCTACTTTGGATTATTACTTATCATTACAATAACTAGAATTATTAGATTGTATAGGAAATAAATATTGCCTATCCAAGCTCCATGTACTACTAACCGAGCAGGTCTTGACATACTGGTAATCACAATATCATCACCCTAGTCAGGTTGTCACAAACTAGCCACCAGTTGCACCACCTGTTTGCATGGTATGATTCTTGTAAGATTTTGATAAGAGCTTGAGAGTTTTTGACATCTGTAACCTCCAGCACCTAGTAGTTCATAGGGAGCTAACCATCTTTCTTGTGAGTTTTTGTTCTCTACTAACAATGACAGGTTCACAAAGTTCAAAATATGGTCACAAGGGTGATGAGCGGTCTGCTAAACTTGAGAGTGCCTGACCTCTCACTCCTCGCACAAAGATGCTTGTGCAACACTTTAACCAAGAGGTCAACAAGAAAATAGAACGGATCTACAACATGTTGGATCAGCTCAATGAGACCCGCACCACCATCAACAACAGAGTTGAGACCCTTGAGCGACGTCCACCTCGAGCTGCTCGACGTGCTTTGAATCCCAATCACTCTTCGGTGGACCAGGAAGAGGATGACAATATCGAAGAGAACAACTACGTCGCTCAACCACACGATATGACAACATCAAAGAGAACAACTACGTCGCTCAACCACAAGTCGCCCGTGACCATCGTCGACTCTGACAAAATTGATGAGGTATGGGTAGGTTACAAAGGGAGGTAGCGACGTGGCAACACCATAACCACACGATATGATCGGACAGCTAACGATTACTAATGAGCTTATGGCTCGGGTTGACTACAGTTGCAACACGCAGCAACATCTGGGTCATTCAAAGCAGATCAGACGGCCCGATCCAAGCGACACTAGGGCTTCCTTGGCTTGACCGAGCATGCGACGCATGGTGCGATCAAAGGCGTCCATTCAGAATCGGATGGCTAAGGCTTACGCATCACGGGTTGCGACGCGGCTGGCCCAGCACTTGACACATGGCGGACATCTAGCGCACAATTCCTAGATCCAATGATCCTCGAAGCTCACGACGACTGGTAGCAATGGACATCGACGTTGGCTACTAGAGACAAAGAAGACGACCGTGCGAGCAGTGTTACCTTTTCGGATTCAAATCAGGGAAGCACGGATCTAGAGCGGTTCTCTACGACGATCTTAGATCTGCTCTCAGACATGGCGGCTTTGGCTTGACAGTGACGCAAACACGCAAAAATGACTGCGGTGTGAAGCTTCACTATAGTGAGCTCATTCTCCTCGATAATCACAGCGTGAGCAATGAGACTTGAGGCAAAACACGCAGCACGAGACAGGGATCACGAAGAACTTGGCAGTACAATAAATAGGTGGCTTGGGAGCTGTGCAACGGCCAGACACAGAATCCGAGATTCACGGGGATACAATGGCGTGGCGGTGAAACTGTTAGGATTCGGCGAGATGATGTGCCACAATCGGGAACATCCACACGGCTCAGATCGAACGGGCAAGCGTGCAAGGCGACGCGGCAAAATATCAACTGTTGGATCAAGATCCAACGGTTGTTATTTATAGCGTTAGGTTTGCTTTGTGGGCTGGGCTGTGGCGCGGCTAATGGGCTAGGTCCATCTGGGCTTGGCCCATTACTATTCAATCAGCTTTTAAACCTTTTCTGAATGAAAACATTTCTCAAAATTCAAATAAGCCAAATAAAATAGCAAAAATACCCAAAAAATTCTAGAAAATATTTCAAGGCATTTGTGGAACTTAAATAAAATATTTCCAGAAAAAAAATTAGGTAAACTTTTCAGATTTTTAAATAGAATTTCATAAAGGGCTTAATTCAAATAAATCAAAAATAAATTAAGGAAATTCCAGAAAAATCACAAAAAATATAAAATGCATATTAAATCCATAAGATGCAAAAATTGGGATGTTACATACTTCATAGCTTGAATTACTTCCATGCTTGAAAAATCTGAGTAAAAGCAATGCACATACTTTTGGTTGTTAGAATTATCACCATAGTTTGACCTAGCAAGGGAGTGGGTTCACCTTTGTGTGGCTCTCTAGCATGGTTCATTGTCATTGGACCCATGTGTGCCTCTACTGTAGAAGCATCAACTTGTACCGACTACCGAGCATAACCATCTTGTGCAGCAGTGTACAATGTAGATGCTATAGGGATCAACTCCTCAGACCAAGTTGAGCCATGTTTGAGTTAAACCCAGCAACATTCATGTTGATTCAAGTTGAGCTATCTCGGGACCTGAATATGCAAATCCGAACCCTCTGTATATACTACACTAGTCTAGGATCACGCTAGTGTACACAGGCTCAACATAAATGAATATCACAATCATACATAGTGGAAACATTATGAAAGACATCATATATTAATTAATACCTATTGAATGACCTTATGGTCAAATTACATGACTATGCCTCGCAAGGCTGAATAACAAATTAAACTACAGAGGAATGAAAACGTAGATAAATCTCCCAGTATACCACGGGCAACTGACAAGGCTCGCACCCTAAACATTCGTCTCCTTCTGGTACATCTCCTCCAGCATTGGTGTAAACTCCTCAACTGATGATATTGTTGTGGGCAAGGGTGAGTACTTAAATCACTCAACAAGTTGTGCACAGAATACCACTCTAACATATCTATATGCAAGGCTTATTCCAAAGGAATGGCTGATATGGCTCTTTCACAATAAGTAGCCTTTATGAACAAATATGATAAATAGATTGTAAAGATAGTAAAATAAACAACAGTAATAAATAATTATGATCGGTGAAGCTCGATCCTGGTGATGGCGGCACGACAGCGCGGCTTCACCAGACGCAAAGAAGAGAACGATGAACTCGGCGAAGCAGCAGCATCCAGCGACCAAGAAATAGCTGCTCTGATGCATCCTCATGCGGCATTCCCGGATCTGGAACCAACACGGCGGCTCCCAGCTTGAAGGCGGTGAAAACCAAAGAAAACGAGTGGTGGAGCTTCTGAAACTTCGGCGAGCTAACGCGCGACAATGACGGCGACAGTAGCGACGACGGCTTGGCTACGAATGCATGATGGAACGGCGAACCTTGGGGGTCACCCACGCCTTAAATAGCCTCAGCGAGCGCACGAAAAAGGAAACCCTAAATCTATGCTACAGCGGTGGGGAATCGGTGACGAACTCGGAATCTCGATCAGAGATGACAACCAAGGAGCGTTCGATCTACGATGAACGGCCGAGATAACTCTCGAGACGATACTATCCGATCCACTCTTTCCAAATCCAATGGATACAATCTAATCTAACCTAATCTAATGCAACAAAATCTCCACCGCTAGATCTTGATCCGACGGCTCGCACGCGTTAGGGTTCCGATCTTCATTAGCAAATCCTGGCTGTCTGATGAAAACCAACAGTCACAGATCTTTCTTCTAGAAAACAGGCCGATGGGTCGCACAACTCTAGGCTGCTCACGAACACAGTAATGGGCTCTGGCCCGTTACTGTTAAATTGATTTTACCCATATTTTCTTAATTAAAATAATTCCATAAATTAACTTAATTAGTTTTAGGTAACAAAAATATCAGGAACAATCCAAGAAAATTCTCATAAATACTTTGAGACATTTTCAGCTCAAATAAAATATTTTTAGCCAACCTTTATATTAACTTTAGTTATATTTAATTAGTTTTCACAAAAGACCAATATAATTAATTTAAAATAAATTCAAATAAAGTCTCGATAAATCCAATAAATTCAGAAAAATAAAAAATACACAAATAAAAATAAAATAATGCTATAGGCAAATTTTAGGATGTTACAAACCTCCCCCTTAACAGTATCTTGACCCCAAGATTCAGGGCTAACTAAGGAATATGTTTGGGAATTCTAACTTCAGATCCTCGTCACGCTCCTAGGTTGCTTCATTCTCTGAATGATTGCTCCACTTAACATTACTAAAGTGAACAGACTTGTTTCTGGTCTTATGCTCCATCACATCCAAAATTCTGATTAACTGTTCCTTATAAATCAAATATTCCTGTAGTTCAATTGCTTCTAGTGGCGTCTGCTCTATTGGCACTCTGAGGCACTTCTTAAGCTGTGACACAGAAACACATCATGCACTCCCTGCTAAAGACTGCGGAAGCTCTAACTGATAAGCAACCTTTCCTCGATGGCTTAAGATCTTTAACAAATCAACATATCTTGGCACAAGCTTCCCTTTAGCATGAAATCTTCTGAAACCTTTAAGAGGGATAACTCTGAGATACACGAAATCACCTGGTTCAAAACTCAATTTATAATTACGATTATCAACGTAGCTTTTCTACCTTGACTGTGCTACTTCAATCTCTCTCTGATCACAACAATTTGCTCATCTGTTTCTTCCAGAATATCAGGTCCAAATAACAAACAATCTCCCATCTCATTCCAATTCAACGGAGTATGACAGGCATGATGTAGGATCAAGGATAACCGACTAGAGGGGGTGAATAGGAGGTTTCTAAATTTTTACTTCTAATTTGCAATTAATTAAAATTTTAAGCCATAGAAGCAATAATTGCAAATTCACAATTGTAATCTTTAGGAAACATTAAACTACTTTAGTAATTCAATTAGAGCAGTAAGTAATTCTAAGCACAAGAAATCTACTCAATTCCCTCGAAATGTATCTTAGCACAAAAATGACAAAAGCAAATCACAAGAGAATGAGAGACAAGAATTTTATCCCATGGTCTCGGAGACTTGCCGATCTCTCCTACTCCATGTTGAGGTGACTTGAATCACTTCAAGCTGGCTCCAACCATATGAGCCTTCCCCGATCACTCGTGGTATAGCTCTTCACCACTCCGGTTAGGCGAGCTCCTTGCCTTCACAACCGATCGAGTCTTCTCACAAGCTTCTTTGAGAAGATCACTGATCCCACACGCATCCAAACCGTCTAGGAGGTGGCAACCTCCAAGAGTAAAAGGTGATGACGCTTGCTCGAGGTCGAATTGAGTGCTAGAGGCTCAACACTAAATGCACCACTCAATTTTGCTCTTAACTCTCTCAAAATATGAATTGAATGCACACAAGAGTATTTGAGACTTGCATGAGCTCAAAATATCATCAATCAGTGTTAAGAAGACTCTACAATGCAGGTGGGGGTATTTATAGCCCCCACCAACCACATATGGCTATTGGCCAAAAGTTCGCCAAAAACCTCCTGAGAGGCTGGTCATACCGCCCCTGGGACGGTATGACCGGCCCTTAGAGAGTAACGATCGAAACTGTGCATTTATTGCACCATCAGTGACTGTTGGTCACTGGCCGGTATGACCGGAGGGCCTCCGGTTATACCACTCACACAGATGCGATTTGCACCCCGTTTTGTAAAAAACACACCACTAAATTAGCCGATCATACCAACAGCCGGTATGACCGAAGGGGGCCCGGTCATACTGGCCCCACAGAGCTTGAGCGAGAGTTTTTATGCCTTTTGATATTTCTTTAAACACATGCTTTTGCAAGAATTTTATGCATCTCATAATGAGCCTCTAAGCACTTTTATCAACATCGAACATGCGACAAGACCCTTTTAATAGTATGGCGATTAAACTAGCAATCCGATCTTTTCTCCAACTCTGAGATCGTCAAAAGACTATTAAAATTTCTTAGGTTTTATACCTTAGTTGTCTCGTCATCGATGCTAGCCTTTCTTGTTATTCACCCTTTTCATACTTCTATGTTCGTCGAAAGTCGGACCAACCTATTCTCAAAATACTCAAAATGAGAATGTTAGTCCTTTAATCGCAATTGTCATTAATTACCAAAACCAAAACAAATTTGGGGCCTAGATGCTTACAATCTCCCCCTTTTTGGTAATTGATGACAAACCTCTTGAAAGAATTAAATTAGTTTATGAATTTTTGAATATTCATCAAAAAGGCGTAGTTGTATACTCAAGGTTTTGTTTTAACAATATTTTGCCTTTATGGATGAAAGAGTGATTTAGGCACAAAATATCGTTAAAACACCAATGTTTATTTGAAAACTCCCCCTAAATATGTGCATACGGATAAAGCATTGTTATTTGCACTTTAAAGATTGTTGATAGAGTTTTATTTTAAATATTGAATCCAAGGATAACCAGATATAAGCAATGAATATGAGAAAAAAATGAACATGAATAACATGAAACTACAATTATTTAGCATCCAAGATGACCATAAACATCCAAAAGCAATGATAGTAGTTCAACCATAAACATCCAAAAGCTAAACAAGGTCCATATAGGTTCATATAAATAATAAATAAGATAATACTCCGAAACTCCTAATCTGCACTTTCACTTCTCCCCCTTTTGTCATCAAGGACCAAAAGGAAACATTCGCATAATTTCAAGACGAAGGCAGTGGATGAGGAGAACGACGAGTCTGAGGTTGGTATTCATCGATACGAACAAAATTACCCATCATGTTAGAGCGAAGACTCACAAAACTACTCATCATAGCAGAATGTAATATATCAAAGTTCTCATGAGCTAGTCCAGAATACATCTGCGATGAATGAGTTTGAGCCTCTTCTTCCCCAACACTCTCCTACTGTGACTGATGAGATGGCTACCCTCTCTGACAAGAGGCCTGTGGACCTGCCTTGCGAGGCTTGTAAGGCTTGTGAACTCCTTCACAACCACCACGAAAGCCCACCACCCTTTTTATGATCATCATGATATAAGGAGCAAAGTAGATCCTTTTGCCTCGATCACCGGCAGAAGAGTGCATCTCTCTAAGAATGAAGTCAACCACATCAAATTTTTGCTTATTCATTATCTTGCTCATAATGTTCCAAGCATAGCCTCTAATCTCATCAAAGTTGCCACTTTTGGGATGAACAGTGACTCTCACAATCCTGTTAATGAGACTTGATGTGGGAAGGAGATGAGTCATCTTACCCGGCCTCTTGACTCGAGCAGAAGGATCATAGAAACTATATTGCTCTTGGAGAGGGAGAGAAGGATTACTGTGAATTTTGGGCTGACTGCTATGGTAAATACCCCAAGCTTGCTCAATCTCCACCTTGAAGGCTGAGTACACTGTTGTGTCTGTCCTCCAAGTGATCTCATCGAAGGAATCAGAGATATGAAGTGTGGCATAAAACTGACGAATTATGTCGTCATTATAGTCACACCTCATGCTGACGAAAGAAGCCATATCGGCACCATGGAAGAATTTAGGCACTCCAAAAAACCGAGGAATTTTTCTTATGTGCTCCCAACTAACCCATTTATGATCTGCAAAATCTTTATTGAGATAGATCTCATGATATACCTTCTGTTGAAAAAGTGTCCTGAACTTATCCAGAGTAGCACTGCGAGGGAGCATATATTAATTTTCCTGACGAAGTGAAAAATATTTTTCCCCTTAATCTTTCTTAGATCCATGGTGGACTAGAAGTCATCAAAGTTCTCTTCTTCTGATTCTTCATTTTCACTATCATTTTCTGATTCTTCATTTTCACTATCATTTTCTTCTTCAAAGTCCACATCCATTTCATCATCACTTTCACTTGATTCAGATACGGCTTTCTTTCCTTTTCCTCCTTTTGAACTCCCACCAAGTTTTGCTTCAATCTTCCTTCGGATCTCTCGATCCTTAGCAGCTCTAGTTTGGGAGTCATCACTGTCACTGTCATGAGTTAAAGGAATACCCCTTCCACGGGTTGATTTTTGAATGACTCCGCTGCCACGAGGAGGAGGAGGCAAATTCTTAGTCCTTGCCATGATGACTGGGATAACAAGGAATAGATATGATGAGAACGAGGGTTAATTGCCCTAGAGACAGATTGTAATGCATTTGTGATAAAATGAGCAATTTTGAGAGAAGTTGCACTGTCATCCTGGTCATACCGCCCAAGGGGCCGGTAGCATCGGCCATGGGTGGTGCTACCGCTTGGGTGTCGGTATGACCGGCCGCACGGCCTCCTTTTTTCTCAAATTTGTAAAATCTCAAGATTAGAGTAGATCAATTCATTGAATGACATACATAGACATCATAAGTTAATAATCTACTCATTCTACCCAAAGATTTTCATACATTTTGCATGTTTTTAGCACATTATGCATCTAACCCTAAGATTTCAAAAGAGAGCTCTAGGGCATGAAAAATGCAAGGAATTTTAGAAGAGATTGAAGGGAAATGATACCTTGGATTGGAAGATCAAGATGAGGCCAAGAGATTTGATTTGATAGACTTTGATTTAGAGATTTTCTTCTTGGTGATTTTGGAGGAGGAGAGAGGAGATGAGATGAAAAAGGATAAGAGGAAGAGAGGGTGCAGGTAGGCCAAAAGATAAGGGAGAGAGAGGGTCAGTTACATCGTGTTTTATGCCAAAACTGCCCCTGCCCGATTTGGCTGGTATGACCGCACGAGGGCCGATCATACCGTTCGGTGGTGCTACCGCACCCCTTGCAGTTGCACCGTCCTTGGCAGGCAAACAAAATACAAATTTTGCTAAAACACATCAAATGAAGTCCAAATAATTTGAAACTTTTTGGAATTCAACTTTGCACTGTTTCAAAGGTTTCACAAAAAGAATTTTCTTAAAAAGATTTTTCTTTCAAAAGATATGATAAGTTGCGCCTTGAGGAAAAAAGGAAATTTATTTAGGTTGAAATGAAATCTTTTTGGCCAGAATTTGATTTCAACATAGAATTTTTATTTTGAAAGCTTATAAAACATTTGAAATATATAATAGAATACTTTTACACAGCTTTTCATAAATTTGGATCTTTCAAACAAGATTTTTTTTTGACATTTAACCAAAAGGGTCCCTTTAAAGAACCAATAGAGAAGCAAAGTCAATTTTCAATAATACAAGAATTCAAATGAGGAAAGGGATAAGATATAGAGATTTGAATTTTTGTATATGAGTCTAGAAATCCATTTGGATCAAAATATATGGCAAGAAATCCGATCCAAAAGGTGAAACTCACTAAGTGCAATAATATGACCACTATGGGTCAAGTATAGTTTTTCGGCGTGTTTCAAAATCAAATAACTTTTGATTGGTTGGTCTTTTGAAAATCTTTTGAACACAAGAAGTGTTAAGAATGACCAACTCTAGGTTTTTCGTTTTGGAATTACTTTCAAAAACATTTTACATTTAATTCTATGAAAATTATAAGTTTAATCCAAAACAAGATACTAGTAACTGGCTTTTGGACTTGAGACTCATTTTCTTTTTAAAATAAAATTTTATGAACCCAAAACTATTGAAAAACCTTTTGAATGCTTTTGTATATATTTTCCAACTAGTTTTTCACATGTTTACTAATATTATACAAAATTTTGACTTGATTTTGAAAATATATCTTTGCACTTATTCATATGGGCACACATAGGGATGCATTATATATGAATATGAATTAGCACTCCCCCTTAATGTTCCACACATCAAGGATTCGAATAAATACATAAAGTCCAAGTAAGAACACAATCATTTCACACATGATCAAACAATATTTTAGAGGTCTATGACATTTAATTCATTCCTCAAATTGCAAAATCTAGTTTTATCTAAGGGTTTGGTGAGGATATCCGCTAATTGATCTTCAATTCTAATGTGACCAATCACAATGTCACCTTTGCTAACATGATCTCTTAGAAAATTGTGGCGGATATCTATATGTTTGGTTCTCGAATATTGGACCGGGTTGTTGGCTATTTTAACGGCACTTTCATTATCACACAAAAGAAGCACATTTTGAAATTAATACTATAATCCATTAATGTTTGCCACATCCATAGCAATTGAGCACAACAACTACCTGCGGATATGTATTCGGCTTCAGCGGTGGATACAGCTACGGAATTTTGTTTTTGGAGAACCATGAAACTAGGGACCTACCCAAAAATTGGCAACTCCCAGAGGTACTCTTTCTATCCACTTTGCATCCCGCATAATCCGAATCCGAATATCCAACTAAGTCAAATTTAGCACCTTTAGGATACCATAACCCTATATTTGAGGAATGCTTTAAATATCTTAGAATTCTCTTAACGGCCACAAGATGACATTCTTTAGGAGAAGCTTGAAAACGTGAACACATACAAACACTAAATATGATATCGGGCCTAGATGCGGTGAGATAAAGTGAACTACCAATCATAGAACGATAAAGCTTTAAATCTATTGGTTTAACTCCCTCATTTAAATCAAGATGTCCGTTGGAAGCCATTGGAGTCTTGATAGGTTCTGAATCTTCCATGCCAAACCTCTTAAGCAAATCTTTCACATATTTGGTTTGACTCACAAATGTCCCATTTTTGAGTTGTTTGATTTCAAGTGCAAGGAAGAAGCTCAATTCTCTAATCATTGATATTTCAAATTCCCTAGACATCATATCACCAAATTCTTTGCAAAGTCTTCGTTAGTAGAACCAAATATGATATCATCAATATAAATTTAACATACAAAGAATTCTCCATCAATTATTTTTGTAAAAAGTGTTGTATCAACCTTCCCAATTTTGAAGCCTTTTGAAATTAGAAAGTCTCTAAGCCGCGCATACCATGCTCTAGGAGCTTGTTTGAGACTGTATAACGCCTTAGAGAGTTTGTACACATGATTTGGATATTTAGGATTTTCAAAACAGGGAGGTTGTTCTACAAATACTAATTCGGATATTTGTCCATTTAAGAATGCACTCTTTACATCCATTTGAAATAATTTGATATCAAAGCAAGATGTAAAGGCAAGTAGGATTCTAATAGCTTCTAATCTAGCTACAGGTGCAAAGGTTTCACCAAAATCCAATCCATCGATTTGAGTGAATCCTTGAGCCACTAACTGAGCCTTATTTCTTACCACAATACCATTTTCATCTTGTTTGTTCCGGAACACTCATTTTGTGCCTATCACGTTGTATTCTTTGGGTCTTTCCACTAAATTCCAAACATCATTCCTAGCGAAGTTGTTGAGCTCTTCATGCATTGAGTTTATCCAATCCGGGTTATCTAGAGCTTCATCTACATGAGTAGGTTCAAAAGAAGACACAAAAGAGTAATGTTCGCAAAAAGAAGCAACATGAGATCGAGTTTGAAGACCCTTAGTAACGTACCCAATATTTGATCTATTGGATGATCCTTGGAGAGTCCATGATGAATTCTTTGAGGTAGAGGTAGAGTTTGTTGATCATTCTCCTTCTTATCCATGTCTATGGGTTGAACTTGACTTGGTGTTGTGGAAGTAGAGGGTTCAACTTGAGTGGATGAAGGTTGTTCATCTTTATCCTCCTTTGGTTTGATGTCTCCAAGCGTTATGTTCTTCATTGCTTCTCATAGCCCTTTATCACCTACATCATCCAAATTCTCTTGCTCTTCTTGAGAGCCATTAGTTTCATCAAATTCAACATCATAAGTTTCTTCAACAAAACCTTTGTTTTTATTAAAAACACGATAGGCTTTACTATTTGAGGAACAACCAAGCAAGAAACCTTCATCACAGCGACTTTGGAATTTTGAAAGTCGAATACGCTTTTTAAAAATATAGCATTTGCAACCGAAAACTCGAAAATAAGAAATATTTGGTCTTCTTCCAATAAGCTCATAGGAGGTCTTTTTCAAAAGACGATGCAAAAAAAGCCTATTTGTTGCATGGCAAGCGGTATTAATGGCTTCCGCCCAAAAACTATCGGAAGTGACATACTCATCAAGTATATTTCTCACCATTTCAATTAGTGTTTAATTTTTCTGTTCTACCACTCTATTTTGCTCTGGAGTGTAGGTAGCGGAAAGCTCGTGCTTTATTCCAAGTTCATCATAATAATCTTCAATTTTTGTGTTTTTAAACTCGAAACCATTGTAACTACGGATTTTCTTAATTTTGAAATCAAATTCATTTTGAGCCCTTTTTGCAAAACTTTTGAAAATACCAGAGGTTTCGGATTTATCATCTACAAAGAACACGCAAGTATACCTTGAATAATCATCAACAACGACTAAACAATAAGAATTACCTTCGATGCTCTTATAGGTTGTTGGGCCAAACAAATCCATATGTAAGAGCTCTAATGGTCTAGACATGGATATGATACTCTTTGAAGGATGAGAACTAGCTACTTGTTTGCCAGCTTGACAAGCACTACAAAGCCTATTTTTCTCAAACTTCACATCTTTCAAGCCCACAACTAAATCATTTTTAAAAAGCTTTTTGAGTTGGATCATCCCAACATGAGCTACTCTTCTATGTCATAACCATCCCAAAGAAGTTTTAGCTATTAAAAATGTTTGAAGACATGAGTCATTTGAGGTGAAATCAACTAAATACAAGTTTCCAAACCTAAAACCTTTGAACACAAAAGAATTATCGTTTTCCTTAGAGATCACAACTGCATTCTTGGAAAACATGTAGGTAAGACTAAGATCACAAATTTGAGCTACAGAAAGTAAATTGAAATTTAACGTTTCAACTAATGAGACATTCGAGATAGAAAGATCATTAGAGATAGCAATTTTACCCAAACCTAATATTTTTCCTTTGCTATTGTCTCCAAAAGTGATCTTGTCATGATGACCACTTCCCGATTCAAATGTGGTGAACATTTTCCGGTCACCGGTCATTGTTGAATGCATCCACTATCCAACACCCAATGCCGTCCACCAGTCTTGTAGTTTACCTACAAAAGAGAATCAAGTCCTTTTAGGTACCCAAATTTGTTTGGGTCCTTCGAGGTTAATAACCAAGGCTTTGGGCACTCAAATGGCATTCTTTCTATGGCCAAATATAGGAGTGCCAACAAACTTAGCAATAATTTTACCAAAGCTATCTTTCTTAAGAATATAGCATGAATCATAAACATTATTATTTGGTGCTTTGCCTAAGGGACAAACATTTACTAAATGTCCTACATCATAACATTTATAGCAAAACTTCCCATTTAATTTAACAAACTCGGGAGCTATGTTACTAATTTTCTTGCCCTTTTTAGGTAAATACCCAAGACCTTCTTTGTTGTAAGAACATCTTTGACTATTTAGAATTTTATTTAGAGTGTCCTTACCCTTGAAGCACTATCTAAGCTTTCGCTAAGCTTATCTACTTGCTCTTTAAGCTCATTGTTTTCTACCATTAAATTTGCATGGCAAAAATTTAGCCTAACACATGAAGTTGAAGGCACCTCAAGCAAATCATCACAAGAAATAGATACACTAGTTTTTGATATACAACATGAATCAATTTCTACACTAGGCATATCATTCAAAATATTGCAACTAATTCCAACATCATTTTGAGACATTTTATGACCCTTGGCAAGGAGAGTCTCATGAGCTTCCTTTAGCTCCTCATAAGAGTCTTTGAGGGAGAGAATTCTCAAAGCCTTATGTTTAGATTTTTCTTTGCCAACATATTCATTCAAATCCTCAAGCATATCCATTAGCTCATCATAGGAGGTTCATCATCATTATTTGATTTTACCTTAAAATCTCCTTTAGCCATGAGACACAAAGGAGTGACAAATGGTGAGGAAGCTTCCTTGATAGCAATACCGGTGAGACCCTTCTTCTTTAAAGGTGTATCACTTCAGAAGAGTCGGAGTCCGAATATTCTTCTTCGGAATCCCACTCTCCAATGTGAGCCTCGCCTTTTCCATACTTATTAAGCTTCTTGAAGAGTTTCTTCTTTCCATGAAAGAACTTTTTTTAGGTGACTTGTTTTTGTCATCCTTCTTCTTGGGACATTGAGAAGCAATGTATCCCTTCTCATCACACTCATAGCACCGGATATTTACATATCGATTGGTGGTTGGGTATTGTCCCTTCTTGAATTTTTGAGGAGCGCTTGAGCTTGAGAGCCTCTTCATGAATCTCCTCATTTTTCTTACAAGGAGAGCCATTTTCTCCTCGGTGTCTTCATCATCATTGGAGTCATTAAGCGCCTCATCTCTTGACTCCGCCTGTGCCTTGAAGGCGATGTTCTTCTTCTTCGAGGAGCTTTGTTCCAAGAGCTCTTCGTTGTCCTTCTTGTAAAGCTCATTGGTTATGAGGTTTCCAAGGAGTCCCATTGGCATCATCTTTGGCAATTCCGGTGAGTTGAGAAACAACATCATCAAGGTCTCATATTTTTCCAGAAGAGCCCTAAGCATCTTACGAACATATCAAAATTGGTTAGTGATGCTCCAAGGCCCTTGAGCTCATTTACTATGTTGTTGAACCGTGTACATCTCATTGATGTTTTCATGGGGCAACATAATAAAACTCTCATATTTGATCCGAAGTATATGCAATTTGGCTTCTTTGACCGAGGATGTCCCCTCATGAATTTCTAAGAGGGTTGTTCAAATCTCATGAGTGGTTTCAAGGTTGCGCACTCGATCGAACTCATCCGCGCTCAAAGCACCAAACAGAGCATTCATAGCTTGAGCATGAGATGAGTGTTTCGCTCCTCTTGATCTATTGTGAGTGTGGGATTGACTCTCGGAGTGAAACCCTCAACTACAATTCTCTATATACTTGGGCTCCTGGCCTTAAGATAAACGGTCATGCAAATTTTCCAATAAGCATAATTCATGCCATCAAAAAATGGCGCCTTGCCTATTGACACCGTATCGCTAGCCATCCTAACTCTCTAGGCGGTGAAGCCCCAAAAGAGAGTTCAAGCTCTGATACCACTTGTAGGACCAAGGATAACCGACTAGAGGGGGATGAATAGGCAATTAATTAAAATATTAAGCTACAGAAGCAATAATTGCAAATTAACAATTATAATCTTTAGGAAACACTAAACTACTTTAGTAATTCAATTAGAGCAATAAGTAATTCTAAGCACAAGAAATCTACTCAATTCTCTCGAAATGTATCTTAGCACAAAAATGACAAAAGTAAATTACAAGAGAATGAGAGACAAGAATTTTATCCCGTGGTCTCAGAGACTTGCCGGTCTCCCCTACTCCACGTTGAGGTGACTTAAATCACTTCAAGCAGGCTCCAACTACTTGAGCCTTCCCTGATCACTCGTGGTAGCTCTTCACCACTCCGGTTAGGCGAGCTCCTTGCCTTCACAACCGATCGAGTCCTCTCACAAGCTTCTTTGAGAAGATCACCGATCCCACATGCCTCCAAGCCGTCTAGGTGATAGCAACCTCCAAGAGTAAAAGGTGATGACGCTTGCTCGAGGTCAAATTGAGTTCTAGATGCTCAACACTAAATGTACCACTCAATTTTGCTCTTAACTCTCTCAAAATATGAAATGAATGCACACAAGAGTATTTGAGACTTGCTTGAGCTCAAAATATCATCAATGAGGTTCAAGAAGACTCTAAAATGCAGGTGGTGGGTATTTATAGCCCCCACCAACCAAATATGGACGTTGGCCAAAAGTTCGCCAAAAACCTTCTGAGAGGCCGGTCATACCGCCCCTAGGCCAGCATGCTCGGCCTTCAGAGAGTAACAGACGAAACTATGTATTTATTGTATCGTCTGTGACCGTTGGTCACTAGCCGGTAGGATCGCAGAGGGTTCGGTCATACTGCTCACCGGTATGACCGGAGGGCCTCCGATCGTACCGCTCACACAGATGCGATTTGCAACCTGTTTTGTAAAAAACTCATCGCCCAATTGGCCGGTTAAACCGACGACCAGTATAACCGAAGGGGGCCTGGTCATACCGGCCCCACAGAGCTTGAGCGAGAGTTTTTACGCCTTTTGATCTTTCTTTAAACACATTCTTTTGCAAGAATTTTATGCATCTCATAATGAGCCTCTAAGCACTTTTATCAACATCGATCATGCGACAAGACCCCTCTTAATAGTACGACGTTTAAACTAGCAATTAGATCTTTTCTCCAACTCCGAGATCGGCAAAAGACTTTTAAAATTTCTTAGGTTTTATACCTTGGTTGTCTCGTCATCGATGCTAGCCTTTCTTGTTATTCACCCTTTTCATACTTCTATGTTCGTCGAAAGTCGGACCAACCTACTCTCAAAATACTCAAAATGAGAATGTTAGTCCTTTAATCGCAATTGTCATTAATTACCAAAACCACAAATTAGGGGCCTAGATGCTTTCACACGATCATACAAAGCCTCAAATGGTGACATTGGCAAACAAGCTTGATAACTGTTGTTATAGCTGAATTCTGCACATGGCAAACACTTATCCCATGAAGTAGCATAAGATAATGCACAAGCTCTTAGCACATCCTCAAGAATCTGATTAACTCTTTCTATCTGACCATCTGTCTGCAGATGATATGCTGTACTAAAATTCAAATGAGTTCCCATTGCTTCATGCAGCTTGCCTCAAAATCTCATGGTAAATTGGATACCTCTAACTGACACAATCTTCTTAGGCACTCAGTGCAAACACACAATCCTTGTCATATATAATTCTACCAAGCGATCTTCTGAGTAGGTACTCTTCACAGGTATGAAATGAGAAACTTTGGTCAAACGATCAACGATGACCTAAACGAAACCATATCCCTTCTGGGTTCTCTGCAATTCTCAATGCTATGGATCTTATTACTGGTTTGCCTCTTACTTCCAATCAGAAATATGCACTGGCTGTAACAAACTTGCTGATCTCTGATGCATTACCTTTATTCTCTGACACATATCACATAAAGCAACATTTTTCAGCAACTTCACGCTTCATCTTAGGCTAGTAAAATCTTTCCTTAAGATCTTGATATATCTTAGCACTTTTCGGATGAATTGAATACTTGGAATCATGTGCTTCTTCCGAAATCAACTGCTTAAGATTTTTCTTATTTGGTACATAGATTCAACCTTTAAACCGCGTGGTACCTTGCTCATACACGATAAAATCCTCAGCTAAGCCTGCATCTTTCTTTGACTTGATTCTACTGATCTTCTCATAAACCTTCTGATTTGATCTTCAAGTATTGGCTTCACTTCCAAAGCAACTACAAATCCTTGTGGAACAACTTCCAGCTTCAACTTCTAAAATTCCTTACATAACTCTGGTTGATCACTTGATATCAGCATATTCGCACTCTCGTTCTTTCAACTCAAGGCATCGGCTACCACATTAGCCTTACAAGATGACAATGGATTCAAACATTATATTCCTTGATCAACTCCAACCATCTCTTCTGTCTCATGTTGAGATCCGAATGAGTAAAGATATACTTCAAATTCTTGTTGTCCGAACATACCTCACATCTATTTCCAATGAAATATGGATGCCACAACTTTTAAGCAAGCACGACGGCAGATAACTCCAAATCATTCATTGGGTAATTATCTTCATACGGCCTCACTGCCTTGACAGTTATGCAACCACCTTGCCATTCTGTATCAATATGCATTCAAGACCTTGTCTAGACGCATCACAGTATATATCTAAGCGGTCCTGCACATCTAGCAATACTAACACTAGCCAGCTCGTCAGACGCTTCTCTAATTCCAAAAAACTCTTTTCGCACTGCGGTGTCCATGCAAACTTCTTCTCCTTTTTCAACAACTGCTTAAGCAGTCTAGCAATCATTGAAAATCCTTCTATGAATTGGTGGTAATACCTTGTCATTCCCAGAAAACTATGAATTCGAGTAACTGATTTTGGTTGCTCTCAATGCAACACTACTTCCATTTTGCTTGGATCAATGACAACTCCTTTAGCAGTCATCACATGGTCAAGAAATTCCACTTTCTCCTTCCAAAAGTCACACTTACTAAACTTAGCATACAACTATTGCTCTCGCAACCTTTCCAAAACCAATCTCAAATATTCTACATGCTCTTCCCTTGACTAGGAGCAAACAAGAATGTCATCTATAAATACGACAACAAACATATTCAAATATTTTAGGTACACTTTATTCGTCATGTTCATAAATTATGTAATGACATTGATCATTCTAGTAGACACAACTGTAAACTCATATTGTCCATATCGCAAAGAAACTCTGACTTTTCTATGCACGAATCTTTAACTGATGATAACTTTATCGAATATCTATCTTAGAGAAAACTCCAGCTCCTCTTAACTGATCAAATAAATTATCGATCCTAGGCAATGAATACATATCTTTGACCGTCACTTCATTAAATGCTCGATGGTCGATACCCATCCTTAAGCTCTCATCTTTTAAACAGAACAGGCGCTCCCTATGGTGACAAACTGGTTCTAGTGAAATATTTTCCTGGCAACTCTTCGATCTGCTTCTTCATCTCAACTAGCTCATCTGTAGACATTCAATAAAGTCTCATTGCTTTTGACACTGTACCAGGCACTAACTTAATAAAAACTTGTGTCGGGGATCGGTCGTCCTGACACATGTCCAGGCCCCCCCGGGGGCTTTAGGTCGTTCTCCCCTGAGCTCGGAGGACTGTTTCCGAGCTCGAACGGGGGTTTCCCTGAGCTCGGAGGACTGTTCCCGAGCTCGGGCTTTTCCCGAGCTCGTGCTGACTCCCGCGACCTCTTCGACCTCAGCGCCCTCAGCCCGGCCTCCAGCGTAATAATCTCCTTTTTATGTGACCTCTCTCCCCTGCGTGGGAACTAGGGTCACCGACTCCTGTCAATTCCCCTGCGTGGGAACTAGGGTCACCAACTCTGTCAGGGCTGCCACTCTGGACAGGCAAGAACAGAGCATGCAGCGAGGAGAAAACGGGAAGAAGAAAGGCGTTAGCGCGGAGGGGAGATAGCAGAGTCAGGGGCAAGGTGAAGAAACAAATGCGCTGTTCGGTGGGGCCGTCGAGTAGGTGTGAGTCCGGGTTTAAAGGAAAACAACTGTAATGAAACGAGGCATGAAAGTAATTAATGAGATTCCTCTCGCTCTCCTTTCTCCCTGCGTCTTCTTCTTCTCCAAGTCTATCCCTCTCTTCTGCGTGAAATCTCTCTGAACTCTGCCCTTTCCGATCGACGACCGCTCTTCGTAGTGGAGGACCGTTACATCTGGTATCAGAGCCAGTGTCGGCTGGGAGATCTTTTTTTCGATTGTTCCGTAAAATCCCAGAGAAGGTTTTGCATCGCTTGTGTGATACTCGAGTTGCGAAACCTGATTTGGTTGGTTCAATCTAGAGAAAACCATCACGGCGCCTCAGAAACCATCGGCGCATTCGCGGGTTCTCTTGGATGCTATGGGAGAAGTGGCCAATCAAGCGGATGCTCGTTGGGAGCAAATGGATGAGCGATGGGAATCCCTGAAAGCTAGCTTGGAGTTTATCGTCGAGAAGATCAAACCAGTGGAGATTATTCTGGTGATCCAGGCCCACGTGGCGGAGCATAACTTGGTGATTTCTGGGTTGCTGGATCGGTTTCAAAAAGGGACCTCGAGGGAGCAAGCGGCTTCACGAGGGGAGGACGAAGCAGCACCGATTACGCCTTCTCCAATGGCAATGGGTACGCCCAAGCAGGTTGGTGAGTTGACCACAACTTCAGCAGGGTTGTTGGGTAAATGTCCTCTACCGTCTGTGGGGTTTGGGGCAGGTGCTTCACGAATTCATCACACACCACCATTGCAAGCCGCAGTCGGGGCAAACACCGATAAGAGCCCACCTATACCCATGCTGTTGTTTCCCATCTTTGAAGGGGAGGAACCACGCATCTGGAGGAATCGATGTCTGAAATGTTTTCGACTGTACAACATTGATTAATCGTTATGGGTTACGGTGGCTGCCATGCACATGGAAGGAAATGCAGCCTTATGGCTTCAAGCTTATCAAGAAGAGCACCAATTGGGTGATTGGGAACAGTTTATGTCAGCGGTGGATTCCGAATTCGGTGTGTATGACTCCAGGCGGTATTTGAGAGAGCTCATTCAGTTAAAACAAACAGGAACAGTTTCGGAGTATAAAACCCAATTTGAGGTGGCAATGTATAAGGTGCGAGCATATGGTAAATCGTGTACTGAAGAATTTTTTGTGAATCATTTTGTCATGGGGCTGAAGGATGAGTTACGGTATGAGGTAGAAATCCAATTGCCGAAAACGATTCGCAAGGAATTTTTGCTAGCTCAAATACAGGAGAAGTGGGATAAGTTCAAAGGAAAACTATCCCGACCATTCGCACAAACAAAGGCGCGCAAGTCATATAAAATCGACCCCTTCCCGGCATCGAAGCTCGCACTTGATGATCTGGGAAGAGCTCGCCAGCTCCAAGAGTTTCGGCGTGCTCGGGGATTTTGCTTCAAATGTGGCGACAAATATGATCGAGATCATCAGTGTAAACCAGTACCAGCGCTTCAAGCTCATGCCATGGAAATAGTCGAAGGTCCTGCACACCTCAGCGACGAGGTATTGCAGACTTTGGAAGAAATGGATCGTGAATTTGAACAAGAACAATATAGCCTATCACTTCATGTTATGGCTAGCACTGAGGATGGGGACACAATGCGTCTTCAAGCGATGGTGGGTAATCAGATGATGCTCGTGTTGGTGGATTCGGGGAGCTCTCACAGCTTCATCAGCTCCACTTTTTTGGCACATACAAAGTGTACAACCAAATCAATACCGACAGTACAGGTATCTGTTGCAAATGGGGAATCCTTACTTTGTGATCGATATGTGCCGCAATTGGAATGGTGGGTGCAGGGGTATACTTTTCGCACTGACATGAGGGTTCTCGACCTTGGAGCATATGATGCTGTGTTGGGTATGGACTGGCTCCAACTCCATAGTCCCATGGTCTGTCATTGGACACAAAAAACACTGGAGTTTCGTGTCAAGGGTCAAATCATTAAGTTGCAAGGGGTGCCGGCCAGACAGCGAAGTCCTGTGGGTGAAATGCCATCGGAACAGCTGCACAAATGGAGTAAGGGAAATGGGCTATTGCGTTAATTGACAATACTATTCTGCTTCCGATAACAGAACAAGTGCCGACTGAAGTTCAGCAAGTGCTCGATGAGTACACAGACGTGTTTACCGAAACAACCACCTTACCACCATCGCGTGTATATGATCATGTGATTCCACTCATTCCTGGAGCGGCCCGGTAAATAGTCGCCCTTATCGATACTCTCCCATGCACAAAGACGAGATTGAGCGGCAAGTTTCGGAGATGTTGGACACCGGATTAATACAACCCAGCATGAGTCCATTTGCGTCTCCAGTGCTGCTCATTCAGAAGAAAGACGAAAGTTGGCATTTCTGTGTTGATTATAGGAAGCTCAATAATATTACCGTCAAGAATAAGTTTCTGATGCCCGTTGTGGATGAATTACTTGATGAGTTAGCAGGTACTTGCTACTTTTCTAAACTAGATCTGAAATCTGGTTATCATCAAATTAGGGTGGTGGATAAAGACATTGAGAAAACGGCCTTCAAGACTCATCACGGTCATTTTCAGTTCCGGGTTATGCCGTTTGGCTTAACGAACGCTCCTGCAACCTTCCAATGTCTTATGAACTCAATTCTTGCACCTTATTTACGAAAATTTGTCTTGGTCTTCATGGATGACATCTTGATCTATAGCCAATCCGTGCAACAACACGTGGAACATTTGAAGGAAGTGCTGTCATTACTGAAGCAGCATCAGTTGTTTGTTAAGAAGACAAAATGCGCCTTTGCACAGTAGAGCATTACTTATCTCAGGCATATTATTTCTACATCGGGAGTAGCTACTGATCCGGGGAAGACTCAAGCGATGTTGGCTTGGCCTCAGCCCACGACGGTTACTGAGCTGCGAGGATTTCTTGGCCTCACAGGTTACTACCAAAAGTTTTAGAAAAACTACGGTATCATTTCTCGGCCACTCACTCGTCTTCTCAAGAAGAAAGCATTTAATTGGGATCACGACGCGACAGTAGCTTTTGAAGAGTTGAAACAAGCTATGGCGCACACGCCAGTATTATCCATGCCGAATTTCCAGCAACATTTTGTAGTTGAGACTGATGCTTGTGATGTCGGTATTGGTGTCGTCCTTATGCAGCAGGGACATCCCATTGCCTTTCTCAGTAAAGCACTCAACTCAACTCATCAGAAATTGTCAATTTATGAGAAAGAATTTCTGGCAGTAATTATGGCAGTGGATCGTTGGCGCCCGTACCTGCAACGAGGGGAGTTCATCATCCATACTGATCACCGTAGCTTGTGCTATCTCAGTGATCAACAGCTAACGTCCAACTTGCAACGTAAAGCAATGACTAAATTAACGGGTCTTCAATTCCGTATCCAGTACAAAAAGGGGTCGTCCAATTGTGCGGCGGATGCATTATCCCGTATAGGACATATGATGGCACTCCAAGCTATTTCGAGCTGTCAACCATTGTGGATTTAGGAGCTCCTCAATTCGTATGTGACAGACTCTCACGCCCAACAGCTGCTCACTTCTTTGGCTATTCAAAGTCCAAATGAACATGGATTTGAGCTCAGGCAAGGACTCATTCAATATAAGGGACGCATTTGGGTCGGGGAGAATTCGGCATTGCAAACTAAGATCATTCATGCTTTTCATGCTAGTGCAATTGGAGGACATTCAGGGGTGGCAGCCACTTATCAGAGAGTGAAAAAGTTGTTTTCTTGGGTGGGATTGAAACGGGATATCATCAATGTGATTAAACAATGCTCGGTGTGCCAGCATGCCAAGCACGAGCATGTCCACACACCCGTTTACTTCAGCCCTTGCCGGTTCCAGATGGAGCTTGGCAGGATGTCACAATGGACTTTATTGAAGGACTTCCGAAATCTGAAGGCTACAATTCTATTTTGGTGATTGTTGACAGATTCTCCAAGTACGTGCACTTTGTACCAATGAAGCATCCTTATAACGCTTCTCAGGTCGCCAAGTTGTTTCTGCAAAATGTGGTGAGATTGCATGGCATGTCGCGGTCGATTGTCTTTGATCGTGACAAGATCTTCACTAGCACGTTCTGGAAGGAGCTGTTCACTGCTATGGGCACGAAGTTGAAATGTAGCACGGCGTATCACCCGGAGATAGATGGGCAGAGCGAACGCGTTAACCAATGTCTTGAGATGTATTTGCGCTGTGCAGTTCATTCTTCTCCAACAAAATGGCACGGTTGGTTGGCGATGGCTGAGCTGTGGTACTACACTTGTTATCACACGTCTTTGAAATGCTCTCCTTTCAAAGCTTTATATGGCTCCGAACCCAGGTATGGAGCTTTGCCGGACATGGAAAAAGTTACACGGCGATCGATGGCGAATTCACGCAAGAGCTCGCATCGATATCGCACCTGCTCAAACATCATTTGGAGACAGCGCAGAATCGCATGAAGATCCAAGCTGATAAGAAACGATCTGAGCGATAATTTCAGCCAGGTGAGCAGGTGTACTTGAAGCTTCAGCCTTATGCGCAATCGTCGGTGGTCAACCATCCGTTTCCAAAACTGGCATTCAAATATTTTGGGCCTTACAGGGTGTTGGAGCGAATTGGTGCTGCTGCTTACAAATTGGAACAGCCTTCTGGAAGCCAGATACATCCTGTGTTTCATGTGTCACAACTCAAGTCGATGGTGCCTGATTTCACTGATATATAACCATCCACCGAGCATCGCTGACCTCAATATGGAGACTACTGAACCGGAACTCATTCTGGATCGGCGATTGGTCAAGAAAGGCAGTTCTGCAATTCCGCAAGTGTTGATCAAATGGACTCAAATGCCGGCTGAGATTGCTACTTGGGAGGATTATTATGTGGTCCGGAAAACTTTTCCGTCGGCAAATGCTTGGGGACAAGCAGATTTTCTTGGGGCGGGTGGTGTCAGGGCTGCCACTCTGGACGGGCAAGAACAGAGCATGCAGTGAGGAGAAAATGGGAAGAAGAAAGGCGTTAGCACAGAGGGGAGACAGCAGAGTCAGGGGCAAGGTGAAGAAACAAACGCGCTGTCTGGTGGGGCCGTCGAGTAGGTGTGAGTCTGGGTTTAAAGGAAAACAACTGTAATGAAACAAGGCATGAAAGTAATTAATGAGATTCCTCTTGCTCTCCTTTCTCCCAGCGTCTTCTTCTTCTCCAAGTCTATCCCTCTCTTTTGCGTGAAATCTCTCTGAACTCTTCCCTTTCCGATCGACGACCGCTCTTCATAGTGGAGGACCGTTAAAAACTCCTATCAGTTCCCCTGCGTGGGAACTAGGGGCCATTGCTCGCGTCAACTCACAGACAACCACCCGATGTCAGCCTCGAGATCAGTGCCAAGGCTATATAAAAGCGCCGGACTACCCCGGTCAAAGGGGCAACACAGCAGGAACCAAAGGGGATGCGCAGACACATCTACAGACACACTCGTACGCCACACCATCCATTGAGCTCCCCTCGGCCGCCACTTCCGAACAACCCCGAGGTCGAGCTCCCCCTTTGTTCTCCCCTGAGGAGCTTTTAGTCACCTTTCGCCTACAGGCAAGACTGGAGTAGAGCTATTTCCCGACATAGGGGGCTCGAACCAGTATAAGCGTTGTGTCTCTTGTCCGATTGTTCTTCTTCCCCGAGCTGTGCACCTATGGACGCTCCCTCCTTCTCGGACGAGCATGACTTTGGGCCTCACCCCTTGCACGATCCTTCCCCCTTCTTTGCGGTCGACGGTCCCAATCGTCGACAGCTGGCGCCCACCATGGGGCCCGAAGTTTCGTTCATCCGAAGTTCATCGCCTCAGCGTTGTCAGCACCTTCAGCTTCACCGACAGCATGTCGCGATCAGCGAGCCTAGGCTCGGATGCGATCCCTGAGTGCCAAGGCTCCATCTCCATGCTCTCGCCCTCATTACCGCCTCGTGAACGCTGGGTCTTCATGGCCGGCAACCACGAGGCAACTCCGGGGACGGATGACAGCGTCCCAGAGACTCCGCAGGAGGCACGTCGGCTCACCCATGTCACCATCAACCAAGCTATCACCGCTATTCGGCGAGAGGAGCGCGGGGCGGCCCGCTCTCCGTTCGAACAGCTCAGTCCTTCCCGCCCGGATGAGCCTGGCCTGGAGCGCCTAGGGCCATTGATCGGGTCATGGCTGACCCTGCGTGGACCGGCTCGGCCCTCTTCTGATGGTCCCTGGCCGAAGAGCTCAATAGGGCGGCCGACGACATCGCGCCTCCGCGGCAAGGGCGGCGCCTGGGCTCCGAGTCTCGCCCCTTGGCGAGCAGTAGCGACTAGCCGCACAGTCGCCAGTCGTTCCGCCAGCAAACTCCTTACCCGTGGGCTCGCACCCCGTTAGCGTCCCTTCCACCTCGCCTGGGTGAAGACATGGCGCGCGGGCACGCCCACCGCCAACGGAGCGGAAGTGATGCTCGCTCAAGCAGTAATGCTTCCAGAGGCCTTTCCCAGACGTTCCGCCCAGGCGCCGAAAGGTTCGCGACCGCCCGCGCCACCGTCCTAACGATGCTCCTGCTGACCGTCGCGGTCAGCGCGGGGTGCGCCGCCGACTCGAGTTTCCCCTGTCAGCGGACGGCGACTCCGACGCAATCAATGGCGGCAACGGTCTCCCGACCTATGGCTGTCCGACGTACTCGGACGACCTCCGTTAGGTGCGCTGGTTGGCCCAGTTCAAGCCGGCGATAATGGAGCAGTTCGACGGGACCAATAACCTCGCGGAATTCCTCTCCATCTACTCCACCTCCATCTTGGTGGCCGCGGGGACGAGGCCGCGATGGCCAACTATCTCCCCACCGTCCTACACGGAGCCGCCCGCACCTAGCTCTTCAACTAGGTGCCCGGCGCTTTCTGGTCATAGCGCCAGCTGCGGAGCGCCATCCACTCCAACTTCCAGAGCTACTACAAGCGGCGTGGACGAGAAAGGGACCTGGACCGTGTCATCTAGGGAAAGGGTGAGCTCCTCCATGACTTCGTGCGCCGGTTTACCCGCTCACAAAACTCGATCCCCAAAGTCTCCGATGAGACAATCATCAAGGCCTTCAAGTTCGGCGTCCGCGACAGACGCGTTACGGAGGACCTTGAGATCACAACAAAGCTCACCGTCAACAAGCTGTTCCGCATGGTGAAGCGATACGCATATGCGGACGACGTTGTCCGCTGGAAGCACGACTACGACCGAGGCAAGCTCGGCCTCATCTTTCGCGAAGCAGGGCCATTCGGCACTAAGGAAGGGGGCTCAGCCCCGCGCGACAAGAAGCGGGGGAAAGACCGCGGTGCTGGAGGCGGCCAGCTCCGCGTGGTCGCCGCGATCGACAACAGGCGCAAAGGAGAAAACATACCGGCCCGACCGCCGAGGGCTTCGGCCCCAACAGAATCGCCCACAGCCTCAACAAGCACCACACCGGCCCCAGTAGGGGCAGAGCTAGGCCAGGCCCCCTCGGGCCGATTCTCGATCCTGGGGCGACGAAGAACGGCTTCGCCTTGACTCCGATAAATTCTGCCCGTTCCATAAAGCCTACGGTCACAATCTGCGAAATTGCAGGACGTGGTTGTACAGACTGGAAGCTTTTACAGAGGGCTTGGAGAGATGCCCACGCTCCCGAAGGACGATGAGCTGCCCGGCGGAATCGACACCGGCGAGGACCAAGCAGGCCTCGACTTGGAGTTCCAGCAGGGCGATCGCCGTGTTGATGTAATCTTCGGCGGCTCTTCGACATATCGGTCCTGGCACGAACTGAAGGACGCTGCGTGCACCGTGTACCAAGCCACCGTTGGGAAGCCCACCGACCAACCCTGCAGGTGGGATGGCATTCCCATCACCTTCTCCCGGGATGATGCTCCCCCGGGGATGTCCCGAGACTTCAAGACCACCCTGGTCGTCGCCCCGACCATAAGCAACACCGTCGTCGAGTGAGTCATGTTTGACGGGGGAAGTTCCCTCAACCTGCTCTTCGCAAGCGCACTGGATCGGATGCAGATACCCCGATCGAAGATCAAAAATATAGTGGTCCCCTTCTTCGGCATCGTGCCAGGGAGCTCGACCACTCTGCTCGAGCAAGTGGTTCTGCCCATGACTTTCGGGGACTCTACGAACTTCCGCACCGAGCTGATCACCTTTGAGGTGGTCGATGAGGACCTCCCCTATAACGCTGTTCTCGGGCGGCCGGCCCTGATTTAGTTCGTGGCCGCGAATCACTACGGGCACCGGTGTATGAAGCTCCTGGGGCCTGGCGGTGTCAAAACAGTCCGCGGCGACCTCAACGTGGCGCACAGCTGTGAGGAAAAGGCCCTAGCGCTCGCCGACGTGTTACCTCAGCAGGGTCCCGAGACAACCCCGAAGAACGCCCGCCGGAAGGCGGCAATCCAGCCCGATGGCCCGACCAAGGCCGTGCAGCTCGAGGAGGGAAGCTCGGCAAGGGCGCCCGCATTTCCACTCAGCTCAATACAAAATAGGAAGACGAGCTCGTCACCTTCCTCTGAAATAATAAAAGCATTTTTGCATGGGAACCAGCGGACATGCCGGGGGTCCTACGGGAGGTGGTCAAGCACAAACTGCAAACAAAGCCTGGCTGCAGGCCCATGCGCCAGAAACTGTGGCGCTTCTCCCCTGAGAAAACGGCTATAATCAGGGAGCACCTCGACAAGCTTCTAAAGGCCGGCTTCTTTTGTGAGGTCAACTACTCCGAATGGCTGGCCAACCCTGTAATTGTGCAAAATAAGGGCGGGAAATGGAGAATGTGCGTCGATCACACGGGCTTAAACGCTGTGTGCCCCAAAGATAACTTCCCTCTGCCATGCATTGATCAAATTGTGGACTCCACCGCCAACGCCAAGATGTTGAGTTTTCTCGACGCCTATTCCGGCTACCACCAGATCAAGCTCGCCGTGGAAGACGAGGACAAGACCGCTTTCATCACGCCGTTCGGAACCTTCTATTACACGACCATGTCTTTCGGCCTACGCAACGCGGGCGCAACGTTCCAGCGGCTAATGGTCAAGACCTTTAACCCGCATATCGGTCGGAACCTCGAGGTCTACATCGACGACATCATCGTCAAGAGCTCCTCCGAGGCCGACCACGTCAATGATCTGGCCGAGACCTTCGCCAATCTAAACAAGTTCAGCATCAAGCTTAATCCCGAGAAGTGCGTCTTTGGCACAACCTCCGGAAAGGTACTCGGCTACATGATCGGGGGCTCGGGCTCAAGTCCACCTCTACTGACAACTCCGTAGCAGGGCGAAGTGCTGTTGGTCTACCTCACAGCTACGACCCAAGCCGTTAGCGCAGTCCTGGTAGCTGAGCGCACCGGGCGACAGCACCTGATCTACTATGTCAGCGAGGTGCTTCATGGGCCAAAGGAGCGCTACCCTCTGGTCCAGAAGCTCCTCTACACCATCTTCATGGCCTCGCATAAGCTTCGGCACTACTTTCAAGAGCATGCGGTGGTTATCCCAAGCGGGCTCCCGCTCAGAGAAATTCTCAGGAACCTGGAGGCCGGAGGTCACGTCGCCAAGTGGGCCATGGAACTGGCCGAGTTCGACCTCCGCTTCGTGGCCCACACCGCCATCAAATCGCAGGCGCTAGCCGATTTTGTGGTCGAGCAAACAACCGAGCCTGCCCCCGAGCCCGTGATAGAAGTCGAAGACCCTTGGACCATGTTTTTCGATGGATTGAGGTCGTTTGAGTGCTCGGGGGCTGGCGTTCTCATCGTCACCCCTCGGGGTGACCACCTGAGGTATGTGGTCCGCTTCTGTTTTCCCGCAACCAACAACGTTGTGGAGTATGAGGCCCTCTTGGCTAGCCTACGAGCTTGCAAGTCCCTGGGCATCCGCCGTCTGATTGTTAAAGGGACTCCCAACTCGTCATCAATCAATACAACAAAGACTACCAGTGTTCGGACCCATTAATGGCCAAGTACCTCTCTGAGGTACGTATGATGGAGAGGTAGTTCCAGAACTTAAAGATCTAGCACGTGCCAAGGAAGGACAACTCCACCGCCGACCTCCTATCCAGGCTCGGATGGTCCGATGATGAGCTCCCGCCAGACGTCATCCTCGAGACCTTGGCCACGCCGTCCGTCGCCGACCAGGAAGACCCGGTACCGGTGGCCATCCTCGAGAGTGTTCCCTCGTGGATGGACCCGATCGCCAAGTTCCTCGACCATGGAGAGCTCCCTGCTACTCTGGCCAAGAGAAGTAGGATCTGGCGCTGCGTGAGCTCGTACAGGCTCGTCGGCGGGCAGCTTTACCATCAAGGAGCCCTAGGCATTCTGTCGAAATGCGTCACCCCGGAGGAGGGTAAGTACTTGCTCAGCGACATACATTCAGGCCTATGCGGCGCTCACTCTTCTTTCAAGACCATGGTCGGGAAGGCGTTTTGGATGGGATTTTACTGGCCAACAGCGCTCGGGGACGCTCAAGACATCGTTCGCGCTTGCCAGGCCTGCCAGTTACATGCCCGAAAGGACCAGCAACCGGCCTACGCCTTGTAGACCATCCCCCTCGCCTGGCCATTCTCGACGTGGGGTCTCGACATTCTCGGCCCCTTCCCAAGATCGGTTGAAGGGAAGAAATTACTGTTCGTCGCCATCGACACTTTCTCAAAGTGGATCAAGGCTGAGCCGGTCTCCGCTATCACCGCCAAAGCCGCGGTAAGGTTCTTCCATTCCTTTGTGGTCACAAGGTATGGAGTCCCTTGCAGGATCATCACCAATAATGGGACGCAGTTTACCAGTGAGCTGTTCCAAGGGTTCTGCGCAGACATGGGGACCAATGTCTGCTATGCCTCGATGAGCCATCCTCAGAGTAACGGGGCAGTTGAGCGCGCCAACGGACAGCTCGTCGAAGGCGTCAAGAAGCGAGTTTTCGCCGAGCTCAGACAGCGCGGTCGGGCCTAGGTGGACGAGCTTCCCACCGTCCTTTGGTCCGTCAACACCTCATCAAGCCGGGCAACAGGGGCGAGCCCTTTCCAGCTCGTCTTCGGTGTCGAGGCCGTCCTGCCATTCGAGATTACACTCAGCTCCGTCAGGCTTAGCTCGATCGACCAGGACGACCTCAAGCAGGAGCGGTCTCTTGACCTCGCCCTTGCGGAGGAAATAAGGTGTCGCGCACTGCTGCGCTCGGCATGCTACCTGCAAGATCTCCGCAGGCATGCCGCCCGATCGATACGACCTAGGGGCTTCCACATCGGGGACCTGGTCTTAAGACGAATCCAGGACTGGTCCAACACCAACAAGCTGTCCCTACTGTGGGAAGGCCCCTACAGAGTCGCCTTAGCAAGTCGCGCGGGAGCTTACCGGCTAGCGACCCCCAATGGCAGGGAGCTCACGAACTCATGGAATGTAGACCAGCTCCGGAGATTTTATACCTGATGCTCCCCCTCCTTCTGTTTTGCGATAAGATACTTTTCCTTATCATCATGCATGTCCTCATATCTCAGGCAACGCGACCCGGGCCGTGGCCTGGACACTTACCTCGAGGGTCGAATACGCGGTAAGCCGATCCTCATCGCGGTAAGCTGGTTATCCCCCGTCGCAGAATTCGTCCCGGCGGTCATGCCCGTGGGCTCGCTGGCCTTAAGATACTCAAGTCTCAGCCCTCAGGCCCCTCACTTGAGCTAGCAAGGTGGTCCCGTGGTTTGCCTCTAGGGGTCGAATGCGCAGTAAGCTGATTCTCTTCACAGTAAGCCGACCATCCCCCAGTCGCAGGGCACGGGCTCGGGACAGTCGCTGGTAAGGGCTTCGAACTAAGGGGCTCGGCCTAGTTTCTCCTCATGATAAAATGTACTTCTTTATCGTCTCTTTTTTCCTCTTATGTTTTTCCGCGTCTCGAGCAAACGTGTCTAAAGGTCGTGATGCGAAGGATCGACACAAGGGGGTCGAACCCGCAGTAAGCTGATTCTCATCACGGTAAGCCGACCTCCCCCCTATAGCAAAGTCCATCCTAGCAATCAAGCCCGAACACTTCCCCGACCTTGAGACGCAGGAGCCTCGGCCCGCGCGCCCCTCACTCGAGCTAAGATAACGATCTCGTAACTCGCCTCTAGGGGACGAAATATGCAGTAAGCCGATTCTTATCGCGGTAAGCCGACCATTCCCCCCGTCGTAGGAGACAAGCCCGAGATCGCCCTTGCCTCGGTGGCGCCCGGGTTTTCGACTATTATGTTGCCGCACTCCGGCCCAACCCAGGTATGGGCCCATGATAAAAATTCTCCTTTATCTCCAGTACTGACCTTTCTCGGCCTCTCGAGGGACGTGACATCAAGTCATGTTCCCAAGTTTCAGGTTCTTCCATCGAAGATCACGCCGTTTCAAGACCTCGGGCCTGAGGCTCCGTCTGTTTTTCTTTCGGACGAAAGTCTTCTTTTTCCTATGATAAAACGTCTCGAGCGACGCGACCTCATGGCGTGACCATAAGGGCAACCATAAGATCACGCAGGGAGCTCCCCGACCTCAAGACATCCGTATCTTTTCCTGCATATATTTTGCCTGTTTTTTTTGCAGCGCCCAAGGTCATGTTCTCTAGGTTCGCCTCGGGGATGCCCCGGCTGCATTAAGTCGATCGTTATCGGGATAAGCCGGCTATTCCCCCGTGCTGCCAACCAAAGAACGTTCTCAGAGGGCGCCCCGAGCCTGATGCATTCCCGGGCTCGGAGGTCGCAGTTTCTAACTTCACCACCGGGGACGTTTCCAGTCTCGATAAGCCGCCCTACCGCAATAAGCCGACTATACCCCCGTGGCCACGTAGGCCAGGTTCGAATTTCTAAAACCGCACTCTGAGGGAGCCCCGAGCTTGAGCATTCCTAAGCTCGGTGGACTGGACCCGAGGCCCAAACCTGATCCGAGCCTGAGCGATTCCAAGCCGGCCGATCCAAGTCGTACCCGAGCCTAAGCACTTTCGGGCTCGGCCGACCTTCGTCAAACCTAACCTCAAGTGTTCCCAGGGTCAGCCGGCTCAACTTGAAAGGTACAGGTAAGGTCTGCCTCCCTTTACATTGATTATTGCGCCTCGAGCAATGTGATCTCACAGTGTGGCCATAAGGACTACCTCCGGGAGGTCCATGCTACTGCTGTAAGCCGATTCTCATCGATTTCGGGCTCCCTCCTGTTGTAGGTTCGGACCAGATGTCACGCGGAGAAGCTCCCTAACCTCGAGACGCCTGTGCATTAGCTTTTCTTGCATATATTTTGCGTGTTTTTTTGCAGCGCCAAAGATCGTGTTCTCTAGGTTCGCCTCGGGGATGCCCCGGCCGCAGTAAGTCGATCGTTATCGGGATAAGCCGGCCATTCCCCTATGCTGCCAACCGGAGAAAGTTCTCAAAGGGCGCCCCGAGCCTGATGCATTCCCAGGCTCGGAAGTCGCAGTTTCTAAATTCACCACCGGGGACGTTTCCAGTCGCGATAAGCCGACTATACCCCCGTGGCCAAGTAGGCCAGGTTCAAATTTCTGAAACTGCCCTCTGGGGGAGCCCCGAGCTTGAGCATTCGAGCTCGTGGATCGGACCGAGGCCCAAACTGGTCTCGAGCTCGGCGATTCTAGACCCGGCCGATCGAGTCGTGCAGAGCACGAGCTCTTTGGGCTCGGTAGACCTCGGCTAACGACCTTGAGTATCTCCAAGCTCGATCAACCTAATCCGAATGGTTCAGGTCGAAGGCGATGGCTCGCCTGACAAACCCCTCCGGCTATGTCTGCTCCATGCGTCCCAGTCCGACGTCGCTCGTACTCTTCTACGAAGCGGGCTAAGCAAGCCTACAAAGGCGATGAGGAGAAAAAAACGAGCTAAGTCATCTAAGAATGCAATTTCATAACTCGGGCCAAAACGATACAATTGTCTTTACAAGGGGTGCAAATCTTGTGCCCCCTCCTATTTATTAACCCATTCTGTCTAGTTTACAGACATGTCCCGAGCAAGTTTCTCCTGCTCAACGTCAGAGACTCTCCTCCGCATCGCCAACACCTCAGTCTCGGCATTGTTGACCTGATTGTGGTCGCTCTGGAGTTGGGCTAGGGCGCTCTTCCCCACCTGGGCCACCCGGGGAAGCCTCTCCTCAAGCCCGGTGGCCTTCACCTCAGACGCGGTGGCCTTTGCGTTTGCCTCGGCTGCACGCACCTCGGCTTCAGTGGCCCTCGCTCCGGCCTGGGTCACCTTCACCTCGGCGTCAATGGTCCTCTCCTCCAGCTCGGCCGCCCTCTCCTCGAGCGCGGCCGCCTTCGCCTCGGCCCCCGGTCCCCCTGGCCTTGAGCTCGGCCACCTCGGCCTCGAGCTTGGTAGAGGCCTTCCCCGGGGCAGCAGAGAGCTTTTCGAGCCATGCCTGAAGATCCGCCAGTCACACCTGGAGCCCCTCCACCTCCTTCCGTGCGATCGTGAAGTCCTCAAGCGAGGATGACGCGATCCCGTAGATCTCCTGACAGGCCATGAAAGATGTCTTGAGGCGCTCCCGGAGCGCCTGCGCTTCTTGCCGCGTGGCCTCCGCCTTCGAGCGAGCGCCAGAGAGTTCGAGCTCAAGGTGCTGGCACACCGCCGACACGCTCGCATGGTTCTCGTTAAGGACTTCCTGCGCCTTCTGCCGAGTGCGGGCGAGGGTCTCCTCAGCCTTCTTCCGCTCCTCCTCGACGGCTTGTGAGAGCGCTACAGTGTGGATGTCCCTCGCAAGGGTTACCTGCCCCTCGACCTCTCGGGCCCCACGCTCCCGCTCGGCCTCGACAGCCCGCACGAGCTCGAGAATTTGGGCCTCTTTTAGGCGCTCGAATTCCTCTCACCTGCGCGTCGTGCCGGTCTCGAGTTCGGCGGCGTCCTTCTGGTTGGCTTCAATTGCATCCCAGAGGGCCCGAAATCTAAGCATGTGCCCGTGCACGACCCCGAAGCCTGGGAGATCAGTCGTAAGCCCTGAAGGAACAAAGGAAGTGTCACCGCTGCTCCAAGGGAAATGAAAAGGATAAGAAAAAGGGCAGAGTTCAAGACAAGCACACCTACCGCCACCAGCCGGTCCTCCAGCACCTGCAAGTCGACGGCGCTGTTAGGTCCTCGGGGCAGAACCGTGGCGGCCCCATCCCCAGCGGTCCCCATCGCCGCAGTAGCGCCGACGCTCTCCGATGTCCCGGCCTGGCCCCCTTGTGCCAGGAATAGAGCTTTCTCGATTATAATCGGGACTCCTGGAGGAAGAGAAAGGACCAAGAGAGGCCAGGTCAGCAAACAAGCTAAGTGAAGGAGGACAAGAAATAGCGAAAGCAGGCAAAATCTGCCTAGCACCCTTTCAGGCACGACGATGGCCGGTGTCGTCCAGCTCGCAATGACGGCCTGCCCGGACTCGACCTCGCCCGCCGCAGCGAAACCCCCAAGGTTAGCGTCTAGCTCGGGGGCTCCTTGGTCGCCCTCGGCCGCATCCCCTCGGCCGTGTCATCTTCCTTGAGAGCCATGGCGAGTGAGACTCGCCGCGCCCTGGACCGCGACACGAGGTGAAAGTTGTCCTCGCCTTGCACCACGGGAAAGTTCAGTGCCCCTCGGACGATTGAGCGCTGCGGTAGGGGGAGTGACGGAAAATAAAAGAAGACCTTACCTAGCGCAGCGTCTCCACAGCGGCGACAGGAAGGCTCCTTCCCCGAGTGCTTAGTGCCGGGGGCCGTTGCTCCGACTGCACATCCGGGGCCCGAGCAATAGCTGCTGCTTACTGCTGCTGGCAGAAAAGCAAAAAATCAGTAAAGAAGTTGAGGGGAAACATCAGAGAGGCGAGCCCGGGCTCGAGTGTTCCCGAGCCCTAAGAGTTCGGCTTACCATGGTCTGATCACCCCACTCGATGTGGGGCTTCTTGGTAACCTGCTTTGGGGCTTCTGGGGCCGGCCTCTTGCTCCCCTTCTTGCCCTTGCTCAGCCCGGGGAGCGGCAGCATCTGCTTGGCCGTGTCCCAGAGCTCCTTGGTCTCTTGCATGAGCTCGTCATAATTAGCACCCAAACCCGAGCTCTCAGAGCCAAAATCAAGGTGAGATGCATTACCTCGCTGCTCTGCCTCAAGATATTCTTGGGGACATTGCCGTCGAGGTCATAAGTGGTGGCGGCCTTCCCGAAGATCTCCTGCATCCTTGCGGTGATCCAGGACGCCTTCGGTACTGCGAGGAGCCAAAAGAAGACTGCTGAGAGCAAGAAACTTCGATCGGGCCCGAAGAATCTTGGGGTTGAGCAATGCTTACCATCATGACCTTCCCGGTGGCATCATGATCCCCGGTAATTTGAAGAAGGGGTGCAACCTCTTCCGTAGAGGGAACACCCGGCTTTGCTGGTAGTCGTAAACGATTGCCTGCCCCTTCAGCCCGCGCGTCGCGCAGATGTGGACGAAGGCGACCGCCGCCTGGTTGGCTGCCGAATCTTCGGGCTCCGGGGTTCCCGCTTGCCATCGACCGCGGCGCCGTGTTATGCGAGGCCGCTCCCCTCGCCCATCTTCAAATAAAACCATTTCTCCGACCACGGCCCGAGCGAGTCCCGGGTCAGGATCTGGAGAAAGGCGCAAGGAAGTCCCGTCCACAGTCGAAAATAGAGACACCCGACGACGGGGTCCTTCGCGGTGCGGGACATGGAGTAGAAATGGAAAAACAAAGAGGGGGTGGGAAGGATGCCCAGAAACCCCTCGCAAAGATGCGCGAAAATAGAGAGGTGGAGAAGAGAGTTGGGTACTAGATTCACGAGCTCGATCTCACACTGTGCAAGGACCGCAGCCAAGAAGTCGCTCTTCGGGTCCGCAGCCCGAAGAGCGTGTACTGCTCTGTGCTCATAATCTCGTCATCCCGGGGCCATGGCACGTTCTCCCAGGCTGGAAGTCGCCAGGTGAACGAATCCAGCAGCCCCAGGGTCTCCAAGTCCTTCATCCGGTCCGTGGTGAGTGTGCTCTTCCCAAACTTCGCCATGGAGCCGGAGGGGAGGATGGGATCGAAGGCGAAAGGCAGACGCGTCAGCACAAGGAGCAGAAAGGAAAGGAAAGGGACGGAGAATGCGAGCACTGAGGAAGAAAGTTTTCGAAAGGTAGCGTCTCCCGGTTTAAAAGGGGCCTCGACTGCTGACATTATTGTCGCCTTAAAAGACGTGCCCGTAGCCAGTAGGCAGCAACCGAAGCATCACGGCCCTTCAAAATCCTTGTGCGGACACGTCTTTTCGACGTCCGCTAACCATCCCCCCAACTTCTCTGCTCGCGAGGCCCTAGCGCTTCCGGGCCCCCCTTTGTCCCCTCATGGTAGAGAAGCCTGATGTTCCAGATGTCATCAAGTCAATTTAGAGACAAAGCATTAAAGCTCGAGTGTTTTCGAGCACGACCATATCGAAAGTACCCGCGGGGGGCCACCCTCGGGCCCGGAGAGGAGCTCGAGAGTTCCCGAGCTCAACCAAGGGGACGATCCCTCCTCGAAGACTTCAGACTCAAGAACACCTAGAGTCTCAGACCATTTCTTGAGCCTCGGGGCTGGTTGTCGGGGATCGGTCGTCCTGACACATGTCCAGGCCCCCCCGGGGGCTTTAGACCGTTCTCCCCTGAGCTCGGAGGAACCAAAGGGGATGCGCAGACACATCTGCGACACACTCGTACGCCACACCATCCATTGAGCTCCCCTCGGCCGCCACTTCCGAACGACTCCGAGGTCGAGCTCCCCCTTTGTTCTCCCCCGAGGAGCTTTTAGTCACCTTTCGCCTACGGGCAAGACTGGAGTAGAGCTATTACCCGACGTACGGGGCTCGAACCAGTATAAGCGCTGTGTCTCCTGTCCAATTGTTCTTCTTCCCCGAGCTGTGCACCTATCGACGCTCCTTCCTTCCCGGACGAGCACGACTTTGGCCTCGCCTCCTTGCACGATCCTTCCCCCTTCTTTGAGGTCGACGGTCCCGATCGTCGACAACTTGATCTCTCAATCTGGCGGCATACTAGACAAATTCTCGAAAAACATATCCGAATATTCTCCAACAACTGGCACATCTTCTAGGCTGGTAACTTCCACACTGTTTGCCATCAACTGACCATCATGATCTGCAGTTGGTTGAAATTCCATTTTTTCACCTTCAGGGCTTTTAGGTGACACAACTCTTCAACCAAACTCCAAGACAGCCTTATGTCTGGATGACTAGTCTATTTCAAGAGTAGCATCTAGGGTTTGGTATCCAATATGGTTCACTAGGAACTTTTCTCCAACAATAAGCAACTTAACTCCATAACATTCTAGGTTGCATCAAGCAATACTGTATTTTCTAACAACGGTAATTCTTTTGGGCTGACAAGCTTCACGAATAACACTGAACTGATCATCATTGCATATGCAACATCTTCAAGTGAACCATCAATATAGGTGAATACCCAGGGAAACATCTGACCATTCATTTACCATCAATACTTTTATTCGAACACTTCACATACTACCATATCACTCATCTTTACTTTATTTCTATATTAAAGAAATCTTTACATGGAATTCATCACTAATCACTCTCCTTTACAGGTGAAGATATAACACTTGCATAGGGTAAAATCATTGATCTAAATTTCCTCGATTGGTGTTGGCGCCGAAGTCTTGAATGGGACAGAGTTGAGATTGACTTGAACCGGCATGGTCGCTTTCTTCTGAGGGTAATTTCCGGCAAAATGACCGGGCTTGTTGCAGGTATAACAGAGTTTAGAGCAAACTCTCTTTCTCGAGCATTTATTGACCGGGGTAGTGTCTTCACTCAGACGTATTTTCTTCAACTGGTTCTCTGGGCAAACTCCTCTTGTAACTTCACCACTCATTCTTGGCATTATGAACCTGACTGAGGTAATTTCTAGTACTACCACAGCTGCAGGAGATGCTTGTCTTCTCTTAGGGCATTGATTAGAATAATGACCTTTCTCACGACTCTGTAGCCATATGTACCCCTTGTTGTGCTTCGTTGGTTGCAATTGTATGCTCATTATTGTATTTCTTGTAATTCAAGGCTGGTTGCTTCATAGGGCGTCCTCTAGCCCAATGACCTTCTTTATCACATAAGAAACATGCTGTTGGTGATTGCCACTTACTGCTTTCCTAATGAAGGCTGACAGGATCGAAGTGATGAGTCTTTAGCTCCTCAAATGACTTAGTATATACAATTGGTATTCTACTTACTTTTGATAGTTCTTGAGCAACTGCGGCTCAAAGATTCTTTCGCTCATGGTGGGTCACAGCAGTAATTATCGGATCCAAAGGACATTGAGCTAGGCAATGATCTCGACCTTCACAAAAGTAACATGTGATGTTGCTCATAGGACACTCTCCAAGAGGATGGCTTCCCTGACAGCTGGAGCAATTGATTGCATGCTCATCTGAGGTATGTCCTATTTCTCCACACCGATTGCACGCACGATCCTCTGACTTGTTTGATTGACAACACTTCAAAGAACACTATCTTGATATCGAACAAGGTGCAGGGGTAGCATTCTTCTCTGAATTCACTGTGACCAAACTGTCATCTAGTGAGGCAAAGGAATGACGAAAAGTAGTAATGAACTCATCCCAAGAGATTTTCTGCAGGGCTTCATGGGCAGCATAAAATTTCTTCCACCATTCAACAGCAATTCCCTCCAACAGATAAGAAGCATACAAAACCTTCTCAATAACTTTACACTGAATGACGGATAACTTCCTCTCAATGGTATTGATCCAATCATCAGCTTCTGAAGGTGAAATATTTCCAGAAAATGTCAATGGACGAGTCCTTATGAATTTTGATAACCTTGAGCAGGAGCAAGGATCATTGATAACAGCTCGAGATGCTTTATTGACATTAGCTTGATTGGTTATATTCTGCATTTGCTTCATCATTGCATGCATCAATTGAGTCTGAATAGCCAAGAATGCTCCAAAACTCTGCATGTCTATCTGCTCTAATGGTTGAAAAACTGATCCATCATTGGGGTTCTCACTGGGTTGATTATCACTTCCACTAACTCCATTGTTTCCACAAGTCTTAACCATCTGCTTGATAGCTTCATAGGGTTAGGGAAGAGGGAAATAGCATAGGTAAGAAGTAAGAATCCTAATGCAAGAGAGATAGGCTTAACCCAATCAACTTAAGCAAACCATATTAATAACTTGGTATAGTTACTTATAAAAGCCTAAAAGCTCTGCAACACATACTGCACACTCAACAATCAAGGAAGAACCAATTCAATCTAAACGCACAAAACTACCACCTACATGGGCCACACTCCTATCTTAAGCAGACTTGACTCCCACACAAGAGTCTCAACTAACTACTTGGAGCACAAGGTCTTCTAGCTTCAGGAACTCTTCATCGATCCACCATTCCTGAAAATTGATGATTCTTTCCTTCATGATCTCCAGGGTTGACAGCAAGCACCCGAAGCTGTGGTATATCGTTTTCTATTCAAGACAACTTAGATAAGATTTCAACTTGATTCAGCAAGGAAAAGAGAGAAATTTCAGCAAAGGGGAAAGAATAGAAGAACGAGATAAGTCAAGAGCATATTATTCTTTTAGGTTAAGTCTTTTACTTTAGAAAATAATTTTGAAGGTCCTAAAGAAATGACCAAACTATCTAAGGCGAAGACCTACAAACAGTATGGCTTTGATACCACCTCTGTCGGGAGCCAAATATGCAAATTCGGACCCTCTGTGTATATTGCACTAGTCCAGGATCACGATAGTGCACACAGGCTCAACATAGATGAATATCACAATCATACACAGTAGAAACATTATGAAAGACATATATATTAATTAATACCTGTTGAATGACCTTATAGTCAACTTACATGACTATGCCTCGCAAGGCTGACTAACAAATTAAACTGCAGCGAAATGAAAACGTAGATAAATCTCCCAGTATACCACAGGCAACTGACAAGGCTCGCACCCTAAACATTCGTCTCCTTCTGGTACATCTCCTCCAGCATTGGTATAGACTCCTCAACTCATGATATTGTTGTGGGCAAGGTTGAGTACTTAAAGCACTCAATAAGTTGTGCAAAGAATGCCACTCTAACATAGCAATATGCAAGGCTTATTCCAAAGGAAGGGCTAATATGGCTCTTTTGCAATAAGCAACACTAATGAACAATTACGATAAATAGATTATAAAGAAAGTAAAACAAAGAACAATAATAAATAATTTTAGCAGTTCTCAAGTAAACCAAGTTTTCAATCCTGAGTCAAGTTCCAACCTTCCATATGGCAATCCTGTCGTCCCAACCAAGGTTCCATTTAATTAAGCTAACCGTTAACTGTAATTCCCGAGCATTGCTCAATATCGCGAGCATGGCTATTCGAATAGATTTACACTCTGTAGAGGTTATGCACTTTACCCATATGACATGATCGTCTCTTGTTGCCAAACTATTAACACACTTCCTTTGGTGTGTCAGTGGAGAGATAATGACAAAGCCTTTACAAAACTATGCCTTAACCCAGTACTACCCGCTAAGGTTTCAACACTGAAGGGTTAAACTGCCACAACAGGGCCCCCCTCTTGCACCATGTGAGTTGATCTTTAAAACTGGGACTCACACCACCGATGGTAGTACCAAAGATAAAACATTGCAAATTAATCAGCTAATCTGTCCCATACCAGACATGTGGTTGCATGATTGACTCAGGTCGAAGGCTTGCAAAGTTAAGTCCTTAAGATGGTCGAGGCAAGGCTTCCACATACTCTCTGCCCATCGGGCCCACCTTGGCATACTCGCCCCTTGCCACTTGCCCCAATCTAAGTTATTACCACCCCAGTTGATTACAAGCACCACGTGCCATCAACAAGTCAACATCGTTGCGTGACATCCCTCGTCACTACAACTCAATCTCATCGTGTGACCACAATGACACACTAGTTCATTAACATATTCCATATTCCATTAGTTAAGATAATCATTGATGGTTCAAGTACATGTGATGACATGGCATGGCTAAGCAGCTAACACGATCTAACCATCCCATGTTGATTTTAGTATTAACCAACTATAATGAACCAATCTAGGGTGACAATAGATCATGGCATACAAATGACAAGGTAAGGTATAGATCAAAAGGTATATTAACTAAGTCCCAATTTAAATTGAACAATTGTATACTTGAAATAATATGCAATAGGGTAAAACAATATATCAATTATATAAACATGGGTTCAACATGATCAAAGCACAACTTGCCTTAGAAAAGCTCTTATTCTTGCTCTAGATCTTGGTCTTGAGTCGACGAATCTTCCTTGGATGCGTTGCACAATTCGAAACTTCGGCGAGCTAACACGTGACAACGACGGCGGCACTAGCGACGGTGGCTAGGGCTACGGATGCACGATGTAATGGTGAACCTCGGTGGTCACCCATGCCTTAAATAGCCTCACTGAGCGCATGGGAAAGGAAACCCTAAATCTATGCACCGGCGGCGAATCAGCGACGAACTCAGAGTCCCGATCGGAGACGACAACCGAGGATCGTCCGATCTATGACGAATGGCCGAGATTACTCCCGAGACGATACGATATGATCCACTCTTTCCAAATCCAACGGATACGATCTAATCTATCCTAATCTAATGCAACGAAATCTCCACCGCTAGATCTTGATCCGACGGTTCGCAGGCGCTAGGGTTTCGATCTTCATCGGCAAATCCTAGTCGTCCGATGAAAACCAACGGTCGCAGATCTTTCTTCTAGAAAACAGGCCGACGGGCCACGCATGAACACAGTAAAGGGTTCTGGCCCGTTATTGTTAAATTGATTTTCCCCGCATTTTCTTAATTAAAACAATTCCATAAATTAACTTAATTAGTTTTAGGCAACAAAAATATCAGGACAAATCCAAGAAAATTCTCATAAATACTTTGAGACATTTTCAACTCAAATAAAATATTTTTAGCCAGACTTTATATTAACTTTATTTATATTTAATTAGTTTTCACAAAAGGCCAATATACTTAATTTAAAATAAATTAAAATAAAGTCCAGATAAATCCAATAAATTTAGAAAAATCACAAAATGCACAAATAATAAAATAATATTATAGGCAAATTTTGGGATGTTACAAGCTGTCACTGTTTGTATTCCTTTCTTGAACTTGATCATCGCCTGATAATGTGAGCTTAACCTAGGCTTGGGATTCGAGTCCACGTGAAGGAGAACGGGTAGGCTACTCTAGCGTAAACTCAAAATTTTATACCGTATAACCAAGGAACCACTATAGGTTATATATCATGGAATTACCACTAGACACGCAGACCCAGAGCGGAAGTAGAGTCGATGTAGCGCGTTGGTGCATTTATAGTCGTACTAGCCTCGCGCCTCCTACAACAGCTCCTCGTGATCGTCATTGGTTGCGAATCGTCCTAGCGTGGAAGCCTCACAGCAATGCCTCAAAGGTATCCTCACATACGGGGTAGGAATGCCATCTGCCAGAGTGCTAGCGTCAGCTGGGCAGTTTTGGGCAAGGAGGTGTGGCGGCTAGGGTTTCAGGGATTCTGAATTCTTATGTTGTCCCTTCATCCTAAAGCCACCCCACTCACTCCCATTATATAGACACCCCATAATGGGTCTCTACATGAAAGACACATTAGGAACTCAAAGTCCATCAGAATTTGGATCACCATACGAATGAAGTCCCAACCCTTTAAGCGTGCATCCTTATAGGTTCATGTATACTTGGACATGGCCCGAGTACACTTACTCAACCATTAATTGGTAGAATTCCCTACTAGGACATGCTGACTCCCCGGTATATGTAAAGATCATATCGGATGAACCTTAATAATACTTAGTTATATGCATTTCCCTTTGCCTCCTGATATTGGTCAAACTCAAAGCTAGTATGTGCCATCCTTATTTAGTTAGCTCGACCACTCTTTCTCAATTACGTGACTCGAAATCCCCGGCTACGGTTAACTCTTTAACCGCGAGTAGCATGTCCATTCATTTCTAGCATCTGACCACATGAGAGGCTTAGAGATATCTCTCTCGTTGTATACAGGAGAAAATCCCATCTTGATCGATCATGCCTCGCAACATGCTTCACGATAAACGCGAAAGCTACCTTTATAACCACCCATTTACAGAGAAGCGTTTGACAATCCCTAAGTAAGTCATTACACATCTCGAGTACATGCATCAAACTCAAGTCTATGTATATAGCATACACATTATATATAAGACCAACAGATGAAAAGTAAGATTACAACGCTATCACAGTGTCTCAAGGTGGGTCGATCCAACTCAATGTTCTCTAACATGTATTCATATTATTGGTTTGATATCTCCATATCCTTGACTCGTGAAACATGATCATCAACCAATACATATACTAGTCTATTCATATGTGTCCTCATATGATTATCGACTAGGGATCACTTTTAGAATAATCATCACAAGGTCATATATAGAGTTTCACAAACAAGTCACATACTTGTTAATAAATAATAAAGTCATTATTCAAGGAACAAGATAATAAATCATGAACATAAGTAAATATAAGTATCTCTACGATTATCTCTAGGGCATATCTCCAACATCATGTTCCCTCCTTTTTCTACACCGTCATTCTTCAAGCACGCATGCCATAAATTTATCATTGCAATAGCTATGTGGAGGGGTGAAGGAAAATGAGTCGGGGCTATCCTCTATTTAAAATTCTAGCGTGTAAACCAAGATGGCAAGCAAGTGAAAGATCATGGATCATTACCACCAGACGCGCAGTGCAGCAGAAGGAGAGTTGAAGTAGCCCAATTCAATGTAGCATATGTCCTCAAGTGGTGGTTGATTGTCCTCGAGTGCTGGTCGATCGTGTGGAAGGAACACCGTGCGTTGGTGTGCTAGCACTAGCACACACAGCAGGGCTAATGCGGTGACGTCTATGGTTTTCGTTGAGTGCAGTGGTACAATAGTATCATCCCCTTATCCTCCCTTTATACATCCTCTCGGTAGAATCCTACGTCAGGGCCTAATCAAGGTGCAAAGCCCACTTGGCCTATTAGTGACCAATCTAATCAGGACTAATGTATTCCAGTCCATTAAATGTGTGAACCTATAGGTTCATGCATATTTGGCCATGGCTTGAAAACTCCTTTCAGCCTATAAATCGGCAGTGGCCCCTAGCAGGGCATAGCAACTTCTAAATATACACAAAGATCATATCGAACGAACATATATAGTGCTCATGTACCGATCTCTTTGCCTCACAATACCAGATCGAACTCAAGGCGAGAAACATGACATCCTATGATAGCTTGATCCTTCACTCATTCTGTGGTAGATTACTTAGTTGCATTTGACTCTTCAATAATATTTAGCATTGACATGCATTTCCTTAATCCAACCATATTGAGGGGCCTAGAGATATCTCTCCTCTTATATAGGAGGGAAAATTCCATCTTGATTGCTCACATTCTTCCACATGTTGTATAGTAAACTCAAAAGCTACTTTTATGACCACCAGTTATAGACTAGCGTTTGGAAACCCCTAAATGTACTACTACATATGTAGGAAACCATGACGATCTCATATCTAAGGATCCCACATACACTATGTATGAGACAAACTTGCTAACACTTAAGAATATAACAATTTCCATAGTGTCTCCTGGTGAGTCATTCCAATACCATATCCTCAAACAAGTGTCTATATTATTGATTTGATATCTCTATATACATGATCTGTGAAACATGATCATCAATCAATACATGTGCTAACCTATAAATCATAATTGTCACACATGATAATATAATGTCTGGGATAATTTAGAATAATATCAAAATATGAATAAGGAGTTTCATGAACAATTCACCTACTTGTTGATCGATACTAATGATATTTATTCAGGGACAAAAATAATCATATTATTCTATAAACACAGACGTGATACAATCATCTCCATAATTGCCTGAAGGCGTATCACTAACATCCTCATCATAGACCTATCCTCTGCAATTTCAGGACATCACCTATTGTTAAGCTGCTAGCTGCTAAAAAGGTCAAGGGGCATTGATGGTAAAAAATGGATTAAATACTGACAGATAGTTGTTTCATTAATACTTTATCTATTGCTGGTTTTAATGTAAAATGCCTCGGAATGCTCTCTCGTGTATGCTTTAAAATTCATTATCTATTGCCTCATAAACATTTACATAATTCACAAAAAATCATGTTTTATTAATATGTTATCCATTGTTATGTATAATAAATGTGTTTGGAACTCCCAATAATGAAGAAGGGTAAAAGGAGTCATGTTAGGACAAAACCCGGAGAATATCAAGTGCTGAAAATGGTATTAAGACCTTTTGATTTATTTTTACGAAATTAAATGGACTCCAATGAAAACATTCACAAGTTCAAAGTTAGAGATTTCACTGAAGCTATACTCATTTGTTTAACTTGGACCTTCAACATGCAAATTATGGTCTTCAAAAGGCAATGTAAAGGACCAAAAAGGCAACCAGAGGGGGTGAATAGGATCCAAATAAAATTATCCCTCAAGTATTTAAGCCTCTATTCTAAAAGAGTCAACTAAAAGGCTGAACCAATCAAACACTAGATAAAAGAGCAGAATTCCTAAAGTCTCTTTTGTAAAAGAGTCAACTAAAAGGCTAGGCCAGCCCAGCACAAGACAAAAGAGTAAAACTCCCAAAGACTCTTTTGTAAAAGAGCCAACTAAAGGCTCAGCTAGGCCAGCACTGGACAAAAGAGCATAACTCTTAAACGAATAGTAAAATCAAGATGAATAATAAAATTAGCACGATCTCAAAATCAAGTATTGTTCTAAATTTTGATCGACTTATCCAAATCCCATGAAACTTTACGTGCACCTTCCTATGGATGTTAGAAACTTATTCCAACCTTCAATCGCAAGGATTGATGTCAAAGTTCTGACCTTTCAATTTGAAGGAAGGTTACACCAAAACTAGAACAAACTCACAATCTATATCCTCAGCTTGCTCATGGGGATTTGATGATCAAGAAGATCTTAGATGATCTCCCACATGTCACAACAAACAAGAACCCCAAAGGCACACCCCTCAAGCATGCAAGAAAAGGTCTACTGGTTTGTTGAGAGGAATCTTAGAGATCTACTGGGTTAGAACATACTCTAGATGAGTTCTCAACCTCTTATGCGTCCCAGCTCCAGTAGAAACAGAGCAAGTAAAGGGGTTGAAGCATAGCTCAAGTTGCAAGACAGAACCAAGCAAAAATGCAAGAATAGAAATAGACTCCAGAACATAGATAAACTTGGATCTTGCATTACTTCAGAACATAGATAAACAGAGAATAAATAAACCAAAGAACCCTTCTATAAAACTTGGTTCTGACTTTGGTCCCAACCAGGGTGTAAAGACATCACTCTACCCCTCCATTTATTGCACATTGGGAGCAATCTCTACCCTTAGATGACCTTCTTAACCCTCAAGAAACCTCATCGAGGGTTGAGATTTACTCTGTCATACATACATGGGCTAACTCGCAACCCAACAACATAACGAGTTTTGACCAGACTAACTTAACCGCTACTCCATCTGCGAACACTTGATTCAACGACCCCCCTTCTCTTTAGTAGGGCTCCAGTTATCATCACATCAATCCACTTGAAGAATCACCCATGCTTCATCACCTTCCATGTGGCCCCAATGACTTACCGCTAAGCCTCTCACGCGTTTGAACTCCTCCGAATAGTCCTCGCTTGCAAACGAGTCCAAATCACTTGGCACACCACATGTCCTTGTCCACTTCACCATGACGGCTTCGCCTTCCTTGAATGTTCTGGACCTCAACTCCTCCCTAAAAGCCTAGTCCCTCTCTACCTTGCCATTATTCGCCATGTCCATGACCAATGCTTCACACTCCGGCTCCTTGTCTTCCCGGCTCGCACCCATTTCCTGGCCTTAGTCATCTTTCGGCATCTCTTGACCATTCTGGACCTTAGCTCTTCTAGCCTATTCCTGGTCTCCTTCGTCTCACCATAACCTAGCACCGAAGTCCTGCAACCAACACAGACAAGCAAACCATCACATACATTGTTCCAGATAACATACATCTGTATCCCACAACAATAAGAACAAGAAATCAGAAAAGTATCATTGACTAGTCAAACATCAAAAGATCTCACCTTGGATCAATTAGTCCATGACCACCTTGGTCTACGACCACTCTTGTCCATGAACACTCTGGTCCATGACCACCCTTGGTTGTGACTACTCAAAGTCACTCTTGGCTGAGATCTCCCAAAGTCAAAGACCACCCTTAGCAAAGACCACACAAAGCTACTATTGGTTGTGACCACTCTTACAAAGATCATGACCACTCTTACAGAGGTCACGATCAATTCCTTAGCGGTCAAGGCCACCCCAGACCACTCTTACAGAGGTTACACCACTTCCTAAGTGGTCTTTAGAGGTTAGGATCACTCCCACAGTGTTCTAGACTACTCCATCTGAGGTCATGACCACTTCTCAAGTGGTCTTTAGAGGTTAAGACCACCCATACAGTGGTTTAGACTACTCTATAAGAAGTCGTACAACTTCCCAAGTGATCTTGAAAGGTCATGATCACTCCCCAAGATCACAACCACTCTCTCAATGGCCAGACCACTCCTATAGATATCACAACCACTTACCAAGTGGATAGAACCACTTCCCAAAAGGTCCTTAGAGATCATGACCACTTTTCAAGAGATCATGACCACTCATAGAGAGGTCTAGACTACTCTCCAAGAGGTCACGACCACTTATACAAAGGTCTAGACCATTCATACAAAGGTTAAGATCACTCCCCCAAGGGGTTACAACCACTCATACAGAGGTATCGACCACTCAATGGGTTATGACCACTAAGACCACTCCCATGGAGATCATGACCACTACCCAAGTGGTTACGACCACTCTCTAAGAGGTCCTAAGTAGTCACGACTACTCGCTTAGAGTTCACGACCACTCTAGGGAATGACTTCTCTAGGGAACAACTACTCTAGAGGTAACAAAGGCCACGCCCGCTCTAGGAAATGACCACCATAAAGGTCACAAATCCCACAACCGATCTAGGAAACAACCACCCTAGAGATCACAAAGCCCACAACCACTCTAGGAAACGACCACCCTAGAGGTCACAAAGGTCACGACCACTCTAGAAAGGACCTCTCTAGGGAACAAACACCCTAGGAGCACGACCTTTCTAGGAGTATCATAACCACTTAGTAGTGAAGTCATAACCACTCAAGATAAAGTCATGACCACTCTAGACAAGGTCATGACCATTCAGGATAAAGTCATGACCACTTTGGACGAGGCCACGACCACTCAAGGCAAATAGCTTATGATAAAGTAAGCTTATATCAAACTTAAATCAAAGTACGTACCACAGGTTCAAACATAGTTAATTAATAATCACAAACATGGATAAACCACTACACGGTCTCTCACAATGTGTGTAACTTCAAATAGCACAATTCTATTTGTATTGAATGGTTAGTATATCTGTTTGCACCAAAAAATGGCAGGTGTGGTCAAAATCAGCAGTCTATGGTCAAAGGGATATGTTCAGAAGTTCTACCTGGATATAGTTTGGAAGTCGAATCGGTTATTAAGGAACGACCAAGATTGATATGGATCACGCTTCATTGTCGTGTTGTAACCGGACTCAATCGACTGATGGATATAAAAGGAGGACAAGGGCGAGCTACAGAGACAACACAATCATACCCACAAATTTACATTATTCTCTTTTTCCTGTCGACTAGGAGTAGTTCCTGTAATTTTGATGAGGACATCACTACTACAGATATGACCAAATTTGGTTGTGCCAACTCCATCACGTCATCCACGGGCCAAGAACAGAGAGATAACAAATCCATCACATTCTGGAATCCAATTCGGCCTCTGGATAACAGCCTGAAGTAAAACACTCATAACTTTTGCATACGGTGTCCGATTGGAGCGTTCTTATACTTCATTGAAAGCTTACAACGAGACCTTTCCAATGGGTCTAGTCCCAGCTCCAGATTCAACGTTGATCAGTCGGAATCATCAAAAAAATAAACTACAATACTGTTTTGGGCTGTTTTGAGCCTTGTAAGCATGTCGAGGCCCAAGCCCAAGTTCTGTGCGACCCCCCAGGCTGCACACAACCCTAGGACATCCCTCCTTATTATAAACTCAGTAGACACCGCTTTAGATAATTGGGTTTTGTTTGATTAGTTTAGCCAAGTGCAAACTTTGCGTCTTCGAGTTGTGCTGGACAGCCACCTTGTCAAGACATTCAATAGAACCCCTATTTTGGCCTTCAATTCTTATTTGCAATTTCAGATTGCTTTTACCATTGTTCTTGATTGTTCTTCGGTTGCTTGCAGGAATTGAACCTCGTGTTCAGGTTGATCGTGCCCACGGCAAGATCAATAACACTTCGGAATTGGTTTAGCGATTGCTAAGGCGCATCGTCGTCGTACGTTGTAGTCGGATCGTCAAAGTCGATTGCCCCAAATCGATAGTTATCGCTCTCATCGAAAGATCGGGACACAACCTCACATCAGGTGGTATCAGAGCGCCAAGTTGCTCGGTGAGAGATTCAGTACCGTAGATTAGTTTTTGTTTTCTGTCCTAAATTGAAAATTACTCCACAAAAATTTGACCTTTATATTTAATCTGGTATTTTAGTGAGTTTTGTTAGGTTTTGATCCGTTAGAGTCCTTGTTTTAGTTGCTGATCGTTTTTCCTTCGTGTAGCTTTTTTTCTATCTGTCCAGTACTTTGTTTTGTTCATAACTTTCGCAAACAAGCTCAGATTCTAGTGTTTTTGCACTTTCCTAAAACCTGAGAACGATCTCTACAAAAACCTAGTTGGGCATGAACTCTAATTCTGAAGCAAGTTGTACTTCCAATCCAAATTGGTTCGGAATTTTGATCATAATTCTCACATCCGAACTCTGATTGGGAAGTTTTTATACTTTCCTGAATCCTTGAAGAGTCCTCTGCAAAAACGTTTTTGGGTGTCCTTTCTGATTCGGACTCCTTGAAACCGAATTTGATTCGGATTCGGAATCGGTCTCGTAGGCTGAAATTGGGGGTATTCTGTGGTATTCGGTTTTTGAGCCATAACTTTCACACCCGAACTCCAAATTGTATGTTCTTGTACTCATTTGAAAGCTGAGGACATAAGCTTCAATTCTTTTCATAGTGAACCTTCTAAATTCGGTCGTTTTGAAGCTTCATTCTGGGTGACAATTCTGCTGCCCTAGAAACATTGAATTTGGGTATCTTGCTTCAATTCCTGTTCTAGCTTTGTTCCTTTGAGTTGGTTGAGTCCAGTAGCATCCACAATCCATAAAACCCCAAAAATATCAGTACACATACCTTTGGGAACCAATTCGTCCTTTGCGAATACTTTGATCCTAATTGAGACTAGCAATTTGATATTGCTTAGGGCTGTTCATATTGATACATTACAAAATCTTGAATTATCAGATCATACTATCTTGTGACATCGAGTTAGGGATTCCAAAACTTTGTTCATTGTAGTGTTGGCTGAAAGTCACTCAAAGAAAGAAAAGAGAAAGAAAGAGCCAAAAGGCAAAAAAAAAGAGAAGAAGAAGAAAAAAAGAAAATATTGGCCGGTCGCACTACATTGAGCAAAACCCTAATTTGTGTTCATTATTTCAGATTATGCAATTGTATTAATTGTTGAGCAATCTTGTGCCCTTTTTACATTCTTGAAGCAATAAGCTAGCGTCTCTCTACGACTTTTGCAGTAGAGCTTTTTGTGCCTCATTTATATTTGATAGCTCATTTCTTGATTGCATAAGTACCATCATCTTTGCGCGTGAGTTGCCTTGAAATTTGCTTATATCTTTGAGATCGGCAACTAGGACTTGTGCATTCTAGTTTGGGTCATTACTTATCATTACAATAACTAGAATTACCAGATTGCATAGGAAAAAAGTATAGCCTACCCAGCTCCACATATTCTACATTCGTACGTTTGTTCGGTCCCTTGGCAATCGCTTTATCCAAGCTTGGGAGAACTTTTGACATCGCCAATGGCCGACAACTCCTGTAGCATGGTAAGAACTTGTAAGAGCTTTGGTTAAGGCTTGAGAGTTGATCGACTTTTCTCCACTTCCTAGTAGTTGATAGGGAATTACATAAACCTTTGTGTTTCCCTTTTTGCTACTAACCATGTCAGGTGACAAGAATTCGCTGCATCATTCTCCACGCACGAAGAGCAATGTACGACTCACTAATGAGCGAATGTCGCTGCAAGAAGACTATCTCTGGTCCATCGGGACTGCTCAGGGAGTTGCTAACACTACCCTTACTACTATTTTGTCTAGACTTGATGATATGCTTGCAGCTGCTGCCCCTGCAACTTCCAGTCCTCCATCTCATCTCCTAAGCAACAACAATGGTGTACTACGTGCACAACGGGTTCCCATTGCTTCCCCGGCTTCCCAGCATGGACCCGCTGCCTTGGTCGCCCCACCACACATGGCCACGGGTTCATCAACTGATGATGAATAAGGTAAAATCAAGTTTGAATTGCCTACTTTTGGTGGAAAGTTCGATCCTAATGCATATATTAATTGGGAGATAGCGGTAGACAAAGAATTTGCAAACTATAACTTATCTGAAAAACAAAAGATTAGTGCCGCAGTCAAAGTGTTAACGTCAGATGCAATATATTGGTGGAATCATATATCTAGACAAGATAAAGAACCTAAAACATGGAATGCCATGAAAAGACTTATGAGAAATGATTACGTTCCTAAATATGTTGCTGAATATTTGCTTACTAAACTTCGATGCTTAAAACAAGGTTCTAAAACTGTTATAGAATACTATCATTAATTGCAAAATTGTTTGTTGCGTTGTGGTTTACAAGAATGTGAAGAAGCTACTGAGCTTAGATTCATACGTGGACTTAATCATGAAATTCAGGATGTTCTTGTTGATGAAATATATAGTTGACTTTCAAAATTGATTGAATGTGCTTGTAAAGCTGAAAACATGCTTGCTGAATCTTTGGCTTCATTTGAGGTGCCCATTGTTGTACCTTCTATTGTAGCTAACATTTTGCAGAAAAGTGAATACCATTGGGAGAAGGATGAAGAAGAAAATGTGCACAAAGACGAGATCTTTGTTGCTCCATACGTATGTGAAGAGCTGAAAATTGATGTTGCACTTACAACCACTAAGAATGATTTAGAAGGTAATGTCAAAGGTATGAACTGTATACATGGTGAAAATTATTTTGAAGAGACAAAACTGTCCATGAATCATGCTATCGTAGAGCAACTATTAATGGAACCCATTGCTGATTTAGTTGCTATTCCTAGTGATAAAGAAGAGTTGTGTGATAATGCTTCAATTATATCCATGTCACAATTAGTGAATGAATATGAAACATTTATATTTGAACTAAACACTTGCGCTGAACAAAAACATGTTATTCACATTGCCAATGAAGAAGATGAGCTTAAATTGATGTCTTCTTTAAATACTTTAGGTTACATTGAATTTGATGTTCTGTGTGATCTAGATAGTTTCAAGGAGAAAATTTTTGTACATTCTGATTTGCCATGGTTATCACGAAATATTTTTCATGTTGTTAGCAAATATAATGATAAAGGAGAGTACAAAGTGCATAGAGTATACATTTGTTCAGATCTAAAACCTCCACATCCTATGCAACAATGTGATCAATTTGATAATTCTAATATCATATCAAGTACCCCTACTGTTGATTATAATCTATATGATAGTTTTCAAGAAAGGGAGTGTTTGGGTGATTGTGATTCACGAGCAATTGATTTGATCACAAAAGATATGCATGTTTCTTTGTGCTTTGTCGCTACTAACATTTTGCAGAAGAATGTGATGGAGTTGAGGACGACTCCAATTCAAGAAAGGGAGAATGATGAGACCATGCTCGTCCTGAATATGATCAACGCTATATCAATTCAGCGACACTTCACGGCATCCGCTGCATCGTGTACATCTACTAGAATGGATTTCCTTCACGGAGGGGCGGAAGCATCCAAGAGTGCTAGATTTCAACATGCCTTTATATGTTGGAAAGAAATATTGAGCTTTGTGGATGATTTTCAGATGAGAATGTTTTTTGTTGAGGACAAGCTAAAAGCTGAGCATGAGTCGAGGACGACTCAAATTCAAGAAAGGGAGGATAATGAGGACATCACTACTACGGATATGACCAAATTTGGTTGTGCCTAGTCCATCACGTCATCCACGGGCCAAGAAGAGAGATATCAAACCCATCACGTTCTGGAATCCAATTCAGCCTCCGGATGATAGCCTGAAGTAAAACACTCATAACTTTTGCATACGATGTCCAATTGCAGTGTTCTTATACTTCATTGAAAGCTTACAACGAGACCTTTCCAATGGGTCTGGTCCCAGCTCTAGATTCAACGTGAATCAGTCGAAATTATCAAAATAATACACTACAATACTGTTTTGAGCCTTGTAAGCATGTCGAGGCCCAAGCCCAAGTTTTGTGCGACCCCCTTGGCTGCACACAACCCTAGGACGTCCCTCCTTATTATAAACTCAGTAGCCGCCGCTTTAGATACTTGGGTTTTGTTTGATTAGTTTAGCCAAGTGCAAACTTTGCGTCTTCGAGTTGTGCTGGACAGCCACCTTGTCAAGATCTTCAATAGAACCCCACCTTATTTTGGCCTTCAATTCTTATTTGCAATTTCAGATTGCTTTTACCATTGTTCTTGCTTGTTCTTCGGTTGCTTGCAGGAATTGAACCTCGTGTTCAGGTTGATCGTGCCCACGACAAGATCAATAACACTTTGGAGTTGGTTTAGCGATTGCTAAGGCGCATCGTCGTCGTACGTTGTAGTCGGATCATCAAAGTCGATTCCACCAAATCGATAGTTATCGCTCTCATCGAATGATCGGGACACAACCTCACATCAAATTTAGTCTTTTTGTAATTCGATCTTGATTAATAAAGTTGCGCATCGCCAATTGTTGATCTCCATCAATTACGCCCAGGTTCTATTTATTCTGAATTTGCTGTGCATCGTCTTCTTCAGAATCAATCTACCTTTATCCTTTGATCAGCCTTAATCGGCTAATTAGACTTACCCTTTTATCTTGATTTAATCGGCTTTAAGCTGATTCAATCTAAGCCGATTGATCTTCGCGATCGGCTTTTAGTGAATTTCATATTTTTACCTTGTCGATTACAGGTCAAATCGACTGGCACGCTCTGAACCTAGTGTTTGTCTGATGTGCTGTTGTTAGAAACCCTACTTCAAATTTTGACGTCAACAATATCAAAATAAACTGCGGGTGTGCGAGGATTCCATTAACTCATAACAAACTGGGCATAAGACATGAGGATTGGAGAGTCGTCTGCAGCCGACGGCTGACACTTGTAAAATTGCACACAAGTACTGTGAACCATCGGTTTGGTGTTGTTGTGGATGACATAGGTTTCACGTGCGCGCGGGTTAGCTTGTAGAACGACAGTTCCGTGGCGAACCTTGTGGCAGGCAGACCCTCGGATCCGTAAGAATAGCTGCCGGGCCGCGCGGGTCTCGGACCCCAAAAAGGGCAAAAAAAAAAACAATTAACGGCCGTATTTAGCCGCTCCTTTGCCGCGCTGCGGGAGGTTGAATTCCGAACCGCCTCACGCCCCGCGGCAGGCGGCAACTGAGCCCGGCGCCTTCCGTCGCCGATTCCCTTTGCCCCTCCCCCTTTGCCCTCATACGATTAAAACGCATATATTCTTTCAATCGCATCCTCCACCCACGCACGCACGCACCCAGGATTCCATTCCAAAGGTTGGCATTGTTGCACCGCGCTGGGCTCGGTTTGGTTCTTGATCTGATGCTGGGCGCTGCCGGGAAGAGCCTCCTCAACCGCTGCGCAACCGACGCCATGGACGGCAGACACCACCCGCTTAGCGTCTTCCGGGGCGCCAGGTAGGTGATCGATCGATGAGGCGCCCGCTAATTTGCTCTCTCTCTCTCTCTCTCTGAGTTTCTTTGGTTGGTTCGTGCAGGTTGGCGTTCAGATGGGATGAGCTCGGGAAGGAGATCATGGGGATCGCTGTGCCCGGTGCGCTTGCGCTCATGGCTGACCCGGTAGCCTCGCTCGTCGACACAGCCTTCATTGGGCACATAGGTTTTCTTCCCTTCTCTTATTTTCTTTCCGTTCTGCCTTCTTTCCTAAGTTTTCATCAGTTCTATCCTGCTCCAGGTAAGATTGGGGATTTCTCACCTACTCTGTTCTACCCTTTCTCGTTGAATGTGAATTTAATACCATAGATTTTTCAGCTTGTTTCATATTTCAATGTCTATTCAGATTTTTTTTGTTCTTATCAAACATATTCCATTCCATTTTAATTCCATTAAAGGAACAAATAAAAGTTTTAGCAAACTTGCTCGTTCCTTTCCATTTCCGTAGTAACAAACAATTAACACATTGTTGGTTCCAGTAGTCTTTAATTTAAGGAGGAAAAAATACTACTTTGCCGACAATATTAAATCTCGGTCTTTGTCCTTCCCAGTGTCTTCCATTCGTTCATTGACTGGTTAGCAGTAAACTCATCATTCAATACCTTCTTCTCCTTTGCACTTCAAGTGTTCCAGTTCTAATTTAGAGCGTATTTCTCTCGTATACGAAAGTCTGAATCACAAGGTATTATCAATAATGTACTTAATTACTTATTCATGTATATTATTGATAATTTACGTATATTGTCACTGTGTACACTAGCATAATACTAAACCGGTGTAGAATATATAAAGAGTCCGAATTTATATTTTCAGGTGAGATAGTATGTTGCCCAAGATGGTTGGACAATATCGTCCTACTCTGAATTTTGTTTGGCGGTATTTGTCCAAACAGCGAGTTGCATAAAACAATAAATGGAGACCTTTGCATTGTTGTAAAATATCCCTGCAACATGAAAATTGTTGACTGGCAAGTTACTGGAAGAAAATCTCGTAATTAATTCAAAAAGAAATTTGTGGACTATAAGATAAAATTTTGCTTGCTGTCAGCCAAGTTGACTCGTTCTAGATGCCAGCTGTTACGGTATCTGTTCATTTCAGGTCGTTAAGAGAAATACTCTGCTGAACATGTATCCTTCTTTTGAGAATTGCTGAACATGTATCCCTGTTTTCCCTACTTGGTCTCTAGTATGTACGAACTGAAATGCCCTTTAGTAGCCATGTCATGCTGTGCTAAATTATCGGCTGCCTTGCACTTTCCACCGAATCATTCATGTTCCAGTACCACCCGTCTGCGATCAAACCAATCAACGCTACCCCTCTACATCAACAAAAGATGGGTTGCGGCTGTAATATTTTTTAAGGCAACTAACCCCTAAGTAGGGGTGCAATCAAAGCTGACACGAAAAGATATTGTTCATCTCGTATCCTATTCCATATTTTTTTCTTGAATCGCAGTCGAACACGGATAATGCAGGACACGAATACGGAGCAAATACATATCAAGCCAAATGCGAATAGTCTCGATCATGGATATTTAGTTAGATATCGTGTAAAAATAGGACACATATGTGTCACGCATAAAATAATCAATCAACCGTACTATATGTTTAAAATGCAGCTCATTAGGAGTTCAGCATGCAAATTTAACTGCAACAATTAAACTCAAAAATATTTTTAATAATTTCCTTATGTTCAAACGTATTTATCTAAATTGTTTGGAATTATTCTAAGTTCATTTTCTATTTTTCTTAGCTTATTTTGATTTTCTATATTTTCTAAAAATGAAAAACTAACTTTCATATTGAAAAAGCATGGTGGACGGATTTCTCTATCTGGCCCACTCTGGGCAAGTGAGAGGGTTATATACATATGGGCCCATGGCTTCGTGGGCTTGACTATTGGGCTGATATCCAGATATTCGAAAGAAGTTTATCGGATACTATCTCATTAAAATTCCGGATAGCTCCGAATCCGATGGATACTTTCATCTTGAATATGTTTCCATATCTGACAAAAACTATTGGGATTCAAATTTGATATCTGGAAAAATACACGGATATCCAATTTCATGCTATGAAGAATAACCGAATTTATTCGGATGAACGAAGGGTCAAGAACTATCTACTCTGTTTGCACCCCTAACCCTAAGTGGTTAAAGTTCTAGTATTAATTGTAATGAAGTACAAGTGTAGCGCACCCGAGAAGTTATAGAGAAGGCCTTGAAAATAAAGAAAATTACAACCAAGTCGCTGGCTTCTCCCTACCTCCTTGTCTGTGTGACCTTGTCGATGAAGACGAGTGTTACACTCTGATACCTCTTATGCACAACAGTCCTAGATCAAATTGGTGTTTTGTGAGATACGGCACGAACTTGCACAATCTCAAGAACAAAGAAAATGAATCTTGTAGAAAACCAATATAACAATGTTGAAGCAACCACAATAGAGAGTGAAAGATTTGGATAAGCCAACCGTAATTTCTTTAAACACAACCTCAAATCAGTACAAGGGATTGTTGGTCCCCTCACAACCTTTTGAATCTTCTAGGATCATTGGTTCCTACCCTATAGAAGAATCTAGTGCTAAAGAATAACGTACTCTCTAATCGTGTCATGCACTTCTTGCTTTAGATAAGTTGGTTTGTGGCTTCTTAGTTGCTTGGGTTCTCCATGATTACCCCATGGGTTTATATAACCCCTTTAGTCCTCCTCTAAAGTAAGTAGTAATCCTATTCCGAAAGAAAGTAAGAATCTAATCCTATTAGGATTCATCTGACAAACCTTTTCAAATCCTAAAAGACTAGATATTAGTCACCATATTTAACAATCTATACCTTAACTCTTATCCATTGAAGTCATTGTGCTCCTCTAAGAACTCACTCCAAGTTGGCTCCACTTTTTTTCTTCCACCTTTGGGAGTGCCCCTACTATAGGAGCTCATGCACACCGCGCATAATGTATGTGTTTGTGTTTGAGCATGGTTGTCTGAACCCTCAATCAGGGATCCCTTCCTTTGTACAGTTTGGTTAACCACAATTCTTGTTCCTGTAGGTCTCCATGCTATAGTTTTGTACCACTTCCGAGCTCCACTTGCTCATAGGTACCGTGTGGTTGGTCTTACTACATCATCCTTCTTACAACAGCTCGCACCTTTGCCTTTGTGCCTACTAGATTTTGCAATTGTCTTTTTAGTTCTACACATAACTATAGTTGAGATCTGAGTACCTACCGTGGCAACACGATTTTCTTCTCCTGATCTGGATTTCTCACACCTCCCATTGGTTGCCCTTTCTTTATATTTACTCATCAATCGGTATCCTTCATTTCTTCATATACTTTTCATGATTACCTGTCCTTTACAAGTAACTCGCATGACTCCACTTCGAAGTGATACGTCACAACCTTCGAGTTCAACTAACCTTACAAATATTAGATTATTCTTTAAGCCAAGAACATACCAAACTCTTGTAATTGCATACTACTTACAATCCACCAAGTGAACAATTCCATGCACTAAGCATAGAGATCATTCGTTAAACATCTCCCTTGTTGAACATATATGGAAGCAATAACCAAAATCTAATCTCCATCCATGAGAAGTACCTGATTGACTGACGACAAGTACGTTGGACTTATCTTTTGCTACCGTCATTGAGCATGCACCCTTCATTTACTTCAAACTAGAACAGTTTTTTACCATATGATCTTACTCATCCTTCTTTTTCTTGTGACTCTTACATTTGTTTAAACACCTACTACAGCCAATATTTGATCACCTAAGAAAGAAGATTCTGATGGCTTTTATAAGGACACCAACAGATATGCATACAAGTTGAGAGTGCTTGTTCTGATTATAATATTCATCACAAATTGCTCCTAAGATGGTGGTAGAGATGATGCCAGTATGACAACTTATCTTTCTCTTCAATTTTCTCATCCACACTAAGCAGTTGTGTGATAAGCTTGTTAAGACATTGAGATTGTTAATGAACTGTGTACTTTCCTCTATACGCACCTTATATAGTCGTCGCTTCAGCACCCACCGGTTTGTTAGTGACTTTGCTAAATACAACTCTTCTAAGCCCTTCCAAAATTTGTACGATGAATTCTCTGTGATCACCTAGTATTTTACCTCATAAAAGAAACATAGACAGATTATACTGACAGCCTTTCACTTCATCACATTCCATTCCTCGACGGATATCTTTTTTTATTTATTCCCTTCAAGAGCGATGATTAACTCTTGCTAGATAAGGACATCCTTCACCACATATTGCTACATGCTAAAATTTCACAACTGTCAAATTTCTCTGCACTTTTCAACATTGTAGACACTGATTTTGATTTTGTGTTACCTAACGCTTTTATCGACATTCTCACAAATCAAATTAATTCGGCCTTGGCTCTAATACCATTTGTTACACTCTTATACCCCTTCTTATGTCTAGTAGCTCCCTGATTCGGATCACAGTTTTGAGAGATACGACATGAGTGTCCACAGTCTCAAGAACAAAGAAGATGAATCTCATAGAGAGGACCAATATAACAGTGTTGAAGCAACCACGACGAGAAAGAAAGATTTGTCGAAGCCGATCCCAAATTCTTTTAGCACAACCTCATAAGAGTACAAAGGATTGTTGCTCTCTCACAACCTCTTGAACCTTTTACGATCCTTGCATTCTTGCCCTATACAAGAATCTAGTGCTAAATAATAATGTAGCCTCTAATCCTCTCGTGCACATATTTCTTTGGTCTCTAATCTTCTCATGCACCTCTTGCTTTGGATGAGTTAGTTTGTGACTTCTTGATTGTTTGGGTTCTCCATGACCACCCTATGGGTTTATATTTTCTATAGCACTCCTAATCCTGAAAAATAAATAAAAATACTACTATGAAAGAAAGTATGAATCATAATCCTATTATATACTACTATGAAAGAAAGTATGAATCATAATCCTATTATATACTACTATGAAAGAAAGTATGAATCATAATCCTATTATATTTTATGTAACACATTTTTCAACTTCGAACATACTAGATATTACTGTACTTAACAAACGGGTCGCTAGCTTGGCACCATGTGACATTGATGAGAGGCGTAGACCGAGACTCGTCGCGCGACCAGCAGCAACGGAAGGAGGCATTGATGATGTGCCTGTGTTGCAACAAATGACACCAAGGGGAGGTGTTGACGATGTGCCCACCGTCAGACCAACAGCTCTGAGAGGAGGCATAGACATCGAGACTGTTGTGCAACCATCGGTTTGGAGGAAGGCGTCACTACTATAAAAGAGGTTATATTAGACACGTCATCACTGACTGTTTTTTAAGAAAACCATCTGGGAAGATACTTACGCACATCGCAGACGGTTTGTGGTCAAAACCGTCTGTGATGTTGAAACATCACAGCCGGTTTTATAAACAAACCATCTGAGATGATACAGCTAATATCACAAACGGTTTGTGGATAAAACCGTTTGTGATGAGCGATACATCACAAACGGTACGGTTTGTTTATAAAACCATCTATGAATAGGGAAATATCATAGTCAATTTTATCTACAAACCATCCCTGATGATGAACTCTATAACTTAAATGAACGAATAGTTGAAGAAATAACATGCATTAATTTCACATATATATAAGAACTAGTTAGCTTGCATGCATGCATCAATCACATATGTACAAAAATTTGGATCCCTAGCTAGCTACTAGCTACGCCCTAGTCGGTCTCCTCGTCAGCGCTAGAGTTGTCAGTGTCGGAGTCATCGTCGTCGGTGCGGCCATCGGGGTCCTCGCTGGAACCCGCTCAGTCTGGGTCGTCCTCCAGCTCCCAGCCATCATGGTAGCCCTCCGACGAGTCATAGCTATCGTCGTTGTCAGAGGAGATCAGTATTGGCGATGCTGGACGCTTCTTTCCGATGCTTGAGGCGAACGGAGCGGTGACCAAGGTGGCCGACGGAGGGGACCATTAACGATAAGCCGCGGCCGGCGGATTCATGGATATAGCGCTGCAGCACCGCCGCAGCCATTGCCGTGGCGGAGGGGAAGTCGATGGTGGGAGTGGCGGCGGAGGCGGTGGGGTGGCGGAGCCGACAGAGGAGGCCGGGGTGGAGTTGTTTGATGAGCTGCTCATGGCGATGATCTCTAAGGAATGTGATCGATCGAGTACGTACATTGGACTCCAGCGGTACCATATATATAATGCTCGAAAACGAAGTGACGGGAAGATGAAACGAAGCGACGGGAAGACGAGGCTTTGGGGAAGACAAGGTGCATTGGGATGAAACGAAGCAATGGGAAGTCTCTTCCTCGGAAGATGGAAGGATTTGGGGAAGACGAGGCGCGGCCCTGTTTTGGGAAGAAGCACATCGCAGACAGTTTGTGGATAAGACTGCCTGTGATGACTCATCTCAGACATTTTTATCTACAAACCGTCTGTGAAGATATCAGAGAAGGTTTGTGGATAAAACTGTCCGTGATGAGGGCAATAACAAATATAATTTTATCTACAAACCGTCTGTGATGATCTACCTTCATTAATACGAAATGAGAGCCTCGACCTCCTCTTTATATTTAGGGTTTCGTAGATATTTTTGTGGTGGCCGTAATTGAGAGGCGATCTGGTGAAAGAGACCCTAGATTTGGAGGTGTAATTGTAGATCCTTGCTCTCTAGGTCATCTAAGGTTAGTAATTGCTTCAAAATAGCATTATATTTTAGATCTATGTACCTTGGTAAAACATGGAAATGACGCTGGGTTCTACATCTAGTTGTAGATCCATTTGTTCTGTGTTATGTAAAGTAGTAAATGGTTGAAATTTGGAATATATGTAAGATCTACCTTAGTAAAGAGGGAAATGAAGCTAGTTAATTACTGGATCTAGCTTGGTTGTAGAGCTATATATCCATTCATTATTTTTGGATGTTAGGAGCTATATAAGTTAATCGGCAAGTTGAAATGTAGCCTACATGTAGCATATGTGTGCATGTGCACTCCTAGCGTACTTAATTCATCCTTAACACCTATTGTTACATATGTAGTGTAGATGGACCAAAGCTGGATGTACACTGAGAATTGTGCGAGCACCGAATACATTAATGGTGTCTCCGCTTTTAGAAGAGCTGCAGAGGAAGATATATTGAATAAGGGGGTGGAATTTATGCCTTGTCCATGCATTGACTGCGAGAATCTTAGGATGTTTCCAAACTCAGCGCAGATCGAAGCACACTTGATTCTACGAGGTTTCAAAAGGGGTATACCTGTTGGACCAGTCACGGTGAAGAGCGGATTACGCAGGGACCAAGTAGTACTACTATCGTCGATGAAGACAACGACACTCTGGATATCGTCAACAACGTCAACGATACTCCAGATGATATGGATTGTGCTTTCGATGAGGATAGATTCCACGATGACAATCTGGATCAGATGCTACGGGATGCCGAAGGGAGCCGTGATGAGAGGGAGTACATAAAATTCCGAGGCTTGATGGACGAATCAGAGAAACCTTTGTTCCCGGGTTGCAAGTCCAAATACACAAGGTTGTCATCTGTGCTGAAATTGCTGAAATTAAAGACAAGCAACGGTTGGTCCGACAAGAGTTTCACGACGCTGTTAGGTCTGTTAACGGATATGCTTCCGGAGGGAACGAGTTGCCGACAACCACCTACAAAGCCAAAAAGGTTCTCTATCCCTTGGGAATGGAAGTAGAAAGAATACATGCCTGTCTGAACGACTGTATCCTCTACCGCAAAGAGTACGCAAGCTTGCATGTATGTCCGGTGTGCAACGCATCCCGATACAAGTGTAAAGATAGATCGGATGATGATGACGAGTGTATGGAGTTGAACAAAGGACCTCCTGCTAAGGTAGCATGGTATCTGCCTATAATTCCCAGTTTGAAGTGTTTGTTCACGAACTCAAAAGTGGCAAAATTGCTTTGGTGGCAGTCGGATGAGCGTAAGAACGATGGAATGATTAGGCACCCTGCTGATTCCACAGTGGAGAAACATCGATAAGGGGTTTGAACAATTCGCAGCGGATCCGAGGAACATCAGGTTCGGATTGAGCACAGATGGAATGAATCCTTTCGGCAACATGAGCAGCCGTCATAGCACTTGGCTAGTGAATCTTTATGTGTACAACTTTCCTCCTTGGTTGTGTATGAAGTGAAAGTATATATTGATGTCTATACTCATCCAAGGCCCGAAGCAACCTGGAAACGATATTGATGTGTACCTAGCACCATTGGTGGAAGATCTGAACACGTTGTGGGCTCCTGGGGTGCAGGTTATGGGATGCTCACAAATGAGAGTACTTCACTTTGCGCTACATATTATTCTGCACCACAAATGATTATCCTGCCCTTGCTAACCTATCGGGGCAGAGCATAAAAGGAGCCAAAGCATGTACTCACTACTTGGATGATACCGAGAGTGTGTGACTGAATCACTCACACAAAACCGTGTACATGCGTCACCGTAGGTTCCTTCGGAGGAATCACCCATACTACAAGATGAAGAAATAATTCGACAGTATGACCGAAGACGGTTTAGCTCCAGCGCCTTTAAGCGGGACATAAATTCATAATATGGTTAAGAGCTTGGATGTTGCGCTTGGAAAGGGACGTAAATCGAGGACTCGTGATAAGAGCATGTGGAAGAAGAGATCAATATTTTGGGACCTACCTTATTAGGAGCACCTAGAAGTTCGGCACTGCATCGACGTAATGCACGTAGAGAAGAATGTCTGTGATAGCTTGATTCGTCTCTTACTGAATATTAAGGGCAAAACAAAGGACGGTATGTACGCACGGCTTGACTTGGTCGATATGGGCATCAGACCTGAGTAGCACCGAAGAAGACCGATAAAGGGCGAACATACTGTGAACCTGCTTGTTACACTCTGTCCAAGGCCAAGAGAACCGAACTGTGCCAGTGCTTGCATGGTGTGAAAGTTCTGTTTGGTTACTCGTCCAACTTGAAGAGACTTGTTTCGATGCAAGATTTGAGTTTAGCTAGCATGAAGTCCCATGATTGCTATGTGTTTATGACATAGATGCTCCCTGTGGCAATTAGAAGTATTTTACCGACCAAGGTCTGGGAGACAATTACAAGGCTGTGTTATTTCTTTAACACAATTGCACAGAAGGTCATCGATCTTGAAGGACTAGATGCTCTGCAGGCCGAGGTGGTAATGACTCTATGTAATCATGAGATGTATTTCCCTCCGTCGTTTTTTGATATCATATCCATCTCATTGTTCACCTTGTGAGGGAGATAAAGATGTGCGGGCCTGTGTTCCTATGTAGCATGTACCCGTTCGAGAGATACATGGGAGTTCTCAAGTTGTACGTACAGAATCGATCTCGACCAGAGGGTAGCATTATTGAAGGTTATGCAACCGAATAGGTCATCGAATTCTGCGTGGACTACATGGCTTAGGTCGAACCGATAGGTGTGCCTCGATCCCGCCATGAGGGGAGGCTCCAGGGCATCGGGACCATAGGAAGGAAAGCAATCACGCCTGATCCAGTTGCGTGCGCTCAAGCGCATTTCACAGTTTTGCAACACATGGCGGTTGTGGCCTCGTATATCGATGAGCACAAGAACTGGCTATGGCAAGAGAATTCGACGTGGCCAGAGTACTGGATCATCAGACAGCATAACCTTTAGTTCAATTGATGGTTCAAGGAGCAACAACCCTTCACTGGAAGCTCATTAGGTGATACGCTGACGTGGTTGGCAAAAGGGCCAGCATTTACGGTCGTAACATGAAAAGGATACGACTTAAATGGATACACATTTTACATGAGAGGAGCTCATACTATGGGTTCATTGAAGAAATTTGTGAGCTCAACTACGTACTTTTCAAGATCCCCTTATTTCGGTGTTGTTGGATTAACCTGCAGCACGTGAAGGTTAACAAGTACGGAGTAACAACTATAGAGCTCAAACGTGTCGGATAACAAGACGAACCATTTGTTCTCGCTAACCAAGTTGTTCAAGTCTTCTCGTAATCGACCCATCCAACAAGCAGCGCCACATTGTTCTTCAGGGAAAAAGGAGGATTGTAGCAGTCGACAATATGGTAGATGAAGAAGAATACAATCAATTTGACGAGTTACCTCCTATTCCAGGAAGACCAACCTGAGGAAGCCAGCTATAGATGTGTTGATCATCGCGAAGGGCTAATTTTTGCACAGAAGAATTGAAAGATCGAAATGGCGATCAGAGGGGGGTGAATGATGCCAAATAAAAGTTTCCATACTCAAAGTACTCCAAACAATCTCTCAAATAAAAATCTGAAACACCCAAAGATTTTCCTTCAAACTGGTGTTTCTCAGATTCGCGCACCATCCAAAACCCGAACAATTAGACAACTATGTGTACCCCTAGCTTGCATGGATGAGAGCCATGAATCATGTGAGGGATATTTAATCATAATCCTGGTTGTCAAGTGTTCAAACAAAGAGGAATCAACTCAAAGACTACTTTTCTAAAAGAGATAAAGCAAAAACACAAAAGTCTCTTTCTAGAAAAGTAAAAGCAGATTTTCCAGAAATTGTCCTCAATTGGAGCAGGTGGTTGGTGAGTTTTTGTTGCTCTAAAATTTATGGGAATTTTTCTCCCTATGAGAAGTTGAGTCTTGAAACACTCCACCAAAAATCACCTCAGAAAGCTTTGTAGAATAAAAATCAAAGATTGACTGCTGCGCGAAGAACAAGTTCTGGACAGATTTGCAATTCAATAAGAACTTGATCTCTAGTCTATCCTAGGTGCAAGAAAGATGTAAAACCAAATGAACACACTCAAGACATCCTAGAAGAACAGCATATAGAAGAAGGGGAGGCAAATCCAAATTACGAGAAAGTAAATTGCGAGAATGTAAATGCGGGAAAGTAAATGCTAAATTTAAATTGCGTAATTTAAATGCGTAATGTAAATGCGTAAAGGAAATGAAACATGAATATAAATGAAGAACATTTCATTTCTGGAAGGAGAGGTTACAAAGCCTCACATTTCATGTGGTCAAAGCTCAAAGGAGCATCAAAAACCTCAAAACCTTCAAGGGGGGAAGGCTACCCCTCCACCCCTATTTATACAACTCTTGGGCCACCTACCACCCTTGGATGAGCCTCTAAACCCTAGAGCATCCATCAAGGGCTAGGATTAACCCACTCAACCAGCCATGCAAGGGTTCACCCAAAACCCACAACACATAATGGGTTTTCTTGCACGATTTTCAAAGCATACTAACTAGACCCGCTATCCTATCAACTAGACCGCAATCCGACGGTCCTCATCGATCCGAGCAGCATCTAGCTAGCATCACATCCATTTCTTGTCTTCATGTGTTGCACAGACTCCGTCTCCGATCATCTTCCGGCGATCCCCGACCGTCTGGACCTCCGACGCTCCTCGCCTAGTCCTGGCCATCCTTTGCCTCACCATGACCTAGCACCGTCGTCCTGCAACCATCAAAAACAAGGAAACTCCTCACATAGCAATGCCCACAAAGATGTGCAATAAATCCATCAAAGTCCACTCATTAAAATTCATTTTTCCTTGTTCTGGTCGGTAGCACCGGGAAAACAAAGAAGACTTCAAATTGCTTCCAACTGAAAATCCATTTCAAATCAAACTCAAACAAGAGCAACCCAAGCTCAAATTTAGTCAAATACTCATCACAAATCTGGATAGACCTCCACATGGTCCTTCAATCTCCCCCTTGATGAGTATATTGACAAACACAACAAAAGGCATATGTTTTGAGTTTGAAGAGGATGAAGAAGAAAGCAATTTTTTAGTTGCAAAGTCAAACTTGGTCCGAAGATAAAAATTGGAACCATGACCAAGTTGACAAAGAGGAATTTAGATTTTATAGTTAAATTTAAGAAAGAGCAAGTTTTCAACAAAAACTCTAAAATCCAACTAAACATGTCAAATGTGATTATGATATTATGATCCAAAAGAAGTAGTAGCATAGTTTTACAAAGATCATAATAACCAAATCAGCATTCACATTTTTATCTTTCTGGTGATGTCTTTTCTATGTTTTCTCCCCCTTTTGGCAATATAGGCATCAATTTTTTATGTATGCATGAAATGCAATCGAAAGAGCTTTGAAGATTATCGAATTGATCAAAATGGAAAGATATTACACCAAGCTTGTCAATTTCAGAATATGACTAAACTAAGACATGTCCAAGACCAATACATTTTATGAAAAAGCTTAGTTTTACAATATTTTATTTTAGCATGATTTGACAAGTGCAAAACTTAGCAAAGTTTCAAAGCTAGAAGCAAAACCACTCAAGGATCAAATGGAAAACCTAGAGTTCAACCTACTCAACACTTTGGGGAATTTTGAAATGCGTATAAGGTCCTTCAAGCTCATTTTTCAATTTATACAATTTTTTTATGACTTTAAAAAAACATAGCGGGTTGCAAATGTTTGACATTATTTGCATTCTTTACCCACTTATGTGTTTGATAATTGTATTTTTTTTTAAAAAATTGACTCAAGCCATTTTCGATCATCTCAAGAGTAACTCTTAAGAGAATGATCTTGGTCATACACAATATATTCCAAGTTCATCCCAAGTGCAATGGGAAGCAATCTCGTGAATATAAAGTGTTGAGATCAATTTTGCACAAAAGAGTCAAAAAATTTTTAATTTTCAATTTTAGCACATATGAGCAATTCTGAAGGACTCAAATATGGATCAAACAAATTTCACCCAAGTTGCTATAGGGACTCTAGAGAAATCCAAAATTTCAAAATTCATGGTAAAAACCCCTAGAGAAGAAACTTAGTAAGTAAAAAGCAAAATGTTTCGTCAAGTTTTCATTTAAAGCTTTCAAATTTTTCAGATTTTAATAAGCTTAGCATGATAAATGGATTTGGACATATCTAAGCTAGTGATTTTCTTCAAAAGATATAGCATGATGAATTTCATGAAGATTGAGTCAATTGCATAATAGACAAAGCTCATAAAACAGAAAATGCAGTCTAAATGCAATGCATGAACAGATTCCCAAACTCCCCCTCAACAAATGAATCAATTTTAAGCTCAAATCTGGTTGAAGTTGAGTTATTATCAAGATTAGGCATAAGTACAACCTAAATAAACTCAGTAACAACCAGAAAAACAGAATGAGGAGAAGAAGTCGAGAAACTGCAAAATTGGATAGCTATTGAGCATAAATAAGATAGAAGAGACTCACTACAGCTTAGACTCGCTCTTATCTTCCCCAGTGACTAACATAGGGAAGCTGACTCTAGATCCCAACTAAGGAGTGCACACAGACCCTGTCTACACAGGAGGCCCAATACCTGCTAGACTTATAAGACTGTGAGGGAACTCAACCTAGAGAGAAGAGAGAACAGCTAATCACGCATGATAGCAACCTAAAGCACAAGATAAGAGGTCCATGCAAAGCATGCTAGAAGTCTAAGTTAGTGAACTCAACTCAAGAAAGAAATAAACCCAAAGTCACCCAGAAGAAAAAACAAAGAGAAAAGAAAAGCTATAAGGGAATAATATTTTACATAATATACAAACCAGCTCCCCCTCACGAAAGGCCGTAAGGGCTCACGACTCCAAGCTCACTCCTCAAGGCAACAAATCTGGAGCTATCCAAAGGCTTGGTGAAGATATCGCAAACCGAGGTCACTCTCTACAAATCGAAGCGATATCTCCCTTCTCCACATGGTCTCTAAGGAAGTGATATCTAATATCAATGTGCTTAGTCCGGGAATGTTGCACTGGGTTTTTAGCAATGCAAATAGCTGAAGTGTTGTCACAGAAAAGTGGCACACTCTCTATCTCTAACCCATAGTCCCGCAAGGTGGATCTCATCCAGAGCACTGCTCAAAGAATCGGTCAGGCTGCGACAACATACTCGGCCTCGGCGAAGGATCGTGCAACTCCGATCGCTTCCTCGATGACCAAGAAACAAGAGAAGTGCCAATGAATTGGCAAGTGCCAGAAGTGCTCTTCCTATCTATCCTACCGACCAAGAAAGTCGGCTTTAAAAGGCTCTAAGAGATAGACAAGAAGAAGAAGAGTACCAAATACCATAATCAGTGGTAGCACGAATGTACCTGAAAATACGCTTGACCGCCTGGCGGTGAGAGGTGCGAGGAGAAGCTTGAAATCGAACGCACGGACACACAGCGAAATGTATGCCCAGCCTCGAAGCAGTGAGGTACAAGAGGGAGCCGATCATATTCCGAAACTCCTTTTAATCAGCAGGTTCACCATCCTCATCGGGCTCGAGGACAGCAGTGGTGGCCATAGGAGTCATCACCAGCTTCCCATCAGAGATATCGAAGCGCCTCAGGAGGTCATGGGTATACTTGCCTTGATGCAAGAAAGTACCCTCCCGAGTCTGCTTGATTTGGAAGCCAAGAAAGTAGCTCAACTCGCCCATCATGCTCATCTCAAACTCTGTACTCATCACCTCAGAAAACTGAGACACAAGCGAATGAGACGAGCCACCAAAAATGATATCGTCCACATAAATCTGGACGAGAAGGAAATGCGACTCATGGTGTCTGATGAACAGAGTCTTGTCTACTACGCCCATTTTGATGTCATGGCTGAGAAGATAAGACTTGAGCCTCTCATACCATACTTTGGGGGCCTGCTTGACTCCATAAAGAGCTTTGGAAAGCTTGTATACATGACTCAGAAACTTGGGGTTCTCAAATCCTGGAGGTTGTTTGACATAAACCTCTTTCTCAATATAACCATTGAGGAATGCACTCTTGACATCCATTTGATAGAGCTTAAAGCCCCGGGATGCAAAGAATGCAAGCAGGATCCTAATAGCATCTAGTCTAGCTACAGGGGCAAAGGTCTACTCAAAGTCAAGACCTTCAACCTGATAAAAGCCCTGTGCAACTAGCCTAGCCTTGTTGCGAATGACAACCCCATCCTCACTCTGCTTGTTTTTGAACACCCACTTGGTCCCAATGACATTATGACCAGATGGACGTTCTACAAGCTGCCAAACTTTGTTCCTCTCGAATTTTTCAAGTTCCTCATGCATAGCATTAGTCCAAGACTCGTCAAATAATGCATGAGTCACATCCTTCGGCTCAAACGAGGCAACAAAGGCAGAGTGAAGGCAGAAACTAGACAAACCCGATTTTGAGCGAGTGACTCGCTCAAATAGATCGCCGATGATCTGATCAGGTAGATGAGAACGCTGAATATGACGGGGAGGTCCAGAAGCAGAAGTGGCCTCTACCTCATGCACAGAAAAGATAGGAGCAGAGCGACTAGCTGAATGAGAGTCAGAAGGCAAGGGCTGGCCTTCCTGAGGTGCAGAAATGGAAACAGGAGGCACCTCAGGTGTAGAGGAGACTGGATCAGGTGGAACACCATCATCCTCATCCTCTACAAAGATGGTCTCGGAGGAAGAAAAAGAGCTTGAAATATCGGGTCTAGCTCTTGGGCTAGCCTCATCAAAGGTCACTTCACAGGTCTTTATGATCCTATGTGAATCGCAACTCCAGACCCTATAGCTACGAGAAGAAGTCGAATAACCCAGAAAGATACCATCAGAAGAACGAGACTCAAACTTATCCAGGTTACCAGACATCAAAATAAAACACTTGCAACCAAACACACGAAAATGAGAAACACTGGGCTTTCGCCCATACCTCAACTCGTAAGAAGTGCGGTGCACATATGCCCTCAAGAATACACGATTAGAAACATGGCAAGCAGTAGCTATAGCGTCAGCCCAAAACTTCCTAGGAGTACTGTACTCATCTAGCATCATCCTGACCATTTCTACCAGAGTCCTGTTCTTCCTTTCCATTACGCCATTTTGCTGAGGGACGTAAGGAGAGGAGAACTGATGCTCTAAACCAGACTCCACACAAAAACTCTCAAAATAGTTCTTGAACTCCGAGCCATTGTTACTGTGTATAGCTCGTAGGGCACTAGGGAGCTCAAAAGACAACCTATGAACCAAACCCCTAAAATGTGTAAAAGTCTCATCCTTCGAGGACATGAAAAGCACCCAAGAGTACCTCGAAAAATCATCAACAATAACAAGAACATACCACTTCCCACCCACTGACTGCACTCTAGCTGGACCAACAGTGTCCATATGTAAAAGCTGTCCTGGTGCATCAGTCATCACAATAGTGACTGGGGGATGAGAAGCAGCAACGATCTTGCCATGTCGGCAAGGAGAGCAAACTAAGTCTTTGACCATTTTGAGTTTAGGCAAACCACGAATGAGATCATGACTACTAACTCGGGTCAAATGATCAAATCCATTGTGACCAAGTCTCCTATGCCAGAAGGAGAGATCACGGGACTGTGAAGCAATCAAACAACGGAGAGAGTTTCGAGAAGAAGCAGAAAAATCAGTACGAAAGACTCTCCCATATCTAGAAATCTCGCAAACTAACCCTCCTGAAAAATCGAGGATTCTACAGGCACTACTCTTGAAACTCACCTCGAAAGAGTCATCAATAAGCTGAAAAACAGAAAGCAAATTGTATTGCAGCTTACTCACTAAGGCAACATCTTTAAGAATGAAATAGTCATTAATGCAGATGGTACCTTTAGCAATGACTCTACCTGAAGAAGCATCCCCGAAAGTGATCAACTCATCACCGGGGGCTCGGACTAGGGAAGAGAACCATCGAGAATCTCCGGTCATATGACGAGAACAACCGGAGTCGACAATCCAAACATCGCCCTTCCCCATCCGACGAACCTGATCAAGACACAAGAGAGAAAGATGACTCAGTACTGGGATAGAGTGAAGACTTGGGAACCCAATACTGAACCACACGACGCCTCAGAGTACCAGTCACAGAAGAAGACTGGACTCGAGTGTCTCTCTGACATTTAACCCTAACAAGATCAGTAGCAACTTTAGTAGATGATCTAGGAGCTGAAACTGGGTTGGCCTGCCGTGGTGCAAAAGCCGAACCACCCCGATGAAGTTGCCTAAAACTCCTACCAGAAAACACCTCATGCCGCTGATATCTACCTCGATGAGAAAAACGAGGAATATCAAGAGGATAGTGGAAAGACTGACTACGAACAGCTCCAGGACTAAAACTCGAAGAACTAGCATGAAAACCGAGTCCTGAACGCTACCCAAAAATAGGCGACTCTCTAACCCGTCTAGAAGCAGTGTGTGCCTTAGGAGCACTAAAAGTCTGGGGATGGCCCTGAATACCCTTAAGGGCAGCAACACGCTCACGCCGATTAATCTTGGCGCGCCTGAAGCAGAAATCTACTAGGTGACCATCCTTCTTACAGAAGGTGCATGTGTACTTCGCTTTGCTAGAGGCAGAAGCAACAAGAGTAACACCCTTCTGGTCAGAAGTCCTATGGACAACCCCAGTAGACCTAAACACAGTGGTACTCACTCTGGGAGCTACCATAATCTCACCACTCTTGGAGCCGCGCACAATGGTGAGAGGATGCGCCCGAGCATGCTCCAAGGGATCAAATCCTAGACCTTGATTGAATCTACTAATCTTGGATTGGTCTAGAATAAGATTGAGCTTCTTCTTGCCTCCAACAAACTTCTCGAGAGTGCTCATAAGATACTGGCAATCTTGAAAGAAAGAAGCACAAGAAGAACAAGAGGAAGAAGAAGAAGAACCAGAAAGATGAGCTCTCTCAGCACGTGCATTTTTCTCTCTCAGCACGGCTGCCTCAATCTTGAGGGCCTCACAAGAAACGCAAGACGTATTTCTAATTCTATGTGCTTGGTCTTCTAATTTCTTCCTAAGCTCGACATGGATTTTATCCAAGTCCCCCTCAATCGCAGAACATCGCAAGCAACTTTCTTGTGACTTATCTAGTAAGTGCTTAGCAAGTTTAGCACACTTGACATTTAATGATTCATTGTCAAGTTTTAGTTGCCTACAGCCCTCACATGAGCTGACTGGGTCCTTAGAAGCATGCATTTCAAGTTCATCATTTCTAGAAGAAAGCTTTCTAAGGTGATCGCTCATGGCATCAATTTCGGCAAGCAATTTATGGCAATTTGAACATGAAGGAGTAGAATGAGCATGAAGGATACAATCTTCTTGTATGTCGATTTAGCAAACCAATGCCTTAAGCCACTCAGCCAACTAGCCTCAACAGAAATAGCATCAACAAAACTAGTGCTAGCATTCTTCAACCTAAGACCATCAAGTTCAACAAGCACACTATCATGTATGGTCCTTAGTTTCTCTAACTCCTCAAGCACAACATCACACAAAGAACAATCATCAATGACTCAAGAGGGAGAAGATCTAAGAGAGGCTAACTCCCGAGTCAAGGTACCTACTTCCTTCTCTAGCTCTATACACCTAGCTCTAGCTCTAGCATTAAATTTTTCTAATTTGCAGAAAGCTTCATTGAGCTGGTCATAGAAGGGTACCTCGTCCGAGTCGCTGTAGAGCTCAGAGTCGCTGATGCCGTTGGCATCGGCCATGAAGCACATGCCGGAGAAGTCGTTGCTGCCTTTCTTCTCTTGCGGATCATCCTCGCCCTCGTCGCTCCATGTCTCTGTGTCGGAGAGGTTGATGTCGTCAAGCGCGGCGAGGACGTGGTGGAAGAGTTTCTTGTTCTTGGAGAAGTTGCGGTACTTCTTCTCACGCGCTGGCTCGCGAACTGGAGGCTTCTTGTTGCTGTTCTTGTCAATGTAGTCATTCTTTGCCGAACCGTTGGTGTCGTTCTTTGTCTTCTCCAGTTTGGGGCAATTAGCCCGAATGTGGTTGGGACCACCACATTCGAAGTATGTGATCATGCCACCTCTCTTTCTCTCTCTCACCCTCTTGTATGCATGAGAAAACTTGCGAGTAAGAAGAGCAAGCTCATTTTCTAGAAATTTTTTCAGTTGGTCATCGCTTAGCTCGCAAAGGGCGAAAAGAGAGAAACCAGCAGAAAGATCAAGAGAAGATACAGTGGGATCAGTGACCAAGGCCATCGACTGTGATTTCGTCTTGCGAGAGACGACGTCGATCTCATGAGTCTTGAGACGGGAGTAAAGCCCATCAAGAGTTAAGGTCGACAAGTCGGTAGTGTCCTTGATGGTGGTCACTTTCATTTCCCAAACTCGAAGATCGAGTGCGGTCAAGAAATATCGAGCATTATCCGATTCAGGGTATATACAACCAACTGCTCGAAGATCGCTCAAAATCTTTGTAAAACGACCAAAACACTCATCAAGACTCTCACCAGCGTGTTGTTCAAACTTGTTGTACTCACGCTTGTACTGATCCTGCCTCACGGTCTTGATTTGAGTAGTGCCCTCATGGTAAGCATCGAGGGTCACCCAAATCTCGTGAGCGGAACGGAGGTGAGAAATCCTATCATACTCACTCGGCTAAGACCCTGTATGAGAATGTTCCTTGCCTTAGCGTTTGCCTAAATGTCAGCCATATTTCCGGCCGTGACGTTTTCATCAGCAGGAACCTCATACGGGAGTTTCACCTTCTGCCATATCAGGAAACCTTGAGCAGTGATGTATGACTCTATCCGCGATTTTCAAAATGGAAAATCAACTCCAACAAAAATAAGAGGCTTGGTGGAATACTTGTCCATCGCCATGGCTTTTGAGACCGGTCAAGAACTATGGAAGAGCAAAACCGGCTCTGATACCAATTGAAAGATCGAAATGACGATCAGAGGGGGGTGAATGATCCCAAATAAAAGTTTCCACACTCAAAGTACTCCAAACAATCTCGCAAACAAAAATCTGAAACACCCAAAGATTTTCCTTCAAACTGGTGTTTCTCAGATTCGCGCACCCTCCAAAATCCGAACAATTAGACAACTATGTGTACCCCTAGCTTGCATGGATGAGAGCCATGAATCATGTGAGGGATATTTAATCATAATCCTGGTTGTCAAGTGTTCAAACAAAGAGGAATCAACTCAAAGACTACTTTTCTAAAAGAGATAAAGCAAAACCACCAAAGTCTCTTTCTAGAAAAGTAAAAGCAGATTTTCCAGAAATTGTCCTCAATTGGAGCAGGTGGTTGGTGAGTTTCTGTTGCTCTAAAATTTTTGGGAATTTTTCTCCCTATGAGCAGTTGAGTCATGAAACACTCCACCAAAAATCACCTCAAAAAGCTTTGTAGAATAAAAATCAAAGACTGACTGCTGCGCGAAGAACAAGTTCTGGATAGATTTGCAATTCAATAAGAACTTGATCTCTAGTCTATCCTAGCGTGCAACAAAGATGTAAAACCAAATGAACACACTCAAGACATCCTAGAAGAACATGGCGTTTTTATCAGCAGGAACCTCATATGGGAGCTTCACCTTCTGCAAAATTAGGAAGACCTGGGCAGTGATGTATGACTCCATTCTCGACTTCCAGAAAGAAAAATCAACTCCAGAAAGGATAGGAGGCTTGGTGGAATATTTGTCCATCGCTATGGCTCTTGATACTGGTCAAGATCTATGGAAGAGCAAAACTGGGCTCTGATACAAATTGAAAGACCGAGAAGACGATCAGAGGGGGGTGAATGATCCCAAAAGAAAATTTTCCACCCCTAAAAAAAGATTCAACCAAGCCCTTACAAGAAACAATCAAAAAGGAGCAATTAACCTATTCTGGCCAGTTACTCTATCACCTAGACCCGCTACTCTATCACCTAGACCGTGATCCAACGACACTCCTTGATCCGAGTAGCTCCAAGTTAGCATCTCATCCATTCCTTGTCTTCTAAGTTTGCAGCGACTTCGTCTCCGATCATCTTCCTGCGATCCTCGACCATTTGGACCTCCAGCTCACCTCGCCTAGTCTCGGTCGTTCTTCGCCTCACCATGACCTAGCACCATCGTCCTACGACCATCAAAGACAAGAAAAACCTATCACATAGCAATGTCCAAAAAGATATGAAATTATACTCCCAAAATCTCAAAATAAATACATTCTCACTCATAAAGGCCTGTGCTACCGCCCTTAGGGTCGATAGCACCGCCCCCCATAAAAACTCCAAAAATCAGCTCTCTAGAAAAACACATCACCCTGAGGGCCAGTGCTACTGCCCTTAGGGGTGGTAGCAGTGGAAATTCTAGGCATTTCTCAAATTGCTTCAAATTTCGAAATGAAGCTCAAATCAACCTCAAACCTAAGCACCATATGCTTAAATAATGTCAATAACTCATCACCATCAAGAGTAGTCCTCCACATGGTCTTTTACATGCCATGGCCACCAATGGCTCATTGGCTTCTGGATTGGCTCGGGAAAGAGGAAGGCACTCTGCTATACCCATCTGTTCACATAGTGGCATTTTTGCTGCCTATACCGTACCAATCCCTCCAGCCCTTCAGCGCTGTCGACCAGCATTTGAAACTCTTACTCCATCCATCGATATTGTACTCTGGAGCGTGCATGGGAAGTCTCGATATATCTTGTTCTACGATGGCTGATGGATCTATGTTTCGTAAAAGACCTAGATAATACTGATTTTCATAATTGGGCATAGGAATAAATACCTGCTTGGGCCGACGAGGATGGAAGTTTAATGATGTTGAGGATGGAGAAAATGCGATTGAAGCTGATGATGAGAGAGTTGTAAGCAAGGAGGAGGGGTACAACCAGTGGCATTTGGCCGGTAATTTTTGATGTTTCAAGGGCAAATATGGAGAGAAATTGCGGTTCCCAAAATTTACGGTGTGAGAAATGGGGAAGTTATCGAGAATAGCAGCGAGAAGAGCATGAGAATGGAAAATCATGGTAAAGCCAATTGTGGTAATTTTTGGCGGATTCGTATAATCTCCCAAAAATGGGGGGCATATGTTGGCACCAGAATTTGGCAGGTTTGGCCGATTTGGAAAGACAAGAGTTAAATTTGGACAAGGAATCTTATCTTACATCGGCTCGAGTTGGAATTAATCTTCAGGGAGTTTAGGCCAATACAAATTGTGAAGGCATCAGAGAAGGATACAATCACACCCTATGTGCTATAAAAGCGGTCGGGAGACAAGACAAAGGGAACATCCAACAATCAATCAACTTCGCATCTACTTTTATTTACCTTTCTATCGACTAGAACTAGTTTTAGACTTAGCATATTTCCTCTGTAATTCGTTTTTGATCAATAAGTTGCGCATCGCCGATTGTGATCATCATTGATTTACGCCAGTTATCTCACGTTTGTTTTCATACCGATTATGAAGATCAATATCATCGATTTACGCCAGTTATCAAAGTTGCACATGGCCTTTCACGGAAGAAGCGGATCTTTACCTATTATCTAATCGGCTATAATAGTTGTTTAGGTCTATCTTGCCAATTGTGGAATCTAATCAGCTGTTATACTTATTTTGATTTAATTTGGTTTAAGCCGATCACATCGGTTAAAAGCTATTTCGATCTATTTTGCCGATTGCTGGATTAAATTGGTTGGCACGACTTGAACCCTTCTTGAACCTAATGTTCGTTTGTATTGAAGCCAATTGGCTTTTTTTCGACGCCAATAGGTAACCACTGTTGTTTCTAGACCATTCAATTTTTTAATCCAGTGAGTCAGAATAGTTAGGATTTTCTTGTACCGCCTCACAAGGTATTAGGAGTATAATTTCGAACGGGCAAAACAGTAACTTCACACAACTATTCCAAGAGCATGTAGACACCATTCCGACTGTTCTAATTGACGAAAAATGGTACATATTCCTCTTTCCCTTCTATGAACTTTACAAATGCGCTGAACGTTACGAACAAGCTGGCCTTATGTGATCTAGATTGATCCCTTTAGTTTTTCATTCCCATAAAATTGGCAAAGTCCGAAGAATACCAATCGTAATACATCATACGATCTACAATCCATTGTGCCTACTCGGAAGCAACATTTTTTATGTTTGTGCTTGAAAGTTTTTATCTCTTAGCAAAGTGTAAATTAATTGGAGCCTCCTCACATTCGTCGATCTCGGGCTTCTGCCACGGCAGAGCTTCCAACCTGATGAAGTGATGTGACGGCGTTCAATGGGTATTGTTAGTTGGGCTAAGAGAGTTATTTAGGATTAAAACAAAAAAGTATATGACCCCTCATATACTACCACCCTTTCCAGTAGTAGAAGGTGCTGTGAAATTTCTCATAAATTAAGGCAGGATAACTATCATTAGCAAACCAAGCTAATTGGTGCCAGTGAGCTAGCTTGGGCATGTAAGTGAATTAAGCAGAAATTGTTTTCCAGGTAAATATCCTAATTCATCTGAGCCAGGCAAGCAGTTCTACACAAGCAAACTCGGTTTTTGTTCTTCTAGTCTATTGACAACCTAACCATAGAAGAATAATGGTGGTGGAATGGGACCATAGTATCGCACAAAGTTTATGTAAATACATCCACTAGAAAGTTTCGAAAATCCACTCATACGTATTATTGCATAACTCCCTAGATTTGGTTCAAAAATACATAATAAAATAACTATACTCATAATTGAGAGCGAGTGTCTAGGCATCATTTTACCAAAAACTTAAGCAAAATATAAGTGTAAAAGTTGCTGCGCAATTCTTCTGCGTCAGAAAATTGGGTTGTGATGTCATCTTAATACTTTTGGGAAACTTCAGCCAGCAACATCCTTCGGAGAAAAATAAAAAAAATGCTGGAACTGTGAATTATGAAATCTAGTATCTACCTTTGATTGGATTGTTTTTCTCTCAGTATGCATATGAACTATGTATTGAATTTAAATGATATTTTAATGCCTTAAATCAAACGAGAAGTATGTGTGGTGTAATGCCCTTGAGATGTCTCAATATCAAGATCAGTTGCCAGAACAGATGATGCACACGGATTGTATGGATGAAAATCTGGAAGTTTGTTTTGACAAAACATTCACAGCGCATAAAGTAGGACGTTAGTGAAACTTCAGCCTAAGGCTCTGTACGACCTATTTTTAGATTCAATAAGTTGGACATATACGTCTAGAGTTCTGAAACTTTTTAAATTCATCAAGTTTGTACAATCATACTAATTAATGAAAAGTTTGTGTGGTAGTGATTTATTGAATATGCAAAAATAACCTTGATTTTAATTCCAGTCAAATGAAAGTGGAATCAGTTACTGAAATTTCAAGTTATTCTAATGAAATAAAATTCGTGTAGTAATCCAATGGCCTTTGATTACCATGCAGTTTAGCTTCTCTACGCTTTGGAGTTATGTTTAGATGCTCCACAGTTGAAATACCTTCTCGAGGTTCTCACATTTTTCACCAGTTCGACAAGCACAGTGCAAGTAGCTAAGAAAGTATTTCTCACACCATCAAGTAGTAATGTGCTAAGAAGCAGAAGATGACTGCAGCAGGAATCATGCTTTTCTGCTAGTCGACCCATAATATTTTATTTGCAGTCTGATACTGCCTCCTTAGTGTTGGCACTAACTTGATGTACTACGGAATATTTGATTTCTTATTGAAAAGCCATAACGATGTGTTGACAGTAATCTAAAATATGATTATTGGTGAACCTAATATTGGTGTTACATTTACTGTTCTTTTCTTTTGGACTTTATCTTATATTTTGTTATGAACTTATTTCTTGTTACTATGATACATAGATACATGTTCATATTTTGCAATTTATTATGTCGAAAGGTAATTTAATTTCTATGATATCTTTTGTGACAAACAGGTCCAGTAGAACTTGCAGCTGTAGGTGTATCTATTGCCGTGTTTAATCAAGTATCAAGAATTGCAATATTTCCCCTTGTCAGTGTCACGACATCATTTGTTGCAGAGGAAGATGCTACTTCCAATGACAGACACACAGATGAAATAAATGGAGAGAATGAACACAATGTTTCAGATAGTGAAACGGAAGAGCTGATTTCTCGTGCAGGTAAAACTCTGTGAATCTTCTTTTAAGAAACTTGGACAGTTCAGCAATGCATCTTTCTTTGACACTGAAATTTACTGCCAGACACTAGTGCTGCTTCCGGCAAGTTGTCTTTCGAAACTGACTCAACTGAGGTCAATATTGAGCATAAGCGGAAAAATATTCCGTCGGTGTCTACAGCATTACTACTTGGTGGGGTGCTCGGCCTTTTTGAAACTCTACTGCTTGTTTTCTGTGCCAAACCTATCCTAGGCTACATGGGTGTGAAGCCGGTAAATCTTTATACCTTTTTACTTTAATAATATTAAATACTTTACTTCAGCATAAACATTAATTATTAACATCATATTTTTTCCATTTCAAAAAATTTTATTAATGAATGCCCTTTATAAAAATTCAATAAGTGAGGACACTTCTATTATTAAATTTAGTTTTCAATATTTGTATGTGAACATATCTTAATGGCTAAACTGGTTTTTAGAGAATTGAATTATTAATTAAAAAGTTATTAAGGGAACATAATTGTTCATGTAACTTCGGCTCTGTATGAAATTGTTGCAATAAACTAGTCTAATAATACCTTTTTTATCATTTAGGACTGGGATAATTTTGATTTTTTTATTTGAGATTCTATTCTGGATTTACTTTGTGTTGAGTATTTCTATTTATTTTTTACTGAAATACTCTTTTTCATTAGGACTCTGTAATGTTGAAGCCTGCATTACAGTACTTGGTACTCAGATCTCTTGGTGCTCCTGCTGTTCTTTTGTCTCTGACAATGCAAGGGGTATTTCGTGGACTTAAAGATACAAAGACGCCTCTATATGCAACTGGTATAGTAGTATTTCCTTGTTTAGATAGTAAGTAAAATAATAAAGGAGAACGGTACATATAATTAAACCAAAATTCTAAAATAATGATTATTTAAGCAGTCCTTTGTAAAATTTCTCTACTTCTTCTGAAATACATTCTTTTGAAGTCATATTTCAAACCCAGGAAAAGTGACACAATTTGAATTGAATAGGTCTAACATTGATTGTACAATACGTTCAATAAAATACGTGACAGTAGAACATGTTTTGGTCTTTTGGAGGTGATAAGTATATGTATGTAGTGTGAGGATTAGTGGGCAGTTTGTTTGGGAAGAATTCCTGTCATATCTAATAGAATTTAACTATTTTGTGATCACCAGTGGCTGGAGATGCAACCAACATAGTTTTGGATCCAATATTTATGTTTGTGTTCCAATATGGTGTCAGTGGTGCAGCAATTGCTCATGTTATATCACAGTATGTACTATTCTCTCTCTGACAGTTAGCATTGTTTTTTGTTTCTTCCTGGGGGAAGATGGACGACGCACTATATCCAAAAGTATATAATACTTGTCTTCTATCTCTTGTGATAGTATATGGTGGAACATTCTGCAGATACTTCATTTCATCCATTCTCTTATGGAGATTAAGGCTACATATTGATTTATTGCCACCCAGCTTGAAACATCTGCAGTTTGGTCGGTTCCTTAAAAATGGTAATTTATTACTAATATTGTTAGGCTTCATCTAAGATGTAACTTTTTTCTTTTGCCACAAACCATTGTATAATGCCCGTTGTTTGTATGCTGACCATTTCTCTTGATAGGATTCTTATACTTTTTTTTTTGCCAAAAACCATTGTAATTGCTCTTGTTAGGATGAAGGGATGAAGATTATTAATGAAACATTTTCTCATGTTCATTCTTGGGTTTGATTTTATCTTTACAAATGCATCTTTTAATAGTAATCCAAAACTCCAAATGAATTATTTATTTCCTTTGTTTACATTTAATTTATGTTGTTGCCTCTCACATTGTTTTAAGCCTCTAATTTTATTCTGAGCAAGTGCTACATGCTTGTTTAAATTTTTTTACTTAAAACACTTTTGTTTATGTAAAACTCTTTTCTTTTCACACTTCAGGTTTTCTGTTACTTGTCAGAGTTATTGCTGCATCATGTTGTGTGACATTATCTGCATCAATGGCTGCACGACTAGGTTCAACTCCAATGGCTGCATTCCAGATTTGCTTGCAGATCTGGTTGGCTTCATCTCTTCTAGCCGATGGATTGGCTTTTGCTGGACAGGTAAGGGAACTGTTTTCTTCTCTTGTTCCATTTGTGACTGCCTAATCAGTTATAGGATCAATGTTTTTAATAGACCTCATTGGCATAACAACTTTTAACTCTAGTGGCTGCACCAAAGTGTCCTTAATAATTTTCGAAACAATGTTGTTTATTTTATCATTGAGATTTCTGGATGCTCTAACGTTGAGAGCAAATGAGGAGATATTGTTTAATAACTGAAATAAATATGCGTCATGCAAGGTGCATTTTTTCTTCTGTTTAGTGCTTATCTGTCTAAATCATTTTTTGACAGGCTATACTTGCAAGTGCATTTGCTCGTATGGATCATTCAAAGGCGACAGCCACAGCTTCTCGTGTATTGCAGGTCTAGTGTTTTCTGTTTTTCCTTTTTTAGACAACTTTTTTCAACTTAGTGAAGGACTGGTTATTTTGCAGCTGGGATTGGTTTTGGGACTTCTCCTGAGCATTCTACTTGGCATTGGTCTCCGCATAGGATCAACGTTATTTACGGATGACCAGAGTGTATTGCATCATATTTACATAGGAATACCGGTACAGTTTCTGTATGCTGAATGCTAAGATTATGGCAATTTTGAGTCTTAAAATGTTATAGTTAGGTTTTAATACATTTCTTGTAATTGAGAGTCTGACATTCTTTGCTAATATTTGCCTACTGTTGATTAGGATGTTTGCCCACCGTTAAGAGTTGCCTGCAATTTCTTTAACTAAAGAGAGTCATTTTTCTCTGTTCAGTTTGTGTCTCTCACTCAACCAATCAACGCTTTGGCTTTTGTTTTTGATGGTATCAATTATGGAGCATCAGATTTTGGATATGCTGCTTATTCAATGGCAAGTCAACAACCTTCTGTTCTTCCAGCTATATTATATTTTTTAACATTTTTGGTCTGAAACATTTTGTTGAGTTCTTCGTCGTCAGATTATTGTGGCTAGTGTCAGCATCATCTGCATAGTCACCCTTGCAAGTTACAACGGCTTTATTGGAATTTGGATAGCTTTGACGATCTACATGAGCCTCCGAATGCTTGCAGGATTCTTGAGGTACAATCAGTCGGGCATTATGAAATGTCCTTTAACCTTTGACTTTGTTTATGAAGCTTTATTACTACGTAAGAACAACAATTTGTCATTTCCACTAATGATCACTACCTGTGCCACCACTAAACAGTTTAAAATATTGACATCTGCATCTCTCCCACAACTGAGATGTCATCTCTCAGCATGTAACACACACACAAGCCGGCAGTTCATCATCGGCGCTTTGAGAGGATCAACCAGTGTTCTAATTAGCGAATTTTCTTTTTAAATAATACTTTTTTTATTCAAATTGCAAAAATATACCTTGATCTCAAAAAATTGCAAAAATATACCTCTATCGCTCCCTTTAAAATGCGAGAGGGGCCATGCCTCCGTCACCCTTTGAACGGGCGACATTTCTCCTATCCTGCAGCCAGTTTTTAAAGAAAATCATAACTTTTTCATATGATCTCGGATGGAGATGAACTTTATATGAAAATTGTAGCTCTCGACGAGATCTACAACTTTGGTATACAAACTTTGTTTCATTTGAATACATTTAGATATATAAAAACGGGATAGAAGGTTCAGATCTAAACATCAGATCTAAACATCAGATCTGAACTAGATCTGAACCTTCTATCCCCTTTTTGTCCATCTAAATTGATTCAAATGAAAAAAGTTTTTGTACCAAAGTTGTATATCTCGTCGAAATCTACAATTTTCATATAAAGTTCATCTCTATCCGAGATCATATGAAATATTTATGATTTTCTTTAAAAACTAGCTGCATGGCAGGGGAAATGTCGCCTGTTCAGAGGCCGACCTCTGAACGGGCGACATTTTCCTCTTGCCTTCTAAAAGGGCGGCAGAGGTATATTTTTTGCAATTTTTTGAGATCGAGGTATATTTTTACAATTTGAATAAAAAAAATGTATTATTTAAAAAAAATCTCTAATTAGCTAGCTATAGCTACACTAGCTTTTTTTGACCCTAAACACGAAGCTATGGGTCAATATTCTGTTATATTAGCTACAAGCGCAGTAAGTTGTAGCTAGTGATAGCTCCGCTATCCTACATAGACATCTACAGGCTAAAACATTGTACCTATTTTCAAATCCAACATTACTAGAAGGCACAAATACATCTCTTATAAGTCTAAACTATAAGAAAACCTAGTAAAATTACTTGAACATTATGATATAGTTATCAATTATGGTCTTTAACATGTATTAGCAAATTGTTAATTCTAGACTTGACTCATATTCTTATTATAAAAATACTAATACCTTCTAAAGTATCATGGTTTTATGATTTGTCTGAAGGTGACTTGTATTACATACATATTTAAATTTTGTAATACTAAAGACGTAATGAAGAATAGCTTTCACGATAGCTGCTACAGCTTTTCTGAACCTTGCCACGAAAATCGTGATTTAAAACCTTGTGATCAATGTACCAAGTGCTAAGAAGCACAATTTCTGCTAAAAAAACGGATTGTTGCCGAGCGGGAGGATTCTAGACAGCTTTTCCTGCAATCAGAAGCCGCCCTCTATATAGAATCAGAATCTAGCTGGAGCCTGATTCTCACCGGCCCAGTCCGGAACCTGAAAGTCGCAGCCAACCCGACCCGATTCTCCCACAATCAAAAACAACTTCTCCCATAATCCATAATCCATAATCCATAATCTGTCCCCAATTAGGCCAAAGATAACCAACCAGCCAACGAAGTGATCACTTTATAGCCCCCTTTACCTTGTTTTTCTTTGCAAATCTAGCCCCCTCCCAAGTGAAATTGCAAATCTAGCCCGTCTCCACTGTGGAATGTGCCTCCCACACTCGCTGGCCGCGGTAGGCCCTCCCGCTCTCCCCTGCCACTGGAGGCCACCTCCCACGCCCATCGTCCATGGCAGGCCGCCTCACACTCTTGTCGTCTTTGGCAAGCCACTGCTCCCGCACTCCTCGCTGGCTGCGTTACTCCCCAAGCGTGATAGGCAATAGATGTCGTCTGCTGTTTACAGTGAGAGAAGTTAGATTTGTAATTTCTCTTGAGAGAAAGTTATAGTTGAAAAAAGAAGAACGAGGTAACAGAACGTAGAAAAGTGATCATTTCCCGGCCATCAGCCTCGCTCTGGCCTGCCGCTCCGCTTTCCGTGCTGGCTTCGTGTCAATGGACACGTCCCCGCCGTAATGGATAACACAGACACCTCGTTAGTCCACCATGTGCCAACGCCAATGAATATAGATGCTATCCTCACCAACATTAATTCCACTAGTAAAAGCACGCACCATATTACCATCGAAGAGCTCACCACCAAGAAAGAAGAGCCAGATCACAAGAAGGGATCTGGAGCAAATGTGCTCCATGAGAGGGGAAGCACGAAAAGGCAGAAACTTTCAGCTATGTGCCAAGTCTGCATAGAGTTCTCCGGTACAAGGGTCGCCCGATCTTAGGATGTTCTCATCTTCTCCTCTCTAAAAAGGAAAATAAAAACTACGGCTTGATTATCCAGTTTTATACCTATATACTTTAGTGTGGCTATATTTTTTCTATGTTTATTACATGTCTACAACAGAGCGCTTTACTTCTTTTTTCAGGATAGGGACTGCAAGGGGACCATGGGCTTTTCTTCGCAGCTCAACATGTACATTCTGATAAGGTTGACTATTGTCGTACGACTGGGGAAGGCAGGTGTCATCAGCATCCTGCATGACAGTCCCACTTCATAAGGTTTTATAGGCTTGGTGCCGATGGGGTATCCTCGTATCAGCAAACTATATGAATTCTACTCACGCAATGCAACTGAGGCATCTTTATAGACACTCATGGATATTCACTATACATCTATTATATTCTCCGTGGCGTATGTTTGGAAGTTGCCATGTTTGGTTGGCTACTGCATGGGTACGACATACCGCAAGGAAGTATGTTACAACTCTACCTATCAGGGTTTGATCAAATACTAATGCCTATCTTTACGCATAAACAAGTGTGTCTCATGGGATGTATTGTGGTGTGCATGGGTAGTAATGTGTGTATATGTGCGTGTGCATCTTCCTTCTAATAGCAAAAAAAAGGCATGTTACATGTCATCTTTTTTATATAGGAAAATTTTGCTGACACCACTGAAAAAGTGTCCAATTTCACTTCTGCCACTACTCTTTTCCTCGTTTTATTTTTGCTACTACTGTTTTCACTTCATCCTTCTTTTGCCATTTTCGTCAGTTGACTATGAGTTAACCTGTCAGTCGAAATTGTTACTTCTATTTTTGATTTTTTAAAGATAATGAAGTTCAATTCTTTTGGAAAAAAAATTATGATCCTAGACCGCTAAAGATGTAAAATAAATTTTTTAAGCATGATCTAGCTTGTATATTTTTATAAAAATCTAGAGTTGCGCCGAATGACTTTATTTTTATAAAAATGTATAAGCTTTATCATATTTGAAAAATTTTATTGTACATGCATCTTTAGCAATCTAGGATCATGCAAAAAAATTTCAAAAGAATTTAACTTTATTTGTTATCTTTAAAAAGTCAAAAACAAAAGGAACAATTTCGACTGACTGTCAACTGACGAAAATAGCAAAAAGAGGAAGAAGAGCACAAACTAGTGGAAAAAATGAATAGTAGCAGAAGAAAAATTAGGCACTTTTTAGTGGCACTAGCAAAATTTTCCCTTTTTATATATAATAGATATAGCATGTATAGCAGCTTGCATTACCCGTTTACATGCAGCTAGCATCTGTGCTACCAGAAACTGCCAAAAAAAAATAAGAATATATAGTTGGAGATCAGTATTTTCTTGAGGAGAATGTTGATCAGTTTGGTTCAGTATTGCTCTGAATGTATGGATTGATGGTGGTCGCGTTAGCGCAAGACCAACGTTTTGCTTCAGTGCGCGGCTTGCAACTCCCAACATTAGCGGCTGGCTCGCACGGGTGGCCTGTAGCAACATTAGGTTGTGGGCTGACTTGTGAACTCATCGCTCATCTAGCCCTCTGGAATTCATTAGTTTGCAGGTGGGTGAGTATGGGATATATGATATAGAGGCAATCGTAGAGATGATTATATTTCTTTATATTCATGATTTATTATCTTGTTTCTTGGATGATATCATTATTATTTATTTGCAACTATTGATGAGGACATCACTACTATGGATATGACCAAATTTGGTTGTGCCAACTTCAACACGTCATCCACGGGCCAAAAAGAGGGAGAGATCAAGTCCATCATGTTTTGGAATCCAATTCGGCCTCCTGAGACAGCACCAACTTCAAATATGAATAACTTTTGCATACGGACTCCGATTTGGGTGATCTTAGACTTGATTAAAAGCATACAACGACATCTTTCCAATGGATCTAATCCTAGCTCCAGATTCATCGTGGATCAGTCAAAATCATCAAAACAATACACTATAATACTGTTTTGGGCTGTTTCGGGCTTTGTAAGCGTGTGGGGGCCCAAGCCCAAGTTGTGTGCGCCCCCCTGGATGCACACAACCCTAGGACGTCCCTCTCACGTCCATCCCTCTTATAAACTCGGTAGTCGCCGCTTTAGACACTTGGATTTTGTTTGATTAGTTTAGCCAAGTGCAAACTTTGCGTCTTCGAGTTGTGCTGGACAGCCACCTTGTCAAGACCATCAATAGAACCCCACCTTGATTTTGCCTTCAATTCTTATTTGCAATTTCAGATTGCTTTTACTATTGTTCTTGCTTGTTCTTCGGTTGCTTGCAGGAATTGAACCTCGTGTTCAGGTTGATCGTGCCCACGGCAAGATCAATAACACTCCGGAGTTGGTTTAGCGATTGCTAAGGCGCATCGTCGTCGTACGTTGTAGTGGGATCGTCAAAGTCGGTTCCACCAAATCGATAGTTATCGCTCTCATCGAAAGATCGGGACACAACTTCACATCAGGTGGTATCAGAGCGTCAAGTTGCTCGGTGAGAGATTCTGTACCGTAGATTAGTTTTTGTTTTCTGTCCTAAATTAAAAATTACTCCACAAAAATTCAACATTTAGATTCAACCTGGTATTTTAGTGAGTTTTGTTAGGTTTTGATCCATTAGAGTCTTTGTTTTAGTTGTTGATCGTTTTTCCTTCGCGTAGCTTTTCTTTCAATCTGTCCAGTACTTTGTTTTGGTCATAACATCCGTATACGAGTTCGGATTCTAGTGTTTTTGCATTTTCCTAAAACCTCGGAATGATCTCTACAAAAACCTAGTTAGGCTTAGACTCTAATTCTAGATCCAAATCTGTTTAATCTGGATGCCAAAGTTGTTGAAGCAGGTTGTACTTGAAATCCAGATCGGTACGGTATTTTGATCATAATTGTCACGTCCGAACTCCGATTAAGAAGTTTTTGTACTCCGATACAGAGTAAAACTGAGTGACAAACACCCCGAATGGACTTCATATACGCCCTAACTCATATCGGTATGCATTTCGAATACATCCCAGTCGGTGTTAAAAATTCCTCACGACGTGTCCCAACTTGCATTGCACACTCCATTCGTGCGAAAAAAGTGACAGAGTTAAACTGAGTGACAAACACCCGGAATGGACTTCATATGCGCCCTAACTCATATAGGTATGCGTTTCAAATTCATCCGAGTCGGTGTCAAAAATTCCTTCGAATGTGTCCCAACTTGCACTGCAGATTCCATTCGTGCGAGAAAAACTCACAGAGTGAAATTGAGTGACAAACACCCCGAATGGACTTCATATGCGCCCTAACTCATATTGGTATGCGTTTCGAATCCGTCAGAGTCGGTGTTAAAAATTTCTCACGACGTGTCCCGACTTTCACTTCAGACTCCATTCGTGCGAGAAAAAGTCACAGAGTGATACTGAGTGACAAACACCCCGAATGGACTTCATATGCTCCCTAACACATATCGGTATGCGTTTCGAAGACGTCTGAGTCGGTGTTAAAAATTCCTCACGATGTGTCCCAACTTGCACTTAGACTCCATTCGTGCGAGAAAAAGTCACATAGTGAAACTGAGTGACAAACACTCCGAATGGACTTCATATCCACCCTAACTCATATCGGTATGCGTTTCGAATCAATCCAAGTCGGTGTTAAAAATTTCTCCCAACGTGTCCTAACTTGCACTGCAGACTCCATTCGTGCGAGAAAAAGTCACAGAGTAAAACTAAGTGACAAACACCCCGAATGAACTTCATATGCGCCCTAACACATATCGGTATGCCTTTCGAATCCGTTTGAGTCGGCGTTAAAAATTCCTCACGACGTGTCCCAACTTGCACTATAGACTCCATTCGTGCGAAAAAAGTCACAGTGTGAAACTGAATGACAAACACCCCAAATGGACTTCATATGCGCCCTAACTCATATCGGTAAGCGTTTCGAATGCGTCCGAGTTGGTATTAAAAATTCCTCACGATGTGTCACAACTTGCCCTGTAGACTCCATTCGTACGAAAAAAGTCACAAAGTGGAACTGAGGGACAACCACACTAATGGACTTCATATGCGGCCGAACTCATATCGGTATGCGTTTAGAATCCGTCTGAGTCAGTGATTAAAATTCGTCACGACGTGTCAAAACTTGCACTATAGACTCCATTCGTGCGAGAAAAAGTCACAGACTGAAACTGAGTGACAAACACCCGGAATGGACTTCATATGCGCCCTAACTCATATCGGTATGCATTTCGAATCAGTTTGAGTTGGTGTTAAAAATTCCTTACGACGTGTCCTAACTTGCACTTTAGACTCCATTCGTTCGAAAAAAGTCACAGAGTGAAACTGAGTGACAAACACCTCGAATGGAGTTCATATGCTCCCTAACTCATATCGGTATGCGTTTCGAATCCGTCTGAGTCGGTATTAGAAATTCCTCACGACGTGTCCCTACATGCACTGTAGACTCCATTCGTGCGAAAAAAGTCACAGAGTGAAACTGAGTGACAAACACCCCGAATGGACTTCATATGTGCTTTAACTCATATTGGTATGAGTTTTGAATCCTTCTGAGTCAGTGCTAAAAATTCCTCACGACGTGTCCTAACTTGCACTTTAGACTCCATTCGTTCGAAAAATGTCACACAGTGAAACTGAGAGACAAACACCCCGAATGGACATCATATACGGCCTAACTCATATCGATATGCGTTTTGAAGCCATCTGAGTTGGTGTTAAAAATTCCTCACGACGTGTCCCAACTTGCACTGTAGACTCCATTCGTGCGAAAAAAAGTCACAAAGAGAAAATGAGTGACAAACACACCGAATGGACTTCATATGCGCCCTAACTCATATCGGTATGTGTTACGAAGCCGTCTGAGTCGGTGTTAAAAATTCCCTACGACGTGTCTCTACCTGCACTGTAGACTCCATTCGTGCGAGAAAAAGTAACAGAGTGAAACTGAGTGACAAACACCCCGAATGGACATCATACTTGCCCTAACTCATATCGGTATGTATTTCGAATCCGTCCGATTCGGTGTTCAAAATTCCTCCCAACGTGTCCCAACTTGCACTTCTGACTCCATTCGTGCGAGAAAAAGTCACAGAGTGAAACTGAGTGACAAACACCCCGAACAGACTTCATATGCGCCCTAACTCTTACAGGTATGCGTTTTGAATCCGTCTGAGTCAGTGTTAAAAATTCCTCACGACGTGTCCCAACTTGCACTATAGACTCCATTCGTTCGAAAAAAAGTCACAGAGTGAAATTGAGTGACAATCTCCCCGAATGGACTTCATATGCGCTCTAACTCATATAGGTATGCGTTTCGAAGCCGTCTGAGTCGGTGTAAAAAATTTCTCACGACGTGTCTCAACTTGCATTGTAGACTCCATTCGTGTGAAAAAAAGTCACAGAGTGAAACTAAATAACAAACACCCCGAATGGACTTTATATGCGCCATAACTCATATCGGTATGCGTTTCGAATCCATTTGACTCGGTGTTAAAAATTCCTCACGACGTGTCCCAACTTGCACTGTAGACTCCATTCGTGCGAGAAAAAGTCATAGAGTGAAACTGAGTGACAAACAACCACGAATGGACTTCAATATGCGCCCTAACTCATATCGGTATGCGTTTCAAATCCATCCGAGTAGGTGTTAAAAATTTCTCCCAACGTATCCCAACTTGCACTGCAGACTCCACTCGTACGAGAAAAAGTCACAGAGTGAAACTGAGTGACAAACACCCCGATTGAACTTCATATGCGCCCTAACACATATCGGTATGCTTTTCGAATCCGTCTGAGTAGGTGTTAAAAATTACTCATGATGTGTCTCAACATGCACTGCAGACTCCATTCATACGAAAAAAAGTCACGGTGAAACTGAGTCACAAACACCCCGAATGGACTTCATATACGCCCTAACACATATCGGTATACGTTTCGAATACATCTGAGTCAGTGTTAAAAATTCGTCACGACGTGTCCCAACTTGCATTGCAGACTGCATTCGTGCAAAAAAAGTGACACAGAGAAACTAAGTGACAAACACCCGGAATGGACTTCATATGCACCCTAACTCATATCGGTATGCGTTTCGAATCCATCCGAGTCGGTGTTAAAACTTCCTCCCAACGTGTCCCAAATTCCACTTCAGACACCATTCGTGCGAGAAAAAGTCATAGAGTGAAACTGAGTGACAGAAGCCCCGAATTGACTTCATATGCGCCCTAACTCATATCGGTATGCATTTCGAAGCCGTCAGATTCGGTGATAAAATTCTTGCATTCGTGCGACAAAAAGTCACAGAGTGAAACTGAGTGACAAACACCCTGAATGGACTTCATATGCACCCTAACTCATATCGGTATGCGTTTCGAATCCGTCCGAGTCGGTGTTCAAAATTCCTCCCGACGTGTCCCAACTTTGCACTGCTGACTCCATTTGTGTGAGAAAAAGTTATAGAGTGAAACTGAGTGACAAACACCCTGAAAGGACTTCATATGCACCCTAACTCATATCGGTATGCGTTTCGAATCCATCTGAGTCAGTGTTAAAAATTCCTCACGACGTGTCTCAACTTGCACTGTAGACTCCATTCGTTCGAAAAAAGTCACAGAGTGAAACTGAGTGACAAACACCCCGAATGGACTTCATATGTGCCCTAACTCATATCGGTATGCGTTTCGAAGCCGTCTGAGTCGGTGTTAAAAATTCCCTACGACGTGTCCCTACTTGCATTGTAGACTCTATTCGTGCGACAAAAAGTAACAGAGTGAAACTAACTGACAAACACCCCGAATGGACTCCATATGCGCCCTAACTCATATCGGTATGCGCTTCGAATCCGTTCGACTCGAGTTCCCCTTGCTGGCGGACGGCGACTCTGGCTTACGACTGCCCAGCATACTCGGACCGCCATCTTGGCGGCCGGCGGGAACGAGGCCGCAATGGCCAACTATCTCCCCACCGTCCTGGACGGGGCCGCCCGCACCTAGCTCTTCAACCAGGCACCCGGTGCCTTCCGGTCATGGCGCCAGCTGCGGAGCGCCCTCCACTCCGACTTTCAGAGCTGCTATGAGCGGCCTGGACGAGAGAGGGACCTGGACCGAGTCATCCAGGGAAAGGGCGAGCCCCTCCGAGACTTCGTGAGTCGGTTTACCCACGCACGGAACTCGATCCCCAACGTCTCTGTTGAGACTATCATCAAGGCCTTCAAGTTCGGCGTCCGCGACAGGCGCCTCACGGAGGACCTCGAGATCACCGCAAAGCTCACCGTCAACAAGCTGTTCTGCATGGCGGAATGATATGTAGACGCGGATGACGCCGTCCGCTGGAATCACGACTACGACCGAGGTAAGCTCGGCCTCGCCTTTGGCGAGGCAGGACCCTCTGGCGCCAAGGAAGGAGGTCCAGCCCCGCGCGACAAGAAGCGGGGGGAAAGACCGCGGCGCTGGAGACGGCCAGCTCCGCGTGGTCGCCACAATCGGCAATAGGCGCGAAGGAGTGGAAGCGCGCCAGCCCGACCGCCAAGGGCCTCAGCCCCAGTAGAATCGCCCACGGCCTCAGCAAGCGCTGCTCGACCCCAGCAGGGGCAGGGTCGGGCCGGGCCCCCTCAGGCTGACGCCCGGCCCTGGGGCGACTAGGAACAGCACCATAACGACGCCGGCAAATTCTGCCCATTCCATCAGATCTACGGCCACGACCTGCGAAGTTGTAGGGCGTGGCTGACGAAGCTGGACGCCTTTTATAGAGGGCACAGAGAGATGCCCACGCTCCCGAGGGCCGGCGAGCGGCCCGACGAAAACGATGCCGGCGAGGGCCAAGTAGGCCCCGACCTGGAGTTCCAGCAAGGCGACCGCCGTGTGGATGTCATCTTTGGTGGCTCTTTGGCGTATCGATCCCGGCGCGAGCTGAAGGACGCTGCGCGTACTATGTATCAAGCCACCGTCGGAAAGCCCACCGATCAACCCAGCAGGTGGGATGGTGTTCCCATCACCTTCTCCCGGGATGATGCTCCCCCGGGGATGTCCCGAGACTTCAAGACCACCCTCATCGTCGCCCTGACCATAAGCAACGCGGTCGTCGGTCGAGTCATGGTTGACGGGGGAAGCTCCCTCAACCTACTCTTGGCGAGCGCTCTGGACCGAATGTAGATACCCCGGGCGAAGATCAAGAATATAGCGGTCCCCTTCTTCGGCATCGTATCGGGAAGCTCTACCACCCCGCTCGGGCAAGTGCTTCTGCCCGTCACCCTTGGTGACTCGACGAACTTCCGCACCGAGCTGATCACCTTCGAGGTCGTGGATGGCGATCTCCCCTACAACGCCATCCTCGGGCGGCCGTCCCTGATCAAGTTCATGGCCGCGAATCACTACGTGCACCGGTGCATGAAGCTCCCGGGGCCCGGCGGTGTCATAACGGTCCGCGGAGATCTCAAGGCGGCGCACGGCTGCGAGGAAAAGGCACTGGCGCTCGCCGGCATGCTGCCTCAGCAGGGTCCCGAGGTGACCCTGAAAAACACTCGGCGAAAGGCGGCTATCCAGCCCGGTGGCCCTACCAAGATCGTGCAGCTAGAAGAGGGGAGCTCGGGCAAGTGCGCCTGCGTTTCCGCTCAGCTCGACCCGAAATAGGAGGACGAGCTCGTTACCTTCCTCCGAGATAACAAGAATATTTTTGCATGGGAACCCGCGGACATGCCGGGGGTCCCACGGGAGGTGGTCGAGCACAAACTGCAAACAAAGCCTGGCTGCAAGCCCATGCGCCAAGAACTGCGGCGCTTCTCCCCGGAGAAAGCGACAATCATCAGGGAGCACCTCGATAAACTCCTAAAGGCCAGCTTCATTCGCGAGGTCAATTACTCCGAATGGCTGTCCAACCCTGTAATTGTACAAAAGAAAGGCGGGAAATGGAGAATGTGCGTCGATCACACAGGCTTAAACGCCGCGTATCCCAAAGACAACTTCCCTCTTCCGCGCATAGATCAGATTGTGGACTCCACTGCCAACGCCCAGATGTTGAGTTTTCTCGACGCCTATTCCGGCACCACCAGATCAAGCTCGCCGTGGAAGACGAGGACAAGACCACCTTCATTACGCCATTCGAAACCTTCTGCTACACGACCATGTCGTTCGGTCTCCGTAATGCGGGCGCAACGTTCCAGCGGCTGATGGTCAAGACCTTCGGCCCACAGATCGACTAGAACCTCGAAGTCTACGTCGACGACATCATCGTCAAGAGCTCCTCGGAGGTCGACCATGTCAGCGACCTGGCCAAGACCTTCGCCAGCCTGAACAAGTTCGACATCAAGCTTAACCCCGAGAAGTGTGTCTTCGGCACGACCTCCGGGAAGGTACTCAGCTACATGATCGGGGGCTCAGGCGTCGGCCCAAACCCGGAGAAGATCGAGGCAATCGAGCATATGGCCGCCCCGACTTCGGTGAAGCAAGTCTAGAGTCTCGCCGGCCGCGTCATCGCCCTTAGCCGCTTCATCTCCCGGCTCAGCGAGTGGGGGTTGCCCTTCTTCAGGATTCTGCGTTGGCACGGGGGGCTTCGAATGGACCCCCGAATCCCAGCGATCCTTCGACGAGCTCAAGGCATAACTTTCGAGCCCACCTCTATTGACAACTCCACAGCAGGGCGAAGTGCTGTTGCTCTACCTCGCGGCTACAACCCAGCCCGTTAGCGCGGTCCTGGTAGCCGAGCGGGTCGGGCGATAGCACCCAATCTACTACGTCAGTGAGGTGCTTCATGGGCCGAAACAACGCTACCCTATGGTCCAGAAGCTCCTCTTTGCCCTCTTCATGGTCTCGCGCAAGCTTCGGCACTACTTCCAAGCGCATGCGGTGGTTATCGGCGGATTCCCGCCGGAAAGTCGTGAACCCGAGGCGGGGTCGACGCCAAGTGGGCTACGGAGCTGGCCATGTTCGACCTCCACTTCGTAGCCCGCACGCCATCAAATCACAGGCGCTGGCCGACTTCATGGTCGAGCAAACGACCGAGCCTGCCCCCGAGCCCGAGGTCGAGGTCAAAGACCTTTGGACCATGTTTTTCGATGGGTCGAGGTCGTTCGAGCGCTCGGGGGCTAGCGTTCTCATCGTCACCCCTTAGGGTGACCACCTGAAGTACATGGTCCGCTTTGGTTTCCCCGCGACCAACAACGCGGCAGAATATGAGGCCCTCTTGGCTGGACTACAAGCTTGCAAGTCCCTAGGCATCCGTCGTCTGATTGTCAAGGGGGACTCCCAGCTCGTCGTCAACCAATACAATAAAGACTATCAATGTTCGGACCCGTTAATGGCCAAGTACCTCGCCGAGGTGCGCAAGATGGAAAGGTGGTTCCAAAACCTAAAGGTCCAGCACGTGCCGAGGAAGGACAACTTCACCGCCGACCTCCTGGCCAGGCTCGGATCGTCCAATGACGAGCTCCCACCAGACGTCATCCTTGAGACCTTGGCCACACCATCCGTCGCCGACAAGGAAGACCCGGTGGCCCTCCTCAAAAGTTTCCCCTCGTGGATGGACCCGATCGCCAAGTTCCTTGACCGGGGGGTGCTCCCCGCTACCCCGGTCGAGAGGAGCAGGATCCAGCGCCGCTCAAGCTCGTACAGGCTCGTCAGCGGACAGCTTTACCATCGAAGGGCCTTGGGCATTCTGTCAAAATGCATCACTCCTGAGGAGGGTAAGTACTTGCTCAATGACATACATTCTGGCCTATGCGGCGCTCACTCTTCTTTCAGGACAATGGTCGGGAAGGCATTTCGGATGGGATTTTACTAGCCGACAGCGCTCGGGGATGCTCAAAACATCATCCGCGCTTGCCAGGCCTGCCAATTCCATACCCAGAAGGCCCGACAACCGGCCTATGCCTTGCAGACCATTCCCCTCTATTGGCCATTCTCGACGTGGGGCCTCGACATCCTCGGCCCCTTCCCGAGGTCGGTTGGAGTGAAGAAATTCCTGTTCATCACCATCGACACCATCTCGAAGTGGATCGAGGCTGAGCCGGTCTCCGCTATCACCGCCAAAGCCGCGATAAGGTTCTTCCGTTCCTTCATGGTCACGAGGTACGGAGTACCTTGCAGGATCATCACCGACAATGGGATGCAGTTCACCAGTGAGCTGTTCTAAGAGATCTGCGCGGACATGGGGACCAAGGTCTGCTATGCCTCGGTGAGCCATCCTCAGAGCAATGGGGCGGTCGAGCGCACCAACGGACAGCTCGTCCAAGGCATCAAGAAACGAGTTTTTACTGAGCTCGGTAAGCGCGGCCGGGCCTGGGTGGACGAACTTCCCACCATCCTTTGGTCCATCTGCACCTCTCCAAGCAGGGCAACGGGGGCGAGCCCCTTCCAGCTCGTCTTCGGGGCCGAGGTCGTCCTGCCACCAGAGGTCACGCTCGGCTCCGTCAGGGCAAGCTCGGTCGACCAGGTCGACCTCAAGCACGAGCGATTCCTTGACCTCGCCCTGCCGGAGGAAGTAAGGTGCCGCGCACTCCTGCGCTCGGCGAGCTACCTGCATGATCTCCGCAGGCACGTCGCCCGAGTGATACGACCTAGGGGCTTCCACATCGGGGACCTAGTCTTAAGTCGAATCCAGGATCGGTCCAACACCAACAAGCTGTCCCCGTTGTAGGAAGGCCCCTATAGGATCGTCTCAGCTAGTCGCGTGGGAGCTTACCGTCTAGCAACCCCCGATGGCAGGGAGCTCACTAACTCATGGAATGTAGACCAGCTCCGGAGGTTTTATGCCTAATGCTCCCCCTCCTTCTGTTTTGAGATAAGATGTTTTTCCTCTGCCATCATGCTTGTCTCTCGTATCTTGAGCAAACGCGACCTGGGCCGTGGCCCGGACACCTACCTCCGGGGGTCGAATACGCGGTAAGCCGATCCTCATCGCAGTAAGCCGGCTATCCCCCCGTCGCGGGTTCAGTCCCGGCTGACACGCCCGTAGGCTCCCCGACCTCGAGATACTCGAGTTTCGGTCCTCAGGTCCCTCGCTCGAGCCAGCATGACAGTCCTGTGTTCTACCTCCAGGGGTCGAGTACGCGGTAAGCCGATCCTCATCGCAATAAGCCGACATCCCCTCGTAGCACGGCCCGAGCCCAGGACTGTCGTCAGTAAGGGCTTCGAGCTAAAGGATCTCGGCCTAGTTTTTCCTCACGACCTAATTGGCTTCTTTACCATCTCTTATTTTTCCTCTCATGCTTTTTCCTATCTCGAGAAAATGTGTCTGAAGGTTGTGTTGCGAGGGATCAACATCAGGGGGGCATGCGCATTAAGCCGATTGTCATCGCAGTAAGCCGATCTCCCCCCTGCAACAAAGTCCATCCTAGCATTTGCTCCCGAGTGCCTCCTCGACCTCGAGACGCGGGAATCTCGGCCCGCGCAACCCACACTCGAGCTGGGATCTCGGCCTCATAACTCGCCTCTGGGGGACGAAATACGCAGTAAGCCGATTCTCATCGCAGTAAGCCGACCATTCCCCCCGTCGTAGGGATCGAGCCTGAGATCGTCCCCGCCTCGGGGGCGTCCAGGTCTCCTAATCTTATGTCGTCATACTTCAAACCAGCCCAGGTCTGGCCTCGTGATGAAAATTTTCTCGAGGGACGTGACGTCAGGTCACGGTCCCAAGTTGCAGGTTCTTCCGCCGAAGATCAAGCCGTTCGAAGACCTCAGGCTCGAGGCTCCTGCTTTTCTTTCAGCCGAAAGTTCTTTCTTCTTTCCATAGAATGTCTTGAGTGGCGCGACCTCGCGGCGTGACCATAAGGGCAACCATAAGATCACACGGCGAGCTCCCCCTCGGGACGTCCATGCGTGTTCTGTTTTGCAGCGCCGAGGGTCGCGTTCTCTAGGTTCGCCTCGGGGATGACCGAGCCTGATGTAGCATCGGGCTCTGGGGTCGCGATAAGGCGATCATTATCGGGATAAGCCGACCCTTCCCCCCATGCTGCCAACCATTGAACGTTCTCAGGGGGCGCCCCGAGCCTGATGCATTCCTAGGCTCGGAGGTCGCAGTTTCTAAATTCACCGCCGAGGATGACCTCGATCGCGATAAGCCGACCTTTTCCCCGTGGCCAAGTGGCTAGGTTCGAATTTCTAAACCACCCTCTGAGGGAGCCCGTCCTGAGCTTGAGCATGTCCAAGCTTGTCGGGCTGGATCTGAGGCCTAAACCTGGTCTGAGCCTGACGTACTTCCAGGCTGGCCAGTCCGAGTTGTGCCCAAAGCCTGATGCATTTCCAGGTTTGGCCTCGGCTAAGCGCCCCGAGCCTGACGCACTCCCGGGCTCAGAGGTCGCGGTTTCTAAAAATGGGGATGATTCCAGTCGCAATAAGTCGGCCGACGTAATAAGCCGACCACTCCCCCACGGCCAAGCAGTTAGCTCGGCCTAAAAGGCACAGGTAAGATCTGTCCCCTTGTCCATTGATACTTGCGCCTCGAGCGATACGATCTCGCGGCGTGACCATAAGGACCGCCTCCTGGAGGTCGATGCTACTGATGTAAGCCGATTCTCATCGCCATAGAGCTCCCTCCCGTCGTAGGTCTGGACCAGAGGTCACGCAGAACAGCTCTCAGACCTCGGGGCGCCTGTGTATGCATTCTGTGCATTTTTGTTTTGCAGCGCTGGAGGTCGCGTTCTCTAGGTTCGCCTCGGGGACGCCCCGAGCCCGATGCATTCCCGGGCTCGGATGTCGCAGTAAGACGATCTTTATCGGAATAAGCCGTCTATTCCCCTGTGCTGCCGACCATTGAACGTCCTCAGATGGCGCCCCAAGCCTGATGCATTCCCTGGCTCGGAGGTCGCAGTTTCTAAATTCACCACCAGGGATGACTCTGGTCGCGATAAGCCGGCAGTCGCAATAAGCCGACCTTTCCCCCGTGGCCAGGTGGCCAGGTTTGAATTTCTAAACCGCCCACTGAGGGGCCCCCGAGCTCGAAGCATTCCCAAGCTCGTCGGGCTGCACTCAAGGCTTAAACCTGGTCCGAGCCTGATGTGTTTTCAGGCTGGCCAGTCCGAGTTGTGCCCAAAACTTGAGTATTTCTGGCTCGGCCTTGGCTGAATCTAACCTCGAGTGTCCCCGGACTCGGTCAAATTGATCCAAATGGTTCGAGTTGAGATTAATAACTCGCCAACAAACACCTCTGGCTGTTCTGCTCTACATGTCGTGACCCGACGTTGCTCGGACTCCTCTACGAAGCGGGCTAAGCAAGCCTTCGAAGGCGACAAAGAGCAAAACGGAAACAAGCTAAGTCTTCTAAAAAAGACAACTTTATAAGTCATAGCAATATGATACATTATCTTTACAAGGGGTGCGAATATTTCGCCCCCTATCTATGTCTCAACCTATTTATCCTAGTCTACACACATATCCCGAGCGAGCTTTTCCTGCTCGAGGTCGGAGACCCTCCTTCGCAGCGCCAGCACCTCAGCCTCAGCTTGGCCGACCTAGTCACGATTGCTCTGGAGCTGGTTCAAGGCGCCCTTCCCCTCCTGGGTCACCCGGGCCAGCTTCTCCTCGAGCCCGAAGACCTTCGCCTCGGACTCCATGGCCTTAGCGCTCGCCTCGACCGCCCGCGCCTCGGCTTCAGTGGCCCTTGCCCTGGCCTCGGCCGCCTTCGCCTTAGCCTCGGTGGCCCTCTTCTCCAACTCGGCCCCCATCTCCTCGAGCGCGACCGCCCTCGCTTCGGTGTCAGTTGCCTTGGCCATGAGCTCGGCCACCTCGGCCTCGAGCTCGGCGGAGGCCTTCCCCGGGGAGGTGGAGAGCTCTTCGAGCCGTGCCTGAAGGCCGGCCAACTCCTCGCCCGCAGCCTCTGCCTCTGCGCGCACGGTCGACAGGTCTGCCAGGCGGACGTGGAGCCCCTCCACCTCCTTTCGCGCGATCGCGAAGTCCTCAAGCGCGGACGACGAGATCCCGTAGCTCTCCTCGCAGGCCATAAACGAGACCTCAAGGCGCTCCTGGAGCTCCTGCGCCTCTTGCCGCGTGGCCCCTGCCCTCGAGCGAGCGTCGGAGAGCTCGAGCTCCAGGCGCTGGATCGTCGCCGACGCGCTCGAGCGATTCTCATCGAGAACCGCCTGAGCCTTTTCCTGGACGCGGGCGAGGGCCTCCTCCGCCTTCTTCCGCTCCTCCTCGAGGCCCTTTGAGAGGGTTGTGGCGTGGAGGTCCCTCTCGGCGTTGAGCTCCCACTCGACCTCCCGAGCTCCGCGCTCCCGCTCGGCCTCGATGGCCCGCGCGAGCTCGAGGGCTTGGCCTTCTTTCAGCCGCTCAACCTCCTCTCGTCGGCGCACCGCATTGGCATTGACTCGGGCAGCGTCCCTCTGGTTGGCCTCGATCACGTCCCAGAGGGCCTGGAAGCTGAGCACGTGGCCGCGCACAACCCCGTACCCTCGGGAGATCAGGCGCAGGCCCTGCGAAATCAAGGGAAATATCACCACGGTTACAAGAGAAAAGGGAAAGGAGAAGAAAGAGGAAAAAGTTTAGGGCAAGCACGCCTACCGCCGCCAGTCGGTCCTCTAGCACCTGCAGATCGATGGCGCCATCGGGTCCTCGGGGCAGGTCCGTGGCAGCCCCTTCCTCCGCGGACCCCGTCGCCGCAACAGCGCTGGCGTCCTCCGACGTCCCGGCTCGGTCGGCGTCGGCCCAGATGGTGGCGGCCGGGCTCGCCTGTCCCGCAATGGCGACCTGACCAGGCTCGCCCTCGACCGCCGCACCAGAACCCCCAAGGCTGGCGTCCAACTCGGGGGCTCCTTCGTCACCTTTCGCCGCACCGCCCGCGGCTGCATTGCCCTCGACCGCGCCGCCCTCGGTAGCGCCACCCTAGGTCATGCTCTCCTCGGCCAGGCCGCCCTCGGCTGCGCCACCCTCGGTAGCGCCGCCCTAGGTAGCGCTCTCCTCGGCCGCGCCGGCCTCGGCTGCGCCCTCCTCGACCGCATCGTCCTCGGAGGCCGTGGTGACCAGGACTTGCCGCGCCCTGGGCCGCGACACGAGGTGAAAGTCGTCCTCGTCCTCCTCCTCCTCGGCCTCGCCCTGGACCACAGGAAAGGTCGGTGCCCCTCGGACCCTTGGATGCCGCGGCGGAACAGAACGATGGGAATTGAAAGAAGACCGCACTTGACGCGACGTCCCCGCGGGGGCTATGGGGACACTTCTCCCCCGGGTGCTTAGTGCCGGAGGACGTTGCTCCAGCTGCGCATCCGTGGCTCGCGTGGCGGCGACCGCCTCTTGCTGCTGGCAGAAAAACAAAGACCGGCAAAGGAAAGGCTGAAAGGAAGCGTCAAAGTAGCGACCTCGGGCTCGAAGTGCTCCTGAGCTCGGGGCATCCGACTTACCACGGCCCGGTCGCCCCACTCGACGTGGGGCTTCTTGGCGACTAGCTTCGGGGCATCTAGGGCCGGCCTCTTGCCCCCCTTCTTGCCCTTACCTAGCCCGAGTAGCGGCAGCATTTGCTGGGCCGTGTCCCGTAGCTCCTGGGTCTCCTGCACAAAGCTCGTCACGATCAGCACCCGGGCCAGAGCCCTCGGGGCCAAAAGTTAAGGCGAAAGGCATTACCTCACTACTCTGCCTCAAGATGTTCTTGGGGACATCGCCGTCGAGGTCGTAGGCGGTGGAGGCCTTCCCGAAGATCTCTTGCATCCTCGAGGCAATCAAGGCCGCCTTCGGTGCTACGAGGGGTCGAAAGAAGCTGTTAAAAGCAAGAAATCTTTGATCGGGCACGGAGGAGCTCGGGGCCGAGCTACGCTTACCTTCGGGACCTTCCCGGGTGACGTCATGCTTCCTGGTGATCTCGAAGAAGGGGTGTAGCCTCTTTGAAGAGGAACACCGCATCGCAGTAGTCGAACGATCGCTGCTTCTTCAACCAGCGTTGCGCAGATGTGGATGAGGGCGACCGCCGCCTGGTCAGCCACCGAGTCCTCGGGCTCTGGGGTCTCCCACTTGCCGTCCATCGCGGCGCCATGCTAGGTGAGGTCGCTCCCCTCGCCCTTCTTCAAGTAGAACCATTTCTCCGACCACGGCCCGAGCGAGTCCCGGGTCAGGATCTAGAGAAAGGAGCAAGGGAGTCCCGCCCGCAGCCGAAAATAGAGGCACCCGACGACGGGGTCCTTCGCGGTGCGGGACAAGGAATAGAAGCGGAAAAACAACGAGGGGTGGGAAGGATGCCCAGAAACCCCTCGCAAAGATGGGCAAAGATGGAGAGGTGAAGAAGAGAATTGGGTACCAGATTCACGAGCTTGATCTCGCACTGCGCAAGGACCGCAGCCAAGAAGTCGCTCTCCGGGGTCCACAGCCCGAAGAGCATGTACTGCTCCGTGCTCACGACCTTGTCATCTCGAGGCTACGGCACGTTCTCTCCGGCCGGAAGTCGCCAGGTGAACGGGTCTAGCAGCCCCAGGGTCTCCATATCCTTCATGCGGTCCGCGGTGAGGGTGCTTTTCCTAAACTTCGCCATGGAGCCAGAGGGGTGGAATCGGAGAAGGAAGACAGACGCGACGGCGCAAAAGAGCAGGAAGCAAAGGGCTAGAAGCGTGAGCAATGGGGAAGAAAGGCTTCGAAGGATGCCGGGCGCAGGTTTTAAAGACGCCTTGACTGCCGACATTATTGTCGCCTCGAAAGATGAGCCCACAGCCAGGGGGCGGTAACCGAGGCATCGTGGCTTTTCAAAACCCTTGTACGGATGCGTCCCTTCAGCTCCCGCTAGCTAAACTATCTGACTTCTCTGCCCAAGTGGCAGAGAAGCCCGAACGTCCCAGATGCCATCGAGCCCGCTTAGGGACAAGGCGCTAAAGCTCGAGCATCTCCAAGAACGACCACGACAAGAGCACCCACAGAAAAAGTCTCCATTGGGTCCCGAAAGGAGCTCGGGAATTCCTGAACTTGACCAAGGCGACGATCCCACCTCGAAAAAGACTTCAGACTCAAGAACGTCTAAGGTCTCAGACCGTTTCTTGAGCCTCGGGGGCTGGTTGTCGGGGATCGGTCATCCTGACACGTGTCCGGGCCCCCTCGGGGCTTTAGAACGCTTTCCCCGAGCTCGAAGGACCATTCTTGAGCTCGGGCAGAGGTATCCCTGAGCTCGAGGGACTGTTCCCGAGCTCGGGCAAGGCCGACCTCGGGTCCGAGCTGGACCCCGCAAAGCCTCCTCGACCTCGGCACCTTCAATCCGACCTCTAGCATAGTATTCTTTTTTCTAGCGTGACCTCTCTCCCCTGCGTGGGAATTGGGGCCACCAACTCCTGTCAGATCTCCTGTGTGTGAACTAGGGTTAGCTGCTCCTGTCAGATCCCCTACGTGGGAACTAGGGCCAGCAACCCCTGTCTAAATCCCCTGCGTGGGAACTAGGGTCAACTGCTCCCGTCAGGCTCACGGGCATCACCCCGGCGTCAGCGCTCGAGATCAACGCCCAAGGCTTTATAAAGCACTTGGCTCCCCCGACTTGAAGACAGATAGAAGAGGCTAAACAAAACAACAACACAACTAGAACCTCGAAACACACTCATACACTGTACCACCTCGCCAAGCTCTCCTCGGTCACCACCCCCCGAGTGGCCCCGAAGCCGAACCCCCTGTTCATCCTCCCCGAGGAGCTTTTAGTCACCTTTCCGCCTACGGGCAAGACTGGAGTAGAGCTATTACCCGACGTAGGGGGCTCAAACCAGTATAAACGCCATGTCCCCTGTTCGCTTGTCCTTCTCCCTCGAGCTGTGTGCCTGTCGGCGTTCTCTCTATCCCGGACGAGCATGACTTTGGGCCTCGCCCCTTTGCACGATCCTTTCCCCCTTATTTGTGGTTGACGGTCCCGATCATCGACAGCGCCCTAACTCATATTGGTATGAGTTTCGAATACGTCTGAGTCGTTGTTAAAAATTCCTCACGACGTGTCCCAACTTGCACTGTAGACTCCATTCGTTCGGAAAAAGTAACATAGTGAAACTGAGTGACAAATAACCCGAATAGACTTCATATGCGCCAAAACTCATATCGGTATGCGTTTCGAAGTCGTCTGAGTCGGTGTTAAAAATTCCCTACAACGTGTCCCTACTTGCACTATAGACTCTATTCGTGCGACAAAAAGTAATAGAGTGAAACTGAGTGACAAACACCCGAATGGTTTTCAAAAGCGCCATAACTTATATCGGTATGCGCTTCGAATCCGTCCGAGTCGGTGTTCAAAATCCTCCCAACGTGTCACAACTTGCACTGCTAACTCCATTCGTGCGAGAAAAAGTCACAGAGTGAAACTGAGTGACAAACAACCCGAATGGACTTCAAATGCGCCCTAACTCGTACCGGTATGCGTTTCGAATCCGTCTGAGTCGGTGTTAAAAATTCCTCACGAAGTGTCCCAACATGCGCTGTAGACTCCATTCGTTCGAAAAAAAGTCACATAGTGAAACTGAGTAACAAACAACCCGAATGGACTTCATATGCACCCTAACTCATATCGGTATTCTTTTGAATCCGTCTGAGTCGGTGTAAGAAATTCCTCACGACGTGTCACAACTTGCACTTTAGACATTATTCGTGCGAAAAAGGTCACAGAGTCAAACTGAAAACCCCGAATGGACTTCATATGTTCCATAACTCATATCGGTATGAATTTCGAATCCGTCTGACTCGGTGTTAAAAATTCCTCAAGACGTGTCCCAACTTGCTCTGTAGACTCAATTCGTGCGAGAAAAAGTCACGGAGTGAAACTAAGTGACAAACACCCCGAATGGACTTCATATGCGCCCTAACTCATACCAGTATGTGTTTCGAATCCGTCTGAGTCGGTGTTTAAAATTCCTCATGACCTGTCCCAACTTGCACTGTAGACTCAATTCGTTCCAAAAAGTCATAGAGTGAAACTGAGCGACAAACACCCCGAATGGACATCATATGCGCCCTAATACATATCAGTATGCGTTTCGATTCCGTCTGAGTTGGTGTTAAAATTTCCTCACGACGTGTCCCTACTTGCATTGTAGACTCTATTCGTGCGACAAAAAGTAACAGAGTGAAACTGAGTGACAAACACCCCGAATGGACTTCATATGCGCCCTAACTCATACCGGTATGCGCTTCGAATCCATCCGAGTCGGTGTTAAAAATTCCTCCCAATGTGTCCCAACTTGCACTTCTGACTCCATTCGTGCGAGAAAAAGACACAGAGTGAAACTGAGTGACAAACACCCCGAATGGACTTCATATGCTCTCTAACTCATATCAGTATGTGTTTCGAATCCGTCTGAGTCGGTGTTAGAAATTCCTCACGACATGTCCCAACTTGCACTATAGACTCCATTCGTATGAAGAGAAGTCACAGAGTGAAACTGAGTGACAAACACCCCGAATGGACTTCATATGCGCCCTAACTCATATTGGGATGCGATTCGAATCCGTCTGAGTTGGTGCTAAAAATTCCTCACGACATGTCCCAACTTGCACTTTAGACTCCATTCGTTTGAAAAAAGTCACAGAGAGAAACTGAGTGACAAACACCCCGAATGGACTTCATATACGCCCTAACTCATTTCAGTATGCGTTTTGAAGCCGTGTGAGTTGGTGTTAAAAATTCCTCACGACGTGTCCCAACTTGCACTATAGACTCCATTCGTGCGAGAATAAGTCACAAGGTGAAAATGAGTGACAAACACACCGAATGGACTTCATATGCGCCCTTACTCATATCGTTATGTCTTTCGAAGCCATCTGAATCGGTGTTAAAAATTCCCTATGACGTGTCCCTACTTGCACTGTAGACTCCATTTGTGCGATAAAAAGTAAAAGAGTGAAACTGAGTGACAAACACCCCGAATGGACTTCATATGCGCCCTAACTCATATCGGTATGCGTTTTCAATCCGTCCGAGTCGGTGTTCAAAATTCCTCCTAACGTGTCCTAACTTGCACTGATGACTCCATTCATGCGAGAAAAAGTCACAGAGTGAAACTGAGTGACAAACACCCCGAATGGACTTCATATGTGCCCTAACTCATATCGGTATGCGTTTCTAATCCGTTTGAGTCGGTGTAAGAAATTCCTCACGAGCCAAGTTGCACTCTAGACTCCATTCGTGCGAAAAGAAGTCACAGAGTGAAACTGAATTACAAACACCCCGAATGGACTTCATATGCGCCATAACTCATATCGGTATGCGTTTTGAATCCGTCTGACTCAGTGTTAAAAATTCCTCACGACGTGTCCCAACTTGCACTGTAGACTCCATTCGTGCGAGAAAAAGTCACAGAGTGAAACTGAGTGACAAACACCACGAATGAACTTCAATATCCGCCCTAACTCATATCGGTATGCGTTTCGAATCCATCCGAGTCGTTGTTAAAAATTTATCCCAACGTGTCCCAACTTGCACTGTAGACTCCATTCGTGCGAGAAAAAGTCACAGAGTGAAACTGAGTGACAAAAAACCCGAATAGACTTCATATGCGCCCTAAGACATATCGGTATGCTTTTCGAATCCGTCTGAGTAGGTGTTAAAAATTACTCACGACGTGTCCCAACAAGCACTCCAGACTCCATTCGTACGAAAAAAGTCACAGTGAAACTGAGTGACAAACACCATAAATGGACTTCATAAGCGCCCTAACACATATCGGTATGCGTTTCGAATACATCCGAGTCGGCGTTAAAAATTCCTCACGACATGTCCCAACTTGCATTGCACACTCTATTCGTGCGAAAAAAGTGACAGAGTGAAACTGAGTGACAAATACCCAGAATGGACATCATATGCGCTCTAACTCATATCGGTATGCGTGAAGGAATGAGATGGCGAACAGGGGGGTGAATGGCCGCAAACAAATTTTCCCCCCAAATACTCCAACAAAAACCTCGACAAGATCGCTCAAAGGAAATCGTGAAAAACCCGAAAAACTGGACAACTATGTGTACCCCTAGCTTGCATGGATTAGTACTATAAAATATGTGAGGATTTTTTATTCACAATCCTGGTTGTTTGGTGTCCAAGATAAAGTGGAATCAATCCAACTCTTGCTTTTAGAAAGGACATCAATTCAAATCACAAAAGTCACTTTCAGAAAAGCAAAAGTAGAATTTCCAGAAATTATCCTCAATTTGAACAGGAGGTTGGTGGGTTTCTCCAGCTCACAAAATTTTTCTAATTTTTCTCCCTATGAGCAGAAGAGCCGTGAAGAACTCCACCAAATTTCTCCTCAAAAATCCTTACAGAAAAAACAGGAAAAATCGAAGAACACAGTCAGTCAAGAACTTCGAGCAGAAAGATTGGGGCTCGGTTTTCACCTCATGGAGCCCAAACGGTGCAACAAGTGAACTCGAAAAGTTTTTTGCAGGTGGATATCAGAGTCCCGCACCTCCTTCAAAAAGAATCAATTAAAAAGGATTTTTCTGGATTTTTATAAAAATCAAATACTAAATGCTGACGCAAAGAACAAGTTCTGAACAAAGTTGGAACTTGAAAGAAAAGATGTTCTCTACTCAATCCAAGAGTGCAAAAGAGATGTAAAACCATATGAACACACTCAGAACATCCATGATCAACAGAATTTATAAGGAGGGGAGGCAAATCCAAATTGCGTGAAAGTAAATTGCGAGAATGTAATTGCGGGAAAGTAAATACTGAATTTAAATTGCGTAAAGTAAATACATAATGTAAATGCGCAAAATAAATTCAGAGATGGATGGATAAAACTTTCATTTCTAGACAGAGAGGTTACAAAGCTTCACTTTCATGTGGGCAAAGCTCAAAGGAGCATTCAAAAACCTCAAAAACCTTCAAGAGGAGGAGGATACCCCTCCACCCCTATTTATACTACTCTTGGGCCACCTACCACCCTTGGATGAGTCCCTCAACCCTAGAGCACTCATCTAAGGGCTAGGAATAACCCCCACACACAGCCATGCAAGTGCTAACCCAAAATCCACACACATACCGGGTTTTCTTGCACGGTTTTCAAAGCATACTACCTAGACCCGCTAACCTATCAACTAGACCTCAATCCGACGGCCCTCATTGATCCACGTGGCATCTAGCTAGCATCATCTCCTTTTCTTGTCTTCTTGACTTACCCGGACTCCGTCTCCGATCATCTTCCTGCGATCTCCCAACCGTCTGGACCTTCGACGCTCCTCGCCTAGTCCTGGTCATCCTCCGCCTCACCATGACCTAGCATTGTCGCCCTGCAACCATGAAAGAAAAGAAAAAACCTTTCACATAGCAATGCCCACAAAGATATTCAATGATTATCCCAAAATCATTAATCGATCATAATTGCTCTCAATGGTCCGGTGCTACTACCCCTAGGCTGGTAGCACTAAGAAGAGCAACCAACACTCAAATTGCTTCAAATCCAATTCAATTCAAATCAAACCAAGCTCAAAACTCGTCAATTACTTATCACACAAGGATAGACCTCCACATGGTCTTTCAATCTCCCTCTTGATGAGTATATTGACAAACACATGAAAAGGCATAAGTTTTGAGTTTGAATAAGAGAGAAGAAAGCAATTTGAATGCAAAGCAAAACTTGGTCCAGAATAAGGAAATAAGATCATGACCAAGTTGGCAGAAAAGGGATTTTAGAGCTAAACTTTAGAGAGAGCAAGTTTTCAAGAAAAGCTCTAAAAGATCCAATAAAACTCACAAAGAACACTCGAATATGCTTATGATCATAAAAATTTGCAATTGTCACAAAGATCATAAGAACCAAAGTGGATTAACATTTTTCCTTTGAAGATGCCTTTTCTACATTTTCTCCCCCTTTTGGCAATATAGTCATCAAGAATTTTTTTTATTTTCTCCCCCTTTATATATGTATGCATGAAATGCATCCTAAGTGAGCTTTGAGAATTATCCAAGTGATCATAAATGCAAGATATGACACCAAGCTAGTCAATTTAGAAAATGACTGAACTAGGATGTCTCCAAGAACAAATTCATTTTGTTCACAAGCTTTGTTTACAAGATTTTATTTTAGCAAGATTTGAACAAGTGCAAAACTTAGCAAAAGTTTCAAAGCTAGAAGCAAACACCACTCATAGGATCAAATGAAAAACCTAGAGTTCAACCTACTCAACACTTTGGGGAATCTTGAAGTGCATATGGAGTCCTTCGAGCTCATTTTTCAATTCATGCAAATTCTTCTTCTTTGATATTTTGAAAGACATAGAGGGGTGTAAATGTTTGACATTATTTGCATTCTTTACCCACTTATGTTTTTGTTATTTGCATTTCTTAATGATTGACTCAAGCCATGTTCAATCACCCCAAGAGTAACTCTTAAGAGAATGATCTTAATCATACACGATATATTCCAAGTTCATCCCAAGTGCAATGGGAGGCAGTCTCGAGAATATATAGTGTTGAGTTCAATTTTGCACAAAAGAGAGTCAAATTTTTCTTAATTTAGCACATATGAGCAATTTTGAAGGACTAAAATATGGATCAAGCAAGTTTCACCCAAGTTGCTATAGGGACTCTAGAGAACTCCATAAATTCACAATTCATGGTAAAAACCTCTAGAAAAGAAACTTAAGAAGAAAAAGCAACATGTTTTTCATTTAAGATTTTCAATTTTCAGATTTTAACAAGCTTAGTATGATAGATGAACTTGGATAGACCTAAGCTAGTGATTTTCTTCAAAGATGTAGCAAGGTGCATTACATGAAGATTGAATCAATTGCATAATAGACAAAGCTCATAAAACAAAAGAAAATGCAGCCTATATGCAATGCATGAACAGATTTCCAAACTCCTCCTCAACATATTAGTCATATTAAAGCATAAAACTGGTTAAATTGAGTTATTAGCAGAATTAGGTGCAAAGAGAACCCAAATGAACTCAATAGAAGCCAAAACACAGAATGAGGAGAGGAAGTAGAGAAAACTGCAAACTGGGTGGCTATAAAGCATAGAAAAGACATAAGAGAAACACTACAGCTCAGACTCTCTCTCATCTTCCCCAATGACTTACGAAGGAAAATTAGCTCTCAAACTCCAGCTCAGGAGCAAACACAGACCCTGTCTACCTAGGGGGCCCAACACCTGCTAGACCTACAAGACTGTGAGTGAGCTCAACCGAGAAGAAAAAGAAAATAGCATCCTAAAGCATAAGATGAGAGGTCCATGCTGAAGCATGCCAGAAGTCTAGGTGAAATGGACTCAACAAAGTGAAAAACAGCCCAAAGATACCCAGAAGAAACAGAAGGAAATGCTGAATATAAACATATAAACATATAATACAGATCAGCTCCCCCTCAAGATATGCCATAAGGGCTCACGACTCCAAGCTCACTCCTCAAGGCAACAAACCTGGAGCTATCCAAAGGCTTGGTACAGATATCGGCTAACTGGTGGTCACTCTCTACAAACTGAAGCGCGATATCCCCCTTCTCCACATGGTGTCTAAGGAAGTGATATCTAATATCAATGTGCTTGGTGCGGGAATCTTTGCCTGGGTTCTTAGCAATGCAAATAGCGAAGTGTTGTCACGTAAAAGTGGCACACTCTCTATCTCTAACCCATAGTCTCGTAAGGTCGATCTCATCCAGAGCACTGCTCTGACAACTAGCTGCAGACAACATACTCGGCCTCGTGGATCATGCAACTCCTGATCGCTTCCTAGATGACCAAGAAACAAGAGAAGTGCCAATGAATTGGCAAGTGCCAGAAGTGCTCTTCCTATCTATCCTATAGCCAGCAAAGTCAGCATCGGAAAAGGCTCTAAGAGATAGACAAGAAGAAGAGTACCAAATACCATAATCAGTGGTAGCACGAAGGTACCTGAATATGCGCTTGACCGCCTGGCGGTGAGAGGCGCGAGGAGAAGCTTGAAATCGAGCGCACAGACACACAGCGAAATGTATGTCCGGCCTCGAAGCAGTGAAGTACATGAGGGAGCCAATCATGCTCTTGATCAGCAGGCTCACCATCCTCATCGGGCTCGAGGACAGCAGTGGTGGCCATAGGAGTCATCACCGGCTTCCCATCAGACATATCGAAGCGCCTCAGGAGGTCACGGGTATACTTGCCTTGATGCAAGAAAGTACCCTCCTGAGTCTGCTTGATTTGGAAGCCAAGAAAGTAGCTCAACTCGCCCATCATACTCATCTCAAACTCTGTGCTCATCACCTCAGAAAACTGAGACACAAGCGAATGAGAAGAGCCACCAAAAATGATATCTTCCACATAAATGCGGGAAGAAAAAATCGACTCATGGTGTCGATGAGCAGTCTTGTCTACTACGCCCATTTTGAAGTCATGGCTGAGAAGATAAGACTTGACCCTCTCATACCATGCTCTGGGGGCCTGCTTGAGTCCATAAAAAGCTTTGGAAAGCTTGTATACATGACTCAGAAACTTGGGGTTCTCAAATCCTGGAGGTTGTTTGACATAAACCTCTTCCTCAATATAGCCATTGAGGAATGCACTCTTGACATCCATTTGATAGAGCTTGAAGCCCCGGGATGCAGAAAATGCAAGCAGGATCCTGATAGCCTCTTAGTCTAGCTACGGGGGCAAAGGTCTCCTCAAAGTCAAGACCCTCAACCTGAGAAAAGCCCTGTGCAACTAGCCTAACCTTGTTACGAATGACAACCCCATCCTCACTCTGCTTGTTTTTGAACACCCACTTGGCCCCAATGACATTATGACCAGATGGATGTTCTACAAGCTACCAGACTTTGTTCCTCTCGAAGTTTTCAAGTTCCTCATGCATAGCATTAGTCCAAGACTCGTCAGATAATGCATGAGTCACATCCTTCGGCTCAAAAGAGGCAACAAAGGCAGAGTGAAGGCAGAAACTGAACAAACCTGATTTTGAGCGAGTGACTCGATCAAACAGATCGCCGATGATCTGATGGATGAGAACGCTTAATATGACGGGGAGGTCTAGAAGCAAAAGTGGCCTCTACCTCATGAACAGAAGAGGTAGGAGCAGAGCCACTAGCTGAATGAGAGTCAGAAGGCAAGGGCTGGCCTTCCTGAGGTGCAGAAATGGAAACAGGAGGCACCTCAAGCATAGAGGGGACTGGATCAGGTGGAACACCATCATCTCCATCATCCTCATCCTCTACAAAGATGGTCTCGGAGGAAGAAGAAGAGCCTGAAATATCGGGTCTAGCTCCTGGGTTAGCCTCATCAAAGGTCACTTCACAGGTCTCTATGATCCTATACGCATCACAACTCCAGACCCTATAGCTACGAGAAGAAGTCGAATTATCCAGAAAGATACCATTAGAATAACGAGACTCAAACTTATCCAGGATACCAGACTTCAGAATAAAACACTTGCAACCAAACACACGAAAATGAGAAACACTGGGCTTTCGCCCATACCTAAACTCGTAAGAAGTGCGGTGCAAATGTGCTCTCAAGAATACATGATTAGAAACATGGCAAGCAAAGCTATAGCCTCATTAAAACTTCCTAGGAGTATTGTACTCGTCTAGCATCGTCACAGCCATTTCTACGAGGTCTGTTCTTCCTTTCCACTACGCTATTTTCTTTGAGGGCGTAGGGAGAGGAGAACTGATGCTCTAAACCAGACTCCACACAAAAACTCTCAAAATAGGAGTTCTTGAACTCCGTACCATTATCACTGCGTATAGCTTGTAGGGCACCAGGGAGCTCAAAAGACAACCTATGAACCAAACCCCTAAAATGGGTAAAAGTCTCATCCTTCGAGGACATGAAAAACACCCAAGAGTACCTCAAAAAATCATCAACAATGAGAAGAACATACCACTTCCCACCCACTGACTGCACTCTAGCTGGACCAATAGTGTCCATATGTAAAAGCTGTCTGGTGCATCGATCATCTAATGATGACTAGGGGATGAGAAGCAGCAACCATTTTGCCATGTTGGCAAGGAGAGCAAACTAAGTCTTTGACCATTTTGAGTTTAGGCAAACCACGAATGAGGTCATGACTGCTAACTCGGGTCAAATGATTAAATCCAATGTGACCAAGTCTCCTATGCCAGAAGGAGAGATCACGGGACTCTGAAGCAATCAAACAACGGAGAAAGTCTCTAGAAGAAGCAGAAAAATCAGCACGAAAGACTCTCCTATATCTAGAAATCCCGCAAACTAACCCTCCTGAAGAATCGAGGATTCTACAGGCGCTACTCTTGAAACTCACCTCGAAAGAGTCATCAATAAGCTGAGAAACATAGAGCAAATTGTATTGCAGCTTACTCACTAAGGCAACATCTTTAAGAATGAAATTATCATTAATGCAGATGGTACCTTTAGCAATGACTCTACCTGAAGAAGCATCCCTAAAAGTGATCAACTCATCACCGGGGGCTAGGACTAGGGAAGAGAACCATCGAGAATCTACAGTCATATGACGAGAAAAACCGGAGTCGACAATCCAAACATCGCCCTTCCCCATCCAACGAACCTCATCCGTGTCGCTGTACAGCTCGAAGTCGCTTACTTCAATGTCGCCTGCCATGAAGCACATGCCGAAGAAGTCGTCGTTGCCCTTCACCTTCTCTTTTGGATCGTCCTCGCTTGCATCACTCCAGTTCTCCGTGTCAGAGAGCTTGATGTCGTCTAGTGCGGCGAGGACCCAGTGAAAGATTCTTGTTCTTGGCAAAGTTGCGGTACTTCTTCTTCGCTGGCTCACGAGCTGGGGCCTTTTTGTTGCGGTTCTTGTCAGTGTAATCGTTCTTGCCCGAACCGCCTTGTTCGTTTTTGCCCTTCTCCAGCTTGGGACGGTTTGCTCGAATGTGGTTGGGGCCACCACACTCGAAACAGGTGATCATCTCACATCTCTTCCTCTCTCTCACTCTCTTGTATGCATATAAAAATTTGCGAGCAAGAAGAGCAAGCTCATTTTCTGGAAAATTTTCCAGTTGGACATCGCTTAGCTCGCAAAGGGCGGAGAGAGAGAAACCAACAGAAGCATCAGAAAGGGAGGATCCAATGGGATCGGTGACCAAAGCCATCGACTGAGACTTCGTCTTCTGCGAGACGACGTCGATCTCATGAGTCTTGAGGTGGGAATAAATCCCATCAAGTGTCAAGGTCGACAGGTCGGTGGTGTCCTTGATGGTGGTCACCTTCATCTCCCAAACGCGCAAATCGAGTGCAGTCAAGAAATGTCGAGCATTATCCGAGTCAAGGTATATACAACCAACTGCTCGAAGATCGCTCAAGATCTTGGTAAAACGACCGAAGCACTCATCAAGACTCTCACCGGCATGTTTTTCAAACTTGTTGAACTCACGCTTGAACTGGTCCTGCCTCACGGTCTTGATTTGACTAGTGCCCTCATGGTAAGAATCGAGGGTCACCCAAATATCGTGAGCGGAACGGAGGTGAGAAATCCTATTATACTCACTGCGGCTAAGACCCTGTATGAGGATGTTCCTTGCCTTAGCGTTCGCCTCAACGTCAGCCATATTTCCAGTCATGACGTTTTCATCAGCAGGAATCTCATACGGGAGTTTCACCTTCTGCTATATCAGGAAGCCCTGGGCAGTGATGTATGACTCCAACAGCGATTTCCAAAATAGCAAATCAACTCCAGCAAAAATGGGAGGCTTAGTGGAATATTTGTCCATCGCCATGGCTCTTGAGACCGGTCAAGATCTATGGAAGAGCAAAACCGGCTCTGATACCAATTGAAGGATCGATCGAGATGGAAATAGGGGGGTGAATGGTCGCAAATAAATTTTCCCCCAAAATACTCCAACAAAAACCTCGACAAGATCGCTCAAAGGAAATCGTGAAAAACCTGAAAAACTAGACAACTATGTGTACCCCTAACTTGCATGGATAAGTACCATAAATATGTGGGGATTTTTGAGTCACAATCCTGGTTGTCTAGTGTCCAAGATAAAGAGGAATCAATCCAACTCTTGCTTTTAGAAAGGACATCAATTCAAATCACAAAAGTAACTTTCAGAAAAGCAAAAGCAGAATTTCCAGAAATTATACTCAATTTGAACAGGAGGTTGGTGGGTTTATGCAGCTCACAAAATTTTGAGAATTTTTCTCCCTTTGAGCAGAAGAGTCATGAAGAACTCTGCCAAATTTCTCCATAAAAAGCCTTACAGAAAAAACAGGAAAAATCGAAGAACACAGTCAGTCAAGAACTTCGAGCAGATTGTTTGGGGCTCGGTTTTCACCTCATGGCGCCCAAACGACACAACCAGTGAACTCCAAAATTTTTCTGCAGGTGTATATCAGAGGCCCGCACCTCCTACAACAAGAATCATGTAAAAAGGATTTTTGTAGATTTGTATAAAAATCAAATACTAAATGCTGTGCAAAGAACAAGTTCTGAACAAAGTTGGAACTTGAAAGAAAATATGTTCTCTACTCAATCCAAGAGTGCAAAAGAGATGTAAAACCATATGAACACACTCAAAACAACCAAGATCAACAGCATTTATAAGGAGGGGAGGCAAATCCAAATTGCGTGAAAGTAAATTGCGAGAATGTAATTGCGGGAAAGTAAATGCTGAATTTAAATTGCGTAAAGTAAAGAAATAATGTAAATGCGCAAAATAAATTCAGAGTTGGATGGATAAAACTTTCATTTCTGGACGGAGAGGTTACAATGCCTCACTTTCATGTGGGCAAAAGCTCAAACGAGCATTCAAAAACCTCAAAAACCTTCAAGAGGAGGAGGCTACTCCTCCACCCCTATTTATACTACTCTTGGGCCACCTACCACCCTTGGATGAGTCCCTCAACCCTAGAGCGCTCATCTAAGGGCTAGGATTAACGCACACACACAGCTATGCAAGGGCTAACACAAAACCCACACACATACCGGGTTTTCTTGCACGGTTTTCAAAGCATACTACTTAGACCCGCTAACCTATCAACTAGACCTCAATCCGACGGCCCTCATTGATCCACGCGGCATCTAGCTAGCATCATCTCCTTTTCTTGTCTTCTTGACTTGCCCGGACTCCTTCTCCGATCATCTTCCGGCGATCTCCCAACCGTCTGGACCTCCGACGCTCCACGCCTAGTCCCGGTCATCCTCCGCCTCACCATGACCTAGCACCGTCGCCCTGCAACCATCAAGGACAAGGAAAAACCTTTCATATAGCAATGCCCACCAAGATATTCAATGATTATCCCAAAATCATTAATCGATCATAATTGCTCTCAATGGTCCGGTGCTACTACCCCTAGGCCGGTAGCACTAAGAAGAGCAACCAACACTCAAATTGCTTTAAATCCAATTCAATTCAAATCAAACCAAGCTCAAAACTCGTCAATTACTCATCACACATAAGGATAGACCTCCACATGGTCTTTCAATGTGTTTCGAATCTATCTGAGTCAGTATTAAAACTTCCTCCCAACATGTACCAAATTGCACTGCACACTCAATTCGTGCGAGAAAAAGTCACAGAGTGAAACTGAGTGACAAACACCCCGAATTGACTTCATATGTGCCCTAACTCATATCGTTATGCGTTTCGAAGCCGTCAGAGTCGGTTTTAAAATTCCTCACGACGTGTCCCAACTTGCACTGTAGACTGCATTCGTGCGACAAAAAGTCACAGACTGAAACAGAGTGACAAACACCCCGAGTGGACTTCATATGCGCCCTAACTCATATCGGTATGCGTTTCGAATCCGTACGAGTCGGTGTTCAAAATTCCTCCCAACATGTCCCAACATGCACTGTAGACCCCATTCGTGTGAGAAAAAGTCACAGAGAGAAATTGAGTGACAAACACACCGAATGGACTACATATGCGCCTAAACTCAAATCGGTAAGTGTTTCAAATCCATCCGAGTCGGTGTTAAAAATTCATCCCAACATGTCCCAACTTGCACTATAGACTCCATTCGTGCGAGAAAAAGTCACAGATTGAAAATGAGTGACTAACACCCCGAATGGACTTTATATGCGCCCTAACTCATATCGGTATGTGTTTTGATTCCATTCGAGTTGATGTTCAAAATTCCTCCCGACGTGTCCCAACTAGCACTGCTGAGTCCATTCATGCGAAAAAAGTCATAGAGTGAAACTTAGTGACAAACACCCCGAATGGACTTCATAAGCGCCCTAACTCATATCGGTATGCGTTTTGAATCCGTCTGAGTCGGTGTTAAAAATTCCTCACGACTTGTCCCAACTTGCACTGTAGACTCCATTCGTTTGAAAAAAGTCACAGAGAGAAACTGAGTGACAAACACCCCGAATGGACTTAATATGCTCCCTAATTCATATCCGTATGCGTTTCGAATCCATCTACATCGGTGTTACAAATTCCTCACGACGTGTTCTAACTTGCACTGTCGACTCCATTCGTGCGAAAAAAAGTCACAGCGTGAAACTGAGTGACAAACACCCGAATGGACTTCATATGCGCCCTAACTCATATCGGGATGCATTTCGAATCCGTCTGAGTCGGTGCTAAAAATTCCTCGCAACGTGTCCCAACTTGCACTGTAGCCTCCATTCATTCGAAAAAAGTCATAGAGTGAAACTGAGTGACAAATACCCCGAATGGACGTCATATACGCCCTAACTTATTTCAGCATGCATTTTAAGCCGTCTGAGTCGGTGTTAAAAATTGCACACGACGTGTCCCAACTTGCACTGTAGACTCCATTCGTGCGAGAAAAAGTCACAAAGTGAAAATGACTCAAACACACCGAATGGACTTCATTTGCGCCCTAACTCATATCGGTATGCGTTTCGAAGCCGTCTGAGTCGGTGCCAAAAATTCCCTACGACGTGTCCCAACTTGCACTGTAGACTCTATTCATGCGATAAAAAGTAACAAAGTGAAACTGAGTGACAAACACCCCAGAATGGACTTCATATGCGCCCTAACTCATATTGGTATGCGTTTTGAATCCGTTCAAGTCGGTGTTCAAAATTCCTCCCAACGTGTCCCAACTTGCACTTCTGACTCTATTCGTGCGAGAAAAAGTCACGGAGTGAAACTGAGTGACAAACACCCCGAATGGACTTCATATGCGCCCTAACTCATACCGGTAAGCGTTTTGAATCCGTCTGAGTCGGTGTTTAAAATTCCTCACGACGTGGCCCAACTTGCACTGTAGACTCATTCGTTCGGAAAAAGTCACATAGTGAAACTGATACGGGGGGTGGCCCGATCTTGCGATGACGAATATGATAACTTGGACCCGTGAACCCTGACGAATACTGGCGCCAACCACCGTCTCGATACAGCAACCTGCAACACGTGAAATCGCCCAAGAACACGCTTTGATTCTCGCCTACTTCACCACGCGAAAGTAGACGCACGTTTCCTTGCAATCACCCCGAAAAAGTTGCAAGAACAACGGTGATAATTTCAAATTGGAACTCCCTATTCTAATGGGGGCATTGGAGCACATGCCATAGAATTAAGAGTATATGTTTAATCTAAAAATTCGTGGTTTTCTTTACAATGGAGGTGTACACATATATATACATATGAGAGGGGGAATGAATAGCATGGGTGGTGAACAGTACTCGGATTTGATGTTCGTGAACAGTACACATGCTACAGTGCTCGGACAAAGAAATTGCCATATGGAGTGCTCATCTAGTTGGAAACAATCTCTTCTCTTCCATGTCATGGTGATCACCTTCCTTTCTTGGAGATTGCTGAAATCTATTCTTTCCAAAACATGGTGATCTCTTTCTTTGCTTAAAGATTGCCTTTGTCTCTTGCCTTGTCATGGTGCTTTCTTTCCTTACTTGAAGATTGCTAGTATCTCTCCTTCCTTTTCTTCTTCTCCTTCCTTCTTTCTTGCATCTTTCCTTTCTTCTTTGATGATATATATAGAAGGATATCCAATATGAACAGTATATGTGAATAGTATCTTCATGTGGTAGCCGTGCTCCCTCGCATTCCACTAGGGTCCACCATAATACATTCGCACAATTTGGCTCCAATACTGATTTTTGTACAATCTTCATAACGAATAACAAACAAGCACCCTCTATTAAGTAGTATAAAATTCTCGTGGAAATATAACAAACATTGCATAAGGAAATGATTCACCTGTTGATATTTGATGCGGCTTAGTAATTTTTTCCAATTAATTGAAATACTAAACCGAAAAGTACTTGATGTGTGCATATTCGCATCATCCTCCCCTTCTTCAAGAAAAGCCGTCCTCAGCTTTTGCCTTGTCTTTTGATAGTATGAAAATGTACTAAACAAAAAGGACAACGTTTATGCATTGTATATGTATTCATCATCGGTCTTGACGTTCCTTTTCAACATAGGATGAAAATGTATCTCGAAAGGTTGTTGTGACAAATAGCTTAATTTAGTTATAGGTGCATATGTCATGTTCACAACATCAAACTGAAATACCGTGGCAAAAAGATTTTAGATACTTTCCATGCTTCAACTGCGCTACTCTGATTGTTATATAATTGTATAAGGAAAGATGAACAAGTAAGCATCATATATCCTTCTAGACAACAAGCACTTAAACTCATCTCAATGTGTCCATGACATGGCTTAACATATAATTTTAATTCAGGAAGTTTATCACAAGTAATGCATATTCGATGAACATGAAATTTGTTGTCTATGCCATAATCTCCAATTAAATTGAATTTATTGTTGGCGTAGGAACTAACTAGCGATTTTAAGCATGCAATTTCAGAAACTTTTTCAATCATGCTAGATAGCTCTAATGGTTCATCAAACATGATAGTATACAGAATCTTCAGGGAATATTCTAGCAAGAACTTCTTTATGAGTAATCAATTCCACATTATGTAAATTAAACATATCAAAATCAGAACGTGCAATTTCTAACTTGGCACAAGAATTCTCACTTTCACTCACCTTGCCTTGATGTACTATCAATACAACACCTTTGTTGTTACCTTTAACATTCTCCTCAGTTGATGTAGGTGTTGTAGTTACCGTTTCTACATAATTTAACCACGGGGCAGCAAGCATTTCATCTTTCACCGTGGTTACGTTCACATTATTCTCCTCAAACGGTGTAGATTGTTTATGGTGCAAGTCCGTCCTTGATCAACCTGCATAATGTGAGAAACAATACTAGAAGTAGAGAGTATATCATTAGTGTGAAAAATATCCTCACTTTTCATTTCATCTTCTTCATTTATTTCTTTTGTTGTATCTCTCATACTCTTACTTCCAATCTTGTCAATCTCACATATGGTAGGATTACATAGCTCAATCTTCTCATCACCATCACTTATTATGGCCATGTGGCTATCATGAATTGGTGTCTTAAGATTAAACCTAGGTATTCGACACTCCCTAAGTTTTATTTCTTCCTTAATAGCATAATCCAAACGATCAAGCATGCTACTAAAATATTTATGCTCAAGTGCAATGGTGATATCAAAATTCAAACCTCTTTTGAAGTATTCCTTCTCTTTTAATGCACTAGTGATACCAGCACGTCGCAATGCACATTTCAACTCACCATAATAATCTTGAACTGGTTTGCAACCTTGTGTAATACTCTCCAGGTAGCGAAGTAGCTCTTTCTCGTAATAGCTTGGCACAAACTCTCTTCTCATAATCATCTTTAAATCTAACCATGATGTAATGAGGCTTTTCCCAAAAAGTTGTTGCCATCAACTATAATCATAGTCCTCAAACTCAATAGTGGCACGCATCACTTCTTTGGCTCTCGGAAGCTTTTGAAATTTGATCACCTTTTCCATTTGTTCTTCCCAAGTGATATACTCTTCCGGATCATGACTTCCATAGAATGGAAGTTCCTCATGCTCGTAACCTGTCATGATTAGTAGCAAGCAAAAACATAATGTATATGTGGAATAGATGTGCAATAACTCAAGCTCATCCTCTCACTTACCAGCCAAAGTTCTTACTACTCCTTCTTTGGATTAAGGTGTTGTACGTACTCCGTTGGCTGTAGGCATGACAAAAGGTGATTACTCAAGCGAATTCAAAGTCGAGGTGCTGCACGTGAGAATGGTTGATATGTGGAGCTTGGAGGGTTAGTGTATATCCTATACAATATGATAATTCTAGTTATTGTAATAATAAGTAAGAATCCAAGCTAGAATTTACAAGCCTTAGTTGCCGATCTCAAAGATATAAGCGAATTTCAAGGCAACGCACACACAAAGATAATGGCACTTGCGCAATCAAGGAATGAGCCATATATATAAAAATATAAGTGAGGCACCAAAACTCTATTGCACAAGTCGTAGAGAGACGCTAGCTTATTGCTTAAAGAATGTAAAAAGGGCACAAGATTGCTCACTAGTTAACTCAATTGCACAATCTGAAATTTTTGAACACAAATTAGGGTTTTGCTCAATATAGTGTGACCGGCCACTATTTTCTTCTCTATTCTTTTTCTTTCTTTCTTTCTTGGCCTTTTGGCTCTTTCTTTCCCTTTTTTTTTGCACTTTTGTGACTTTCGGCGAACACTTGTATGAACAAAGATTTGAAAACCCTAAATTGATGTCAAAAGATATTATAATGATATGATGATTCAAGATTATGCAATGTATCAATGTGAACAGCCCTAAGCAATATCAAATAGCTAGTCTCAAAGGAGAAATTTGGTTCCCAAAGGTATGGTTATTGATATTTTAGTGATTTTATGTCTTGTAGATGCTACTGGACTCAAGAAAATAAAGGAAAAGCTAGAACTCAAAAACAAAGCAAGAAACCCTAATTCGGTTTTTCTAGGGCAGCACAATTGTTGGCTGGATTAAAGTTCAAAAATGATCGAATCTGGAAGGTTCACTATGGAATGAATTAAAGACTATGTTCTAAGCTTTCAATTGAGTACAAGAACGTAAAAATCCAAGTTCGTATGAAAAATTTATGAGCAAAATACCGAACTGGACAGAATTGAATCAAAAAGGCTACGCAAAGGAAAAATGATCAACAACTAATGCAAGTAATCTAATGGATCAAAACATAGCAAAACTCACCAAAATAACAGATTAAACTATGGGTTTAATTTTTGTGGGGTAATTTTCGAAATAGGACAAAAATTAAAACTAATCTAGGGATAGAAAATAGTCACCACTCAACCATGCTCTGATACCAAGATTATACGGGGGGTGGCCCGATCTTGCGATGACGAATATGATAACTTGGACCCGTGAACCCTGACGAATACTGGCGCCAACCACCGTCTCGATACGGCAACCTGCGACACGTGAATTCGCCCAAGAACACGCTTTGATTCTCGCCTACTTCACCACGCGAAAGTAGACGCACGTTTCCTTGCAATCACCCCGAAGAAGTTGCAAGAACAACGGTGATAATTTCAGATTGAAACTCCCTATTCTAATGGGGGCATTGGAGCACAAGCCATAGAATCAAGAGTATATGTTTAATCTGAAAATTCATGGTTTTCTTTACAATGGAGGGTGTACACATATTATACATATGAGAGGGGGCATGAATATTATGGGCGGTGAACAGTGCTCGGATTTGATGTCCATGAACAGTACACATGCTACAGTGCTCGGACAAAGAAATTGCCATATGGAGTGCTCATCTAGTTGGAAACAATCTCTTCTCTCCATGTCATGGTGATCACCTTCCTTTCTTGGAGATTGCTGAAATCTATTCTTTCCAAAACATGGTGATCTCTTTCTTTGCTTAAAGATTGCCTTTGTCTCTTGCCTTGTCATGGTGCTTTCTTTCCTTACTTGAAGATTGCTAGTATCTCTCCTTCCTTTTCTTCTTCTCCTTCCTTCTTTCTTGCATCTTTCCTTTCTTCTTTGATGATATATATAGAAGGATATCCAATATGAACAGTATATGTGAATAGTATCTTCATGCGGTAGCCGTGCTCCCTCGCATTCCACTAGGGTCCACCATAATACATTCGCACAATTTGGCTCCAATACTGATTTTTGTACAATCTTCATAACGAATAACAAACAAGCACCCTCTATTAATTAGTATAAAATTCTCGTGGAAATATAACAAACATTGCATAAGGAAATGATTCACCTGTTGATATTTGATGCGGCTTAGTAATTTTTTCCAGTTAATTGAAATACTAAAACGAAAAGTACTTGACGTGTGCATATCCGCATCACAAACACCCCGAATGGACTTCATATGCGCCCTAACTCATATCGGTAAGCATTTCGAATCCGTCTGAGTCGGTGTAAGAAATTCCTCACGACATGTCCCAAGTTGCACTATAGACTCCATTCGTGCGAAAAAAAGTCACATAGTGAAACTGAATAACAAACACCTCGAATAGATTTCATATGCGCCATAACACATATAGGTATGCATTTCAAATCCGTCTGACTCGGTGTTAAAAATACCTCACGACGTGTCCCAACTTGCACTGTAGACTCCATTCGTGCGAGAAAAAAAGTCACCGAGTGAAACTGAATGACAAACACCCCGAGTGGACATCATATGCGCTCTAACACATATCGGTATGCGTTTCGAATCCATCAGAGTCAGTGTTAAAACTTCCTCCTAACGTGTACCAAATTGCACTGCAAACTCCATTCATGCGAGAAAAAGTCACAGAGTGAAACTGAGTGACAAACACCACGAATTGACATCATATGCGCCCTAACTCATATCGGTATGTGTTTCGATGCCGTTAGATTCGGTGACAAAATTCTTCACGACGTGTTCCAACTTGCACTATAGACTGCATTCGTGCGACAAAAAGTCACAGAGCGAAACTGAGTGACAAACAACCCGAACGGCCTTCATATGTGCCCAACTCATATCGGTATGCGTTTCGAATCCGTCTGAGTAGGTGTTAAAAATTCCTCACAACGTGTCCCAACTTGCACTGTATACTCCATTCGTTCGAAAACTGTCACAGAGTGAAACTGAGTGACAAACACACCGAATGGACTTCGTATGCACCCCAACTCATATCGGTATATATTTTGAAGCCATCTGAGTCGGTGTTAAATATTCCCTACGACGTGTCCCTACTTGCACTGTAGACTCCATTCGTGCGATAAAAAGTAACAGAGTGAAACTGAGTTACAAACACCCCGAATGGACTTCATAAGCGCCCTAACTCATATCGGTATGCATTTTGAATCCGTTCGAGTCGGTGTTCAAAATTCCTCGCAACGTGTCCCAACTTTCACTGCTGACTCCATTCGTGCGAGAAAAAGTCACCGAGTGAAACTGTGTGACAAACACCCCGAATGGACTTCATATGCGCCCCAACTCATATCTGCATGCGTTTCGAATCCGTCTGAGTCGGTGTTTAAAATTCCTCACGACGTCGCCCAACTTGCACAGTAGATACCAATCGTTCGAAAAAAGTCACAGAGTGAAACTGAGTGACAAACACCCCGAATGGACTTCATATGCGCTCTAACTCATATCGGTATGCGTTTCGAATCCGTCTGAGTCGGTGTAAGAAATTCATCACGATGTGTCCCAAGTAGCACTGTAGACTCCATTCGTGCGAGAAAAAGTCACAGAGTGAAAATGAGTGACAAACACCCCGAATAGACTTCAATATGCGCCCTAACTCATATCGGTATGTGTTTCGAATCCATCCGAGTCGGTGTTAAAAATTTCTCCCAACGTGTCCCAACTAGGACATCATACTCCATTCGTGCAAGAAAAAGTCACAGAGTGAAACTATGCACTCCAACACATATCGGTATGCTTTTCAAATCCTTTTGACTAGGTGTTAAAAATTACTCATGACGTGTCCCAACATGCACTGCAGACTCCATTCATACGAAAAAAGTCACAGCGAAACTGAGTGACAAACACCCCGAATGGACTTCATATGCGCCCTAACACATATCGGTATGCATTTCGAATACATCCGAGTCGGTGTTAAAAATTCCTCGCGACGTGTCCCAACTTGCATTGCAGACTCCATTCGTGCGAAAAAAGTGACAGAGTGAAACTGAGTGACAAACACCCGGAATGGACATCATATGCGCTTTAACTCATATCGGTATGCGTTTCGAATCCATCCGAGTCGGCGATAAAACTTCCTCTCAACGTGTCCCAAATTGCACTGTAGACTCCATTCGTGCGAGAAAAAGTCACATAGTGAAACTGAGTGACAAACACCACGAATTGACTTCATATGCACCCTAACTCATATCGGTATGCGTTTCAAAGCCGTCAGATTCAGTGTTAAAATTCCTCACGACGTGTCCCAACTTTCACTATAGACTGCATTCATGCGACAAAAAGTCACAGAGTGAAACTGAATGATAAACACCCCGAATGGACTTCATATGCGCCCTAACTCATATCGGTATGCGTTTCGAATCCGTCCGAGTCGGTGTTCAAAAAATCTCCCGACGTGTCCCAACTTGCACTGCTGACTCCATTCGTGCGAGAAAAATTCACAGTGTGAAACTGAGTGACAAACACCCCGAATGGACTTCATATGGGCCAAACTCATATCGGTATGAATTTGAATCCGTCTGAGTCGTTGCTAAAAATTCCCTACAACGTGTCTCTACTTGCACTGTAAACTCCATTCGTGCGACAAAAAGTAACAAAGTGAAACTGAGTGACAAACACCCCGAATGGAGTTCATATGCGCCCTAACTCACATCGGTGTGCGCTTCAAATCCGTCTGAGTCGGTGTTAAAAATTCCTCCCAACGTGCCCCAAATTGCACGCTGACTCCATTCGTGAGAGAAAAAGTCGCTGAATGAAACTCAGTGACAAACACCCCGAATGGACAACATATGCTCCTAACTCACATCAGTATGCGTTTTGAATCCGTCAGAGTCGGTGTTAGAAATTCCTCACGACGTGTCCCAACTTGCACTGTAGACTCCATTCGTGCGAAAAAAGTTAAAAAGTGAAAATGAGTGACAAACACACCGAATTGACTTCATATGCGCCCAAACTCATATCGGGATGCGTTTTGAAACCGTCTGAGTCGGTGTTAAAAATTCCCTACGACGTGTCCCTACTTGCACTATAGACTCCATTCGTGCGATAAAAAGTAAAAGAGTGAAAGTGAGTGACAAACACCCCGAATGGACTTCATATGCGCCCTAACTCATATCGGTATGTGTTTTGAATCCGTTCGAGTCGGTGTTCATAATTCCTCCCAACGTGTCTCAACTTGCACTACTGACTCCATTCGTCCGAGAAAAAGTCACAGAGTGAAAATGAGTAACAAACACCCCGAATGGACTTCATATGCGCCCTAACTCATACCGGTATGCGTTTCGAATCCGTCTGAGTCAATGTTTAAAATTCCTCACGACGTGGCCCAACTTGCACTGCAGACTGCATTCGTGCGACAAAAAGTCACAGAGTGAAATTGAGTGACAAACACTCCGAATGGACTTCATATGCGCCCTAACTCATATCAGTATGCGTTTCGAATCCGTCCGAGTCAGTGTTCAAAATTTCTCCCGACATGTCCCAACTTGCACTGCTGACTCCATTCGTGCGAGAAAAAGTCACAGTGTGAAACTGAGTGACAAACACCCCGAATGGACTTCATATGCGCCCTAACTCATATCGGTATGCGTTTCGAATCCATTTGAGTTGGTGTTAAAAATTCCTCACGACGTGTCCCAGCTTGCACTGTAGACTCCATTCGTTCGAAAAAAGTCACAGAGTGAAACTGAGTGACAAACACCCCGAATGAACTTCAGATGCGTTCGAATTCATATCGGTATGCATTTCAAAACCGTCTGAGTCGTTAAAAATTCCCCACGACGTGTCCCTACTTGCACTGTAGACTGTATTCGTGCGACAAAAAGTAACAGAGTGAAACTGAGTGACAAACACCCCGAATGGACTTCATATGCGCCCTAACCATATCGTTGTGCGCATCAAATCCGTCCGAGTCGGTGTTAAAAATTCACAAAGTCAAAAAGTGAAACGTGTCCCAACTTGCACTGCTGACTCCATTCGAGCGAGAAAAAGTCACAAAGTGAAATTGAGTGACAAACACCCCGAATTGACTTCATATGCACCCTAACACATACCGGTATGAGTTTCGAAGCCTTCAGAGTCGGTGATAAAAATTCCTCACGATATGTCCCAAGTTGCACTGTAGACTGCATTCGTGCGACAAAAAGTGACAGAGTGAAACTGAGTGACAAACACCCTGAGTGGACTTCATATGCGCCCTAACTCACATCGATATGCGTGTCGAATCTGTCTGAGTCGGTGTTAAAAATTCCTCCCAACATGTCCCAACATGCACTGTAGACCCCGTTCGTGCGAGAAATAGTCACAGAGAGAAATAGAGTGACAAACACACCGAATGGACTTCATATGCGGCTTGACTCATATCGGTAAGCGTTTCGAATCATTCCGAGTCGGTGTTAAAAATTCATCCCAACGTGTCCCAATTTGAACTGTAGACTCCATTCGTGCGAGAAAAAGTCACAGATTGAAACTGAGTGACTAACATCCAGAATGGACTTCATATGCGCCCTAACTCATATCGGTATGCGTTTCGAATCCGTCTGGGTTGGTTTTAAAAATTCCTCACGACATGTCCCAACTTCACTGTAGACCCATTCGTGCGAGAAAAAGTCACAGAGTGAAACTGAGTGACAAACACCCGGAATGGACTTCATATGCACCCTAACTCATATCGGTATGCATTTCGAATCCATCCGAGTCGGAGTTAAAAATTTCTCCGAACGTGTCCCATCTTGCACTGCAAACTCCATTCGTGCGAGAAAAAGTGACAGAGTGAAACTGAGTGACAAACATCCCGAATGGACTTCATATGCGCCCTAACACATATCGGTATGCCTTTCGAATCCGTCTGAGTCGGTGTTGAAAATTCCTCACGACGTGTCCCAACATGCACTGCAGACTCCATTCGTGCGAAAAATGTCACAGAGTGAAACTCTGTGACAAACACCCCGAATGGACTTCATAGGCGCCATAACTCATATCGGTATGTGTTTCGAATCCGTTTGACTCGGTGTTAAAAATTCCTCATGATGTGTCCCAACTTGCACTGTTTCGGGGGTAGGTCATCCTGACACGTGTCCCGGTCCCCCGGGGCTTTAGGACGTTTTCCCCGAGCTCGGAGGTCCTTTCCAGAGCTCGGGCGGAGGTCTCCCCGAGCTTGGAGGACGCTTCCCGAGCTCGGGCAAGGGTCTTCCCGAGCTCGTGCTGGCTCCCGCGACCTCCTCGACCTCGGCACCTTCGACCCGGCCTCCAGCATAGTATTCACTTTTCTTACGTGACCTCTCTCCCTTGTGTGGGAACTGGGGTTACCAACTCCTGTCAATTCCCCTACGTGGGAACTAGGGTCAACTGCTCCTGTTAGCTCCCCTGCGTGGGAACAGGGCCCAGCGACTCCTGTCAGCTCCCTTGCGTGGGAACTAGAGTCAACTGCTCCTGTCAGCTCCCAAACACCTCCCGATGTCATCATTCGAGATCAACGCCCAGGGGTCTATAAAGCGCTGGGCTACCTCGATCATGAAAGGCGGGAACAAAACAAGAAGGAAAAAAGGAGAGGCAAGAACACAAGAGACACACTCATACGTTACACCACCTCGTCGAGCTCCCCCTTAGCCACCACTCTCGAGCGGCCTCGAGGTCAAGCTCCATGTTCATCCTCCCTCGAGGAGCTTTTTAGTCACCTTTCGCCTACGGGCATGACTAGAGTAGAGCTATTACCCGACCCAGGAGGCTCGAACCAGTATAAACGCTGTGTCCCCTATTCCCCTGTCCTTCTTCCCTGAGCTGTGCACCTACCGACGCTCCCTCCTTCCCGAACGAGCATGACTTTGGGCCTCGCCCCTTTACACGATCCTTCCCCCCTTCTTTGTGGTTGACGGTCCCGATCGTCGACAGCTAGCGCCCACAGTGGGGCTCGAGGTTTCGTTCGTCCGAAGTTCATCACCTCAGCATCGTCAGCACCCGAGTGCCAAGGCTCCTCCTCCATGCTCTCGCCCTCATTGCTGCCTCGCGAACGCCTGGTCTTCATGGCCGACAGCCGCGAGGCGACTCCGAGGGCGGATGATGACGGCCCAGAGACTTCGCAAGAGGCACGTCGGCTCGTCCAGGTCGCCATCAACCAAGCCATCATCGCCATTCGGTGAGAGGAGCGCGGGAGGGCCCGCTCTCCGTCTGGACAGCTTAGTCCCTCTCGCCCAGACGAACCTAGCCAGGAGCGCCTGCGGGCTATCGTCTGGGTCATGGCTGACCTCGCGTGGACCGGCTCGGCTCTCTCCCGATGGTCCCTAGCCGAAGAGCTCAACAGGGTGACCGACGATGTCGCGCCTTCGCGACAAGTGCGGCGCCTGGGCTTCGAGTCTCGCCCCTTGGCGAGCGGTGGCGATTTGCCGCGCAGTCGTCGGCCGTTCCGCCAGCAGACTCCTTACCCACGGGCTCGCACCCGTCACCATCCCTTCTGCCTCGCCAGGGGGAAGACGTTGCGTGCGGGCACAGCCACCGGCAACAGAGCAATAGTGATGCTCGCTCGAGCAGTAACGCTTCCGGAGGCCTTTGCTCGGACATTCCACCCACGTGCCAAAAGGTTCGCGACCGCCCGCGCCACCGCCCCAACGATGCTCTTGTTGACCGTCGTGGTCGACGCGGGGTGCGCCGCCGACTCGAGTTTCCTTTGTCGGTAGACGGCGACTCCGACGCCAGCAGCGGTGGCAGTGGCCTCCTGGCCTACGGCTACCCGGCGTACTCAGACGCCTCTGTCGAGTGCGCTGGCCGGCCCGGTTCAAGTCGGCAATAATGGAGCGATTCGACAGGACCAGGAACCCCGCGGAATTCCTTTTCATATACTCCACCGCCATCTTGGCGGCCGGCGGGGACGAGGCCGCGATGGCCAACTATCTCCCCACCAACCTGGATGTAGCCGCCCGTACCTGGCTCTTCTACCAGACGCCCGGCGCCTTCCGGTCATGATGCCAGTTGCGGAGCACCCTCCACTCCAACTTTCAAAGCTGTTACGAGCGGCCTGGATGAGAAAGGGACCTGGACCGTGTCATCCAGGGAAAGGGTGAGTCCCTCTGAGATTTTGTGCGCCGGTTTACCCGCGCACGAAACTCAATCCCTAACGTCTCCAATGAGACCGTCATCAAGGCCTTCAAGTTTGGCGTCCGAGACAGACGCCTCACGGAGGACCTCGAGATCGCTACAAAGCTCACCATCAACAAGCTGTTCCGCATGGCGGAGCGATACGCAGACACAGACGACACCGTCCGCTGGAAGCATGACTACAACCGAGGCAAGCTCGGCCTCGCCTTTGGTGAGGCGGGGCCGTCCGGTGCTAAGGAAGGAGGTACAGCCCCGCACGACAAGAAGCGGGGGAAAGACTGCAGCGCTGGAGGCGGCCAGCTCCGCGTGGCCACCGCGATCGACAACAGGCGCGAAGGGATGGAAGCATGCCAGCCCGACCGCCGAGGGCCTCGGCCCCAGCAGAATCGCCCACGGTCTCAGCAAGAACCACGCTAGTTCCAGCAGGGGCAGGGTCGGGCCGGGCCCCCTCGGGTGGACGCCCGACCCTGGGGCGACGAGGAACAGCTCCGCCTCGACGTCGACAAATTCTGCCCATTCCATAAAATCTATGGCTATGATCTGTGAAGTTGCAGAACGTGGCTGTACAAGCTGGACTCCTTTTATAGAGGGCACGGAGACGCTCCCGAAGGGTGACGAGCGGCTCGGTGGAAATGACACCGGCGAGGGCCAAGCAAGCCTCGACCTGGAGTTCCAGCAAGGCGACCGTCGTGTGGATGTGATCTTTGGTGGCTCTTCGACATATCGGTGCCGGCACGAGCTAAAGGACGCCGCGCGCACCGTGTACCAAGCCACTGTCGGGAAGCCCACCGACCAACCCTACAGGTGGGATGGTGTTCCCATCACCTTCTCCCGGGATGATGCTACCCCGGGGATGTCGCGGGACTTCAAGACCGCCCTGGTCATCGAACCGACCATAAGCAATGCCGTCGTCGACCGAGTCATGGTTGACGGAGGAAGCTCCCTCAACCTGCTCTTGGCGAGCGCACTGGACCGGATGTAGATACCCCGGGCGAAAATCAAGAATATTGCGGTCCCCTTCTTCGACATCGTGCCAGGAAGTTTGACCACTCCGCTCGTGCAAGTGGTTCTGCCCGTCACCTTTGGCGACTCGGCGAACTTCCGCACCGAGCTGATCACCTTCGAGGTCGTAGATGGCAACCTCCCCTACAACGCCATCCTCTGGCGGCCAGCCATGCATCCTCTGATCAAGTTTATGGCCGCGAATCACTACGGGCACCGGTGTATGAAGCTCCTGGGGCCCGGCGGCGTCATAACGGTCTGCGGCGACCTCAAGGCGACGCAAGGCTGTGAGGAAAATGCCCTGGCACTTGCCGGCATGCTGCCTCAGCAGGGTCCCTAGGCGACCCCGAAGAACGCCCACCGAAAGGCGGCAATCCAGCCCGGTGGCCCTACCAAGACCCATGCAACTCGAGGAGGGAAGCTCGGGCAAGTGCGCCTGCGTTCCGCTCAGCTCAACCCAGAATAGGAAGACGAGCTCGTCACCTTCCTTCGAAACAAACTACAAAGAAAGCTTGGCTGCAGGCCCGTGCGCCAGAAACTGCGGCGCTTCTCCCCCGATAAAGCGGCCATAATCAGGGAGCACCTTGATAAGCTCCTGAAGGTTGGCTTCATTCATGAGGTCAATTACTCTGAATGGCTGGCCAACCCTGTAATTGTACAAAAGAAAGGCGGGAAATGGAGAATGTGCATCGATCACACGAGCTTAAACGCCACGTACCCCAAAGATAACTTCCCTATTCCACGCATTGATCAGATTGTGGACTCTATCGCCAACACCAAGATGTTGAGTTTTCTCGACGCCTACTCCGGCTACCACCAGATCAAGCTCGCCGTGGAAGACGAGGACAAGACCGCCTTCATCACGCCGTTCGGAACCTTCTACTACACGACCATGTCATTCGGTCTCCGCAATGCATGCGCAACGTTCCAGCGGCTGATGGTCAAGACCTTCGACCCACAGATCGGCCGGACCCTCGAGGTCTACGTCGACGATATCATCGTCAAAAGCTCCTTCGAGGCCGACCACGTTAACGATCTGGCCGAGACTTTCGCCAATCTGAACAAATTCGGCATCAAGCTTAACCCCTAGAAGTGCATCTTCGCCACGACCTCCGAAAAGGTGCTCAGCTACATGATCAGGGGCTCGGGCGTGGGCCCGAACTCAGAGAAGATCGAGGCAATCGAGCAGATGGCCACCCTGACTTCGATAAAGCAAGTCTAGAGTCTCACCGGCTGCATCATCGCCCTCAGCCGCTTTATCTCCTAGCTCGACGAGCGAGGGCTGCCCTTCTTCAGGATCCTGCGCAGGCACGAGGGCTTCGAGTGGACCCCCGAAGCCCAGCGATCCTTCGACGAGCTCAAGGCATACCTCTTAAGCCCACCTCTGTTGACAACACTGCAGTATGGCGAAGTGCTGTTGCTCTACCTCGCGGCGATGATTTTTGCATGGGAACCCGCGGACATGCCGGGGGTCCCACAGGAGGTGGTCGAGCACAAACTGCAAACAAAGCCTGGTTACTACATCTCATTCTATCAAGACAGCTAAGGTTCTGCTTTTAATACTGAGGCATACATATATCCCAAGTCTGGATATAAGGAAGGAGTAACCTCAGTATTAGCTTGGTCACTACATCTCATTCTATCAAGACAGCCTGTAGATCTAGTTGACTACTTCTTTGGGCAGATGGAGGAAGCCATCTACAAAAAGTTTAGTAGCTCTTTGCCTTTTGCCCAGTTAATCACTGAAGTTCTGTTGGCTCAAGGCATTATCTCTCAAGACGATTTAAATAAAGAATTCAAGTGCTTTCCAAAGAAATATAGTATGCATCAAGCCACTGGACAAAGTTTAAGGATTTCTGGGTTTCTTCAAAGAGTGGCAGAAAATCAACCAATACAGGATGAAGAAGAAAGTGAAGAAAGGGTAGAAGCTGAAAATGAATTTGACAGAAACAGCTTTAAAGATCCTTCCTAGGCACAACAAAATGTCTCCTGGCATCAGTCTTATGAAAGTTATCATCAAACCTATGAGAGTCATTATATGTCTGATCAGAGTAGAAATAACAGAGAACCTAGTGTTCAAAGAGAAAAAAGGGGAGACTACGAGCCACCATTCTCCGTAAGCAAATCAAGTAATTCATGGAAATGGATGATGCTACTACTCAAAAGCTTTCAAGCTCGCTTGATAGAACCTTGGATGAAGAGCAACAATTATATCATCTTCAAGAGTCGCAATGCAGAAAGGTTCATGGAGGCACAAACTTTCGCATCAGAGCAAATGAAAATGAAGTCGAGGATCTGGGATGCCATCTGAAATGCCCCAGAATTTGAAACCTACTATCCTTCAAAGTCACTCATCCCGAGCATGATCAAAGGGACATGTTTCTGGTTGGGAAAGTCTGCTTGATCGGTATCCCATACCATCTTCCCCAAAGTATGATGAGCAAGCACAAGTTAATACATCTCGTGCTCAAGAAAATATCTTTGACTCTCAAATTTCTTGGTTTTCAAACTTTGAGCAACAATATCATCTTTGATCAAAGAGGTTTCCAAGCAAGATACATGGAAGATCATAATACAAAGAGCTCTAAGATATGAGGAAGAAATAAAGTTCCAAAATGAAGTCATGTCAAGATTTGACCACCTAAGCAAAAATCAGAAAATCTTAGACAAAGATGTCCAATACTCGATACTAACCAAAATCGATCAAGGACAGATCAGATGACATGAATCAAAAATTGGATGATCACTACAAGAAACTAAGAAATCAAGTGGAGGTCGAAATATATCTCATACAAGCAATCATTTATGGATGAGGCATCAATTAGATCATCTTCGACCATCAAGATGCCTTGCTCGACTATACTCGCTGGCACATGACTGCATGTATGATGTGGGCGACGCCCTTGTCGAGACTCAAATATGAATGAATCGTTGGATCATATTCATCGGATCTTCAACTCATCGACTATCCACCAGAGACCCAGACTATCCAAGTTGGCATGAACAAGCTATGTCTCAAGGGCCAGATAATCCAAGCCAAGAAGCCACTGATGATCCACCTGTCTCTCCTTCAAAGAAAAGTAAAGCTCAGGGCCAGCTCAAAAGAATCTTCTCAAGGCGCCAATAGGGCCCCTTTTTGGTTATTGTTGCCACAGGGGGAGAAAAACCTTATAGCTTTAGCCTTAGTCTCTTAAGTTCTGTTCTGTAGGCTGGCTTAACTATATGAATAGTATGTGTATTTGTCCTGTTGTGTGTAATTTTTATGTGCTTTGTTTATATATTGTTCATATTTAAACTGTTTAGATGCTATATGCTCGGATTCTCTACTATGATAAAAATGCATTTATTAAGGGCGAGAAATATTCGTTCATTATTTCTGATGTCAGTACATTCAGCTATCTCTGTTTTGCAGAATAAATGAGATATTACTAACTAAAAGGTATGTTGTCATCAATTACCAAAAAGGGGGAGATTGATAGCATCTAGGCACCCCTCAATTTTATTTCTGTATTATTATGGTTTTGGTATTGATGACTAAGTTAGTAATACTCAAAGCGTTGAATAAAGTAAGCTGGAATCTGATGAGGACATCACTTCTATGGATATAGCCACACCTTCAAATCCATCACCTACACATCAATCGGCCCCCGTTGCTGTAATACAAGGACCGATTACTCGAGCTCATGCGCCAACTCAATTACTGGTGAATGCGTTCCTCGGGCTTCATACGAATACTTTAATGGATGGAATGCTATTAAATTCTTGTGATGATGTCCTTTGCCTTAGGAACTTGGGTGAGGAACCAACCAAGATGAAGGATAGAAGAGAAGTGCACGAGTTGGGTTCAGATTCGACTCCAGGACAGAGCTGACTTGTTTCGACCGCCACGGCTACATCCGAACTCGGTTTTGGGCGTTCTTGTACTTCACTGAAAGCTTATCAAGTGTACTTTCAAACAGATTTGAAATCACATCGAAACTCCTTCTGAGTCGACGGGAATCGTCCAATCAATCAGCATTGTTTTTTTAGTCCGAGTCAAAAGTGGGCCTTTGGCCTTGTAACAAGGAAAGCCTACTTAAAGCTGCACCCTAGGGTTCCTAGACGCCTCTCCACAATATAAACAACCAGCCGCTGCCATTGGATGGTGTGTTTTCTTTTAGATCAAAGATAGCAGTTGCTACTTCTTGTAATCGCGTGTGTTGGCTAAACCGCCCGAATTACTTGTCATCGGAAACCCCTCTTCTGTGATTCTGAATGAACTCGTGGTTTCAATTCTAATTTCAGTTGCTTGTTCATCTTGTTCTTGCGTGTTCTTCGATTGCTTGCAGGGACAAAGGCCTTCGTGGTCAGGTTGATCGTGCACCAGCAAGATCAATAACAACTTCGGGAGTTGGTGTAACGATTGCTAAGGCGCATCGTCTGGGGACGATGTAGTCGGATCGCCAACGTCTTCTTCCACCCAATCGAATCTATCCCCCTCTCATCGAAAGGTCAGGACATATCCTTCTATCAGAATCTATGATGGAACAAGTTGGGATAACAAGATTAAGCCTTTCAGTTTTTAGTTTATGACTTGGGAGATGTTTCAAGTCATATAGCCTAAGTTTGTTTTTCCTTTTTTGGTTGTCTAAGTGAGGGACTTTGCTCAAAGAAATAGTTTGTTTAGGCAAAGGCAAAACTAGATCACTCGGAGCAAAAGACACTTAGTCTTTACCTTGATGAAAACATACCTCTTAGTACAACGGACAAATCTTTACCTATCAATTTTTCTTCAGTCCGTTGCATACCTTAAAACAATTCTACGTCAAAATTTCCTTGGAATATCTGATCATCAGATTAAAATATTCGCTCTCATATTCACATATCCTTGATCAAAACCTTCTTTGAACATCTTCTTGATAGCCAAAGGTTTACCTATGAATGACGGACCAAAAATACTTAGTTCGGCATACATGCAATATTCTCTCCTTTGTGTTGGACCAAAATATCTTAGGTTGCTCATCTTCAGCAGACCAAATTTTCGGTCCGGCACCCCTGTCAGTGTATAAGTTTTTGGCTGGACTAAATCTTTGATGTACTTTCAATCGAACCCTAAAATGAATATTTTCTATCTTCAAAAAGAACCTTTTCTCAGAAAACGGACCAAGCATTTGTGTTTAATTTTTTTTTCCGTGGCTAAAAAAAATAGCTTAGATAAATTTTATCTTTGTTGAAAAAGGTCCTTGGCACCAATCTTCTGAAAAGACCATGTATGACGGACCAAATATTTGGTCCGAAGTACATGTGTTTCCATGCCAAACCTATCTTCTGTGAAGTCTATGTATGACGGACCAAAAATTTGGTCTGAAGTACATGTGTCTCTGCTCCTGGCAAAACTCTTGCTTTATCCATGTATAACGGACCAAATATTTTGGTCCGACGTACATAGGTCTCATTACCTAAGCTAAAGCTTTTGAGATCCATTTGTAACGAACCAAAGTTTTTGGACTGATACTGATGTATGTCTCTCAGTGGTATGCTAGACCATCTTTCATAATCAACCCATGTACTACGGACCAAAATATTTGGTCCGTCGCAATCTCTCAAATTTGGTCCGACATACACATATTCAGTATCGCTAAGCACTGATACTAAGTCCGTTGTACGTGTATATTTCTGTTGTTTCTGACATCTGACACGCCCAACGGCTACTGTAGCAGGTGTAACGGCTATTTTCACTCCAAATGGCGATATAAGCATTACCTATGCCATCTACCATACATACAGATGAACTCCTTACACTTTGGTATTGAAATATAGCTCTTATTCTCAAAAGGAGTCTGTGCTTCATCTTCATACAAAACTTCTCATACATCTCTAGTGTTTTAGCTCCAAGTCGTTGTCTAGTTGTGTGAATTGCAAAGTGAACCAAGAGACAGAACTTGTGCAAAGTTTATTACTCTTGGATCTTGGCGATCGAGATACTTGGAGGAAGTGAACAGTGTGACTGTCCAAAGGAGCTTGTGGAAGGCAATCAGATTTGTGAGAGGTTTGGAACTCACCTCACTAGTAGTGAAAGAGTTACCTGAGTGATCGCCAGAGCTACTGCGACTAGCTTTGGAGAAGCAGAACTTCGAAAGAAGTGTTTCAACGTGGATTAGGAGTGCGGCTCTGAACCACGGGATAAACTCTGTCTCTCCTGTGCCATTTTGTTTATTGCTTTCGCTATGTTTATTAGTTGTTTACTTTCTGTGTTATTCTTACAGTAAGTTGCCCTCTGTTATTTTTAGTTAGTTATTTAAAATAGTTAGAAATTGTTAAAATTGCCTATTCACCCACCCTCTAGGCCATCTCGATCCTTCAAGTGGTATCAGAGCCTAGTTTTACTTGTCTAGCCTAACTAGCTTTGCTAAATGGTCGAGGAAATGGTTCTCTGAATCATTAGTATTGGTAGAGCACTGCTTTTGATGGCACAAACTATGCTTATTGGAAAATTAGGATGAGATGCTATTTAGAAGTCATCGGGTATGATGTGTGGAGGGTTACAGAGAAGCCTATGCCTCCTCGTGTCATACCCAAGGGCAATCTGCATATGGAGAACCCACTCCTGGTGAAATTCAAAATATGCAATATGATGCTCAAGCTAGAAATGCCATATTTTTAATTTAGAAGTTTTTGATAGAGTAAGTAATCTTACATCTGCTTATGATATATGGACAACATTACAAGAAATTCATGAAGGAACCTCTGATGTAAAAGAAGAAAAATATTATGTTGTTCGAGAAAAATTTGATCAATTAATTCAAAATGCTTTCTCAAGAAAATGCTAATGACATGTTCTCTAGGCTAAATCTTATTGTCAATGAACTAAAAGGCCTAGGAACTAAAATTTCAGATGTTGAAGTATGCAGGAAGATGATCAGAGTGCTTCCTCGGGCATATCATAGCTTGATCACATATCTGTCCAACAGTGGTGATCTTAAAAGACTCACTCCAACCGAGCTATTGGGCAAGATATCTGCTCATGAACTCACATTGGCTGATGAAGATGCTCCAAGGAAGAAATCCATCGCATTAAAAGCCAAAGAAGTTATACAAGACTCATCTGACGAAGATAATGATGAGTCAAGTGAAGATGAGGATGAAAATGTAAAGAAATTAGCTTTACTCATGAGAAGAGCCAACAAACTCATGAGAAGAGTTAATTTCAAAGACAGAGAAAGGTCAAATTCTTACTCAAAGAAAAATCCTTTTTCTAATGTTGTATGCTTTGAATGCAATGAAAAAGGGCACATAGCTGCTCGGTGTCCCAACAAAATCAAGAAGAAGAGCAAGTACAAATATAAGGATGATGAGGATGAAGAAAAGACTCAGGAAAAACCAAAGAAGTTTTTCAAGAAGAACTACTCCAAGAGATTTGTGAAGAAAGGGAAAGGAGAAGCTCACATAGGAGAATGGGTTACTGATGACGAAAGTGAAATTGAAGACTCATCCTCAGAGGAAGAAAGTCAAAAGTCAAAGGGGCTAGCTGGACTCGCTCTAGATGAGTCAACTCCACCACCACTCTCATTTCCTCTGTGTCTCATGGCAAGATCAGATGAGGAAAAGGTTAGTGACTCTCCTTCTTATGATGAGCTCGTAGAACTAGTTGAAGAACTAAATAATGCCTTGCATGATAAAACAAATTCAACTAGAACTCTTAAGAAGACTATCTCTAGCTTGCTTAATGATCAAAGGCTGCTAACAGACAAGTATGAAAATCTTATGCATGAACACGAAAAGTCCGTACAAATTCATTATGATCTAGTTACAAGTCATGCTTTGCTTGCTAAAAATTATGAAGACTTGCAAATTAACTACTGTGAGCTAGAAATTGAAAATGAAATGGTGTCTAACAAATCCAGTCATGTCTCTTTAAGTAATGTATCTATCTCATATGACTCTTCAACAAAAGAGATCTTGACTCATGGTTCTTCTGATGCTTGAGAAGGAAATTGCAAATATGCTTCCTGGGTCAAGGAGCTTGAGACTGAAAATAAAGAACTAAAAGCTCAAATAGCCACATTTGATAAAGGCTTGGAAAAATGTTTTCTGGGAAGTGCTACTCTTGACAAAATTCTAGTTGGACAGAGACCAAATTTGGGCAAAAAGGGCTTGGGGTATAAACCCAACAGGTTGCCAAATAAAAATGCTTCAGGTCATATTAAACAAATTTTTGTCAGGAAAAGCACTCAATGTTATTATTGTCATGAATCAAATCATGAATCTAAAAATTGCTATCTTGCAAATGTTTCTCATGCTAAAAGGAATTGCATGGTAGATGCCCATTACATGTTATTCAAAGATTTCAGGGGCAAAGCAAATGTGAAATATTTAGGTCCCTCAAATCTAAATAAAAAACTTAAAGCTGTCTGGGTACCTAAGGCTATGTTGATAAATCCTTTCAAACCTAAAATGGCTGTAACTAACATCAAAGGACCCAAAAGTATTTGGGTACCTAAAGTGAAGAAATAAATTTGTAGGTAAATTATAAGAGTGGAGGTAGACATTGGGTCATTGACAGTGGCTGCACTCAACACAAGACCGGTACCTCAAGAATGTTCACTTCAATTGAAGGAGAAAGTGATCCAAGTCACAAAATCACCTTTGGAGACAACAGCAAAAGAAAGGTAAAAGGTCTTGGTAAGATTGCCATATCAAATGATCACTCTATTGACAATGTTCTTCTCGTTGATTCCTTAAACTTCAATTTATTGTCTGTTGCTCAATTATGTGATCTTGGATTCCATTGCAAATTCACTTCTGATGGGGTAACTGTATTTGACAAAAATGAAAAGCTTATTTTCAAAGGTTTCAGATTTCAAAATCTCTATTTAGTTGATTTCAAATCTAACTCCTCATGTATCTCAACTTGCCTATTAGCTAAAGTTTCCCTTGGATGGCTTTGGCATAGACGTCTTGGGCATGTAGTAATGTCCAATCTGAAGAAGGTGTTCAAAAATGAGCTTGTGGTGGGTTTGAAAGATGTCAAATTTGAAAAGAATAAGCTATGTAGTGCTTGTCAAGGCACAAACAAGTAGCTAATTCTCACCCAATTAAAAGTATCATGTCCACCACTAGACCACTTGAGCTTCGTGATATGGATGTGTTTGGTCCCACCTCATATGCTAGCATTGGTGGTAACTCTTATTGTTTAGTAATTGTTGATGATTTTTCCAGATTTATTTGGGTATTCTTTTGCCAAATAAAAGTGAAGTTGGAAAATCTTCAAAACTTTTGCAAAAGGGCTCAAAATGAATTTGATTGTCCCATCAAGAAAATAAGAAGTGACAATGGATCTTAGTTTGTTAACACAAATATCATTGAATACTGTGATGAATTAGGAATTAAGCATGAACTCTCAGCTACTTATACTCCTCAACAAAATGGTGTTGTTGAAAGGAAAAATCGAACCTTGATTGAAATGGCTAGATCTATGCTAGATGAATATGAAACCTCTGATGCCTTTTGGGCCGAAGCTATCAGTACTGCTTGTCATGCTGTAAATAGACTTTATCTTCATAAATTGCTTAAGAAAACTCCTTATGAACTTTTGGTAGGAAGAAGACCAAATGTATCATATTTTCGTGTGTTTGGTTGCAAAGTTTATATCTATAAAAAGAGAACTCATTTGGGAAAATTTCAAACTAGATGTGACACTGGCTTCATGCTAGGATATTCCTCTAAGTCCAAAGCATATAGAGTCTTAAATAATACCACTGGGCTGGTAGAAGAAACTTATGATGTAAAGTTTGATGAATCTAATGGCTCACAAGGTGAGCACGAAAATTTAGATGATGTAGGAGATGATGGCTTGGCACAAGCAATGAAGAAGATGGAAGTGGGTGATATTCGACCAAAGGAAGACAAGGATGAACTCCCCACTCAATCAATGATACCTCATGCTGGAACTCAAGAAGAAGAAGAAGAAGAAAAAGAACAAGATCGTCAATCCTCATCAAAACCCATCATACCATTGCGAAGGATCATCCCTCAGATCAAATCATTGGTGAATTCAGTAAGGGTGTTCAAACACGTTCTAGACAAGCTTCTTTTGTGAACATTACTCTTTTGTCTCGTGTATTGAACCTAAAACAGTGGAAGAAGCACTAGAAGATGCTGATTGGATAATTGCTATGGAAGAACTTAACAATTTTGAAAGAAACAAAGTCTGGAGTTTAACAAATCGCCCAAAGGATCACAATGTTATTGGTACAAAATGGGTGTTCAGAAATAAGCAAGATGAAAATGGAGTGGTGATAAGGAATAAAGCCAGACTTGTAGCTCAAGGTTTTACTCAAATAGAAGGACTGACTATGGAGAGACTTATGCCCTGCTGGCTCGCCTTGAAGCTATTCGGTTTCTTCTTGCCTTTGCTACTCATTTTAATATCACTCTATTTCAAATGGATGTAAAAAGTGCATTTCTAAATGGATTCATTGATGAAACTGTCTATGTTGAACAACCACCTAGTTTTGAAGATCAAAATTCGCCAAATCATGTGTATAAATTATCTAAGGCACTCTATGGTCTAAAGCAAGCTCCTAGAGCTTGGTATGAGCGTCTTAGAGATTTTCTACTCAATAAGAACTTCAAAACTGGAAAGGTTGATCCAACTCTGTTTCTAAAAGACATCAATGGAACAATAATGATTTGTCAAATATATGTAGATGATATTATCTTTGGCTGTACTAATATTTCTCTCTGTAAAGAGTTTGGTGACATGATGGCCAAAGAATTCGAGATGTCTATGATTGGGGAACTGTCATTCTTTCTGGGATTTCAAATCAGGCAGTTGAAGGAAGGAACTTTTATTTCTCAAGAAAAATATACTAAGGATCTTCTCAAACGCTTCAAAATGGAAGAATGAAAGATTATAAAGACTCCCATGGCTACTAACACACATCTTGATCAAGATGTGGGAGGTAAGTCTGTTGATCAAAAGCTTTTTAGATCCATGATAGGCTCTTTACTATACTTGACAACATCTAGGTCAGATATCATGTTTAGTGTGTGTATGTGTGCAGATTTCAAGCTGCTCCTAAAGAAATTTACTTGAGTGCTGTAAAAAGAATATTTAGATATCTTAAGTATACTTCAAGTATGGGTTTATGGTACCCCAAAGGTGCCCCCTTTGAGCTTCTAGGCTACTCAGATTCTGACTATGCCGGATGCTGATGAGGACATCACTACTATGGATATGACCACATTTGGTTGTACCTACTCCAACACATCATCCACGGGCCAAGAAGAGAGAGAGATCAAATCCATCACGTTCTGGAATCCAATTCGGCCTCCTGAGACAGCACCAACTTAAAACGGCCATAACTTTTGATCCAGAAGGATGTTCAGGGCACATGAGTACTTGATTGAAAGCTTTCGTCGCCCTCTTTCCAATGGATCCAGTCTCACCTTCAAATTCCTTCTGAGTTGTACGGAAACTGCAAAACAAGTCACGTCACTTTTCCAGTCCGAGTCAGAGTGGGCCTTAGGCCTTGTAATCGAATTGTATTTGGTTTCCTAGGGTTTTGAACGACCACCTCCTCTTGTTATCTCATAAAAACCAGCCGCAACCCCATCTAGGGTTTTGGGTTTTGTTTGATTAGTTTAGCCAAGTGCAAACTTCGTGTCTTCAAGTTGTCTTTGATGACCACCTTGTCAAGACCTTCAATAGAACCCCAACTTATTTTGTCCTTCAATTCTTATTCGCAATTTCAGATTGCTTTTACCATTGTTCTTGCTTGTTCTTCGGTTGCTTTGCAGGAATTGAACTCGTGTTCAAAGTTGATCGTGCCTACGGCAAGATCAATAACACTGAGTTGGTTTAGCGATTGCTAAGGCGCATCGTCGTCGTGACGTTGTAGTCGGATCGCCAAAGTCGGTTCCACTAATCGATAGTTATCGCCTCATCGAAAGATCGGGACACAACCTCACATCGTGGTATCGAGCGCCAAGTTGCTCGGTGAGAGATTCTATATCGTAGATTAGTTTTTGTTTTCTGTCCTAAATTGAAAATTACTCCACAAAAATTCAACCTTTAGATTCAATCTGTTATTTTAGTGAGTTTTGTTAGGTTTTGATCCATTAGAGTCCTTATTTTAGTTGTCGATTGTTTTTTCCCTTCGCGTAGCTTTTCTTTCAATCTGTCCAAGACTTTGTTTTGTTCATAACTTTCGTGATACGAGCTCGGATTCTAGTGTTTTTGCACTTTCCTAAAACCTGGGAACGATCTCTACAAAAACCTAGTTGGGCATGAACTCTAATTCTAGAGCTAAATCTGTTTAATCTGGATATCAAATTTGTTGAAGCAAGTTGTACTTCCAATCCAGATCGGTTCGGTATTTTGATCATAATTCTCACGTCCGAACTCCGTTTGGGAAGTTTTTATATTTTACTGAATCCTTGAGGAGTCCTCTACAAAACGTTTTTGGGTGTCCTTTCTGATTCGATTCCATCAAACCGAATTTGATTCGATTCGAATTGGTCCCGCTGGCTAAAATTGGGAGTATTCATGCAGTTCGGTTTTTGAGCCATAACTTTCACACCCGTGCTCCAAATTGCATGTTCTTGTATTCCTTTGAAAGCTGAGGACATAAGCTTCAATTCTTTCCATAGTGAACCTTCTAAATTCGGTCCTTTTGAATCTGTAATCTAGGCGACAAATCTGCTGCCCTAGAAACTTTGAATTTGGGTGTTTTGCTTCAATTCGTGTTCTAGTTTTGTTCCTTTGAGTTGGTTGAGTCCAGTAGCATCCATAATCCATAAAACTCCAAAAATATCAGTATACATACCTTTGTTAACCAATTCATCCTTTGCGAATACTTTGATCCCAATTGAGACTAGCTATTTGATATTGCTTAGGGCTGTTCATATTGATACATTGCATAATCTTGAATTATCATATCATACTATCTTGTGATATCAAGTTAGGGATTCCAAAACTTTGCTCATACTAGTGTTGGCCGCAAGTCACCAAAAGAAAGAAGAGAGAAAGAAAGAGCCAAAAGCCATTGGTTGCATTAAGTTCCATCATCTTTGCGCGTGAGTTGCCTTGAAATTCGCTTAAATCTTTGAGATCGGCAACTAGGACTTGTGATTTCTATTTTGGGTCCTTACTTGTCATTACAATAACTAGAATTATCAGATTGCATAGGAAATAAGTATAGCCTACCAAGCTCCACATATTTTACCTTGTACGTTTGTTCGGTCCCTTGCAATCGCTTTATCCAAGCTTCGAAGAACTTTTGACACCGCCAACGGCCGACAACTCCTGCTGCACGGTAAGAACTTGTAAGAGCTTTGGTTAAGCCTTGAGAGTTGAGCGACTTTTCTCCACTTCCTAGTAGTTGATTGGGAATTACATAAACCTTTGTCTTTCCCTTTATGCTACTAACCATGTCAGGTGACAAGAGTTCACTGCATCATTCTCCACGCACGAAGGGCAATGTACAACTCACTAATGAGCAAATGTCGCGGCAAGAAGACCGTTTCCGGTCCATCGAGACTGCTCAGGGAGTTGCTAACACTACCCTTACTTTTTGTTGAGGTCAAGCTAAAAGCTGAGCATGAGTCGAGGACGACTCAAATTCAAGAAAGGGAGGATGATGAGGACATCACTACTACGGATATGACCACATTTGGTTGTGCCTACTCCAACACATCATCCACGGGCCAAAAAGAGAGAGAAATCAAATCCATCACGTTCTGGAATCCAATTCGGCCTCCTGAGACAGCACTAACTTAAAACGGCCATAACTTTTGATCCAGAAGGGTGTTCGGGGCACATGAGTACTTGATGGAAAGCTTTCGTCGCCCTCTTTCCAATGGATCCAGTCTCACCTTCAAATTCCTTCTGAGCTGTCCGAAAACTGCAAAACAAGTCACGCCACTTTTCCAGTCCGAGTCGAGTGGGCCTTGGGCCTTGTAATCGAATTGTATTTGGTTTCCTAGGGTTTTGAACGACCACCTCCTCTTGTTATCTCATAAATAACCAGCCGCAACCCCATCTAGGGTTTTGGGTTTTGTTTGATTAGTTTAGCCAAGTGCAAACTTTGCCTTCGAATTAGCCGATAGCCACCTTGTCAAGACCTTCAATAGAACCCCACCTTATTTTGGCCTTCAATTCTTATTTGCAATTTCAGATTGCTTTTACCATTGTTCTTGCTTGTTCTTCGTTGCTTGCAGGAACTGAACTCGTGTTCAGTTGATCGTGCCTACGCAAGATCAATAACACTCGAGTTGGTTTAGCGATTGCTAAGGCGCATCGTCATCGTACGTTGTAGTCGGATCGTCAAAATCGATTCCACCAAATCGATAGTTATCGCTCTCATCGAAAGATCGGGACACAACCTCACATCAGATGCAAGATTGATCGTAAGAGCACCTCAGGGAGTTGTCATTTGCTTGTAAGGTCTTTATTTCTTGGTTTTCTAAAAAGCAAAATTCAGTAGCACTATCCACTACCGAAGCCGAATATGTGGCTGCAGGAAGTTGTTGTGCTCAAATTTTATTCATCAAACAAACATTCTTAGATTTTTGTATAAAATTTGAAAATGTGCCTCTACTGTGTGATAATGAAAGTGCAGTGAAAATAGCAAACAATCCGATCCAACATTTCAGAACTAAGCATATTGAAATTCGACATCACTTTATTCGTGATCATGTTGCTAAAGGAAATGTTATGCTTAGTCATGTAAGAACTGAGGACCAATTGGCTGATATTTTCACTAAGCCGCTTGATGAGGCAAAATTTACGAAATTAAGAAATGAACTAAATATTATTGCCTTTTCAAATGTTGCTCGATAATATCTAATTAAGGGGAGCAAGTTTGCTCACTTTCTTATCCTAAAAGCTCATATCCCTTGATTTCTTACCCCAGCTTTGTGTGACTTTCTGTTAAAAATCTCTTCGGTTTCCGTAACCTCCTAGTTTTTCGTATCTTCTCTAACTTCAAGCCGCTTCGGATTATGAGGCATTCATTTCTTTCCTGTCAAAATGGCTATAAAAGGTGAACCAAAGCTCTGAGGATGTAATCCATCTCTTAGCTTCTTTCTGAGTTCTTCATCATGCCTAAAAGACCTTTCAACGATGATCGGGACGATCCAGAGCTTGCAGAGCTCTGGAGGGAGTTTGATCGCACTCTAGCAGAGTTGGCTGAAGAAAGGGCAGTTGTCAGAGACAGTGCTGCCGTGGACACCTTTCTTGAAGCTTTCCCCACTCTCCTCAGGGCCAGAGATGCGCTCATAGAGGCTCTAGGGCGTGCGCATTGGGGAGAAAACTAAGTTCTTGTTCGTATCTTATCCCGTTCCCTCTAATCATGTAAGCCGGGATGTTGTACATAAATAAAAATATGGTGTTCCAAAGTGCTCTCTGTATTTTGTGTGTTTTCTAAATTGAATGACTATTCATAAGCGTACGTCGCTAAACATAATTTCGACTAGCCGCACAATACTTTCTGCTAGTATCATTCATGCACTAGTTCGATGATTCATCGCTTCGACTACACGATATGGATAAAGTAATAATGTCAAGTTAAAATAACTCTTTGATTAAAGTTTTTTCTAATAATAAAAATGCTGCTATAATACTCATCTTTTTATGCTCTTTCTTATCTAATCACAAATTAAAGAAACCAAGTTATCATCTGCCTCTTTCAGCAAAGTGTCCATATTAAAGTACTTGAGTTTCTCAGATAAGCTTAGTTTAAAGAAATATTTAAGCTTACTTGATTATCAAACTCAAACATTTACTGAATTTTTTTTGTCTTTGTTGATTTTGGTTGTCGATCTTAGATATATCTCTTATTTCAAAATCTTCAGAAATATAGATATGATGCAGACTGAGAACATCTTAAAGTTACAGGTTCCTACTTGGATCGGACTAATCTCAAACAAACTTTCAATGCTCGCCGGACTAAATTTTTTAGTCCGACGCTAATGAAAGTTTTGGTCTTAACTCCAAGCAAGACTAAAACTCCTCTACAAACGGACTAAAACTGGTCTTGGCTGAGTATAAAGCTTTTTGGTCCGACCCAATTAGTAATCTGTCTAAAATCCGTCTGAATCAAGTCTGCCTCATGATCAAATTTTTCTAAAGTTTTATTTATTTCCTTCTTCTTCTCTCAAGATTTCAAAATTTGCTTAAAATCTTACCTATTGCTTTAGGTCTTACCCATTGCTAACCTGACCTTATGTTTGGGAATCTCTGTGCTTGTTCAAACCGCTTCAAAAAGGAGGTCCCACCACCTTGCCGAACTCCCATTTCTTTTCAAATACCCTGGTTAAAGGTGTCAGTTCCCAAGGCCCATTTACTTTTGCCAATACATTCAATGCAGTAACTTCTTCCATCAAAAACCTCTTTGTTATTTCTTTGCTTGCGCAAAACTTCTCTGAACCAGAAGTTTCCTTCTTCTCTACACCGAAGCAAATCCTGATCGGGTCTTGGCTACGGTGATCCTGTGATTTTTTGCGCAAGAATCTTCTTCAAGCTTAGTAAGTTCCTTAGAACTTCTCTCTTTCTCTTCAAAATCTCGAACCCTAGACCTGGTGCTTAGATATAGTTCTTCCTTTTAGGTCTGTTCTTTTGTTTGAAGAGGGCCTGGTCCTGAGTCTGAGCAATAAGTCAGTGTTTAATGTCAGAAATCAAAATGAGGTCAAAGAATCCTGATAAAAGGGGTTTGGTTGGAAAAATTATTGATAGAGTTAAGAGTAAGAAGCAAAGAAGATCCAGTTCAACCTCTAAAACAAATCTGCCTGAACAACGTCAAGGACCAATTCTAATCCCAGATGTTCATAATGCTGCTCGAGCAAACCGGAAAGTAGTAACCTCTCATCCAAGAAAAGGAAAGCAAATTGTTGATCCTGAGTCATCCTCTGAGGATTGTCCCTATGAACCCAACAGTGAATCTTCCTCAGAGAGTACTGAATTGGTCTCTGAAATTGACATGCTTAGCAGTGAAGAACTGGCAAACCTTAGTACTAAGAAGTTGAGAGCAGTTCGGTTAGTAAGTGAAAAGGTCCGTTTCCGAGTCAAGGCCAGCCCACAGGTGAAAATTTTGTGTCCTTGTTAAACAAAATATATATAATGCCTATCTGAACAGAAGAGATGGAAAAGGAAAGTTGATTTCGGCTCTGTCAAATCACCAATATGTAGAATGGGACCAAGTGAATAATATAATTGGTTCAACTGGACTGTTTGATTGCATAAACTCAACTCCTGGACTGATAAGAATCATGTGAAACAAAACAATACCATGGAGTGTCTCAAGGACTCTAGAGTTTTATGCATCTTTACTAGTGAACAAACAAAGAAAATATATCATGTTCACTCTGAATGGGGAAATAAGAAAAATCAAGTCATCCCAGTTTGAATCAGCAATTGGAGCTTCTAGTCCACTGGCAAACAAGACAAGAATCTTTGAAAAGATGTATCCTCATCAGAGGTGGAGACGAGTGGGGACATGCCAGATGTGCAAGTATTAGGACACATATACAAAGACACCTCCAGTGAGGATTTTAATCCGAATAGAGTGTCCTGCCTGTCTGAAGAAGCTAAGGTTCTGCTTTTAATATTGAGGCATACTATATATCCCAAGTCTGGATATAAGGAAGGAGTAACCTCAGTATTAGCTTGGTTACTACATCTCATTCTATCAAGATAGCCTGTAGATCTAGTTGACTACTTCTTTGGGCAGATGGAGGAAGCCATCTACAAAAAGTTTAGTAGCTCTTTGCCTTTTGCCCAGTTAATCACTGAAGTTCTGTTGGCTCAAGGCATTATCTCTCAAGACGATTTAAATAAAGAATTCAAGTGCTTTCCAAAGAAATATAGTATGCATCAAGCCACTGAACAAAGTTTAAGGATTTCTGGGTTTCTTCAAAGAGTGGCAGAAAATCAACCAATACAGGATGAAGAAGAAAGTGAAGAAAGGGCAGAGGCTGAAAATGAATTTGACAGAAACAGCTTTAAAGATCCTTCCCAGGCACAACAAAATGACTCCTGGCATCAGTCTTGTGAAAGTTATCATCAAACCTGTGAGAGTCATTATATGTCTGATCAGAGTAGAAATAACAGAGAACCTAGTGTTCAAAGAGAAAAAGGGGAGACTCGAGCCACCATTCTCCGTAGCAATCAAGTAATTCATGGAAATGGATGATGCTACTACTCAAAAGCTTTCAAGCTCATTGATAGAACCTTGGATGAAGAGCAACAATTATATCATCTTCAAGAGTCGGCCATGCAGAAGGTTCATGGAGGCACAAACTTTCGCACCGAGAGCAAATGAAAATGAAGCCGGAGGATCCGGGATGCCATCCGAAATGCCCCACAATTTGAAACCTACTATCCTTCAATGTCACCATCCCGAGCATGATCAAAGGACACGCTTCTGGTTGGGAACGTCTGCTTGATGTCAAGATCCCATACCATCTTCCCCAAAGTATGATGAGCAAGCACAAGTTAATACATCTCGTGCTCAAGAAAATATCTTTGACTCTCAGCCTTCCTGGTTTTCAAACTTTGAGCAACAATATCATGCTGATCAAAGAGGTTTCCAAGCAAGATACATGGAAGATCATAATACAACAGCTCTAAGATATGAGGAAGAAATAAAGTTCCAAAATGAAGTCATGTCAAGATTTGACCACCTAAGCAAAAATCAGGAAAATCTTAGGCAGCATGTCCAACAGCTCGATACTAACCAAAATCTGATCAAGGACAGACTGTATGACATGAATAAAAAATTGGATGATCACTACAAGAAACTAAGAAATCAAGTGGAGGCTGGAAATATATCTCATACAAGCAATCATTTATGGATGAGGCATCAATTAGATCATCTTTCGAATTCATCAAGATGCCTTGCTCGACTATACTCGCTAAGGCACATGACCGCATGTATGATGTGGGCGACGCCCTTCTTGAGACTCGAAATATGAATGAATCGTTGGATCATATTCAGTCAGATCTTCAACTACTGACTATCCAGCCAGGAGACCCAGACTATCCAAGTTGGCATGACAAGCTATGTCTCAAGGGCCAGATAATCCAAGCCAAGAAGCCACTGATGATCCACCTGTCTCTCCTTCAAAGAAAAGCAAAGCTCAGGGCCAGCTCAAAAGAATCTTCTCAAGGCGCCAATAGGGCCCCTTTTTGGTTATTGTTGCCATTGGGGGAGAGAAACCTTATAGCTTTAGCCTTAGTCTCTTAAGTTCTGTTCTGTAGGCTGGCTTAACTATATGAATAGTATGCGTATTTGTCCTGTTGTGTGCAATTTTATGTGCTTTGTTTATATATTGTTCATATTTAAACCTGCTTAGATGCTATATGCTCGGATTCTCTACTATGATAAAAATGCATTCATTAAGGGGAGAAATATTCACTCATTATTTCGATGTCGACATTCATTAAACTGCTTTTTAGAATAAATGAGATATTACTAACTAAAAGGTATGTTGTCATCAATTACCAAAAAGGGGAGATTGATAGCATCTAGGCACCCTCAATTTTATTTCTCAGATTATTATGGTTTTGGTATTGATGACTAAGTTAGTAATACTCAAAGCGTTGAATAAAGTAAGCTGGAATCTGATGAGGACATCACTTCTATGGATATAGCCACACCAACAAATCCATCACCTACACATCAATCGGTCCCGTTCGTAATACAAGGACCGATTACTCGAGCTCGCGCCGCGCCAACTCAATTACTAGGTGAATGCGTTCCTCGGGCTTCATACGAATACTTTAATAGATGGAATGCTATTTAATTCTTGTGATGATGTCCTTTGCCTTAGGAACTTGGGTGAGGAACCAACCAAGATGAAGGATAGAAGAGAAGTGTACGAGTTGGGTTCAGATTCGACTCCAGGATAGAGCTGACTTGTTTCGGCCGCCACGGCTACATCCTGACTCGGTTTTGGGCGTTCTTGTACTTTACTGAAAGCTTATCAAGTCTACTTTCCAACAGATTTGAAATCACATCGAAACTCCTTCTGAATCGACGGGAATCGTCCAATCAAGCAGCGTTGTTTTTTTAGTCCGAGTCAAAAGTGGGCCTTTGGCCTTGTAACAAGGAAAGCCTACTTAAAGTTGCACCCTAGGGTTCCTAGACGCCTCTCCACAATATAAACAACCAGCCGCTGCAATTAGATGGTGGGTTTTCTTTTAGATCAAAGATAGCAGTTGCTACTTCTTGTAATCGCGCGTGTTGGCTAAACCGCCCGAATTACTTGCCATCGGAAACCCCTCTTCTGTGATTCTGAATGAACTCGTGGTTTCAATTCTAATTTCAGTTGCTTTTTCATCTTGTTCTTGCGTGTTCTTCGATTGCTTGCAGGGACAAAGGCCTTCGTGGTCAGGTTGATCGTGCACCAAAGAAGATCAATAACAACTTCGAGTCGGTGTAACGATTGCTAAGGCGCATCGTCTGGGGACGGTGTAGTCGGATCGCCAACGTCTTCTTCCACCCAATCGAATCTATCCCCCTCTCATCGAAAGGTCGGGACCTATCCTTCTATCAGAATCTATGACTTGGGAGATGTTTCAAGTCATATAGCCTAAGTTTGTTTTTCCTTTTTTGGTTGTCTAAATGAGGGACTTTGCTCAAAGAAATAGTTTGTTTAGGCAAAGGCAAAACTAGATCACTCGGAGCAAAAGACACTTAGTCTTTACCTTGATGAAAACAAACCTCTTAGTACAACGGACAAATCTTTACCTATCAATTTTTCTTCAGTCCGTTGCATACCTTGAAACAATTCTACGTCAAAATTTCCTTGGAATATCTGATCATCAGATTAAAATATTCGCTCTTATATTCACATATCCTTGATCAAAACCTTCTTTGAACATCTTCTTGATAGCCAAAGGTTTACCTATGAATGACGGACCAAAAATACTTAATCCGGCATACATGCAATATTCTCTCCTCTGTGTTGGACCAAAATATCTTAGGTTGCTCATCTTCAGCAGACCAAATTTCCGGTCCGGCACCCCTGTTAGTGTATAAGTTTTTGGCTGGACTAAATCTTTGATGTACTTTCAATCGAACTCTAAAATGAATATTTTCTATCTTCAAAAAGAACCTTTTCTCAGAAAACGGACCAAGCATTTCTGTTTAATTATTTTTTTTCGTGGCTAAAATAAATAGCTTAGATAAATTTTATCTTTGTTGAAAAAGGTCCTTGGCACCAATCTTCTGAAAAGACCATGTATGACGGACCAAATATTTGGTCCGAAGTACATGTGTTTCCATGCCAAACCTATCTTCTGTGAAGTCCATGTATGACGGACCAAAAATTTGGTCCGAAGTATATGTGTCTCTACTCCTGGCAAAACTCTTGCTTTATCCATGTATAACGGACCAAATATTTTGGTCCGACGTACATAGGTCTCATTACCTAAGCTAAATCTTTTGAAATCCATGTGTAACGAACCAAAGTTTTTGGATTGATACTCATGTATGTCTCTCAGTGGTATGCCAGACCATCTTTCATAATCAACCCATGTACTACGGACCAAAATATTTGGTCCGTCGCAATCTCTCAAATTTGGTCCGATATACACATATCCAGTATCGCTAAGCACTGATACTAAGTCCGTTGTACGTGTATATTTCTGTTGTTTCCGACATCTGACACGTCCAACGGCTACTGTAGCAGGTGTAACGGCTATTTTCACTCCAAATGGCTATATAAGCATTACCTAAGCCATCTACCATACATACAGATGAACTCCTTACACTTTGGTATTGAAATATAGCTCTTATTCTCAAAAGGAGTCTGTGCTTCATCTTCATACAAAAACTTCTCATACATCTCTAAGTGTTTTAGCTCCAAGTCAGTGTCTAGTTGTGTGAATTGCAAAGTTAACCAAGAGATGAACTTGTGCAAAGTTTATTACTCTTGGATCTTGGCGATCGAGATGGCTTGGAGGAAGTGAACAGTGTGACTGTCCAAAGGAGCTTGTGGAAGGCAATCAGATTTGTGAGAGGTTTGGAACTCACCTCAATGGAGTAGTGAAAGAGTTACCTGAGTGATCGCCAGAGCTACTGCGACTAGCTTTGGAGAAGCAGAACTTCGAAAGAAGTGCTTCAACGTGGATTAGGAGTGCCGCTCTGAACCACAGGATAAATCTCTGTCTCTCTTGTGCCATTTTGTTTATTGCTTTCGCTGTGTTTATTAGTTGTTTACTTTCTGTGTTATTCTTACAGTAAGTTGCTCTCTGTTATTTTTAGTTAGTAATTTAAAATAGTTAGAAATTGTTAAAATTGCCTATTCACACCCCCTCTAGGCCATCTCGATCCTTCACGCAGATCGGCCGAAACCTCGAGGTCTACGTCAATGACATCATCGTCAAAAGCTCCTCCAAGGACGACCATGTCAGCGACCTGGCCGAGACCTTCGCCGGCCTGAACAAGTTCGGCATCAAGCTTAACCCCGAGAAGTGCGTCTTCAGCACGACCTCCGGGAAAGTACTCTGCTACATGATCGGGGGCTTGGGCGTGGGCCCAAACTCGGAGAAGATCGAGGCAATCGAGCAGATGGCCGCCCCGACTTCAATGAAGCAAGTCTAGAGTCTTGCCGGCCGCATCGTCGCCCTCAGCCGCTTCATCTCGCGGCTCGGCGAGCGGGGGTTGCCCTTCTTCAGGATTTTGTGCAGGCACGGGGGCTTCGAGTGGACCCTCGAAGCCCAGTGATCCTTCGACGGGCTCAAGGCGTACCTTTCAAGCCCACCTCTGTTGACAACTCCATAGTAGGACAAAGTGCTGTTACTCTATCTCGCGACCGCGACCCAGGCTGTTAGCGCGGTCCTGGTAGGCGAGCGGGCCAGGTGATAGCACCCGATCTACTACGTCAACGAGGTGCTTCATGGGCCAAAAGAGCGCTACCCTATGGTCCAGAAGCTCTTCTATGCCCTCTTAATTGCCTCGCGCAAGCTTCGGCACTACTTCTAGGCGCATGCGGTGGTCATCCCGAGCGGGCTCCCACTCTGGGAAATTCTCATTAACCCAGAGGCTGGGGGTCGCATCGCCAAGTGGGCTACGGAGCTGGCCGAGTTCGACCTCCACTTTGTAGCCGCACTGCCATCAAATCACAGGCCCTGGCCGACTTCGTGGTCGAGCAAACGACCGAGCCTGCCCCCGAGCCCGAGGTCGAGGTCAAAGACCCTTGGGCCATGTTTTTCGATGTGTTGAGGTCGTTTGAGCGCTCGGCGGCTGGCGTTCTCATCGTCACCCCTCAGGGTTGATGAGGACATCACTATGTCGGATAAACCCATGACCTCACCTCCACCACCTCCTATGCAAGGACCTATTACAAGGGCACGCGCACGGCAGCTAAATCAACAGGTGAACTCGTTTCTCGGGTGGCATAATTATATTTCAGAGGATAGACCACTGCATAATAATGTGCTTGTGCTTAGGAATCATGGCTTAGAACTGCAAGGACGTCATTCCTCATCACTACAAGCTAGAGTACAAGATATTCCCGAGAAGGAAACCAAAACGTCCACCTTCAACTGGCCATAACTTTTGCATACGGAGTCCGTTAGGGATGAGTGAGTACTTGATTAAAAGATAGATTCATGCTCTTTCCAACCGATCCAGCCTCATTATAAAATTCCATTCGAGCTGGTTACAGCAGTCAAAACAGTGCGACAGTCTCAGTCTTTTAGGGTGCTGTGCCACCATAATTTTGGGCTGAGTTCCCATGTAATTAAAGTGACGTGAGACCAACTCCTAGCAGCCATCCTTGGCTATATATATTGGACAAGCCCCCTATCTATCTCCTTAGGTTTTGATTTGAGAATAGTTACCCATGTGTGGAACTTTATCCTTGTTCTCCTGACTCGGCTAGAGCAGCAGCAAACAAGATTCGAAACCTCAATTTGAGTGTGTGCTTCATCCTTGTTCTTGCTAGTTCTTCGATTGCTTGCAAGAATAGACCTTCGTGGTCAGGTCATCCGTGTTCTTGGCACGGTTGATAACGACGAGGAGTGTGGTTTAGCGATTGCAGGCGCTTATCCTTGTGTGGTTCATAGCCGGATCGTCAAAGTCATCCTCCGCCAAATCGAAGTTATCCCCTCACCGGAAGATCGGGCCATCTTGTGCGCATCATTTGGTATCAGAGCAATGGTTGACCGGTGAGTTCTTGTATCTAGTTTAGTTGTTTCATTTCGTTTCTCCTATAGTCCAGAAAATTTGCCCCACAAAAAATTTGTTCTCCGCTGTCCAAACCCCTTTGTGCCTTTCAATCAGTTAATTTTGGTTTGCTAAATTGTGTTTGTGTCCATTCTAGTGTTGCCTAGTTTTAGTTCATCTCCCCACATCAAAATCCATTCCTAAAGTCCAAAAAAAAATTCCATCTCGGGCAGAATCTGTCCATCTCTGCAACCACCACCAAAAACACCATAAATCACACTTCCCTTATCTTTTTTGACTAAAACCTAAGGTTTCAAACTCAATCTCCAATAAGGTGGGGTTCCGAAGACAAGAAGACGGGCGGCTAATCCAGCACGCGCGCTTACAAGCAAGTAGCGAGAGCTAAACTTGATCTAAACAATACCCAAGTGTTCTGGTGGCGGCTAAGGGTATATGAACGTGGAAGGGTCGACCACAAGGGTGCCGGGTCGAGCTCCAACCCTAGGACGCGTCCTAATGGACCCAACTTGATACACGACCCATTGGGCCAAAATATGGTGGCGTAGCACCACAGACGAAAAACCTCTCAGTAGTAATTTGACGATTGCGGTCGCCTCAGAACAGATATGGACATGAGTCCGGATCCATATGAAAATAGACTTCATCAGAAATCCTCGAAGTGCTGAGAACGCCCCAATCCGAGTCCATATGCGACCGTGGCGTCCGTCACAAGTTGGTGCTGTCTTTGCAGTCCGAATCCACTGCATTGAATCCGTTTCCACTGTCGGTCCTCTCCTTGGTTCCTAAGCAAAACAAGAGTGCACACGTCTCCATAGTCTAAACATGATGGACATGAACTCAAGAGTGAACTCACCTGATGATTAAGTTGACGAGCACGGGCATGAGTAATAGGACCAGTAACAAGTGGTACTTCTGTAGGCGTGGTGTATCTTGTGTAGGCATGGATGTATTGTTAGTATTGATGTCCTCATCATCCCCCCCTTCTTGCATTTGAGTCGTCCTCGACTCAAACTCAGCTTCCTCTCCCAAATAAGGCTTTAAATCTGCAATGTTAAAAGTGGGACTAACCCCAAAGGTTGCAGGCAGATCCAACTTATATGCATTGTTATTAATTCTTTCCAACACTTTAAATGATCCATCACCCAGGAAGCAATTTAGATTTTCGATTCAGAAACCTTTCTTTTGCAAATGCAACCAAACTAAATCTCCGTGTTCAAACTTTAGTTCCTTTCTACCTTTATCACCAGCAAACTTATATTTAGCATTCATGCGCTCTATGTTTTCTTTAGTCGTTTCATGCAGTTTTAACATTAGTTCAGCATGCTTAGTAGCATCAAAATTCAATTTCTCAAAAGATAGCAAAGGCATTAAATCAATAGGAGCACGAGGCAACAAACCATATACAATCTGAAACGGGCACATCTTTGTAGTAGAATGCAACGATCGATTATAAGCAAATTCAATATGAGGCAAACAATCTTCCCACATCTTAATGTTCTTCTTTAAAACAGCCCTTAACATAGTAGACAAAGTTCTATTCACAACTTCAGTTTGACCATCAGTTTGGGGATGACATGTAGTAGAAAACAAAAGCTTAGTCCCTAATTTTGCCCACAAAGTCTTCCAAAAATGACTAAGAAATTTAGCATCACGATCGAAACGATTGTATTGGGCACACCATGCAAGCGAACAATTTCTCGAAAGAACAAATCAACAATATGAGTAGCATCATCGGTTTATGACATGGTATGAAATGTGCCATCTTAGAAAATCTATCAACAAACACAAACACACTATCACGTCCCTTCCTAGTCCTAGGCAATCCCAACGCAAAATCCATAGAAATATCTTCCCAAGGAGCACTAGGAACAGGTAGAGGTAAATACAAATCGTGTGGATTTAACCGTGACTTAGCCTTTTGACATGTCGTGCAACGAGCAACAAATCTCTCCACATCTCTTCTCATCTTGGACCAAAAGAAATGACCAGCAAGTATGTCCTCCGTTTTTTTTGCTCCAAAATGTCCCATCAAGCCACCTCCATGCGCTTCCTGCAACAACAACAAACGAACGAAGTTAGCTGGAATGCATAGCTTGTTTGCTCTAAACACAAACCCATCAGTGACGATGATTTGTTCCATCCCTTTCCATCTTTACAATGCAGCAACACATCCTTGAAATCAGCATCATTAACATATTGGTCTTTAATTGTTTCTAATCCAAAGATTTTGTAATCAAGTTGATTCAACAAAGTATATCTCCTAGACAAAGCATCAGCAACGATATTCTCTTTTCCTTTCTTGTGCTTAATAACATAAGGAAAAGATTCAATAAATTCAACCCACTTAGCATGTCTACGGTTCAGTTTTCCTTGACTACGAATATGCTTCAAAGATTCATGATCAGAATGAATAACAAACTCTTTGGGCCACAAATAATGCTGCCATGTTTCTAATATTCGCACAACAGCATATAATTCCTTATCATAAGTAGAATAATTCAGAACAGGCTCGCTCAATTTTTCACTAAAATATGCAACAGGTTTGCCTTCTTGTAACAAAACACCACCCAATCCAATCCCACTAGCATCACATTCAAGCTCAAAAGTCTTATTAAAATCAGGAAGTTGGAGGAGAGGTGCATGAGACAATTTATCTTTCAGCATGTTGAAGGAATCCTCTTGTACATTGCCCCAACTAAAAGGCACTCCCTTCTTTGTAAGCTCGTTCAAAGGTGCAGCAATGGTACTGAAGTCCTTCACAAAACGGCAATAGAAGCTAGCAATTCCTAGGAAACTCCGCACCTGTGTGATAGTCTTTGGCACAGGCCATCCCTGTATAGCTTCTACCTTGGCTTGATCAACCTCAATCCTTGTGGAGTCACAACATAGCCAAGAAACGACACTCGATCGGTGCAAAATGTGCACTTCTCAAGGTTACCAAATAAACGTGCATCTCGTAAAGTATTAAAAACAGCACGTAAGTGATCAAGACGTTCATCCAGAGATTTGCTGTAGATCAATATATCATCAAAGTATACTACAACAAATTTTCCAATGAAAGCACTCAAAACCTCGTTCATTAATCTCATGAAAGTGCTAGGCGCATTAGTTAACCCAAAAGGCATGACTAACCACTCATATAAACCGAACTTAGTTTTGAAAGCAGTTTTCCATTCATCTCCCAATTTCATACGAATCTGGTGGTACCCACTACACAAATCAACTTTAGAAAACACAATAGCACCACTCAATTCATCAAGCATATCATCTAAACGTGGACTAGGGTGTCGATATCGAATGGTGATATTATTAATAGCTCTACAATCAACACACATATGCCATGTTCCATCTTTCTTAGGCACTAAAATAACCGAAACAGCACAAGGACTAAGAGACTCACGCACATAACCTTTCTCGAGTAGTTCTTGCACTTACCGCTGAATTTATTTTGTTTCCTCCGGATTTGTCTTGTATGGCGCACGGTTTGGCAAAGATGCACCAGGAATAAGATCAATTTGGTGCTCAATCCCTCGTATAGGTGGCAGCCCCACTGGTATCTCACTTGGAAATACATCATAATACTCCTGCAAAATGTTAGCAACCGTAGGAGGCAAAGAATGCTGCATATCTTGAATTGAAATCAAAGCATCCTTGCATACCAAAGCGTAGGCAATAGAAGTGGAAGCAATTAATTCATTAACATCAGATTTAGTCGCAAGCAAGCAATGTCCTTTCAATTTTATCCCATCTTTCTTATTACAAACAGATTTAATATTTTTGTTGTTCTCAGTTTTAGCTTTTGTAGCTTTAGCAACATCATCACGCACAATAGCCAATAAATTTAGAGGAGGGAGAGGAACCTGCTATGGCTAGCTCCTTCCTCTAAATTACAACGCAGCATACCCATTTGTAATTCCTGATAATATTCTTCTACACTTTTAGCACCCTGTCTCAATTGTTGCAACTTGTTTAACAGATCACGTGCATAATAAGAAGGAACAAATCTAGCCCGCATGACCCGTTTCAAAGCATCCCAAGTTTGTGGCATGTTATTAGGATTCTTCTTGCCATGTTCTATCCACCAAACAGAAGCGAATTCAGTAAACTCACTAGTAACAGCCCTAACACGTGCATTTTCAGGAAATTCTTGACATGCAAACTTTTGATCAAGAGCAATCTCCCAAGTAATGTAAGCATCAGGATCATATTTACCATCAAAAGGAGGTATCTTAAATTTAATCTTACTAAAAGCATCATCATTACCATGTACCTCACGCGTGAAAACCACCCATACCTCTACGGTTAGTACGTAGCCACCGCGATTAGGAGCTTCTTGGTCATCTTGTTCAAGACGCGAACATACTCATCCCAATTATCTTCGACACCCTCATCACGCCCACCGTGGTATTAACATGTATCTCACAAATCGCCTCAGAGTGCAAAGACTCTTGTCAATACGAGCAACCGACACCTCCACCCCTGTAAGCTTGGTGTTGGTGTCGATCTGTGTGGCCTCCAATTACCCCATCTTTTCATTCCTCACCTACAAGTCATTATCAAGACCTTCCGTGTGCGTCTTCACCAGCTTTTCAAAGTGTTGTATGATGCATTTGGTACGAGGAGAACGTGGCCTATTCTGAGAAGCATCATCATCATCTGATCCTGCCATGGTTAGTCGAACAGAGGCAACAAGAAAAACAAGTGAAGGAATAAAAACCCTAGAGCTATTAGGATGTAGCTACTGCAAAGCGCTCACTCTCAACCTGTCACACAAGCTCTTACCAATTCTTACCTTGCTCAACAGGAGGGGACGGCAACCAACAAGTCTGCAACCGTGGAATGAAGTGAAGACCTATGAAGCTGTAGTCGACTATGTGGAGCTGTAGGTGGGCTGAAGCAAGGAATACACTAGCACCACGTTAGTTACAAAAGCAAGCTGAATAATCGTTCAATGGTGGTACTGTGCTGGTCCTAGCCTAAACCGTGCTAGAGACGCGGGCCTGAACACAAAGGAAGTCACAACGCCCCACCGAAAACAAATGAGGAGCACAAACGAATAGACCCTTTCCTTTTCTTCTTCTTCCTTTTTTTCTTTATTTTCTTCTTTTTTTTCAGGGGATCGTCAAAACTGAATATATGAATAAAGAGAGTTCAAAAGAGCCAATAACTCTCTCTCTCAATCTCTCTAGAGTAAGCCGCGTCTATGGATATGATGTACTGCTGCGTGAACACTTGATATATAAAGCAGGGCAACAGCAGGCACGGCCACGAAAGCATTTCGGACTTGAGATGATAACCGATTACAACTTGGCTATGCACCACCACTGATTCAATTCGGACTCAAAAACCGATTCCAATTCAAGCTTCAAAGACCACGAGCGTGGGTTCCTAGTCGGACATGAACACCAAGATGTACTCAGATTCGCCAACGAAAGTTTATATGGTAGTGCACGGCTGTGACTAGAACGTGACAAGAACTCAAACTCTAATAAACTAGGACTACGACCAAAGAACTCGACACAACCGATGCAACGAAAACTCAACAAGCCCTAACTAAGCGAAAGACTAGTAAAAGCTCAAAAGGTTTGTAGGATTGCGGGAGAGAACTAATCTACAATTTTTTGGCTTTTCCGACTATAGGTAAAATAAAAACAATAATGATTGGAAGTCTCTCACCGATAAACCTTGCTCGATACCAATCGATGTAAACCCGTTGGGTGAATTCCCGATCTTTCGATGAGAGGCGTGGATAACATGATTGGTAGAGGAGACGACGTTCACGGACCGACTACTGACCTTCCAAGGACGCCGTGCCTTAGCAACCGATACACCACCTCCTATGGTCGCCGCGATCTTGTGGAGCGCGACACCCGACCACTAAGGCACTCGTCCCGCAAGCAATCAAGAACTAGCAAGAACAAGTAGAACAAGTCTTGGATTACTAGATGTAAAAGAAGGTTTCAAACTCAATCTCCAATAAGGTGGGGTTCAAGACAAGAAGACGGGCGGCTAATCCAAAGACGCAGCTTACAAGCAAGTAGCGAGAGCTAAACTTGATCTAAATAAAACCCAAGTGTTCATGGCGGCGGCTAAGGGGTATATAAACGTGGAAGGGTCGACCACAAGGGTGCTGGGGTCGAGCTCCAACCCTAGGACGCGTCCCTAATGGACCCAACTTGATACACGGCCCATTGGGCCAAAATATGTTGGCGCAGCATCCTGAACAGAAAAACCTCTCGGTAGTAATTTGACGATTGCGGCTGCCTCAGAAAAGATATAGACATGAGTCTGGATCCATATGAAAATAGACTTCATCAGAAATCATCGAAGTACTTGAACGCCCCAATCCGAGTCCATATGCGACCGTGGCGTCCGTCACAAGTTGGTGCTGTGCTGTAGTCCGAATCCAGCCTGCGCGAATCCGTTTCCCTTTCGGTCCTCTCCTTGGTTCCTAATAAAACAAGAGTGCACACGTCTCCACGGTCTATACATGATGGACATGAACTCAAGAGTGAACTCACCTGATGATTAAGTTGACGAGCACGAGCACGAGTAATAGGACCAGTAACAAGTGGTACTTGTGTAGGCATGGATGTATCTTGTGTAGGCATGGATGTATCGTTGGTATTGATGTCCTCATCAGGGGACATGGGAAGCAAAACAATTTTCTTATCATGGTGTATGAGAGAATACTGATTTGATCTACCATGATGCATACAATCCGTATCAAATTGCCATGGTCTACCTAGCAGAATATTACAAGCTTCCATAGGCACAACGTCACATTCAACAACATCACGATATGAACCAATTGCAAAATTAATTTGTACCAGCTTGGTTACCTTGACCTTACCATCGTTGTTAAGCCATCGAATGTGATATGGATGTGGGTGCGCTTTGGTTGTAAGTGCAAGCTTCTCCACCATATCGCTGCTAGCCATGTTGTTGCAACTACCTCCATCAATGATCAAACAGCACGAACGCTCCTTAATGACACACTTTGTTTGAAACAACGATGTCACGATTACGCTCCGCTTCTCCATTTGTGCACTAAGCACACGCTGCACAATGAGGCTCTCATAATGCTCGCATAACTGCACTAATCTGTTCTTCCGGTTGTTCCTCACTACCGCGTAAATCACCGCAAGCAAAGCAAGTGTAGCTTCATCCAAATCACTAACAGAGGAGTACCCACCATCGTCTTTGACCACCAAAACACGCTTGCTAGGATAATCCGCTGCACGTGTCCATAGCCCTTGCATCGATGACATCAACATCTCTTGTTCTATCCGTGGAGGCAACCAAAGAGGCACTACCGGCTGGTTTCTGGGTAGATTTGGTTGCTGAATTTGTTGGGGAAGCACGTGGTTTGTCGCTGGAGAAAGGCGGTGGTGCTGGTCGACTCGGCGAGGGAGTTGGTGGAGGTGCACGCCCGGTCATGGAAGTAGTCGTGCGCTGCTGCCATGGTGTAGATTTTCCTGCAGAAACGTTAGACCTTGCACTAGCACGTCGTCCCTGCACTTCCCTTTCAGCTTTACAAGCAAGATGAAATAAACGGGTTACGTTAGCATAATCTTTATAAGCAAGGATGTCCTGAATTTCTCTATTTAACCCGCCCAAAAATCTAGCCATAGCAGGTTCCTCTCCCTCCTCTAAGTTATAACGCAGCATACCCATTTGTAATTCCTGATAATATTCTTCTACACTTTTAGCACCTGTCTCAATTGTTGCAACTTGTTTAATGTATCACGTGCATAATAAGAAGGAACAAATCTAGCCCGCATGACCCGTTTCAAAGCATCCCAAGTTTGTGGCATGTTATTAGGATTCTTCTTTGATAGAAGGATAGGTCCCGACCTTTCGACGAGAGGGGGATTGATTCGATTGGGTGGAAGAAGACGTTGGCGATCCAACTACACCGTCCCCAGACGATGCGCCTTTGCAATCGTTACACCGACTCGAAGTTGTTATTGATCTTGCCGGTGCACGATCAACTCGACCACGAAGGCCTTTGTCCTCGCAAGCAATCAAGAACACGCAAGAACAAGATGAACAAGCAACTGAAATTATAATTGAAACCACGAGTTCATTCAGAATCACAAAAGAGGGGTTTCTGATGACAAGTAATTCGGGCGGTTTAGCCAACACGCGCGACTACAAGAACTAGCAACTGCTATCTTTGATCTAAAAGAAAACCCACCATCTAATGGCGGCGGCTGGCTGTTTATATTGTGGAGAGGCGTCTAGGAACCCTAGGGTGCGACCTTAAGTGGGCTTTACTTGTTACAAGGCCAAAGGCCCACTTTTGACTCGGACTAAAAAAAATGATACTGCTTTATTGGACGATTCCTGTCGACTCAGACGGAGTTTGGATGTGATTACAGATCCATTGGAAAGTAGACTTGATAAGCTTTCAGTGAAGTACAAGAACGACCAAAACTGAGTCCGGATGTAGCCGTGGCGGCCGAAACAATTCAGCCCTGTCCAGGAGTCGAATCTGAACACAACTCGTGCACTTCTCTTCTGTCCTTCATCTTGGTTGGTTCCTCACCCATGTTCCTAAGGTAAAGGACATCATCACAAGAATTAAGTAGCATTCCATCCATTAAAATATTCGTATGAAGCCCGAGGAACGCATTCACCTGGTAATTGAGTTGACGTGCGCGAGCTCGAGTAATTGGTCCATGTATTACAGCAACGAGGACCGATTGATGTTTAGGTGATGGATTTGCAGGTGTGGCTATATCCATAGAAGTGATGTCCTCATCATTCTTGCCATGTTCTATCCACCAAACAGAAGCGAATTCAGTAAACTCACTAGTAGCAGCCCTAACACGTGTATTCTTAGTTAATTCATGACATGCAAACTTTTGATCAACAGCAATCTCCCAAGTAATGTAAGCATCAGGATCATATTTACCATCAAAAGGAGGTATCTTAAATTTAATCTTACTAAAAGCATCATCATTACCATGTACCTCACGCCGGCGAAAACCACCCATACCTCTACGGTTAGTACATAGCCGTCGGCGATTAGGAGCTTCTTGGTCATCTTGTTCAGTATCAGCAATATACTCATCCCAATTATCTTCGACACCCTCATCACGCCCACCAGTGGTATTAGCATGTATCTCCACAAATCGCCTTAGGAGTGCAGCAAGACTCTTGTCAATACGAGCAACCGACACCTCCACCCCTGTAAGCTTGATGTTGGTGTCGATCTGTGTGGCGTCCAATTGCACCATCCTTTCATTCGTCGCCTGCAAGTCATTATCAAGACCTTCTGTGTGCGTCTTCACCAGCTTTTCAAAGTGTTGTATGATGCCCTTGGTACGAGGAGAACGTGGCATATTCTGAGAAGCATCATCATCATCTGATCCAGCCATGGTTAGTCGAACAGAGGCAACAAGAAAAACAAGTGAAGGAATAAAAGCCCTACAGCTATTAGGATGTAGCTACTGCAAGGCGCTCACTCTCAACCTGTCACACACGCTCTTACAAATTCTTACCTTGCTCAACAGGAGGGGACGGCAACCAACAAGTCTGCAACCGTGGAATGAAGTGTGTCGGTGCCGCAAACAAGACTCGCTGTCAGTAGTCGACTATGTGGAGTCAGAGGTGGGTCAAGCAAGGAATACACTAGCACCACGTTAGTTACAAAAGCAAGCTGAATAATCGTTCAACGGTGGTACTGTGCAGGTCCTAGCCTAGACCGTGCTAGAGACGCGAGCCTGGACACAAAGGAAGTCACAACGCCGCACCGGAAACAAGAGAGAAGTACAAACGAACAGCCCCTTTCTTTTTCTTCTTCTTCCTTTTTTTTCAGGGGATCCTCAAAACTGAATATATGAATAAAGAGAGTTCAAAAGAGCCAACAACTCTCTCTCTCTATCTAGAGTAAGCCGCGTCTATGGATATGACGTACTGCTGCGTGAATACTTGATATATAAAACAGGGCAATAGCAGGCACGGCCACGAAAGAATTCGAACTTGAGATGTTAACCGATTACAACTTGGCTATGCACCAGCCACCAGATTCAATTCGGACTCAAAAACCGATTCCAATTCAAGCTTCAGCACCAGGAGCGTGGGTTCCTAGTCGGACTTGAACACCAAGATGTACTCAGATTCGGCCAACAGAAAGTTTATATGGTAGTGCACGGCTATGACTAGAACGTGACAAGAACTCGAAACTCTAATAAACTAGGACTACGACCAAAGAACTCGACACAACCGATGCAACCAAAAACTCAAGCAAGCCCTAACTAAGCGGTACTAGTAAAGGCTCGAAAGGTTTGTAGGATTGCGGAGAGAACTAATCTACTATTTTTTGGCTTTTCCGACTATAGGTAAAATGAAAACAAATAATGATTGGAAGTCTCTCACCGATAAACCTTGCTCGATACAACCGATGTGAACCCGTTGGGTGAATTCCGATCTTCGATGAGAGGCGTGGGATAACTCGATTGGTAGAGGAGACGACGTTCACGGCCCGACTACAGCCTTCCATGGACGTTGTGCCTTAGCAACCGATACACCACCTCCTATGGCTGTCGCTATCTTGTGGAGCATGGCACGCCAGCCTCTAGGGCACTCGTCCTGCAAGCAATCGAAGAACTAGCAAGAACAAATAGTAGAACAAGTACTGAATTACTAGATGTAATTGAAGGTTTCAAACTCAATCTCCAATAAGGTGGGGTTCCGAAGACAAGAAGATGGGTGGCTAATCCAGCACGCGCGCTTACAAGCAAGTAGCGAGAGCTAAACTTGATCTAAACAAAACCCAAGTGTTCCTTGTGGCGGCTAAGGGGTATATGAACGTAGAAGGGTCGACTACAAGGGTGCTGGGATCGAGCTCCAACTGATGTGAGGTTGTGTCCCGATCTTTCGATGAGAGCGATAACTATCGATTTGTGAAACCGACTTTGACGATCCGACTACAACGTCTTTACGACGATGCGCCTTAACAATCGCTAAACCAACTCCGAGTGTTATTGATCTTGCCGTGGGCACGATCAACCTGAACACGAGGTTCAATTCCTGCAAACAACCGAAGAACAAGCAAGAACAATGGTAAAAGCAATCTGAAATTGCGAATAAGAATTTGAAGGACAAAATAAGTTGGGGTTCTATTGAAGGTCTTGACAAGGTGGTCGCCGGCTAACTTGAAGACACGAAGTTTGCACTTGGCTAAACTAATCAAACAAAACCCAAAACCCTAGATGGGGTTGCGGCTGGTTATTTATGAGATAACAAGAGGAGGTGGTCGTTCAAAACCCTAGGAAACCAAATACAATTCGATTACAAGGCCCAAGGCCCACTCTGACTAGGACTGGAAAAGTGATGTGACTTGTTTTGCAGTTTTCGGACAGATCAGAAGGAATTTGAAGGTGAGACTGGATCCATTGGAAAGAGGACGACGAAAGATTTCAATCAAGTACTCATGTGCCCCGAACACCCTTCTGGATCAAAAGTTATGGCCGTTTTAAGTTGGTGCTGTAAGGAAGGCCGAATCCGAGTGGAACTCGTGCAGATGACGATCTGGTTTCAAGCTTGATGTTTTGAGGTTCTTCTCCTTGGTTCCTAAGGACAATAAGATCATCACAAGGATTAAATAGCATTCTATTCTGAGAATCTCTTGTATCAAAACATAGGAACGTATTCACCTGATAATTAAGTCGACGTGCTCGAGCACGAGTAATTGGTCCTTGTAATATAGGTTCAGATTGTTGTGTATGAGATGAGTGACTAGGCGCGGTTGTGTCAATAGAAACGATGTCCTCATCATCCTCCCCTTCTTGCATTTGAGTCGTCCTTGACTCAAGCTCATCCTCTTCTCCCAAATATGGCTTCAAATCTGCAATGTTAAAGTTGGGACTAACCCCAAAATCTGCAGGCAACTCAAGCTTATTTGCATTATCATTAATCTTTTCTAATATTTTGAAAGGACCATCACTCGAGGCATCAACTTTGATTTTCTTAATTCAGAAATCGATCTTTTCTCAAATGCAACCAAACTAAATCTCCAGTTCAAAAGTCACATGCATCCTTCCCTTGCTACCAAAGAAGTTTATATTTAGCATTCATGCGCTCTATATTTTCCTTAGTTGTCTCATGCATTTTCAACATCAAATCAAGACGTTGTTTAGCATCAAAATTCAACTTCTCTCAAGATGGAAGGGTAACAAATCAATAGGAGCACGAGGCACAAACCCATAAACAATCTCAAACGGGCACATCTTTGTAGTAGAATGCAAAGTGAACGATTATAAGCGAACTCAATATGAGGCAAGCATTCTTCCCACAGTTTTATGTTCGTTTTCAAAACAGCCCTAAGCATGGTAGATAAAGTTCTATTGACAACTTCAGTTTGTCCATCAGTTTGAGGATGACAAGTAGTAGAAAATAAAAGCTTAGTCCCCAATTTAGCCCATAAAATTCGCCAAAAGTGACTAAGGAACTTGGTGTCACGATCTGAAACTATTGTGTTGGGCACACCATGCAAGCGAACAATTTCACGAAAGAACAAATCAGCAATATTGGTAGCATCATCAGTTTTGTGACATGGTAGGAAGTGTGCCATCTTAGAAATTCTATCCACCACAACAAAGATGCTATCCTCCCTTCTTTGTTCTAGGCAGTCCTAAAACAAAGTCCATAGAAATATCTTCCCAAGGCACACTAGGAACAGTAAAGGCATATACAAACCATGAGGGTTAAGTCGTGACTTAGCTTTTTGACATGTAGTACAGCGAGAAACGATCGTTCCACATCCCTTCTCATTTTGGCCAAAAGAAATGACCAGCAAATATGTCCTCCGTCTTCTTCACACCAAAGTGTCCCATCACCCGCCTCCATGCGCCTCAGAACAACAACAAACGAACGGAGCTAGCTGGGATGCAAAGCTTGTTACCTCTAAACACAAACCCATCTTTGAGGACAAATTTGTTCCATGAATTTCCATCGTTACAATTCAGCAACACATCTTTAAAATCATTATCATGTACATATTGCTCTTTAATCGTCTCTAATCCAAAGATTTTGAAATCAAGTTGTGAAAGCATGGTATATCTTCTAGACAAAGCATCAAGAATAACATTTTCCTTGCCCTTCTTGTGTTTTATTACATAAGGAAAAGATTCAATGAATTCTACCCACTTTGCATGTTGACGATTCAATTTTGCTTGACTTGAATATGCTTTAATGATTCATGATCGAATGTATGATGAATTCTTTGGGCCATAAATAATGCTACCATGTTTCTAAAGTTCGAACTAGAGCATATAATTCCTTATCATAAGTAGAATAGTTCAAACTAGGCCCACTCAACTTCTCACTAAAATATGCAACAGGTTTTCCTTCTTGTAACAACACGCCACCCAAGCCAACTCCACTAGCATCACATTCTAGTTCAAAAGTCTTAGAAAAATCGAAGTTGGAGTAGTGGTGCATGTGTTAACTTATCTTTCAATGTGTTGAAGGCGTTCTCTGTGCATCTCTCCAAGCAAATGTCACACCCTTTTGGTAAGTTCATTCAATGGTGCAAAGAATGGTGCTGAAATCCTTCACGGCGACGGTAGAATCCAGCAAGTCCTAGAAAACTTCGACACTGTGTGACCGTGTTAGAGTCGGCCAACTCTGTATTGCCTCAACCTTGGCCCGATCAACTTCAATGCCCTGGGGAGTAACAACATAACCAAGAAAAGAGACTCGATCCGTGCAAAAGGTGCACTTCTCAAGGTTACCAAATAAGCGTGCATCTCGTAAAGCATCAAAAACAGCACGTAAATGGTTAAGGTGTTCCTCCAATGATTTGCTATATATCAAAATGTCATCAAAATATACCACCACAAATCTGCCAATGAAAGCACGCAAAACTTCGTTCATCAATCTCATGAAAGTGCTAGGTGCATTAGTTAACCCAAAAGGCATTACTAACCACTCATATAGGCCGAACTTAGTTTTAAAAGCTGTTTTCCATTCATCTCCTAGCTTCATACGAATCTGGTGGTACCCACTACGCAAATCAACTTTAGAGAACACTATAGAGCCACTTAATTCATCAAGCATATCGTCTAGCCTAGGAATAGGGTGACGATACCTAATGGTAATATTATTGATTGCCCTACAATCCACACACATGCACCATGATCCATCTTTCTTGGGCACTAAAATGATCGGAACAGCACAAGGACTAAGAGACTCACGTACTACCCTTTATCAAGCAATTCTTGAACTTGGCGTTGTATCTCCTTAGTTTCTTCCGGATTGGTTCTGTATGGCGCACGATTGGGCAAAGATGCCCCGGGGATGAGGTCAACTTGGTGCTCAATTCCTCGAATTGGGGGCAGCCCCGGTGGTACATCCTTTGGAAAGATATCAATGTACTCCTGCAAAAGGTTAGTGACAGCAGGAGGCAAAGAAGAAGATTTATCCTCAAATGAAAACAAAACTTCTTTGCAAACGAATGCATAGCAAATGGAACATCTAACATCCAGCTCATTCACATCAGATTTGGTGGAAAGGAAACAAGCACCTTTCAACTTAATCTCATTTCTCTTCTCATGAACAGGCTTAGAATTTTTTTTGTTGTGTTGCTCATGATCCTTTGCTACAATTTGATTCGCACTCTTAGATTGTTCCTGATTTTTCTCTCTACTAGCTCTAGTAATCTCATCTTTTAAAATAGCATTAGGAAACATGGGATGTAACACAATTTTCTTCTCTTTATGCACAAAGGAGTATTGATTTGTTCTACCATGATGTAAGCAATCTTTATCATATTGCCACGGTCTACCTAACAACATAGAACATGCTTGCATAGGTACGACATCGCAATCAACATAATCATGATAAGAACCTAAAGCGAAATGAACTCTTACCGCACGAGTTACCTTAATCTTGCCACGTTGTTGAACCATTGGATGTAGTAAGGCTGAGGATGCGGCTTAGTGGAGAGTGCTAGCTTCTCCACCATGTCCATGCTGGCTAGATTATTGCAACTCCCACTATCAATGATTATTCGAATCGATCGCTCTTGGACGACGCCTTTAATGTGAAACAAGTTGTGGCGCTGATTTGGCTCGGCACGACCAATCTGAGCACTAAGCACACGTTGCACAATAAGACTTAAATATTGGTCAGCATCACTAGCGCTCACGTGCTCTTCTTCATGTTCTGATACTGGATCACCGTCTTCATTTTCAGCAAGCAAAGCATACGTTTCTTCATCAAGGTCGCTTGCTGAATCATACTCGCCATCTTCACGAATTATTAGCACGCGCTTGTTTGGACAGTCCCTCATCATGTGGCCGAAACCCTTGCAGCGATGGCATTGAATGTCTTTCGTTCGTCCCGTTGAGGCGACTGATGATGATGAACTTTTTGTAGGAGCTTGTGTGGCACTTTTTGTCGGTGCGGGTGCTCGTGGTGCTGAATTTGAAGTAGAGGATGTCATTTTGTGGTTGGAGGAGCTTGGTGTAGTTGTACGGTTGGACGGGGCAGCGGGGGTGTGAGGCGTCCACGAAGTAGTACGACCTGCAGAAAAGTTAGCCTTTGTCCTCGATTGTCGTCCCTGCACTTCACGTTCAGCTTTACAAGCAAGATGGAATAAACGAGTCATGAAATTATAATCCTTATAATCTAGAATGTCCTGGATTTCTCGATTTAAACCACCTAAGAAACGAGCCATAGAAGCTTCCTCATTCTCAACTAAACCACTACGCAACATGCCAATTTGCAACTTTTGATAATATTCCTCTACTGAACTTTTACCTTGGCGTAGGCGCTGCAATTTATTTAGTAAATCTCTAGCATAGTATGAGGGAACAAATCTATGTCGCATGATCAGCTTTAATGCTTCCCAAGTGGTGGGTATATTATTTGGATGAACGCGGCAATGCTCTCTCCACCAAACAGAAGCAAAATTAGAGAATTCACTAGTGGCAGCCCTAACTCTTCTATCCTCAGGGAAATCATGGCATGCAAATTTTTGATCAACAAGTAATTCCCAACTAAGGTAAGCATCAGGATCATATTTACCTTCGAAAGGTGGCATAGTGAATTTCACTTTAGAGAAAACGTCATCACGATCACGTACCTCACGTCGCTGTGGATCACGTCGCATGCCTTGCTGATTTAAGCGTAGCCGACGATGGTCACGATCTTGGTCGAAATTGACGGTATGGTCATCCTCCAAATCAGTGGCGTAGTCATCGTAGTTCTCACCGTCTTGTTCTTCCACCTCAGCTCCCGAAGCTAGGGTAGCCCTAGGTTGCCGAACCGAAGTGTTGGCGATGTGTGTTTGAGCAGCCGAGGCAGCAGGGCCATGATGGGAAGCCGGGGCAGCAATGGGAACACATTGTGCACGAAGTACGCCATTGTTGTTGCTTAGGAGGCGAGGTGAAGGATTTGGAAGTTCAGGCTGCACTGCAAGCACATCAAGTCTAGACAAAATGGTAGCAAGGGTAGTGTTAGCAACTCCCTGAGCGGTCTCGATGGACCGAAGACGGTCTTCTTGCAGCGACAATCGCTCATTAGTGAGTCGTACATCCTCACTTAGGCCCTCGGTGGTGACCCTCGTCATCCTCTCGAAGTAAGAAACAATGCCCTTCGTGCGTGGAGAGTGATGCAGTGAACTCTCGTCACCTGACATGGTTAGTAGAAGACAAGAAACAAAATCACAAGTAAAATATTCCTATCACTACGTAGGATGTGGTGAAAAAAAGTCGCTCAACTCTCAAACTTTAACCAAAGCACTTACAAGTTCTTACCGTGCTGCAGGAGTTGTCGGCCGTTGGCGGTGTCAAAAGTTCTCCCAAGCTTGGATGAAGCGATTGCCAAGGGACCGAACAAACGTACGAGGATAGAATATGTGGAGCTGGGTAAGCTATATTTTTTTCTATACAATCTGATAATTCTAGTTATTGTAATGATAAGTAATGACCCAAACTAGAAATTCACAAGTCCTAGTTGCCAATCTCAAAGATTTAAGCGAATTTCAAGGCAACTCACGCGCAAAGATGATGGAACTTATGCAATCAAGAAATGAGCTATAAAATATAAGTGAGACACCAAAAGCTCTATTGCACAAGTCGTAGAGAGACGCTAGCTTATTGCTTCAAGAATGTAAAAAGGGCACAAGATTGCTCAACAATTAATACAATTGCACAATCTGAAATAATGAACACAAGTTAGGGTTTTGCTCAATGTAGTGCGACCGGCCACTATTTTCTTTTTCTTTTTCTTCTTCTCTTTTTTTTTCCTTTTGGCTCTTTCTTTCTCTTTTCTTTCTTTGAGTGACTTTCGGCCAACAATACTATGAACAAATTTTTGTGAATCCTAACTCGATGTCATAAGATAGTATGATATGATAATTCAAGATTATGAACAACCCTAAGCAATATCAAATAGCTAGTCTCAATTGGGATCAAAGTATTCGCAAAGGATGAATTGGTTCCCAAAGGTATGTACACTGATATTTTTTTGGGTTTTATGGATTGTGGATGCTACTGGACTCAACCAACTCAAAGGAACAAAGATAGAACACGAATTGAAGCAAGATACTCAAATTCAATGTTTCTAGGGCAGCAGATTTGTCGCATAGATTAAAGCTTCAAAACGACTAAATTTAGAAGGTTCACTATGGAAAGAATTGAAGATTATGTCCTCAGCTTTCAAAAGAGTACAAGAATATGCAATTTGGAGCTCGGGGGTGGAAGTTATGGCTCAAAAACCGAACTGCACAGAAAACCCCCAATTTCAGCCTGCGAGACTGATTCCGATTCCGAATCAAATTCGGTTTTAAGGAGTCCGAATCACAAAGGACACCCAAAAACGTTTTTGTAGAGGACTCTTCAAGGATTCAATAAAGTATAAAAACTTCCCAAACGGAGTTCGGACGTGAGAATTATGATCAAAATACCGAACCGATCTGGATTGGAAGTATAACTTGCTTCAACAACTTTGATATCCAGATTAAATAGCTTTAGGTCCAGAATTAGAGTTCATGCCCAACTATGATTTTGTGGAGATCATTCTCATGTTTCAGAAAAGTGCAAAAACACTAGAATCCGAGCTCGTATCACGAAAGTTATGAACAAAACAAAGTCTTGGACAGATTGAAAGAAAAGCTACGCTGAAGGAAAAAACAATCAACAACTAAAACAAGGACTCTAATGGATCAAAACCTAACAAAACTCACTAAAATAACAGATTGAATCTAAAGGTTGAATTTTTGTGGAGTAATTTTCAATTTAGGACAGAAAACAAAAACTAATCTACAGTATAGAATCTCTCACCGAGCAACTTGGCGCTCTGATACCACTTGATGTGAGGTTGTGTCCCGATCTTTCGATGAGAGCGATAACTATAGATTTGTGGAACCGACTTTGACGATCCGACTACAACGTACGATGACGATGCGCCTTAGCAATCGCTAAACCAACTCCGGAGTGTTATTGATCTTGCCGTGGGCACGATCAACCTGAACACGAGGTTCAATTCCTGCAAACAACCGAAGAACAAGCAAGAACAATGGTAAAAGCAATCTGAAATTGCGAATAAGAATTTGAAGGACAAAATAAGTAGGGGTTCTATTGAAGGTCTTTACAAGGTGACTGTCCAGCACAACTTGAAGACACGAAGTTTGCACTTGGTTAAACTAATCAAACAAAACCCAAACCCCTAGATGGGGTTGCGGCTGGTTATTTATGAGATAACAAGAGGAGGTGGTCGTTCAAAACCCTAGGAAACCAAATACAATTCGATTACAAGGCCCAAGGCCCACTCTGACTCGGACTGGAAAAGTGACGTGACTTGTTTTCAGTTTTCGGACAGCTCAGAAGGAATTTGAAGGAGATACTGGATCCATTGGAAAGAGGGCGACGAAAGCTTTCAATCAAGTACTCATGTGCCCCGAACACCCTTCTGGATCAAAAGTTATGGCCGTTTTAAGTTGGTGCTGTAAGGAAGGCCGAATCTGAGTGGAACTCGTGCAGATGACGATCTGGTTTCAAGCTTGATGTTTTGAGGTTCTTCTCCTTGGTTCCTAAGGACAATAAGATCATCACAAGGATTAAATAGCATTCCATTCTGAGAATCTCTTGTATCAAAACATAGGAACGTATTCACCTGATAATTAAGTCGACGTGCTCGAGCACGAGTAATTGGTCCTTGTAATATAGGTTCAGATTGTTGTGTATGAGATGAGTGACTAGGCGCGGTTGTGTCAATAGAAATGATGTCCTCCTCATCACCAACCCTAGGACGCGTCCCTAATGGACCCAACTTGATACACGGCCCATTGGGCCAAAATATGGTGGCGCAGCACCCTGGACAGAAAAACTTCTCGGTAGTAATTTGACGATTCCGGTCGCCTCAGGACAGATATGGACATGAGTCCGGATCCATATGAAAATAGACTTCATCAGAAATCCTTGAAGTACTTGAACGCCCCAATCCGAGTCGACATGCGACCGTGGCGTCCGTCACAAGTTGATGCTGTGCTGCAGTCCGAATCTAGCCTGCGCGAATCCGTTTCCCTTTCGGTCCTCTCCTTGGTTCCTAAGTAAAACAAGAGTGCACACGTCTCCACGGTCTAAACATGATGGACATGAACTCAAGAGTGAACTCACCTGATGATTAAGTTGACGAGCACGGGCACGAGTAATAGGACCAGTAACAAGTGGTACTTGTGTAGGCGTGGATGTATCTTGTGTAGGCAGGATGTATCGTTGGTATTGATGTCCTCATCAGTACCCGCTTTGCAAATCAATTTTGGAGAAAATGATAGCACCACTCAATTCATCTATCATGTCATCCAACCTTGGGATAGGATGGCGGTATCTAACAGTGATGTTGTTAGTCGCTCTAGAATCTACACACATGGGCCATGTACCATCTTTCTTAGGGACTAAAATCACAGGAACATCACAAGGACTCAGGCTCTCACGTACATACCCGTTGTCAAGAAGTGCTTGTACTTGTCGCTGAATTTCTTTTGTTTCTTCCGATTGAGTGCAGTGCGGTGGTCGATTTGGAAGTGACGCTCCCAGTACAAGGTCAATTTGATGTTCAATACCACGAATTGGAGGAAGACTACGGTGTTTCCTCGGAAAGACATCATCAAAGTCTGCAAAACACTTGCCACAACACTTGGAAGAAAAGTTTTGTCATTAGTAGAAAGCAACACATCTTTATACAGGAGTACAAAGTGCAACAAATGTGGGTTTGTATGTAATTCTCTCAATTCGGATTTAGTGGCTAACATCACTAGCTTGTTTCCCTCAACCTTTCTTTTACCACTCTCATTTTGTTTGTGGTTCTCACTTACCGAATTGGTTTTCTCACTTGCATTATTTTTCTCTCGTTCCTTAACACTCTCAATGTTTACCTCATTATTTTGCATTGTATCAGTAATAATTTGAGCGGGAGACATTGGTCGAAGAACCATTTCCTTGTTATTCCACTTGAATGAGTGTTGATTAGTGTGTCCATTGTGATGACTTGCATGATCGAATTGCCATGGTCTACCGAGCAGCAAGTGCATACCGTCATAGGTACAACATCACAATCTACGGTATCACAATATTCGCCAATCTTGAAAGGTACTTTCACCATGTGCTGAACTTTCACTTCTCCACATTCATTCAACCATTGCACATGATAAGGATGTGGGTGTCGCAGTTGATTCAATCCAAGCTTTTCACACATTTGTTTGCTGGCCAAATTGTGACAACTTCCTCTCCATCAATAATTACCTTGCACACACGACCATTTACCTTTTTGCCATGGTGTGAAAAAGATTGCAGCGTTGTTCATTGTCATCTTTTTGTTGCACACTCAACACTTTCTTGGTGACAATGAGAGATTGACCAGTCTCAAAGTCACAATAAGTCATCTCATTTTCATAATTATCCAAATCAGGAATTGGGACATCCTCTTCTTCACTTGCAGATTCGTATTCTCCACCCTCCGTTATACGCATGGTGCGATTATTTGGACAATCCTTGCCGATGTGGCCTCTCCCCAAGCACTTGAAGCATTGAATGACACTACTCTTCGCTGTAGAACCCACAGAAGAAGTAGCACTAGCTGCTGGACCTTGTTTAGCATTTGGAGTAGATGGCTCTTTTCCACTTCGAGCTACATGTGAACTAGGAGCAACACTTGTACTAGAATTGTTAGCATGAAAGGAATTGAACCGAGAAGTGGATTTACCTGTAGTAGGTGTTGAACGAGGAGCAAACGAAGAAGTCCTTGTAATTTTGTTGTCTTGTTGCACTTGTCTTTCAGCTTTGGTCGCTTGATGCACTAACTACACCACATTGTCATAAGGCTGAAATTCGGTGATGCGCTTGATGGGGTGGTTCAAACCAGCGAGGAAACGTGCCATAGTTTGTTCTTCATGTTCATACACATTAGCACGGATCATGGCCATCTCCATCTCCTTATAGTACTCATCTACCATGCGACTTCTTTGCTTAATCCCTGCAACTTATCAAATAGATCACGTTTATAATGTCGAGGGACAAACCTTGCTCGCATTTCAACCTTCATCTCAGCCCACAATGCAACGGGATTCTCGCCATGTTCTATTCTTTGGTTCTGAATTTGTTCCCACCAAATCAGCGCATAATCATCAAATTCAAGTGATGCCATTGCAAGCTTCTTCTCTTCGGTGTAGTTGTGCAACCGAAAGATTTTGTCAACTTTCATTTCCCAGGTGAGGTAGTCCTCCGGGTTGGTGGTACCTGCAAACTTAGGAATAGAAAACTTTAGTTTGCCAAACCTTTCCTCCTTAGGACATTGTTGTTGTTGCGGTTGTGACGTTGGTTTCCTTCATTGCGAGGTGGTATGTTGACGTGAATTGGTGTGTGCAGCACCCCCACGTCCCAACCCATGACCACGACCCCTTCCTACACCATGTTCATTACCGTTCCTTGCCTAGGTATGGGTGGTCGATTGGCATTAGGAACACGGGCCACTCGAGCAGCGGCTTCTTCATCGGTCTTGATGAGGATATAGCCACACCTGCAAATCCATCACCTACACATCAATCGGTCCCCGTTGCTGTAATAGAAGGACCGATTACTCGAGCTCGCGCACGTCAACTCAATTACCAGGTGAATGCGTTCCTCGGGCTTCATACGAATATTTTAATGGATGGAATGCTATTTAATTCTTGTGATGATGTCCTTTTCCTTAGGAACTTGGGTGAGGAACCAACCAAGATGAAGGATAGAAGAGAAGTGTACGAGTTGGGTTTAGATTCGACTCCAGGACAGGGCTGACTTGTTTCGGCCGCCACAGCTACATCCGGACTTGGTTTTGGGTGTTCTTATACTTCACTGAAAGCTTATCAAGTCTACTTTCCAACGGATCTAGAATCACATCCAAACTCCTTCTGAGTCGACAGGAATTGTCCAATCAAGCAGCATCATTTTTTTCAGTCCGAGTCAAAAGTGGGCCTTTGGCCTTGTAACAAAGAAAGCCCACTTAAGGCTGCACCCTAGGGTTCCTAGACGCCTCTCCACAATATAAACAGCCAGCCGCTGCCAATAGATGGCTGGTTTTTCTTTTAAATCAAAGATAGCAGTTGCTACTTCTTGTAATCGCGCGTGTTGGCTAAATTGCCCGAATTACTTGTCATCGAAAACATCTCTTTTGTGATTCTGAATGAACTTGTGGTTTCAATTCTAATTTCAGTTGCTTGTTCATCTTGTTCTTGCTGTTCTTCGATTGCTTGCAGGGACAAAGGCCTTCGTGGTCAGGTTGATCGTGCACCAGCAAGATCAATAACAACTTTAGGAGTCGGTGTAACGATTGCTAAGGCGCATCGTCTGGGGACGGTGTAGTCGGATCGCCAACGTCTTCTCCCAACGAATCGAAACTATCCCCCTCTCATCGAAAGGTCGGGACCTATCCTTCTATCACGTGGTATCAGAGCTCAAGGTTGATCGGTGAGATTTTTTTCCCCATCCTTTATTTTACCTACAGTCCAGAAAACCATAAAAAAATAGGCGATTAGATCTCCATTGTCCAAAATAGTTTGTGCCCTTGCTTTTGCTACTTAGTTCTCGGCTTGTTGAATTTACGGTTGCTTCGGCGAGTCAAGTTGTTGGTCTTTAGTTTCAGCCTTTAGAGTTTCGAGTTCGGGTCACGTTTTTGTCACAGTTGCGTTCATAATTTGAGTCGTATTCTGTTAGTAGATCAGATCGGAGTTGAGTTTGTTTTTGTCTAGTGTGGGAGATCAGATTGGGTCGCCAATTTCCTTGCTTCGTTTACTAATCTGCGTGATTCTCTATGGTTACCAAAGTAGATATCAGTTTCCAAATATAAAAAAAAGAGGCCGGTTGATGAGGACATCACTATGACGGATACACTCATGACCTTACCTCCACCACCTCCTATGCAAGGTCCTATCACAAGGGCACGCTCACGACAGCTAAATCAACAGGTGAACTCGTTTCTCGGGTGGCATAATTATATTTTAGAGGATAGACCACTGCATAATAATGTGCTTGTGCTTAGGAATCATGGCTTAGAGCTGCAAGGACGTCATTCCTCATCACTACAAGCTATAGTACAAGTTATTCCCGAGAAGGAAGCCAAAACGTCCACCCAGGAGCAGTCCACCTTACACTGGCCATAACTATTGCATACGGAGTCCGTTCGGGATGAGTGAGTACTTGATTAAAAGATAAATTCGTGCTCTTTCCAACGGATCTGGCCTCATCATCAAATTCCACTCGAGCTGGCCACAGCAGTCAAAATAGTGCGACGGTCTCTGTCTTTTAGGGTGCTGTGCCACCATAATTTTGGTCTGAGTTCCCATGTAATTAAAGTGGCGTGAGACCAACTCCTAGCAGCCATCCTTGGCTATATATATTGGACAAGCCCCTATCTATCTCCTTAGGTTTTGATTTGAGAATAGTTACCCATGTGTGGAACTTTATCCTTGTTCTCTGACTCGGCTAGAGTAGCGATAAACAAGTTTGAAACCTCAACTTGAGTGTGTGCTTCATCCTTGTTCTTGCTAGTTCTTGATTGCTTGCAAGAATAGACCTTCGTGGTCAGGTCATCCGTGTTCTTGGCACGGTTGATAACGACGAGGAGTGTGGTTTAGCGATTGCAGGCGCTTATCCTTGTGTGGTTCGTAGCCGGATCGTCAAAGTCATCCTCCGCCAAATCGAAGTTATCCCCTCACCGGAAGATCGGGCCGTCTTGTGCGCATCATTTGGTATCAGAACAACAGTTGACCGGTGAGTTCTTGTATCTAATTTAGTTGTTTCATTTTGTTTCTCCTAGAGACCAGAAAATTTGCCCCACAAAAAAAAAATTGTTCTCCGCTGTCCAAACCCCTTTGTGCCTTTCAATCAGTTAATTTTGGTTTGCTAAATTGTGTTTGTGTCCATTCTAGTGTTGCCTTGTTGCTGTTCATCTTGTTCATCTCCCCACATCAAAATCCATTCCTAAATTCAAAAAAAAAATCCATCTCGGGCAGAATCTGTCCATCTCTGCAACCACCACCAAAAACACCATAAATCACACTTCCCTTATCCTTTTTGAGTGAAACCAAAAGGAGCAGATCCATGACTTAGTGCTCTATGTTTATGCCAATTTTCACACCCATATTTGAAAGCACAAGAAATCTGTGAACGTTTCAATAAGACCTAATTGCTGTCCTGAAATCTGCACCTGTGTGCAATTGTAAAATTCGTGCAAAATTCTCGGTTGAATTTCAGAAAGTTCGTCCAAAATAAAAGTTGTTGAAAAAGCCGTCAGGAAGAAAACAAAAAAATCATTGTAAAAAGGCACTGACTAAAAGATACGGCCAAAATACCGACCTGCTGTCGGTGGACAGAAATCAACAAAATCAAAGTTGGATCCATCTTGTGCTCCCATGTTGCAAATTGCATATGCTTGAATTTTGTTGTGTTTACCACTTGTATCCACTGCCATATCTTTTGTTTTAGCCTAATATCCATCTTTGTTTGATCAGCAACATAGGCTAATTGCTAGTTTCGAACACTTATTCAATTCTATGCAAATCCTGAGATTGGCTGATTGTTTTCCGTTGCTACTCATTATAAAGCCTTTCCGAGCTCCACTTTTTACTAACCATACAGGTGATAAGTCTTGCAATCGCTTTACTCACACTTGAGATTATCACGAACCAGCCACCGGATTGCACCCCTTGCTGCACTTGTAAGAATTGGTAAGAGCTTGGTGAGAGCAAGAGAAAGAGACACTTGATCTTTTCAGCAAGTAGTAGTGATAGGGAACTACATACATTTGTGTGTTTTCCTGTTTATGACACTAACTATGGCAGATGACAATGGAAGCATTGAGGAAAACCAAGCTGAAATTCTCACACCTCGCTCGAGAGGAATCATGCAACACTTGACACGATTGCTCAACACACATGCTGAGAACTACGACAATGCTATGGCTGAGATCAACAACAACCTTGCAACACTTAATGATCGTGTTGATCGTCTTGATGGACGACAACCACGACTTGCTGCCAATCAAGCCAATTATGCACCAAGGCAAAATGGAGCACTAGGACGCCGTACCACACTTGATGCCCACTCTTGGACAAATGGGGTAGAAGAAGAGAACAATTGCATTGCTGATACAAGGGACGATGATATTTTTAACCCCCACAATGATCATGATGATCGGCGCCTTCGACACAATCAACAAGGTATGGGTAGAAATCAGCGTGAAGAACGGGAGGTACATGATGATCCATTAGGAAAGATTAAATTTACCATGCCTCCATTTGCTGGAAAGTTCGATCCTAATGAATATATTAATTGGGAGATAGCGGTAGACAAAGAATTTGCAAAGTATGACTTATCTGAAAACCAAAAGATTAGTGCCGCAGTCAAAGTGTTAACGTCAAATGCAATATATTGGTGGAAGCATATATCTAGACATGATAAAGAACCTAAAACTTGGAATGCCATGAAAAAACTTATGAGAGATGATTATGTTCCTGAATATGTTGCTAAATATTTGCGTACTAAACTTCAACGCTTAAAACAGGGTTCTAAAACTGTTATAGAATACTATCATGAATTCCAAAATTGTTTGCTGCGTAGTGGTTTACAAGAATGTGAAGAAGCTACTGAGCTTAGGTTCATACGTGGACTTAATCATGAAATTCAGGATGTTCTTGTTGATCAAACATTTAGTTTTCTTTCAGACTTGATTAAATATGCTTGTAGAGTGAAAACATGCTTCTTGAATCTTTGAAAGAGTCTTTAGCATCATTTGAGGTGCCAATTGTTGCACCTTCATCGTAGCTAACATTTTGCGTAAAAGTGAGCACCATCGAGATAAGGATGTAGAAGAAAATGTGCGAAGGACTCTTTCTTTGCTGCCCCATTAAATGCGTGAAGAGTTGGAAATTGATGTTGCACCTACAACCACTGAGAAAGATTTAGAAGGTAATGTAAAAGGTATGGACTGTACAGATGGAGAAAATCATTTTGAAGAGATAAAACTGCACATGAATCATGCTATCGTAGAGCAACTATTAATACAACCCATTGCTGATTTTCTTTTAATACATGATGATTTGCATGTTATTCCTTTTGATAAAGAAGAGTTGTGTGATAATGCTTCACTTATATTCACACCACAACTAGTGAATGAACATGAAACTTTTATATTTGAACTAAATGCTTGCAATAAAGATAAACATGTCATTCACATTGCCAGTAAAGAAGATGAGCTTAAATTGATGTCTTCTTTAAATACTTTAGGTTACATTGAATTTGATGTTCTGTGTGATCTAGATAGTTTTCAAGAAAGGGAGTGTTTGGGTGATTGTGATTCTCGAGCCATTTATTTGATCACAAAAGATATACATGTTCCTTTGCTCTTTGTCGCAACTAATATTCTACAGGAGAATGTGATGGAGTCGAGGACGACTCCAATTCAACAAAGGAAGAATGATGAGACCATGCTCATCCTGGATATGACCAATGCTATATCAGTTTGGCGACACTTCATGGCATCCTCTGCATCGTCTACATCTACAAGGATGGTCGTATCTACATGTCTTTACCGATCCCCACCAGGGCCAAGTCGATCACACAGATCACTTCGTCCTCCACCTTAGCCGCCTCCCATGATTGATGGTGTATTCAAGAAAGGCGTATCTCCAACTCTTCATATTTGAAGCCATATTTTGGAGAGAACGATGAGCTTGAGTCGAGGACGACTCAAATGCAAGAAGGGGAGGATGATGAGGACATCACTATGACGGATACACTCATGACCTTACCTCCACCACCTCCTATGCAAGGTCCTATCACAAGGGCACGCTCACGACAGCTAAATCAACAGGTGAACTCGTTTCTCGGGTGGCATAATTATATTTTAGAGGATAGACCACTGCATAATAATGTGCTTGTGCTTAGGAATCATGGCTTAGAGCTGCAAGGACGTCATTCCTCATCACTACAAGCTATAGTACAAGTTATTCCCGAGAAGGAAGCCAAAACGTCCACCCAGGAGCAGTCCACCTTACACTGGCCATAACTATTGCATACGGAGTCCGTTCGGGATGAGTGAGTACTTGATTAAAAGATAAATTCGTGCTCTTTCCAACGGATCTGGCCTCATCATCAAATTCCACTCGAGCTGGCCACAGCAGTCAAAATAGTGCGACGGTCTCTGTCTTTTAGGGTGCTGTGCCACCATAATTTTGGTCTGAGTTCCCATGTAATTAAAGTGGCGTGAGACCAACTCCTAGCAGCCATCCTTGGCTATATATATTGGACAAGCCCCTATCTATCTCCTTAGGTTTTGATTTGAGAATAGTTACCCATGTGTGGAACTTTATCCTTGTTTTCCTAACTCGGCTAGAGCAGCAGTAAACAAGTTTCGAAACCTCAACTTGAGTGTGTGCTTCATCCTTGTTCTTGCTAGTTCTTCGATTGCTTGCAAGAATAGACCTTCGTGGTCAGGTCATCCGTGTTCTTGGCACGGTTGATAACGACGAGGAGTGTGGTTTAGCGATTGCAGGCACTTATCCTTGTGTGGTTCGTAGCCGGATCGTCAAAGTCATCCTCCGCCAAATCGAAGTTATCCCCTCACCGGAAGATCGGGCCGTCTTGTGCGCATCACCGGTGCAGATACAAGAGCCGCACCAAATCAAGGAGTTTTAAAAAAAAAGGTGCAGATAGACCACACTAGATCGTTTGCAAATCAAAGTTCAGAGAGAGAGATCATCTAAGCGAGTTTTTACCCCTGGTTTGCCCGAAAGTCATTTGTGCAGATTTCGATTCTAGGGTCTCATGAGATCATCTAAGCGAATTTTGAGACCCACCCAAAAAAAAAAGCTTGCTATTTTGGGCGTTTCGGTGACGATGTATGTGTCTCGGCTCGCGTCTCTAGTACGGATTGGGACTAGGACCAGCACGGTACCGTCGTAGAACGTTTATTCAGCTTGCTGTGACTAACATGGTGAAGGTTACCTCTTGTGCTATTTCAGCCACCTATAGCTCCACAAATTGTCTCCTACTCTCTGAAGTTGTTTGTCTTGCTGGTTGCCATCACCTCCTTGCTGAAGCTTGGTAAGAACAGGTAAGAGCTTGTTTGAACAGGTTGAGAGTGAGCGTTTTGACACTAGCACACCACTTGTAGATAGGGATAATCTTGTTACTTTGTGTTAGCCTTTTTTTTATGTTTTCTCTAACCATGGCAAGATCGGAAGCCGATAAAGGGGGACAACATTCACCTCACACACAGGGGATCATACAGCACTTCGAGCGCCAAATGAGGCTGCACACCGATGCACTTGATGAGGACGTTCGTGTTACCAATGACCGCCTTGGTCAATTGGAGGCAGTTCAAATTGACACCAACACCAAAATCACC